>VBSM01000361.1:53089253-53105963 GCA_008086735.1 Cheirogaleus medius | reverse complement strand
ATTTAAGGATTAAAATGTTTTAATAAATCAATTGTGGACAATGGGTTATTAAATCAAATGTTGCCTTCCTAGTATAAAACTGCAAGAATAAAAGTCAGTTCTCCAGCCATGTTGACTAGTGTCTTGAATTTATCTTTTTTAATTTGCCTTATGCTGTTTTCTGAGAATCTCTGTTTAGTTAAGTGTTAAAGCTTTCTGTAGTTTGCCATGGGAGTCATTTCAAATGGTTTTTAAGCAGACGGAGTCTTGCTTCCTTATGGATAGGATCAGATGAGCTGGAAAGGGAGACTGTGTGTGTAAAGTCAGACCAATGACAAATACAAGTCTCTTAAGCTTAGGCAGTATAAGAAATAAGAGGAAAAGCTCTCCTCAGGTCTGAAGGAATTAATGTTGGGCTTGAGGTGGATGGGCAGAGTGATCATATCACAATCATTAACTTAACAATAATTTTTCCTTTAAGCCTACCTATATTCTTTTTAAAATTAATACATGTGCCTCAATCACTTATTGTGGAAAATTTAAAACAACATATACAAGAATAAAGTAGCGTAATTAACCTCCGTAATTATCACCTAGCTTCAACAGTTATCAATTCATGGCCAATTTCATTTCATCTAAACTCCTACCTACTTGCCCCAACTCGCATATTATTTTGGATCAAATCTCAGATAGCATATCATTTCATCCGTAAATATTTCAGTATGTATTCCTAAGAAGTAATGACTCTTTAAAAAAAACTTTTATAAAAGTATTATTGTACCTAAAAAAGAATTAGTAAAAATAATATTTTAATGTCAAATTTTCAATTATCTCACAAATATAAAAAATTATTAAATAATTCTAGTCAGGATCTAAATAGGGACCACACAGTACAATTCATTGTGAAATCCATTAGGTTTTTTTAAATTAATGAATTCCATCTCCATCACATTTTTAAAATTCCTCTTTTTGGTTTATTTTTTACTAAGAGTTTCCCACTATCTGGATTTTGCTGATTGCGTCCTTGACATACCATTTAACATGTTTTTTCTCCATATTTTCTGTAAATTGGTTATTGAATCTAAAAACTTGATCAGATTCTTTTTTTGTGTGTGTGTCTAGTAGACTAATGTATAAAGTAGTGGTCTTCTATCAGGTGGCATGTATGGCTGGGCGTCTCATTCTGTGATTTAGCAGCCATTGATGATATGTATTGTTTTTAAAATTAAAATATTACCACAGGCTACACTGTCCAGTTTGATAGCCACTAGCCACATGTGGCTATTGAACACTTAAAATGTGGCTAGTCTGGCTGGGCACAATGGCTCGTGCCTATAATCCTAGCACTTTGAGAGGCTGAGGCAGGATAATTGCTTGAGCCCAGGAGTTCAAGACCAGCCTGGGCAACATAGTGAGACCCTGTCTCTACAAAAATAAATTTAAAGAAAATTTAGTTAGGCATAGTGGTGCACACCTGTTGTCCTAGCTACTTGGGAGGCTGAGGCAGGAGGATCACTTGAGCCCAGGAGTTTCAGGTTGCAGTAAGGTATGATCATACCACTGCACTCTAGGGCATAAGAACAAGACCTGTCTCAAAAAAAAAAAAAAAAAAAATGTGGCTAGTCTGAATTGAGTTGTGCTGTAAATGTAAA
The DNA here is from genome assembly GCA_008086735.1 of Cheirogaleus medius. Lineage (NCBI taxonomy): Eukaryota > Metazoa > Chordata > Mammalia > Primates > Cheirogaleidae > Cheirogaleus > Cheirogaleus medius. The sequence goes on along the minus strand of VBSM01000361.1, from coordinate 53,104,332 downwards.
AATATACATTGGATTTCAAACACTTTAGTACAAAAGAATGTAAAATCTCTGTTTATAATGATTACATGTTTTAAATATTTTGGATACATAGGATTAAATAAAACATTACTAAAATTAATTTCACTGTTTCTTTTTAATCTTTTACATGTAAGAAGATTTAAAATAATATAATGGTTTGCTTTATAATTCTATTGGACAGTGCTGCTATAACATTATATGGAAAATGTTAGATCCTTGTTCCATTCTCCCTACCTATCATTCCTACTATCCAGAGGCAAATATTTTCAATTTTTAGTCATTTCTCTGCTGTTTACTTCTACATTTCTAAGTAACACACTTTTAATTATAGCATTTATAGGAGCACTTACTGTGTGCCAGGTATGTTCTAAGCTCTGTATTTATGAAATCAATTCTCGGAGCAATCTTATTTTAGAAATGAGAAAATTCAGGAATAGAAATATTAAGTAACTTAGTCACAGATCAAGTGAGTGACAGAGCTTGGTATTTTTAATACGTGGGTATCTAAGCTGCAAATACTTTACCATATTGCCTCCTCTGCTATGCTTTCCTTTCTTTTTTCTTTTCTTTTTTTTTTTTTTTCAGTTGTAAATATTATCTAACTCCCTAGGAAGATGAAGATTCTGCTTTGTCACCTAATTCCCCATATTCTGCCCCTCCCTTCTTCAACTGTTCCTAGACTGGGACTTTCTCATCACCATTTAATTGTATAGTTTTTGTTAAATTCATATTCAATATATATTGAATATACATAGATAATGCTTTTTTCTGTAGTGTACCATAATTACATTTTCTTTTAGGATTTTTTTTTGTTTCTGGAAGTAGTAATTGCTTGGTTATAATTTGCTGAATTTACTTTGTATCATCTATTAATTTATCACCAGAATCATTTGTCATTTATTTATTCTCCATATCACTCAGAGGAAGACATTCTTCCTGGAGTCCTCATCCTCCAGTCTAGACTGACTACTCTCTCAGCCAAAGAGCACAATTGTCATCAAAGAATTGATCATATTGGGACTTCTCTTTATCTTCTATCTATAGGTATCCAAGATCTGGGGAATCTAGGTCTTTTCATTAGCACTTTGTTCTTGTTTGAGAGTGTAATATGTTCTCATCATTCTGAGGATATTAGTTTAGATTTTTTTAGTTGTTTTAAAATTTTCTTTGTTACCTGCATTAACACTACTGGTTGAGTATCCCTCATCTAAAAATCCAAAATGCTCCCAAATCCAGAACTTTTTGAGTGCCGACATGAGGCCTCAAGTAGAAAATTCTACCCTCCACCTCCTAGGATGAATCACAAAATGCAGTCAAAACACAGTCAAAACTCTGTTTTGTGCATATATAACATTAAAATATTATATAAAATTACCTTCAGGCTACGTGTATAAGGTATACATGAAACAAATTAATTTCATGTTTAGACTTAGGTCCCATCCCCCAGATATCTCATTACATATATGCAAATATTTCCAAATCTGAGAAAAATCCCAATCTAAGACACTTCTGGTCCCAACCATTTCAGACAAGGCATACTCAACTTGTATATTCTTGAAGTCCCTTTTTACTATTTGGTTTGGTCATAGTCTTTCATGTTAGAATCTTGCCTTAATTTTCCCAGGATCCTGCATATTTGAGAGGCACAGAGAAAGCTAATTGGAAGGTCTCTCTGTGCATGAGTAGGACTTTTCAGTGGTGAGCTTCATTGTAGGATGAGGCAGCAACAAAACTTTTTCATGGGCCATCTCTCCCACCCCTGACATCATTTTCTAAAGGTTTTTCTTTGGGGTGGGTCAATTTTTCCAGAGAGTAGTCTTGTAGCTTTCTATCTCAGGCTGTAGGAGGTAGGCTGTCAGGGTTCTTAGAGACAAGTGAGGGAGGGGAATAAGGTCATCTCATTTTTCAGTATTCTGAGTTTCACTCTACTTGTTTTCAGTAAGGAGTCCACTGCCATTCCTGCTCCCCTCATGTTTAGCTAGAAGTTTCACCTGCCTTTACCCATTAATGTTAAATGAATGCAAACAATTCAAAAATTGCTGCCTATAATCAGGTACCATATAATACAGATTCACACGGTAATGATGATGACAGCATAATATTAAATATTTGACTGTTTTATCTGAGTTAATCTTCAAAACTAAACTGTGAGGCAGGAACTATTATCCTCACTTGGATATACTTCAGCACATTCTGTCATTATAGTATCTTACTAAAACTTCTCTCCTTTTCCACTTTCTCTTCTTATCCTTGCTCTTGGAGCAGCTTATAGCATCGAAAAATGATGGTGACAAAATTATATTTTCCCATTAATAAATTGCTGTCCTTTTAGGTATTGAACAATATTTTTTACTGGATGGTGGGAGAAGCATTCAATTTTTCATTTGTCTTTAATAATACAAAATCGTCTCATAGATTAGCTGTTGATCCTACCTCTCTCCAGTATTCCTATGGCATATACATTCTAGATAGCAAAAAGGCACATTATCACAGAATCCAAGAAACCCAACTGATATCATAAGGGAGGTAAGAAAAATGATGTGAATGAAGGAAACTTGAGACACTTCAATTAATTCAGAATTCTGAAGCTGTGTGCTGTTGCCAATTTTTCCATGACATCTTCCTTCTATTCCATTATGAAAGTGAATGAGTATATATAGCATTTCAAAGTATAATCTAGTTTTTCCCATATATTTCTAAAACTTTTGATCTACCCTTGTATTATCAAAGTAAAAGTGATATTCTCCCATGATTGAAATAAAATAGCCACTTGTTAAATGATGTATTAAATCATACATTATATTTTTACATTTTGAGGCCTCTGATACTGCTGACCTTGATGATGGTTTTTCTCTTTTAAGAATTTTATTGTATAAGTCAGTGCAGTTTTAAGAAATATAATTTGTCAAATTTTTATTTTGGAATAACAGTAACCTTTATAAATTTGATCTAATATAGAAAATATATTTTTCTAATTTATTTAGAAAATATATTTTTGTAATTTATTAACCCTTTGTTTCTTCAAAAAGATATAAGTACAGTTCAGCACTCTGGGAGGCCAAAGTGGGAGGATCACTTGAGACCAGGAGTTCGAGACCAGCCTGGGCAATATAGCAAGACCCTGTCTCTGCAAAAAAATAAATTTAAATTTGTTTTTAAAAGATATTAAGTTCAGTTATATTTGGGTAAACAGAATACATTGTTGTGTTTTTTTCTTTTAATAATAGTACCAGTAATCCAAACTTGTATAATTGTATAATCTTGTTTAAGTGTAGCCAAGTGGGGATAACAATAATTCTTATCCCATACATATAAAAGATAAAAATAATTAAGTGCTTATTTATAGACCAAATATATTAAATAAAATGTTAACAATATTGTTAAAGCCTACTGTTTTCCTCTCCTTTCCCCCAATGGAAACCATTCTGAATTTAATACTTAGTATTTTCATAACTTATTTATACCTATACTATATATGTCCACATGCCTAAATATCATTTTATATGTTTTAAAACTATATTTTACAATATATGTTTCTGTTCTTTGCTTTCTTCCTCAATATTGTGAGAGTCATCCAAGTTAATACATGTACCTCTCTAGTTTTTCCATTTTTCACTAATCCTGCCATCAGTTTTGTCTACTCTGCTATTAAACCCATATACCATCTATTGGGTGGTTAATTTCAGTTATTACATTTTTAAGTCCTGGAATTTCCATTTGATACTTTTTTGTAGTTCTCATTCCTCTGATAAACTTTTCAATTTTGTCATCTAAGTTATTGAATATATTAATCACATTTATTTTAAAGTCTGAAAACTCCAAAATGTAGATTTTTCTGTGGATGTTTCTCTCCTTTTTCTTTTCTTTGTTTCTTTTTTTTGAGACAGAGTCTTGCTCTGTCTAACCTGGTAGAGTACAGTGGCATCATCATAGCTCACAGCAACCTCAAACTCCTGGGCTCAAGCAATTCTGCCTCAGCCTCCCAAGTAGCTGGGACTACAGGAATGGGCCACATAGAGATGGGGTCTCACTCTTGCTCAGGCTGATCTGGAACTCCTGAGCTCAAGCAGTCCTCCCACTTTGGCCTCCCAGAGTGCTAGGATTTCGGGCTTGAGCCACTGTGCCTGGCGTCCCTGTTATTTTTTCAATCATGAGGTCCTGTTCACTACTACATCTAGTATGTTTTCATAGAATACTGAACAATGTATATAAAAAAATTATAGGGATAATTTGTAGCTCTGGCTCAAGGATCTACAAACTATGCCCCATGGGTCAAATCTGGGTCACCCATTTTTGCCTGGCCTTGAGCTAAGAATATTTGCTATATTTTTAAATGGTTGAAAAATAAAAGAATAGTAGTATGTGGCAACACATGAAACTTACATAAAATTCAAACCTAAGAGGCTATAGTGTTACTGGAATATAGTGACACTTACTCCTCTGTGGCTGCTTTTGTGCACAACAGCAGAGTTGAGTAGTTGCAACAGAAATCTAATGGCCCCAAGACTAAAAGATTTACTATTGCTAACCCTTCCTCTGGCTAGATAATGGTATTGTTCTCCAGAGAGGGTTTATTAAATACTTTTGGTAGACCCTTAGGTATCAGGAAGATCACCTTGATTCTTTCAAGGATTTTAGTTGATTCAGAGCTTAAATGTGTGTGTGTGGTTGATCAATTTCCAGTTCACTTCTACTCCCAGCCTTTCAGGGCTTCCAACTAAAAGCCTGATGTATTTACCCAGGCTCCTATTCCTTGATGGGCTCAGTACTTCAGTATTGGTTCATGCTCTATAACTTTTCCTTCTCCCTGAGATTACAGCACTTCATATCCTTGCTGCCTCAGGAATTAATGCCTTTAAACTTTATATATATTCCTCTCTTCCCCTCCGTCAGAAATAGAAGCTCAAGGTGATCATATCATATCCCTATCCCAGATTCTCTAGTGGCTTTCTATCTCATTTAGGAAAAAAAAAGTCTTTATAGGTACTGCAAGAATGACTTACATGAATGAGGCTAAAAACAAATGGGTCTGAAGAGGCACAGACAAGAAAACAGCAGGTTTATTTGGCCATCATTGCACTTGCACACTAACACATGTAGGACTTAACATTCCAAAGGAATATACCCATGCTAGTGTAATGACTTACATTTAGACATTTTCTATTTTCATTATTTTTTAATTGAAGTATGATTACTTACAAAAAACATATATTTTTACTTTAGCCCAGGCAAGAAAGCAAGACTCTTGTATCAAAACAAAACAAAACAATTTTAAGTGTTCACTTTAATGAATTTTGACAAATGTATATACCTATGTACCAATACTTCAGTCAAGATATAGAACATTTCCATTACCCTAGAAAGTTCCCTCCTCGCCTTTTCTAGTTAATTTTCTTCCCTCTAGAACAGCAACCACTGTTCCGATTTCTATCCCCCATTAATAATATTAACTTTAATTTTTAAATTGCAAATTACATCACTACTGTGCTGGTTATAACACTGCTATAAGTCTTTTGATGCTGTTAATGTATTTTCACTGTTCAAATTTCCCCGATTTCTCTAGATCCCACAATCTTGATTTTTTTAAAGGTCAGGTCTGCTTATTAAGCTACTGGTCTAGCTCATAGCCTCTTTGATGAATAGAGTGTTGTATGTTGTATGATGAATATGTGTTGTACTAACACATACAGTCACACATGATTAGGTAATACAAGTAACCTAGTCTTTTAGAATACTATTGAACTATACTAAACTACTTAAAAATTAATTCCCAGGGCCGGACGTGGTGGCTCACGCCTGTAATCCTAGCACTCTGGGAGGCCGAGGCGGGTGGATCTCTTAAGGTCAGGAGTTCAAAACCAGCCTGAGCTAGAGTGAGACCCCGTCTCTACTAAAAATAGAAAGAAATTAATTGGACAACTAATATATATAGAAAAAATTAGCCGGGCATGGTGGCGCATGCCTGTAGTCCCAGCTACTTGGGAGGCTGAGGCAGTAGGATTGCTTGAGCCCAGGAGTTTGAGGTTGCTATGAGCTAGGCTGACGCCATGGCACTCACTCTAGCCTGGGCAACAAAGTGAAACTCTGTCTCAAAAAAAAAAAAAAAATTAATTCCCAGAATCCCAACCCTTATGTTTCCACGGCAAGTTACATACATTATTTTCAATCCTCAATAGCCTTTGAAAGTAGGCAGGGGAGAGTGGTATTCTCAATTTACAGATGAGAAAAAGATTCAACAAGTAATTGGTTTATACAAAATCACCTTGCCATAATCAGTGGTACCAGGACTAGATTTTTACTCTTTTGCTCATTCCACTATCTTAGGCTGCATGTACATAAGGGAAGATCCAACTTGTATTCCAAAATTCAATTTCCTTATTTCTTCTCTGAAACTTCATAGGTTACCCATTCCTTCCATCCTCCAGCATAGTGTTGAGATCTGAAAATACACATAAAATAGTTAGTGCTGTAAACATTTTCTACTGCTTTATAAAAGAAGGTTAATAAGAACTTTAGAGATAAATAATGCCATGGCTACTCACCATACTATTTAGACTCTAAACCTATTTAAAAGATTGTGTTGCATTTGAGTAAGATGAAAAGATAGAGGCTTTTAGTCTCACTATCCTGCTTTTACTGACAGTAATTATAAGAAATTCTTAAATAGACCAATAAAAATGTAATATATATGAAACATTGCAGTATACATTCATGAATCCATTTCCTTCATCTACACACCTATTAAAGCCCAGAGATATTGCTGTGTCCAGAGCCACCTTGCTTCTCACCCCAGCTAAACAAGAAAACACCAGACTGTCAGATTTGGATGGCTTTACTTCATCATACTTCTCTTTGAAGTCTCTTGGGTTCATCTGTAGAGCTTCACCTACCTCATCCACTGAAAGAAAATGTTAAGAATATCAATTAAATTTTAGATAACAGTACATCATATATATACAAATTTATATAGAGATAGACACATGGCACTTACATGGTATATTGACAGACCCAGGGATTTTTCCATGCTCAAGAATTTCCCATGTCTCTCTAACATCAATTAACATAATGCTTTTTGAATTCAACAGATTTTTAAGTTCCTTATAAGTGACATCTTTAGAAACAGCAATACAAAAATTGTGGCAGCTTCCCTTTACTGACTTTAAGCCTGGAAAAAAATAAAACAATTTAGGCAACTTCAAAGTGACATTGCTAGTAATAGCTAGAAAAAGTAGGTTAAAAGATCCACACCCCGTTCCAGTCAGCTAACTATAGTTAGTCTTTTTACTTTAATAAACTATGTATTCTATGTATGTATTTAGTTCTGTGATGTAATAAATATGTATTTGGTCTCTGCCTCTGGTTCCTGACACAGAGCTCCCAACTCCCTTGGAATTTTCTGGGTAATAGGAGATTCATTTGTTCTAATGAGGTGACTCTTAGTGGGCTCCTGGATAGCTTCAGGGTGAGTGCTGGTCAACAGAAAGACCCGACCATGACTAAAGCTTAGAACCTCAGCCCCATCCTCCAACCTCCACGGAGAGGAGAGGCTGGAGATTGAGTTAATAATCCATCATGCCCACATGCTGAGGTCTCCATAAAAATCCCCAAACTATGGGATTCAGAGGGCTTCTGGGATTAATGAACACATCCATGTACTGGGAAAATAGGTAGCCTAGTTCCACAGGGACAGATGGTGTGCTTGGGACCCTTCCAGACCTCCCTCTATGTACCTCTTCATCTGGCTGTTTATCTGTACCTTTATTATATCCTTTAAAATAAATCAGTAAATGTGTTTCTCTGAGTCCTGTGAGCCATTCCAACCCACGAAGGGGCTCATGGGAACCCCCAATTTACAGGCAGTCCATCAGAAGTATGGGAGGCCTGGACTTGCTACTGGTGTCTGAAGAGGGGGCAGTCTTATGGGACTGAGCCTTCAGCCTGAGGAGTCTGTGCTAATTCTGGGTAGTTAGTTCAGAATTAAATTGTAGGACACTCAGTTGGTGTCCAAAAAGTATTAGAGAATTGCTTGGTGTGGAAAACCCACACATTTATTGTCAGAAATGTTGTGAGTAGAAAACAGAAGAGTTTTTCCATTTATGCAAACATCCTGACTCTGAGCATCAGGATGCAGCCTCATCCTGCCCTGAATGCTTGATGGCTGGCCTTGTGCCAGCTCCATATTCTACCCTCTCCAATCCCCTTAACTGGTGGGAGCATGTAAATGTACATTCAGCATTTGGTAACTGAATTATGGAAATAATTTGTAAACCTTACCCTAATTCAAATAATATTAAAAAAACTGTAGGCCAGCATTCACGCATATAATCCCAGCACTCTGGAAGGCCAAAGCAGGAGAATCAAACAAAGCCAGGAGTTCAAGACCAGCCTGGGCAACATTGTGAGACCCTGTCTCTACAAAAAAATTTTTTAAAAATTAGCTTGGTGTGGTGGCATGTGCCTATAGTCCTAGCTAGTAGCTGAGGATTACTTGAGACCAATCATTTGAAGTTACAGTGAACTATGATCATACCACTGCACTTGAGACTTTGTCTCAAAAAAAGAAAGAAAGAAAGAAAGAAAATTATAACTTCATTTTCCCTTGCAAGTGAGGATATTAAGCTAGATGTTAGATGTGGGGACCTTACATTTTAAAGTACGCTTGTAAGTACTTAATGTAATGGATAATGGCACTGTTTCTATTTCTTTTGAATACAGTCATCCCTCAGTTCCTGAGGGGGATTGGTTCCAGGACCCCCCAGGATATCAAAATCTGTGGATGCTCAAGTCCTTTATATAAAATGGTGCTGTATTTGCCTTTCCTTCATGATTTATACACACTGTTCCTTCTGAAGGGAATATCTGTCTCCCACATCTCTACATGGAATACTCTTATTCTCCTTTAAGACTCAGTTATTAATAAATGTCACCTCTGCTTTAACAATTTCACTTCTAGGCATCTATTCTACTAATAGTAAAATATTTGTACAAATACACAAGTGGCATGTACAATGATAATTATTAAACTGTTTATAATAAAAAATTAGAAACCAAAATGTTCATCAATAGAGGACTAGTTAAAAGAGTTACATGTGCTGCCATGGAAAGCTTGTGAATACCTAAGTGGGAAAAAAATTACAGAAAAGTATGCATAGATCACATTTTTCTATATAGTATTTTTTACGTACTTTTACTTCTGTATACTCATAGAAAAGTGTTTAGAAGGGTATGTATCAAACCATATCTGGGAGGAGAATAGGAAAGGGAGGATGTATAAAGGAGACTAATGCTGTGCTTTATTGTTTAATATAACAAGAATATAATTATGTAATACTAGCATAATTTTTAAAGTGAAAAAGACACCTTTCTCTAACACTTTCTCCAAGTCAACTAGAGTCAATTGTTCTTTCCATTGTAGTGTCACTCGACTGGGCTGCATGTGGTGATTTTTGACTTGGGTCTGTCTCCCCCAGAAATGGTAAACTCCTGAGCTGCAAAGGCTGTACAGGAGGCCTGGCAGAGTAGGTGCTCAATCAATGATTCTTGATTAAAGGTAAAACGATACAATCTGTATAGAAAAGCACATCTTAAACTACAGAGGATGAACTAATAGTTTAGATAGAGTGAGGGAGGGGGAAGGTAGCGCTGTGTTATGCTGGGCCCCTGTACCTGCATCCGCAGAGAAAATCTGATGCTGAAGGAGAGGAAGCTTGTAAAGCAAAAAGAAGGGCCTGGGGGCCTGCGCTGAGTTCTAGACCCAAGGCCTCCACTAACCACCTGCACTTCTCTGCCTTCTGAGTCCTCATCTGTAAAATTAGGCGTGGTACTTTCACAGCCCTAACACGTTATAATTCCGGGTGGCTGTTTCGTCCAGCGACGAGCGCTGCTCTTTAGTGGGTCGCCGGCGGAACTCGCAAGGCGGGGCTCGTCACTACGTCTCTCCCGGGCAGGCACCGGCCGTCTTGCTCGCTCCTCTGAGTTGCGATTTGACCTTCACGGCTCAATCAAGCACCACTACCAATAGAAATGCCCTCCCACACGAGGTCCCCGGAGCAATGTTTACCTCTCTCCGTGCGTTCCCCAGAGCAATCCCAGGTTCGGGTAGCCTGAAATCTGAAGTAATAAGAACTGCAAGCGGATGCTACATCCCCAGGTAACAAGAGTAATGGGTCTGACTTTTAACTGAAGTCTAAAGAAACGAGCACCTCCACCAATACCATCCCTTCCCTGGAGTCCAAGGTTACGCGCTCTCCCTTTCCCAAAGGGCTACCACAGCTCACCGCAGGGTGCAGCCTCCACAGACCCGATGACCGCCCTGAGCCCGGTCCTGAGCAGCAGCCGGGGCAGCACCATCGCCGGCTCGCCCTCGCGGCGCGGCTGGCCACTTCCTGCTGCTCTCGCCGGCAGGCGCGCTGCGCCGGCTCTCCAGCGCCCTCCGGCCAGGCGCCGGCCAAAGCGGGTAGTGCCGCAAGGCATAATCGCGGACAGACCGCCGTGCTTTAACATTTAAAAATCGTTTGGAAAAAAACTAAGGGTTATGCTTGATTTTTTGTTTTTGATTGTTATTTTTTTTTTTAGGAGAGACAAAGTTTAAAAATGGAAGACAAAATATATGATCCAACTAATATTTAAAGATTTAAAGTAGATCAACTCCGATTTACTTTATGATTTTCATACATTGGATTAGTTTAAAGCAAACTACCTAGATGCTTTTCTAAGAATTGTTCTTAACTCCAATAGCTGGTTCAACTGATGTCAGTATTAAACTAATCTCATACCGTCATCTTCACTCCACGAGTTGATGATATTTGGGTATATTTGACTATAGCTTTGTCAGGATTAAATTCAACTATTTATAACGTGGGTTAGTTTCCTATTGCTACTGGAACAAATTACCATACTAGCTTAAAACAACATATTTATTATCCAAAAGTCCATAGGTGAGAAGTCTCACTTGGCTAAAATCAAGATGCCAGCAAGCCTGTGTTCCATGGGAAGAATTTCTTTACTTGTCTTTTCCATCTTGCAGTGGCTACCTGCATTCCTTCACTTGCTGTCCCCTTCTCCATCTTCAAAGCTAGCAGTTTAGCATCCTCAAATTCCTCTCTGACTCTGACCCCTACTTCTGTTGTCACATCTCTCCTTCCTCTGACTCTTCTGCCCCTCTTTTTAAAGACCTCTATATTCAGACCACTGAGAAAATCCAAAAAAACTCCCTATTTCAAGACACTTAATGTAATCACATCTGCAAAGTCTCTTTTTGCTAGGTAAGGTAACACATTCATAGGTTTCAGGGATTAGAACACAAACATCTTTAGGGTGGGGTGGAGCATTATGAAGCCTACCACGTAAAAGTTTCTCATTACTTTATTTTTAATTTTTTCTCAACTTGGTTCCCAAGCATTCTGAAAGCTATACTTAACTGCAAACAGTTTAAAATTAAATATTAATTTTAATGGCATGATTAAAGGATATATACAAGTAATAATTTCATTAAGCATTTACTTTTAAATCATTCCATCTTCAATAATTTTATAATTAATAAACCACTTCAGATTTCTGTACCAATAACATTATCTATAATTATGTTTTTCCAGATCATTTGGAGCTTAACCATAGTCTCTGTGTAATTTATTTTGGGGAATAACTTTGAACTAAGATGTCATCATATACTATAGATTCATGTATTCTTTGTGGTAACTCCAATGTGAATATGTATCATAAACCACAGGTGGTAGGAACACAATACGTGGAAACATGTACTTGGCATCAATGAATCATATTTAATCTGATTTGTGCTTTTGTAAAAGAAATATTACTAAATAATTATTTTTCTAGGGTTCATGACTATTATTTAAGAAATATTTTTCTGTAGTACTTTTTTTTTTGAAAAGATATGTCCTCCCATATATAGCACAGTGCCAAACTTTGTTTATTTAAGAGTCCTTAGAGCAAAAAGATCTTGTCAAAAAGAGATTCTTGATCAGTGCTCTTAGGGTACAAGTGTCCAAGTTATTCCTTCAGGGGAGAGCTAGTAAGACTTAAAGTGGGATGAAGGGGGGAGATATAATTTAACTCTTCTGCGAAAGGTCTACTAGTGCAGAGTTGATATGAACTATTAATTCTCAAATCACTTTATTTTTTGTCATAACTCTTGTTCAAGTGAAAGGCTGTTGGAAAGAAGGGATTTTTAAGAGACTTGGAATTTTTCTTATTTCTTTTAAAATCCACTTTGAGCCCCCATATGATGGACAAATAAAATGAAGAATTAAGAAATGTGTGGCCTTTTGTGTAATTCTTTTTGTCAAAAGAATTTCTATCAAAACTTTAAATGAACATCTGTTGACTCAGCATTTCCACTGCTAATTGTTTATTTACTGAAAATACTTGCACAAGTAGGCAAGGATAAATGTACACTAACAAGAGACTGATTTTTATCAAAGATACATTCATTCACTAGAGTCCTAAGCAGCTAGTCAAAAGAATAAGGCTAATGTGGAAATATGTCTGACATATACTGTCAAGTGAAAACATCAAGTCATTGAACAGAATGTATACTGTTATCTAGTATATTTACTGCCACACTAGAAAAATAATTTTTTTCCTTGGGGCCACGATGTTTTATTAGGAAAATAGAACAAAAACTTCAAAAACAAAATGATCCTTTCTAATTTAATAAAAAAAAAAATTTAAGTTGTTTTCTGTGTGTGAGTTATATGCAACTTGAAAAATAGTTCTCTCGGCTCCTAAGATGAAGAGACGTGAAATGGTACAAATTCATATTGTAGGTGCAAAGACAACTCCTACTACACATAAGAAACAGTGAACAGGCTGGGCGTGGTGGCTCACGCCTGTAATCCTAGCACTCTGGGAGGATCACTCAAGGTCAGGAGTTCAAAACCAGCCTGAGCAAGAGTGAGACACCGTCTCTACTATAAATAGAAAGAAATTAATTGGCCAACTAAAAATATATAGAAAAAATTAGCCGGGCATGGTGGTGCATGCCTGTAGTCCCAGCTACTTGGGAGGCTGAGGCAGAAGGATCGCTTGAGCCCAGGAGATTGAGGTTGCTGTGAGCTAGGCTGACGCCACGGCACTCACTCTAGCCTGGGCAACAGAGTGAGACTCTGTCTCAAAAAAAAAAAAAAAAGAAAGAAACAGTGAACAGAGGAGAGGAAATGTTACCTCTGAAGAGAGGAAACAGGAGTGTGAGGAGGAGAAAATGAGGAACTTTATATTCAAACTAGCATGTATTAAATTTATAATAAAAAGTATATCTTTAAAAAACACACTTGATAGAAATTGAAGAGGTATATATATGTAGAGCCTACAGTTTAGCAAAGTATTCCACACATTGCTAGGCAGAACAATGATGGTAAAAGTAATAAAATGTTTAGCATATTTGAAAAATACAGTTAGCTGATCTTAATTAAATCTATATTTTTATTTGACACTTTGTCATAGTGTCATTGTAATAGCACTTAAAAGATACAGGCTGACATTTAAAAATGAGTTCCTTCTTTTGAAGAATCCATCAAATAAATAAATTTTACTTTCGATTAAGTGAAAAGATAATTTGAAGAACATCAGAAATAAAAACTTAATGTTAGGCCAGGCTCGTTGGCTCATGCCTGTAATCCTAGCACTCTGGGAGGCCAAGGCAGGAGGATTGCTTTAGGTCAGGAGTTTGAGACCAGCCTGAACAAGACAGAGAAACAAAAAAATTAGCCTGTTGTAGTGGCCTGCTTCTGTAGGCCCAGCTATTCAGGAAGCTGAGGCAAGAGGATTGCTTGAGCCCAGGAGTTTGAGGTTGTAGTTAGCTACAATCACTTCATCGCACTCTATCTGGGGTGACAAAGCAAGACTCTGTCTCTAAAAAAAAAAAAACCAACAACTTAGTTTTAGATAATTTTCCCTAGCTCATGCTAAATTCCGAAATAGAGATTGCAATCTCTGGAGATTTTCATCATGCTAAGGGTACATCTGCTGAAAATTAAGACAGCTTTGAAATTTGTCTTTTCCAAGAAAAATGTAAGTATTGTATGGTGGTTTGCATAATTTCTAAATTTCTTTCATTCTAATTCAATTCGTTTTTTACTGCACACTGGGTTCCAATATATGATACATTTTTTAAAAGCTATTTTATTACAACACAATTTAAGATACAAATTATTTAGATTTGTTTATTTGCTTTTCCCCCCTCCACATTCTATGTCAAATCCGAAGTTAAAATATATGAAAACTTTTGATTTATGAAGTAGGCAACTTCGACTTCAAAATTACACAACGCAACCTCTACTTACTTGGGGAATATTTTCTTTTTCCCTAGGGAAAAAAATTCCCTTACCACAAAAGATGATTATGTACGCCCATACCTCGTACAGTGACTGGCATATTTATACACAATTGCATTTGCTAAATGAATATAGATACAATATAAACAATAGCAGCCTCCTTTGCCAACTTCTCCACATGGAAATAATGTGAGAAAAGAATTCGAGTTTTTAAGGTGAAATCAGATATTTTAAAAATTTAACTCTGGTATCTTTTGATTTCTAATCCAACGCTCTAATCCATAAGGCCACATTTGTCTCTTGGCTGAAGAGTTATGAAAGATTAGAACACTTCTAGAGCCTATCCATAATTAGTGTTGACGTTTGCAATATCTATGATTCAAACAAAATATTTTCAAGCCAACTACTTTTACTAAACATGCGATGTGCAGACCACTTCAATAGATAATCGGGCTTCAAATGGGTATAGGTGTAGGCCAAGAAGTGTACTGTCTAGTTACGAAGTGAGAACGACAGGTAATACAACAGTAAACCAAGATAACATAGGATGTATATCAGATGTGACTTTTGAATTCAGAGGAGGGTGGCAGGGGAAGTCGGAAGCAGTCCCAGAAGGTGCCCGGCAACAAGTGGCACTGAAGCTGGACGCCCCAAGACCCAAGCTGCGCACTCCCGATAGGCAAATTGAGAGCAAAAAGCTACTACCACGTTTCCTGGAAAATGAGACCTACCCATAAAATAAGCCCTAGCAGGATTTCTAAGCATTTGCG
>VBSM01000361.1:53069675-53083312 GCA_008086735.1 Cheirogaleus medius | reverse complement strand
AAAAAAAAAAAAAAGATATTTTAAATATATATTGCCATTTTTAAGTGTTTTTAACTTGGGTAGGGTTTCAGGATAGCTAGTTTGCTGTGTTGAAGGAAGTCTGAAATATATCTTTATATATTTGTTCTATTCTGTTCATATTGATTTCTTCATATGATTATTATGTTAACTGTCCTTTGCCTGTCTTCCACGGTTATTTTTCTTTCTCAAATCCTCTAAAACTCTTCTTTCCTTTTCATTTTACTGCTATTTTCATTTTATTCTTTACTGTATTTGCAGCTGTGTCTTTCACCTTATGTTCTTTTTATTTGAGCCTTCATTTTTGTGGTTTTATGCATTTATTTTTGTTCCACTTCTTTCCTAATTCCAGTCACTTCCTATTGTTTTGCTATCTTGTCCTAGAGCTCTTGCTTCTGATTTGTGTTCTTATTTCATGGAAGAGCAATTTGTCTTTCCTGTTTCTTCCTTACTTTTTCTTATCTTAGTCTAGAATTTGTGGCTTTGATTTCTCCTTGATTACCCATTTTTTTCCTCAAACATCAATAGACAGTATTGTGCAAGAGTTCCCACCTGTGACCCTACCCTCTTAAATAATAAAGCACATAAAAAAGAAGGGATTTAGGTTGGTCCAAGTGCGGTGGTGTTTACAACTAATTGATCACAACCAATTACATATTCCTTTGTTCCTTCTCCACTCCCACTGCTTCTCACTTGACAAGCCTTAAAAAAAAAGAGAAAAGAAAAGAAAAGAAGGGATTTAGAAACTTTTGTACAATATCTACATCCTGCATCCCAGGGTGGGAAGAGGCAGGTGGTGATTGCTAAGTGGGCCAGAGGGGTGGAGGCAGTGCCTTTGCCACCTACGTGCCCACATCCACCCACAACCTGAGGGTGGGAGTGAGATGCTCTGGGAGGGCCTAGGGAGCCCCCAGGCTAGAGGCAAGGGGGTGATAACTCATTCTTTGATGCAGAGTTGCTTTTTTTGAACTAGCAAGTTTTAGAAATATTTGGGTAAGAAAGGAGGGCTAAAGCCTTGTTGAGACCTAGCTGGAGTTTTGAGTATGAGTTCATTTTAGCCTTTACTTTTTTCTAACCAAAAATTGCAGTCCTGAATTATGCAGCCCTGAATTTTTTCATAATCCAAAGTATCTCTTCTCTCCTCAACTGCCATAGAGACAAGACTGCTTCCTGCAGAGATGGCTCGCTTTATTTCTCACTTAGTGAGAAATTCTCTTCTTTTGCTTCTTCTCAACACAAAATTAGATATAGGGGAGCTCCTGCTACTGTTGCTGCAGCACAATGATCTAGGTTTGTTTTATGTCTGGGAAGCATGTGGTGTTCTGTAGGAAGTCTACAGCTGCCAGTATTCTCTGCTTTCCTCTTCATGTACCCTTGTTCGACGTCCACTGCTTTGACGTGGGTTCCCTTCCACTTAATTTGTGACTTAGGGCTTCAACTGTCTTCTGGTTTCTCTGAAAATGATCTTTGTGTCTTTGTTCCCTTGTCTTTGGATAATTTCTGGGAGAAAGGGAAAGTGTCACTGCTTGCACATTGGAAGGACTTCCTATAAAGTTTTTTTAATACTTAAAGTGGAAAACGTGGAGATTCTGATTATTGTTTTTGATTTGTTTAATGTGAAACAACTGTAGACTTTAATACATTTTAATATTTTATTCAGGAGTCTTTAGAGAACCTATTTGTCAGATGACATTTAGACAATTACATGATGAAAGAAATTTCAGAAAACTGAAGAAATTTACTTATTAATACAAAAGGAAAATTTTAATATATTTTCTACCACAAGAGATCATGAATACTATTTAAACACTGGTTACCTATTGTAGGAAAACTTCAAACTCTTTTATTTATTCATAAAAAATATATGTGGTTGAGACATTTAAAAGCTAATAGATTTAATGTATTGTGCAGAACCTTTTTATCTTGAGTTCACTTATCTCTGAATTCACTAAAAATTTTGATTTGAAAAATCTGAATAGTAGAATCAGAGAATTTTAAGTTGTACCCTGGCCAGATCCCACCCCAGAGATGATATATAAAGGTATGTGGAATGATTTTCTCCTTAGAGTTTTACAACATAAAATTCAAACAAAGCAATGACATTTGGTAAGCCATTTCTAGATCTTGTACTTGTTGATCATTTATCAATCTTTCCCTGAACAGTCCTTTCTTTCATGAATCCTTGCTTCTCAAATATATTACTTCAGAATTACTCCTTTTATGTCTGTTCCTATAGCTTGTTCTTTATGTAAAATTAGAAGTTTTAATATTTTATTCATATTTACATATTTGTTGAAATTATATTTTACTATAAAATATTATATTTTAATATTTTAATTAATTTTACATATTTACATATTATATTTTGTTGAAATTATATTTTATTGTCAGTAGCCACATTCTTGGTCTTCAGGATGAAAGGAAGCCAATGCTTAGCCTCTCTAGTCAATTAGTAGGTAAAAAGAAATGCTTTCCATTTAGAAAGGGAAGTAGAAAAAGTTGAAGTGTATATATACCTGTTTTACTCTTACTGTTACTTAGTTTTTTGTCTTTTGATTTTGGTAGGTAGTTGTAGTTTTAATGTTTGGGATGTCTGAAGTGGAGAAATGAAAGTGTTCAGGTATTAGGGAGAAAGAGAAGTGTAATTGTGCCCATGAGAGAAATATATAGTTACTTGAAGAATTAAAAACATATTTGCTCAGTTTTGACCATTTGTCTCCACAAACTGCACACAGTGAGAAGCTGTTATAAAGGATAATTAGGGACCAGTCAAAATTATTTGGGAATATTCCTTGAGAATTCTGAGAATTCTTGTTCCTGTAAATTATACCATTGTTTGTTCCTCTTTCTCCTTTCTCCCAACAATAATGAAAATTGCATCATAACAGGGCTAGTCTATATGAAAATATTTAATATGTGCATCTTAATGGAAAGAAAATACATTCAAAATTCCTGATACATAGTAGCTATTTGAAACATATAATCTCCTTAATTTTATTTATTTATCACATTTTAAATTTAGTTTTTAATATTTTTAGAGATTAGAGTCTTGCTCTGTCACCCAGGCTGGAGTGCAGTGGTGGAATCATATCTCACTGCAGCCTCAAACTCCTGGGCTCAAGTGATCCTCCTATCTCAGCCTTCCAAGTATATGGGACTAAGACATGTACCACCAGGCCCTGCTAATTTTTCTTATTTATTTTTTTAGAGATGGGGTCTTGCTATGTTGCCCAGGCTTAAATTTTAAATTTTTGAACTAATTTTAGATTCACAGGAAAGTGCAAAGAACTATCCAAGGAGGTCCCATTCACTTTTCACCTAGTCTCTTCTGATGTTAATGTCTTGCATTGCTATATTATAGTCTCAAAACCAAGAAACTGATATTGGTACAATCCTTACTGCTTCTTCAGATTTCACCAGATATATAATACATGCACTCTTATGTGAGTGAGTGAGTGAGTGAATGTTTGTAGCTCTGTGCAATTTCAGTACATGTATAGCTTTATATAACCACCAGAATCAAGATACTTGATTGTTTCATTACCACTCTGTGTGCTGTCCATTTATAGCCACACTCTCTGCCCCCCATCCATGGCCCCTGACAACCACTAATCTGTTTTCACACTCTATAATTATATTATTTCATGAATGTTATATAAACGGAATCATGTAGCATGTATCCTTTTGAATTATTTTGTTTTTTGAATCTCTATGCTTTTTAGTTAACAGCATTGTAATACTACTGACTTTTGCTTACTGATGGTAGCACTCTGGTTTAGCTACGAAAATGTTCAAATTTTGTTTTATCTTATTCATTAGGTTTAACTTGCCAACATGTAAGTCATGCTATCAGTGTCAATCATGTAAAGAGAGCAGTAGCTGAGAATGTGTGGTCAGTTTGCTCAGAATGTTTAAAAGAAAGAAGGTTCTATGATGAGCAGCCAGTACTTCCATCTGATATTTGGTTGTGCCTCAAGTGTGGCTTCCAGGTAAGAAAAGTGTTATTTATATGTGAATTTGTCTTAAATATTTTCCTTAGGTGTTTACTGTGAGTTGGACTGTTGGTCATGCATAGGACATAAGATAAATTTATTCCACATTTAGATAGAAACTCTCCTAGAATGAACTTAGAAATGTTTGTTAAGGTAAAGTAAAAGGTATGGTATGCTAAGAAAGTAATCATGTATGATTTATAAATACTTTGAAAGGGAATCCAAACCACTTGCAGTAGTTCCCATTTCTGGTCCTGTCTTTACCTTTTGCATTTACTTAGGAAATAGATTCAACTTTTTAGATTCATTCTTTCTCGCTCATAAAGGATTATTCTCCCTTTTTTCAAGATAACTTATCTTAAAGTTTAGAAGTTCTTAAAATAAAGGAATTTTGTGATGAAATTAAACGTGTGTACATTTTTTTTAAATAAGAGGTATCTTTATTATCTGATATAGAAAGTCCAGAAGTAAGGCCACTTCAGGATTAGTTAATTCAATGGAAAGAACTTTAAAACTGAGGTTTATTCTGTTTATCTGCTATCCTCTCCTCACCTTCATGGCTTCAGGATGGCCAAACATGCTTCAGGCATTATATATAATGCAGCAATCTCCAAAGGCCATAAAGTGGCCTGTGTTCTTTTTTGAAAATATGTAAAACTCTTCTAGAAATATCTAGCAGACTTCCTTCTTGTCACATTAATCAGAATTGTGTTTCATTTCTTTACTTAGCTAGTGAAGGAAATCACTATGATTGGTCTGTGTCTCACTAGTTCTTAGGGGGTTTGAGGTGGACATGTGTACAGGATTGGGCAATGTGTGTTTGGGGGAGGAGTACCACTGGCCTACTGGAATGCTCAGTATCCCACTGTCTCCAGAGAATTTATACATTTTTAAATTTTAGGGAAAATGACTCTGCTCACGATTGTTTTAGGTAAATATTATATATCGAAAAACAAGTTACCCTCTTTGCAAGAAATTAAATTTAATGAGAATCTTTATTGCTTTCTAAAACTTTCCTCTCCTGCTTGAAATTAAAAACAAAACAAATTTTTTTCAATATAAGTTGAGTAGGGATTTAAGTTTTAATTAATTTGAAACAAACATATGTGAATCATACAAATAGCATTCTGTTCATCTTCAGGGATGTGGTAAAAGCTCAGAAAGCCAACATTCACTAAAGCACTTCAAGAGTTCCAGAACAGAGCCCCATTGTATTACAATCAGTCTCAGCACATGGATTATATGGTAAGTTAAATGTTGTTAGTTCCTGTGTCCACTACAAAACAATAAAATCTTTAAGCTTTACAAGGTAAAATATTTAAAGATGTTATACCAGCTTATTCTTTTTTAGCCTGAACACAATCTATGGGATAATTTAAGAAAATTAACATTACCAATGAATATACAATTTAAATTGGGAAAAACTAATTATCTTTCTACTGTTCTCTAACATTTTCTTTGAAACATAAAGAAAAATTCTTTCTGTTTGATTTTTTGTAATGAACTTGCTAATACAGAATTCCAGAATTCTAGAGGAGGAAGGTACATCAAGGAGTGAAATGTGCATTAAGAAGTTTGTAAAAACCTCTCAGGTGATTCTGCTACTTAACCGTGGTTGAAAACCTAGTCTAGTTTTGTCATTTTGTGTGTAAGGAAACTGAGTATCATTTACTTTTTTGTGGTTACAAAGTAAAAATCCAGACTCTAATTTTTTGATTTTCTAGTTGCTTACCATCATACCACACTATTTCAGAGGTATAAGTGGACACTGTATTGAAATGCTTTCTCTACATTTTACAATAATTTTCTAACTAGAATCTGTAGACTCTTCGGGTTCCTTGAATGAATTTTCAGGAGTCCTCAAGTTTTCTTTAAGACAAAAAATATTTTAGCTTTGTGTTCTCATTTCAGGATTCCAAAATTAATGTAAGGATATTTTGGGTCATAGGAGAAATCATCATGTTATAATTTAATACAGCCAGAGGGGCTGAGCACCTGCTGCATTTGAACTCCTGAGCTCAAGCAATCCTCCCACCTCAGCCTCTCAAATGCTGAGATTATAGGCATGAGACACCACGCCCATCCCCCTTGTAATCTTATTACAAGAACCTCCTGTCTTAGTTTCTTATGTGTAATAAGAAAATATTATACTTCTATAAAGATATTTATTTAGAAATAAAAATACTTTCATGATTTTTGTGAGGAATTAAACCAGATAGTGTATGTAAAGCATTTACAACATTGCCTGGCACATTGTAAATGCTCAATTAAAAAAAATTTTTATGTGTTATTTTTAATGGAAACAGCTAAAATTAAGTTATCTTCAGTTGTCCTCATGTTGATTTTTATTTACTTGCCTTTTCGTACTTTTAAAGTTAAAACAAGTAAAGTTAAATTGCAGTATCAGTAAAAATTTCTTGATATTTCAGTATTTTTCAAATGAGCAATTATTTAAATTTTTATTACTTTTGGACAATAGTTGAATGAGTAAATATTTAGCACCTTTATAATATAAATGTGGGAACTATAATTAAGTATTTAAATTCAATTTAACAGTCTATAAAAAAGTTGTTTTGGGGAATGTTGTCTGTGACTCATCTCCTTCACAGATGTGTCTGTCTATGGGGAAATAATAAAGTAGGCTCTCAGTAAATATTTGATTAAATTTTGAGTACTGTTTAGGCAAGCAATCCAAACCAGTTTACAGCCATTGTTTATCTCAGGACCATTTATAGGTAAGAAGATTGTGAACATGTAAGTAGTTCACAATTTGGTATAATGCATTATGATTATAAAGAAATTCAGCACTTTCAAACCCGTGTTCTTATATGATCATTAGATCTCATGAAAATAAAGGAAACACAGATAATGAAAATATATAGAAGAAACATTAATACTATGCACTAATGAGTAAATTTAATTGAGGGTAGTTTTCTGAAATGGAATGTGCTTTTGAAAAGGTCTTTTTTAACCCTCTACCTCTGAATAAGTCCCAAACAAAACAGCAGTCTCTTCCAGTCTTCCTCATCTCTGTAACTGGCACCTCCCTCCATCACTGATTAATCAAGCTAGAAGCCTGGAAGTTATTTTCTTCTCCTTTTTATCTTATACTCTATGTTAAACTGTTAACAAAAGTAGACATAATGGTATAATAAATTCTCCTGTACCTATCGACCAGCTTTAAACATTATCAATTCACACCAAGTCTTGTTTCATCTAGACCAGGATTTCTCAATCTCAATACTGTTGACATTTGGACTATTAATTCTTGGTGATAAATTCTTTGTTGTGCTACCCTGTACATTGTAGGATGTTTAGCAGCATCCCTGGCCTCTACCCACTAAATGCCAGTAGCAGTCACCTCTCCTATCACCAGTTGTGACAACCAAAAATGTCAAATGTCCCCTAGGTGGCAAAATCACTCTTCATTGAGGATCACTGACATTCTCTCACACACTTCTCCCTTCCTATGGCAGTGATTTTGACAGTTCTCTCTTCCCTCATATTTTATATCTAACTCATTACTGTTTCTACCTGCAAATACATGTAACGAATATGTCCATTTCTCTCCATATCCACTGTTACCATATACTAATCTGTTTCTATTCCTGGTGCCCTCCAATCTATTAATAGTTTATCACATTAGTGAGAGTGATATTTATAAAATGCAAATTGGATCACATCACAGCCCTGCTTAAAAACCTCCTGATGGCATTTAATGACACCTAAGATAAACTGCCAAAATTTTCATTTGAACTTTAAGGCTCTGTATGAACTGTCCCCTGCTTATTTCTCCAGACTTACCTGGTACCCTACCCTTTGTATTCCCTCTTATGTAGTTTATAGACAGAATTGGATAAATACCAACTTTGTTACCTAATATGCAAAATTATTGATGATGTTTCATAATATTTGCTTAAATTTTGTATTTTTTCAGGTGTTATGAGTGTAATGAAAAATTATCAACACATTGTAATAAGAAGGTTTTGGCTCAGATAGTTGATTTTCTCCAGAAACATGCTTCTAAAACACAAACAAGTAAGTTAAGCAATTGCTAAAAGAATTTGTATTAAAATATAATATTTCATACTTCATATAAGGAGTTCATAAATTATAAAGAGTACTTTAAATTTTACAGTGACATCTTAGTCAGTAATTTTAGTAAAGATCATGTATTCTTTAGTTGGCAATCTTGTTATGTGTCTATATAGTCAATATGGAAAGCTGAGTTGTATCCTGACTAGATCATGGGCTTTTCACTCAGATAATCCTGAGTTTGAATTTAGGTTCCCCTACTTACTTACCATGTCACTTTGATTCCTTAGTTTCCTTACTTAAAAAATTAGGATGATAATTCTATTTTATGGGGTTGTAGGGAGGCTTAGAGATAATACTTTCTAAAGATTTAAAAATAATGTATATTAAAATACTTGCATAGTGCCTGACACATTTATGAAATGGTGTCTGTTATTATTTGTTACATAATTGCTGTGCAGTTCTGACACTAACTACTTGGAGTGGGGCCAAACTTCACAGGCTAAGAGCGCAGTTTCCTGTTAGACTGTCCTCACTTGACACACCAGCTGCAAGTTTGAGGGTTCCCAGGCCACCACATTTCTGACCAACTGTTGACAAATTTGGGGATTCCTACTACCACTTCAGGTTCAACAATTCACTAGAATGACTCAGAGAATTCTGGAAAATGCTATACTTACAATTAGAGTGGTTTTCTTGTTTGTTTTTGTTTTATTGAGACAGGGTCTTGCTTTGTTGCCCAGGCTGGAGTGCAGTGGGGTGATCATAGCTCACTGCAGCCTTGAACTCCTTAGCTCAAGCAATCCTCTTACCTCAGCCTCCCAAGTAGCTGGGACTACAGATACAAGCCAACATACCTGGCTAATTTTTTAAATTTTTTAAATTTTTTTGTAGAGATGGGATCTCACTTTGTTGCCTAGGGTGGTCTCCAACTCCTGGATTCAAGCAATTTCCTGCCTCAGCCTCCCAAAG
Source organism: Cheirogaleus medius (assembly GCA_008086735.1). Lineage (NCBI taxonomy): Eukaryota > Metazoa > Chordata > Mammalia > Primates > Cheirogaleidae > Cheirogaleus > Cheirogaleus medius. The sequence goes on along the minus strand of VBSM01000361.1, from coordinate 53,074,295 downwards.
TGCTGGGATTACAGGTGTGAGCCATCATGCCTAGGCCAATTACAGTTTTAATATAGTAAAAAAGGATACAAATCAGGACCAGCCAAAAGAAGAGATGCATAGGGCAAAGTCTGGGAGGGTATGATGGAAAGAACATGGCTTTGAGTCTGGGGATCTGGCATTCAAATTTGACTCTTTCAATCACTAGCTATGTGACCTCAGGCAGATTGTAGCCTATCTGAGTCTCATTTTTCCTTTGTACTTTCTTGTTTTTCCATGGTGCTTTCGGGAATTGAGATTGATCCAGGGGTCCTCAAACTTTTTAAACAGGGGGCCAGGTCACTGTCCCTCAGACAGTTGGAGGGCCGTCGGAGAGTGCGGTGCACATTCCACACATACGCACTGTGAGCCCCGGACGAGTCGGCTGCTAAGCAGGACAGGCAGTGGTGGCAAAAACACCCGGCGGGCTGGATAAATGTCCTCGGCGGGCCGCATGTGGCCCGTGGGCCGTAGTTTGAGGACGCCTGGATAAGACTGTCCCTATCCTTAAGAAGTTAAAGATCTGAAAGAAGGTGTGAGATAAACAAGTAATGATAATGTGAGCAGAATAAGATTTCTATTTTACGAAATGATCAAGGTCTTTCAAATATTCAAAGAGGGATGTAATATTCAGTTGAAGGGAATTCAGAAGGAATCATGGATGAGCTGGCTTTCAAGCTGACCCTTAAAGGATGAACTTTGGGCAGGTGGAGATGAGAGAATAAATCATTTCAGGTGGTGGGAAGCACTAATATAAGCCTTAATTGAGTTTATGGAATCATGAATAGCATCTGGCATAGTGGGAAACAGTTCTAGAGATAGTTTGTGAGCAGAGCCTTCAAGGTTTGGGAGATACATAATTCTGAGTTTAAGGTTTCCAGAAGTACTAGAGTAAAATGTCATTTTCCTTGTGGATCAAGCTACAGGATCTGTCAGGCAAGTTTGATTTTAAGTAAGATCCCTTGGCATTCTAGAAGTAAGTTTTTTGGGATAGTAATTTGTCATACTCTTTCTTGTATGAAGCTTCAGTATATTGTTATAAAATACTTGGAAAATCAAATGTAAAAGTTGCTATTCAGGTTTGTAAGAATGCTGGATATGATTTTTCAGTTATTTTAAATGATAATTTTGAAGATTCTAGAAATGTAAAAATGCCTGTATATGATAATTCAAAAGGAGTATGAAACTGTTTGGATGGGAGGATAAGAATGATTTAAAAATATTCTTTTTATATTTTTACACTAAATAAAAATAACTACTGAGAAGAAAGCCTGTACCTGTACGGTAAACACATTTTCTTTTTTAAGAGATAAGGTCTCACTATGTTGTCCAGGCTGGTCTCCAACTCCTGGGCTCAGGGGATTCTCTCACCTCAGCCTCCCAGGATAGCTGGAACTTCAGATGTGTGCCACCATACCCAGCTCATAAACACATGCTTAAAGTTATGCATTGCCTGAGTAATTTCATTTCTTATGCATCTACTGCAGCTAATCTATACAGAGAATCTAGGCTGATGCCCCATCTACCTCTAAAAACAACTAGCTCAGTCAATCTCAAAGTTTTGGTCTTGGTACCCCTTTAAGATTCTTAAAAAATTATTGAGGACTCAAAGAGCTTTGGTTATGTAGGTTATATCTGTCAATATTTATCAGAAACTAAAATTAAATATTTATTGAAATCTGCAATCAGCCTGCTGGAAAAAGAAAAAGAAAAAAAAAGAAAATATTCACTGAAAAATAATTCCATGACGTGTTAACAGAAATACCATATTTTTAGGAAAGATAACTATTTTTCAAACAAAAAAATTTAATGAGTGGCATTGTTTTACATTTTTACACATCTCTAATGTCTGGCTTAGAAAACAGCTGGATTGTCATGTCTGCTTCTTCATTCAATCTACTGTGATATCACATGTCCTATAACCTCTGTAAACTGCATTGTATGATTGCAAGCAATTGAAAGTAAAAAAAAAAAAAAAGAAAATAACATCTTAGGCTTATTATGAAAATACTTTTGACTTTAAGTATACCTGAAAGGAGGGTGTCTTCCAACCCACTTTGAGAACTGCTGAACTCTAGCACATCTGTCTTTATATTTTCTGTTTTCAGCCTTACTTATTCATTAAGACTGAGCTCAAATCCTACTTCTAGGATTCTTTCCTAGTCCTTACCTCTTCTTTGGCACTCAATGTCTATCTTTGGCACTTTAGAATCTAATAACACACTGTTCTTTGATCTTTAGCTTTCATGTTTGTATGTGTCTTATTTTCTCTCTTAAAATCTGTGTTGTTTGAGGATTTGACTCTGGCTTATATTCTTTGATTCTTATGTGGCTAGGCAGTAAATACTTGCTGACTTAAACTGAACTAGAATGTGACCAGTTTTTACTGAGGAAGTTGATAAGCTTTGCGCTTTCACCCTCAAAACTCTGAACATTAATATCAAAATTATTCAGTCAGTCTTTTAATATGTTTGAGTTTTTGCTTTGTGCCAGATGCTGTGTATTAGATGTTGGAGATGCAGTAATGCATGAGACAGATCTACCTCTCAGTTTCTGTCATTAATCTACCTCTCAGTTTCTGTCTTTTGGTCAATGAGGGGTATAGACAGTCATACTTAGTTGTAATTCCTTGTTTAAGTAGGGCTGTGATGGAGCAAGCAAGTGCCAGGGACTATGAGAACACTTTGGAATAGTATCTAACCTAGACTGGAGGAGCCAGGACAATTCTTTTTAGAGGAATGACCTAATCTGAGAGCTGCAGAATATCTAGAAATTACCTAGGCAAAAAAGGAAGGGGTGTGTGCTCCAGGCAGAGGAAATAGCTCATAGATGAGAGAGCTTGATAGGTTCAGGGAATTCTGTAGAGCTGGGAGCTTGAGTTTTGTGCTTGAGGGGAGGATGGTGAGACTCAAGAGGTAAGTAGAAACAGATATTTAAGGGCCTTTTATGTTTAGAATTTGTTCTGAAGCCTGAGAAACTACTGTTAAGTTTTAAGCAGAAAAGTGGATGATCAGTTTTGTATTGTAGATAGATAGATCACTTGATTTGACTTGTTCAATGAAGACAGATACCGTGTTTCCTCGAAAATAAGACAGGGTCTTATATTTATTTTTCCTCAAGAAGACACCCTAGGGCTTATTTTCTGGGGATGTGTTATTTTTTTTAAGTACAGTACAACAATCTACATTTATTCAAATATAGTTAAGTCGTCTTCTTCTGGAACATCATCATAACTCTCCAAACCCCAAATTCCATCCTGAATTTCTTGAGACTCTATTTCCTTTAGAACCATTGGCCCCAATCTCTCATGTGGAGCAATAGAGCTCTCATGGGGCAGATGAGAAGGGCTGCTCATCTTCTTTACCTCTCCCCGACGAAATGCATGGGTTGTGCAGATACACTGCGTAGCCACGCCCATCACTAGGTCTTATTTTCCGGGTAGGGCTTATATTGCGCAAATGCTTAGAAATCCTGCTAGGGCTTATTTTATGGGTAGGTCTTATTTTCGGGGAAACACGGTAGGGATTCCTTTATATGGATACCTGCCTATTCATTATGTTAATATCAGTTCATCATATGACTAAAATTTCTAAGGTTAATAGTTAACCGAGAGTTGGTAGATTTTTGAGAATAAACAGGTGAGCTAATTATTACTTAATTTCAAGATAGGGGAATTGTGGGGCTGCAAGTCTTTCCTTTTTACTCACTTTTTAAAGATTGAACTTCTTTTCAGCTGTAGAAATGGGCAAATTACATTAATACTACATGACTGGTTTAGGTAATTGCATTAAGCCATTGAGATGAACCCCAGTTCAGGTTCCCAGAAGAATGCTTACAGCTGTGTAGATTTCACATCTGATGTTAGGGTTTGCTTTAAAAAACAAAACTCCCTTTACCTCCCCCTTCCCTGTATACATAATGAAAAGGTCATATGTAACACAAGATTGGAAAGGGGCCAATAAACATTCTTGTGAGTCCCACCCAGTAATATGTATTATTAAAAAGTAGACCAAAAAACTTTGGAAACAGTAAAAAAAATCAGTAGTGCCAGCGGTCCAAGAGAGGAAGGGATGAATAGGCAAAGCATGGAGGATGTTTAGGGCTGTGAAACTACTCTGTATGATACTATAATGGGGAAACATGTCATTGTGCATTTTTCCAATTCTGTAGAACATACACCACCAAGAGTGAACCCTAACGTAAAACATAGACTTTAGGTGATAATGATGTGTCAATGTAGGTTCATCAGTTATAATAAGTGAACCATTCTGGTGAGGATGTTGATAATGGGGGAGGCTGTGCATGTGCAGGGGGAGGGGGAATATGGAAAATCTCTACTTCTCATTTTTTTATGTAAACCTAAAACCTCTAAAAAATATGTTTTTTAAAAAAGTGGGCCAGTGTTCTCTGAATGGCTCATGAGATTTGTCACTTTGATGGTCTTGCAAATGTCACTGAAGTATTCTACAAATATAGAATACAGGAATTCCTGGTGAAATAATATGGTTGAATATTGGTTTGCTTTTTCTGAAAGAGACGGATGACTGACAACCCCACATTTTTTGCTAACCCAATAAATTTGGCCCATGATTTTAATACTGG
>VBSM01000361.1:53027534-53057536 GCA_008086735.1 Cheirogaleus medius | reverse complement strand
ATAAAGATTTAAGCCATATATATTTGGGTTTATTTATGCACCCTATGCTGTTGCATTGATTTATATGTCTTTATCCCAAATTCTATACTGTCTTGATTACTGTAGCTTTATAGTAAGTCTTGCAATTGGATAGTGTGAATCTTCAAATTTCGGTCTTCTTTTTCAGACTATTCTAGGTCCTTTGCTTTTTTAAGATGAATTTTAGAATCAGGTTGTCAACTGTAATTGTGTTGAATGTGTAGATCAATTTGAGGAGAATTGATATCTTGAAATGTTGAATCTTCCAATGTATGATTGTATCTTTTCACTTAACTAGGCCTTTGATTTTTCTCATCAGGGTTTTATAGTTTTAGCATACAAATCCTGCATATATTTTGTTAGGGTTATTTTGAAGAATTTCATGTTTTTAATGCTATTTATTATAAATGATATAATACTTTTAAAAAATTCAATTTCCAGTTGTGCATTGCTAATATATACAATTGATTTTGTATATTGACCTTGTTTCTTGCTACCTTGCTCAACTCATTTACTAGTTTTAGTAGCTTGATGTAGATTCTTTGGGATTTCCTATGTAGGACAGTGTCACTGACAAATGAAGATTGTTTTATTCCTTTCCAGTCTGTAACCTTTTATATCTTTTTCTTACCTTATAGCACTGGCAAGGACCTCCAACACAATGTTAGAATTGTGAAGTGGGTATACTTTGCCTTATTCCTGATATTAGGGGGAGAGCATTCAGTCTTTCACACATAAGTATGAAAAAATAACTGTAGGTTTTCCTTAGATGCCTTTTATCAGATTTAGAAAATTCCCATTTATTCTTAGTTTCTGCTGAGAGTTCCTATCAAGAATAAGTATTAAATTTTTTTCAAAGGCCTTTTATGCATCTATTGAAATAATTATATGGCTGGAATCGTAATACATATACACATACATATATACGTACATATAATTTATATGTTGGAATCGTAATTTTTTTTTATTTTTTGAGACAGAGTATTGCTTAAACTCCCAGTCTAGAGTGCAGTGGCATCATCGTAGCTCACTGCAACCTCCTGGGCTCGAGGGGATCCTTTTGCCTCAGCCTCCCGAGTAGCTGGTTACTGTAGGCATGCACCACCACGCCCAGCTACTTTTTCTACTTTTTATAGAGATGGGGTCTTGCTATTATGAGACTGTTCTTGAACTCCTGACCTCAAGTGATCCTCCTACCTCAGCCTCCCAGAGTGCTAGGATTATAGATGTAAGCCACTGTACCTGGCCTTTATCCTTTTCCCACCTCAGCCTCTCAGAGTGCTAGGATTATAGATGTGAGCCACTACACCTGGCCTTTATCCTTTAAGTTTGAAGTCTCCTTTGGTATTAGTAACTCAGGCTCCATCAGATATTCTATAAGTCATCATATGATTTTTCTTTTCCCAGTCCTAGGTAAAAGAAGAAAGAAAAAACTCTAGGTTTCTTAAATTTTCTTCAGTTGTTTAGAAGGCAGTTAAGTAGTTTGTGAGTGGGTTGAGCTGGAGCTGCAAGCAGAGACATGGTGGAAGCAGTTTCTCCGTTGTTCAGGAATGCTTTCCTTCCTGTGTGTATGCTTTGAAAGCCATAAACTGCTCCCTCCTTCTACCTGCCACCTGGCTGTTGAGGATCACTGGAAGATCCCCATTTCCCCTTCCAGTCTTCTGCCACTTCACTGGCCTTCCTTGCTGTGTATAGCACAAGTGTACTGTCCTGTAGTTGCTGCCTCATGCTGGCTGTGGAGGCCCAGTAGGTTTGGAATTTGTATCCATCCTGGTTTCTGTCCATGTCTCTGATCTAGTAGGGGTGGGTGCTATCTACCACATGCACACAGGGAAGCCAACTCAGGTTAGTAAATTATTGTCAACATGTTATTTGCTGCTACTTAGCAAAAGAGTAACTAAAGTGGTGTTTCCTGTTACAGGCTACATTTACTACCAGTTCAATTAGTGTCTTAGCAGTCAGGGACTCACATTCATTGTATTATTAGAATGAATCTTTAAAATGAACTAATGAAGAATAATGCTTAAAATACAGAACTCAGAGTCAAAAGACCTGGATTTATGTCATGGCACTTAGCTTGTTCTTAGTGTTCTTGGATGTAAAATGGAGTTCATATTAATTATAAATTCCTTAATAGTGCTGTTGCATATATCACGTGATATAAATATCATAATGAAATAATTGTAAATTTGTCTTATATTTACTACAAGATACTCTTACTGTTTTGTATTTTGACAGAATTCTTCATCTTAGAACACTTTCTAGATGTAGTACTTATTTGCATTTAAGGCAAAATGTTCATTTTAGCATTAAAATTTATTGTAGATTACTTTAAGTTACTGAAATTGACTAAATACTTACTATATTGGTATATCCATGAATGGTACCTGATTTTTTAATTTAATATACAGGAAATCTAATTGTCAAATCCTTAAATATATTCACAGAGATATCAATTTATAGTCCTATATTTTAATATAAATACTGTCTTGCTTTTGGTTATTTAAGGTAGGAAAATATTAAACCACAGTGGCTTGGGATGAATACTGCTTTTTTTGCTAGCTGTATGACTTTGCAAATTATTTAAATAATCCTCCTGAGCCCTCATATAAGTTGGAGAAAATAACACACCCCAACAAAGTTGTTTGAGGATTATGTGACTTAACATATGTAAAGTTAGTGCTACTGTGCTTGATGTATAGTAGTTGCTTAACAAATGATAGCTATATTATTCTCAGTGAACACTTAAGATCACATCCTAGTTAGAACAGTATTTTGCCTTTCTACTTAGTTGAAAAAGTAGTAAATTGAATTTTTGGCTCAATATTATTTCAAAGTGATTTTATGTAAGGGTAATATATTGTTAATGAACCATGAAATGATTATTTTTTTTCTTTTCTGTTTTGTTTTTAAATCACAGGGCACCTCGATTTAAAGATTTACAACAACAGGACAGTCAGGAGCTTCTTCATTATCTGTTGGATGCAGTGAGGACAGAAGAAACAAAGGTCAGGTTTCTTTGTTTATCACATTCTCTTTAAGAAGAGGACACAAAACAGAAGGAATTTATTTCTACTATAATTTTAAAGTACAGTTAAGAAGTAATTTGATTTTGGGGGATTAAATGTATATGTTTTTCTGTCTTCTATACGATTATTTTTTAATCCTTTTACTATAGGCCTGTTGTCCTTTATTAGCCAGTGTCTTTGGCTGTAAATAAAATGATTCAAACTAGCCTAATTAAAAGGGAATCCTAAAAACCCTTAGTGTAAAAAGCAAAACAAACAAAACCAGGGGGAAAAAATCTGGGTGCAGGGAGGTATATCTGGGGATATAGAGGCAGGAAACCTGTCAGAAATCCAGAAAATATTGTCATTTTCCTAGCTTCTCTACCTCTGTAGATATTCTTCATTTATCTCTGTGCAGGCTAAGTAGTTTCTCTGCTTCTCTGTGAACGGTAGTACATGACTGCCATAATTTGCACGTTGCAGTTCCGCATATATAAAAACTAAACTGGCTGTCTGTGATTCCCAATTCTAAATTCCCAGTAGAGAGAAACTTCATAATCCCATGTTGGATTAGGATCCACTCAGGGATCAGTAACTTGTGGCTAGGAGAATGGAGTCCCAGCCTCGTGAATCAGGAAACTTTCTCAGGAAAGAAGGAATAGCAGCTTATAGACTGGATAGATTCCCCAGTGTTCATTGCAGTCCTATACTTTAATTGATTGGCTGTTTCTTGGCTTTAATAGCAAATTAGTTAAATTCAACTTCTTTTGGGGGACAGAGTTCTAAGCAAATAGGATTATCAGAGAAAATGCAAGATATTAAAGGTCAAATACACAGCACACATCCTCCATTTTCCCCCTTTCTCACTATAGCAGACATCACTAATCATTCATAACAGTGCGGGTGAGTCTGGATTCAGCCTCAGAAGTATTCTGTGAGCATAGCACTGTGGGCAGCCTCTGTCAATCATAATTGGTATGGTAGGTGAAAACTTGTTTTTTATTCAAGGCAAATACACTTCTTAATCTATATGGTAGTAGATAATAAAGCAGCCAAATAGTAAATGAAGTGAAGTGCTTGTATGCTTATGATAGGTGTTAATTAGTCAAGGTGAACCCACCTTTCTTTTCCTTTTCTTTTTTTCCTTCTTTGTTTGAATTGTAACATTGCAGTGTAATGGCCAGTTTTCAGTGAAGAGAAAGTTAGGGTTCTTATATTTTCTTGTAACTTATCTTAAAAAGGAAAGATTGAGTTAATTATTATACTTCCTCCTGCTACAAAGATGTGTATTATAATCCCTTCCTTTAATTGGCTATTTATTGACCTTCGTTGAAAGTATCACTCCCTTTCTGCCACATCTCTACTTTTATGTATTTTGATCATGAACCCTACCACCTTCTATGTAGATGTATGTCATTATCTGTCACCTTTCTTAGACTGTGATCGCCTTGAGGAATGGTACTGTTTATTATCTCTTGCCCATTTACCTTGTACATAATAGGTGTTCTGGGAATGTTTGTTGAATGCGTTGTCTGTGCTTAACCTTAAATACAGCTGCTTTTGAGAATTTGAATTGGGAAGAAAACGAAATAATTAGTCTCTAAAATAAGTTATACTAGCTAGTTTCTTGGGGATTTGAAGTTATTTTAAATATGCTGTAATGTGAATAAACTGAGAATTGGCAGGATAATACTGCACTATGTTTTACCTGTAACATTTTGTTTTAAAAGAATCAATTAAGAGACTCATAATTAGTTTTTGAGATATTAATAATTACCCTGAGCTTGTATTTCATCACATTTTCTTAGAGCTAGGAACTGATAATTAGAGTGAAGATTCAAACTCAAGTCTTTCTGACTCTCAAACTTAAGATCTTTCTAATTCTATACAATAGTACTTACTAAAGTTTAGTTTTAATGCTTGATTATCCATGATCAGTATAAATAATGTTTTTAAGCCTGCTATTTAAAATCTAACTATAATTATTTCATTATTTGGAAAAGTATTAAATCTGATTCAATAACTGGCATATTGATATTCTTGTTGAGTGGGTAGATACATGACGGCAAGGGTGGAGAGAGATTGCTTTTTTTTTTTTAAACATTAGTCAAGTGCCATAGTGAGAAAGGGGGAAAGAGTAGAACAGGAATTTCGACCTGTAACTGACTTCTAATCAATTGAGATAATTCACTATGGTTAGACCAGCAGAAATTTGCTGTTTATGTTATGAATAGTAACTGCAAATGTGATGGTTCTGAGCTTACAGATGATATGAGTTACTTTAAGATGAACTCAGACTATCAATTACTAGAATGATTTTTCCCCCGTGATTCACAGGAATATGTTTACTACAGAGTGGTCATGTATCATTAAATGGAATTTAAAATATGTGAATGGAATTAAGTCATGAAAATTGATTAAAAATTACTTTTCATTGTTTTTCTCTGTTGATATTACAAGTAAAACTATAAAATCTATCCCTATCACTTTTTTTTTCTATTTTACTTGTGTGACTTGATGGCAATCTTTGTTACAATTAAATTATTCTTTGGTCATAATGGTGCAATGGGATGCACGGTATCTTAAATACTCAGGCAGTACAGCAGGGTACATTGGTTTTGAAAGCTCTTATCTTCCACTATTTGAGGGCTTTAGATGGTATAGCAAAATTAAAATGTCAAGTCTGTGGATCTATTCAGTCTTGTAAGCAAGGACAGTCATGGCAGTCAGTTACAGTGAGTATCTGGGCAGGAGCTGCATTGTCTGGCCTGGGAACTCCACAGCTGTTAATCGTGCTGTTGTTGTGGTGTGTCACTGCCATGTGTTTTTTGATTGAAAAAGGGCTACAGTGTTAGGTCTGCCACCAGAATCTTTTAGTAATGATTAAAAATTACTGACCTCCTTTCATATTGTGTCACTATAAAGTCTTTTTATGACCATAAAGTCGAGGAATATACTCTTGCTGAATACAGTGCTAAAGGGATCATTTGTGCAGAAATTGTGAATTTTTCACGTACCAAATAAAATCAGATTTACTGGAAGTTCTTTTATAGGCAATCTTTTCAACTTACAAATTTTTTTCTTTATGATTTGAGCTGTCATTAAGTTAATATTATATTTTTACCTTAAAGATATATCATTTTTATACATTGTTGGATAGGATTATTTTAAAGGCAGAATATCTCAGCTAACTTAAACTGTACATTATTTGCATTCTTATTTTTGAGAGAAGTTTAAGATAAAGATTTGAAATAGTTGCTTCTTGATACTGCTAATTGATTAATGGGCTACAGTTGTTAGCAGCTTTCCAGCTGAAGTGTTTTTTTTTAACCTAAATGGTTCAAAGCCCAACACCTAACAATGAAAGGTTGTATGTGAATCTAAACTCATTTGTTTTATTCAACTTGATGAATTACCTATTAATTAACTCTTAAACTATTTAGAGCAGAGAATATAAATTCATGGTTAGAAAACAATAAAAAATCTAATATTTAAAATTTAACAATTAAAACCATTTTATTTATACTCTTTTAGAGTGTGATATCGTAGCTTTTTAGATTCTTTGAAAGAGTATATCACGTTTCAGAATATAGCAAAGGCTCATTAAATCATATAAAATTATGTCTGAATTAGTAAAATGTTAAGTGTAGAATAAATTTACGGACTTCTAGGATGAGTTAGATATCTTTATCTTTAGTTGCTTGAAAGGTGGTTCATAGTTATATGAAATATTTAAAGATGAATATTGGTATGTATTGGAATTTTCTATTTAAATCCATTAAATATTTCTTACACATGGAATTTATACCATTCTATTTCGCTTATTTTGTTCAATAAATTCTTTTTTCAAGGTGTAAGAGTCAACTTTAGATAATGTCTGAATTATATCAAGTTTCAAATTGAGTCTGATTAGAGGTTATTTCAATTTTTAATAGCTTCTGGGAAACATTTTTTGGTTTTTGATTTCCTTAGCATATATTTCAGGACAGTGCGATGTGGTATGATTTGTTTACTTTTATGTCCTACTTTGTAAATATTTAAGTGTTTTGAATCTTGCATTAACTTTCAAAATATACTTGAAGAGAATAGTAAACAGTTATAGGAAATATAATGTGTTAATCATAGGCCAGTTAATAAATGAAACTCGGTTTCACAATTGTGGGGGATGTTAAAAACTTATGAAACATATATCATACACAGAAGAACATACATTAATATATGTTCACAGTTTAAAGCATAATGAGAAAAATGATTTACCACTACTACTCCTCCCTATCACCACCCCTCGAGTTAAAAAGAGAATATTATCAGTACCTTATAAGCTACCTGTTCTTTTTTAAACACCTCTTCCTCCTTCTTCATCAGAGGTAACCACTATTTTGACTTTTACATATTTCATTGCTTTTTCTCATGTTTTTAGAGATACCTTTGTATGTTTAAACAATAAAAAATTTAGTTTTGCAAAACTAGGTAGCAAGCACGGTACTATCATTATTGGCAGAAGGCTTCTAAAGAAGTTAAGCTGAGAGAGTCTTAGGAACATAGTAACATAGCCTGGCATTGCCTTACCAGAGTTTACAAGAGCTCTTTCTGTGGAAGTCAGTGGGCAAGATTATGACAGTGTTCTCAGCCAGGCTTGTCTCAAAGCATCTGGCAGAGATGTAGGAGAGACCAGGCCCTAGCTGTTTTAAAAGGTTACAGGCTGCTTTGTATTTTCTGCTTCTGAGTTTGCCATGTCCTACCTCATAGCTCTCAGGAGTAGGTCAAAGCAGAACAATTCTGAGGGGTAGTGTGTGTCCTCTGCTGGTCCAGGCAGCAGGGCACGGAGAGGAGAACAAGAACATTAGCAGCTTATTCTCCATGTATTCTGTTCTCAGATTAAAAATGTGGTAAAATGGCAGAGGGGATCTGGGTGTTGACAATATGCCTGACTCATAAATCTCACTGCTCCAATCTAGATTGGTACCTCCCAGGGCTGATACACAAGTGCCACTCTGGAATTCCTCCTAACCGTGCTCCTGGAAGTTCCCTTTGTCTCCCTGCTGTTGCTTGTATCCCATGTTGTTGTCTTTCTTGGTTTATACTCTCTATGTTTTTCTATTTAACAACTTTTTATGACTTTTGGATATTGAGTTGTAGTTAAAAAGATATTCCCACTTCAAGGTTATAAAGGAATTTCTTCATATTTTATTCTAGTACATATATGATTCATTTTTAGGTTTAAACCCTTGATCCATTTGGAATTTGCCCTGTTCCCAGGATATTTCCTTTTTTCTCATGTTGCTATACTATAGATATCCGAATTGTATAGTTTACTTTCCCCGCACCCTAATTATACTATATTTTCATATGTATTTGGGTTGTTTTCTGAAATTCTCTTTGGTTATTTTGTCTAACTGTTTGGGTATCAGGATTACACTTTAAATTATTAATACAAGGGTTTAATGAATTTTAATAAATTTAATAGGACCAGTCACCCCTTTACCCTTCCCCCAGCAGAGTTTTCATTGCTGTTCTTGTTTACTTTTCCGTATCTAGTTTGGAATCCATCTCTCCTTTCACCTCCCTTAAAAAAACCAAGACAACAAACTGTTGGTATTTTTACTGGGATTATGTTAAATTTATAAATTTGGGGGGAAGATTGAAATGTATGTAATGCCAGGACCTATCAAAAAACATGGTATGTCTTTCCATTTGACAAGTTTTCTTTTGTGTCTTTGAGTAATGTTTTAAGGTTTTACTCATTTAGATCTTAAATATTTAAGTTTACTCCTAGGCATTTTTTTTAGTTGCTCTTATAAATGGTATATTTTTGGCCAGGCCAGGTGGCTCATCCCTGTAATCCTAGCACTCTGGGAGGCCGAGGCAGGAGGATTCTTGAGCTCAGGAGTTCGAGACCAGCCTGAGCAAGAGTGAGACCCTGTCTCTACTAAAAATAGAAAAATTAGCCAGGCATAATGACTTGAGCCTGTAGTCCCAGCTACCTGAGAGGCTGAGGCAGGAGGATCGCTTGAGCCCAGGAATTTGAGGCCGTAGTGAGCTACAACAACGCCATTGCATTCTACCCAGGGCGACAAAGTGAGACTCTGTGTCCAAAAAATAAAAAATAAAAAGAAAGAAATTGAACCCCCATTCTCACTACCCTCTTTCATTAAATAAATAAATAAATAGTATATTTTCTTCTATATCTTCTAACTGGTTTTTGTGTGTGTGAACACTATTGACTTCATATTTATATTATAATTTTTCACTTGTTGGTTCTTTTGGCTGTTCCAGGTAAACAGATCATCTGCAAATAATCTTATTTTCTTTGTCATTTTGTCATTTATACCTCTAAAATTTATTTTTCTTTCCAAATGCATCGACTAGAACTCTGTTACAATGGTAGACAATAGTAGTGAATGGGGATATCAAGAGATTTGATCTTATAATTTTTCCCTTAAATCTATTAATATGATGGCTTATATTAATAGATTTCCTAATATTCCTGCATTATTAAACTAAAAGCTACTTGGTCATGGTGTACTTTTAATATACTGCTGTATTCTGCTGGTATTTTATTTAAAATTTTTTCATAAGTGATATTGGTGTGTGCTATGTGCAATGCACTGTTAGTGTTTTTTGTTTTTTTTGTTTTTTTAATATCCCAATGTGATTCTGGGATTTTAGGTTTTTTAAAATTAGTATTATACTTCATGATAATAATTTGGAAGTCTCCCTTTTTCTATGCCCTGGAACGTAGGTTTGGTGGCATTCCTCTGTGAAATCGTTAGGGCCTGGAAATTTTTATAAGCCATGCTATTTAACAACATTCTCTTTTCCCTATAATACTTGGAACATTTTCTTCTGGGGTTAATTTTAATAATTGTATTTTTCCGGAAAAATTTCAATAGTTACATGAGAGTTTAACAAAGTGGTCTATCATGGTTATAGATAATTTCTTTGTTAGAAGTTTCTCTTATTTCTTAGGTATGATATTATGCTTTTTACCCTAATCTTAAGATTAGCTAATAGGTTTATTTATCCCCTACAAGAAGAATCAGCTTTTGATTCATTTATTCTCTTATTCTACTTTTGTCTTCATTAACTCTTCTACTTTTATTCAGTTTTGATGTCCTTTTTCTAAATTTATAAGTTGACTGCTTAATCTATTTGTTTTTATTCTTTTCAATGGGCTTAAATATTTAAGACTGTGAAATTTCTTCTGAACTATCTTGGATTCTTATATGTAGTGCTTTTTATTGTTCTCTAGGAAGTCTACAATTTGAGTTTAGTTTCTCTTTGACATAATTTTTTGTTGTTGTTTTTAATAGAGATGAGGTCTTACCATGTTTCCCCGAAAATAAGACAGGGTCTTATATTTATTTTTCCTCAAGAAGATACCCTAGGGCTTATTTTCAGGGGATGTGTTATTTTTTTTTAAGTACGGTACAATAATCTACATTTATTCAAATATAGTTAAGTCATCTTCTTCTGGAATATCATCATAACTCTCCAAACCCCAAATTCCATCCTGAATTTCTTGTGACTCTGTTTCCTTTAGAACCATTGGCCCCAATGTTTCATGTCGAGCAATAGAGCTCTCATGGGGCAGATGAGAAGGGCTGCTCGTCTTCTTTATCTCTCCTCGATGAAATGCATGGGTTGTGCAGAGAGGCTGTGTAGCCACGCCCATCACCAGGTCTTATTTTCAGAGTAGGGCTTTATATTGCACAAATGCTTATAAATCCTGCTAGGGCTTATTTTATGGGTAGGTCTTATTTTCGGGGAAACACGGTACTATGTTGCCCAGGCAGGAGTGCAATGGCTAAGCACAGGCATGATCATAGCACACTGCAGCCTTGAACTCTGAGCCTGAGCAGTCCTCCTGCCTCAGTCTCCTGAGTACTGAGGATTTACAGGCTGATCTACAGGCATGCACCACCATGCTAGGCTCTTTGACAACTTAACAACAGAATCATAAACCGTTTTTACACCAGGAAGTCTAGTTCAGGCAATAGTTTTACATATTAAAACCTGTAATCAAGACTTTAAAAAATATCATTTGAAAGATAATTAACAAATTTCCCCCTCATCCTACTATTACAGTGTGAATTAGAGAAGACAAAATCCATCCACTAATTAGGAGCCCCATTACTGTAAAAGATGATCATTTATTAACTTAAATAAGTTTTTATTCTTAGAATATATAATAGTAGTTCATTCTGAAAGTTTTCTGAGTTTGAATCTTTCCTAAAACATACACAAGAGATGTAGAAATATAAACTTTGTTATTTACTAAGAGCTGCTGAAGACATAATCATTATTGACAACTAAGTTCAAATAAAACCATAATTAATATTTGGGGGAATTCTCGCAATGTATATTAATTAATATTCTGGACTTTAGTCATATGTATTTATAAATAAAATAATCTATATGGAAGTCATAGTGACCAGCTTGATGGTTTCTTGTATATAAAGAAAACCTTAATATTTAAAAAAATTGATATGGTTACTTTTTTGTCCTGATTAAGGAATGTCATGTTAGCGGGATGCGTGAGCCCATGCCTGTTATCCCAGTGATTCGGATGGCTGAGGTAGGAGAATTGCTTAAGGCCAGGAGTTCAAGACCAGCCTAGGCAATATAGCCAGTCTCTGTCTCTAAAAAAAACAAAACAACAAAAAAATATTTTTTGGCATTAGAGAGTTGTTCATTCATGGAATTTTAGAACTGGAAGAAAGGACATATTTTTTTAATTCAGTCATTTTATTTTCAGACTAGGGAACTGATATCCACAGTGTACCTTGCTGTTTGAAAGTCCTTTTACTAAGAGCATGAGGCCTAAGTTAACTATTATTAGACCAGATTCTATTAACTTTGTCTTACAGAGAATACAAGCTAGCATTCTAAAAGCATTTAACAACCCAACTACTAAAACTGCTGATGATGAAACTAGAAAGAAAGTTAAAGGTATGTTGATTCTTTAACTGTTAGAACTTTTTTCTAGAAGAAAATGTTAAAAGTTTATTTTGGGTGGGGGGAGAACTGAGCATTATGTGAACTAATCCTCTAAAGTAGCATTTTAAAAAAGAGGGTATACTTACTCCAGTGTCTGCAAGATACTCTGTGGGACATAGAAGGAAAATGTTAGAATATATCCATGTGAATTTATAAAAATAAAACTAATATCAAATTTACAGATTGACACTGTTGCCCTTTGTTATGTGAGGCTTTCTAAGGAAGACTTAAAAGGTTGCTGCAAGTAGCAACGTCACTTGAAAGTTCACATTTGTCATATTATGTCATTTTGGAGTTGACTTGTGTTTGGATAAGTGGATTTATGGATGTTATCTAGTGCTCCAAAGACTCCCACAAAGAAATCATTTATTGAAGAGAGTACTGAGTCAAGCCTAAGTGCAGTTTGCCTACTCCTAGTGTTTGCTCTTCATCAGTCAAAATATGATGCAAAACAATGATTAATCAAAGCTAATTATTTACAGTTATCAATACTGCAGTGTGGGTTTGTGTCCTATGATATTAGTATGATATTACTTTGTCTTAAGTGTATATTCTGCCTTGAGATATTAACTAAAGTTAGCATGAAGTCATTTTTAGACGACATCTAAAAATACTATTTGTATTTTATTTTCTCTTTTCTCACTTCTGTGTTTTATGGTTTTGTAATGTACATACTACATGTATATAATTTATAAACAAATATGCATACATTGTTATTGTGCACTCCAAAACTGTATTATAGTTAGTAAGAGTTCAAGGTCTATAAAAATGTAATCTCAAGCATGCTTTGTTCTTTTGTGTTTAGATAGTGCCATCTAGTGCATATTTGAAATAACAGCCCGGTTTTTCTTTCCTCTCTGGTTTTGAAATCTTTTCTATTTTCAGTCCCTTGCAGAATTTTTCTTAATGAAACATCTTAATTTACGATGGTATTTCTAAATAATTATCATTGTAATTAATGTTTCTTGATATGTTCATAAATGTCTGCTCTGTTATTCAGTGCTTCAAGTAATGTTTTAAATAATTTTGAATATCGTTTATATGAAACTTGAAGGTAGAGGCCCAAAAAAGATAGAAATTTGAAAGAGGGGTGAATAGGTTTGTTAATATATTATACTTTCTTCTGCATGGTTTATGATGGAAATTTTCAAATTTTTATTAGAATAGTATAATGCAGTCCTTCGTACCTATCACCCAGCTGAAACTACATTTGTTATGTTTAATCTATTTTCTCTCAACCCCAGATTATTTTAGAGCAAATCATAGACATAGTTTTCTTTGATTTGTAAGTATTTCCTGAGCAGAATACTTTTAACTTTTAAAAATGTAATCAAGTTCTTAACTGAATTCTTAATTGCCTGTGTTAATTCCTTACACTATGCTTGTTTACGTGTCTTTTATGACTCTTATTTTCATAGCCATGGTTCTAGTATCTGTAGTCCTGAAAGCATAATCTCCTTTCCCAATCTTCTATCTTCCTCTAAGTTAGACACAAGGCTTTCAGAAGTTTAATGGGAGCAGTTGAGGTGTAGTATGAATAGTGGTTATTGCTCTATTTATTTTGCCTCTTAAATCTAAGAACAGTTTGTTTTTCTTGGAAATTACAGTAGTTATGACTATATGACTACAGTAGTCATATTTCCTCTACAGAATCATAAAGGACATTATAACATACATATGGTAAAATATTAATATATTAAATGTGGTACAGGATGTCTGCCTTATGCAGATATCTTTTGCATAAACAGAAATTAGCATGTTACACTGTTAGATGGATGGTTGACATGTCTTTTGCATTAAAAAGTATGATTTTTACAGCATATGGAAAAGAAGGTGTGAAAATGAACTTCATAGATCGGATCTTTATTGGTGAATTAACTAGCACGGTCATGTGTGAAGAATGTGCAAATGTAGGTACTTTGGAATTCACTTCAGCATGGAATATATTACAGTCACATTTTATATTTTCTTTCACATGTGATCATTGGCAGTCATTTTTAAAATTTGTGACAGATGACTAATAATCCTTGAAAGTCTTTAAAAAATATTATACCCTAGACTCCTAGAAAGTAAACATGATAATTTATAATTTTTTAAAGTAAATGTGTTTATGTGTGTTTTTATTTTTCCTCATGACACACAAGTGGTATATGCTGAAATGTATTAGTTGCCTGTTTGGATTGAAGTGAGAGAGGAACCTATGTGAGGAGAGAGAGTAACTATGTCACATTGCAATGCCCTAAAATGTAATACCGATAGAAATAATTTAATGTAGTAACATAACTTAGAGTGATTATATCACATTCGATTTAAAGTTTATATTTATATGACTTGTTAAAGTTGTTTTTTGTGTAGACATGACTCATCTTTGAATTGAGTGATAATTTTTATTTTGAATGCCATCTTTAACAAAAACTTAAAATGCATAAATTTTTATAGATTCCTTTTTTAATTGCTGGGTAAGGAATATTTCTGAAAGTGTGTGGCTTAGGGTATGAGAGGTTTACATTTTGTCAGATTTTAATGGTAGAAGAAAGAGTCTCTATTATGTCCATTGTCCTGTCTCAGATTATGGAGTAGTTTTCTGTCCTCTCTAGTGTCACAAAAGCAGGATTATAAATGACATCTCCTTCTAGTCTGTTATGTTGAAGCACAGAATGTGTAAACACAATTACTTAAATTTATAAGAATATTCAAAATAGAAGTTAATTTCTTTCTCACAAGGTAGAGAGTATCTTTTAAAACAGAATTGTCCTAAGGAATCTACAAAATAGCCAAGTTCTCTCCTTTTTTTATGACTTTCTCTTAACATTTTATATTTTATTTATATTAAGGCACTAATTTCACCAAAAATGCTGAGTTTCTTTTGTTAATGAGTTTTATTAAACTGTTTATTTTGAAATTACTTTAAATATTACAGGTTAGTCATATTGACAGTGTTATAAAATTCAACTGGATTGTGTTCATTGAAGTTTTGAAATATCTCATTTTGATTACCAATGTGCTGTAGTACCCAGTTAAATCACTATTTGTTCCAGGAACATTTATTAACTTAAAATTTTAGGTAGCCTGGGAAGTTTGATTTCTTTGGTATATTAGAATTCTAACTGAAGTTCTCAATATGTTTTCTTTTTAAGATCTCCACAGTGAAAGATCCTTTCATTGATATTTCACTTCCTATAATAGAAGAAAGGGTAAGGAAAAAAAAAACTAATGATTCTTTTGTGAAGAACATTTATTCATTTATTTAGACATTTGTTGAGTGTTTTATCAGATATCTGAGAGTCATTTTTTATATGTAATTGAGTTTGTACAGTGTATTTGATATTCGGGGTTTGTGTGCATAAAGTATGATATAGTTGTTTTCAAGGAATTTAAACGCTTTTGCTTTATATTTTAAGAAAATATATTTTAAAAGAAAATTATCTTTTTATATTTCAAGTGAGTTAGAAATTAAGATTTTGATATCCAGAATTTATTTACTAAAGAACTTTTGTGTTATGTATATGGCATTTACATAGGTTTCAAAACCTTTACCTTTGGGAAGAATGAGTAAATATAAGAGTTCACAGAAGACAGATCATGATCAGTACAGTGGCACTGTTACTATAGAAAATATTGATCAACCCAGAGCCACCAAGAAGTATTCTCCATTTAAAGATAAGGTAAGGCTGTGAGCATTTGTTAGACTTTTGTTTTCTAACACTTTTTATTAAAAATTTCAAGCATATATAAAAGTAGAGAAAATAGTATGATAAACACTCATGTGCTCATCTCTCAGCTTCATTACTATCACCTCATGGCTAATCATGCATTAGCCATATCCCACATATTCCCCTTACCCCATCCAAGATTATTTTTTAAATAAATCCCAAATATGTAATTCAATGTGTATCTCTAAAAGATAAATACTCTTTTAAAAAACTTAACCACAGTACCATTATCATACTGAAAAATATGAATAATTTTTTAATAGCACCAAGCATCCAGTCATTATTCAAATTTCTGTAATTGTCTCATGAATACTCGGTTTTTGTTTTTGCTTTCTGAGTGTTGTTTGAATTTAGGATCTAAAAAAGGTCTATAGATTGCAATTGATTGCCACATCTCTTATATCCCTTTTAATCTATAGATTCCCTCTCCCTCTTTTTTTTTTTTTTTTTTTTTTTTGCAATTTATTTGGTGAAGAAATCAGATCCTTTTTTCAGCAGTTTCCCACATTCGGAAGTAAATCATTTTGCTATCGCATTCCCATGGTGCTAACAGGTTCCTCTGTCTCCTTTGTTTCCTCTTTAAGGCAGTTAGATCTAGAGACCTAATTAGGTTCAGGTTTGATGATTTAATTTTTAGCAAGAAAACTTTTTAAGTGGTGATGTTTACTGCCATCAAGTAGGTACACATAATGCTTATCTCTTTCCATGATATTACCAATCATTGATGACCATTGTCCTCCCATTGTTTCATTAGGACATACCTGGTGGTTGAATTATCCCATGAAAATGGAAAGCAAATTTGAATTTATACTTAAAGACTTTTTTATATAAAATGATTTGTACTAACTTAACAAATTGACATATCAAATTCAACTTACTCTGTTAGGCTCTAAAGTGGCAAGATGACATGTTTTCTTTAAATAAAAGCTATCTTATTTCTGCTTCGTAAGATATATAGAGCAGTTAAATACAGTTTGAGCATATGCTTTATTCTAATGATACAAGACAAAGGCACCTTATGGAGTTTGAAAAGATTAAACCATTTTAATAGTATCAATGTGCCCCTAAAAAGCACTGATTATTAAAATATGAATATGTGATTTGTTCTTTATTTTTGTTTAACTTTAAAGACTTAATAGCAAATTCTGTGGTTGCAGCCAAAATAGTTTTAATAGATCTGTCATCCAAATGTATGAGAGAAATACCTCCCACACAGTATTGGTCAGGAACTTAGAATACGCTTCTATGATACATAGAAACTGTCAGTACTTCAAACATCTGGGAACCACGTGGGTATAACTTGTGCTGAACAAACTGGACCTATTCTTTATTGAACATTTTTTTCCACATATATAATTTAAAGTTAGTTTCTTGGAGGTTTTTTTGTTTTTTGTTTTTCTGAAACAGAATCTTTCTCTGTTGCCCAGATTAGAGGGCGTTGTCATAGCTCACTGCAACCTCACACTCCTGGGTTCAAATGAACCTCCTGCCTCAGCCTCTGAGTAGCTGGAACTGCAGGTGCACACCACCGTGCCCAGCTAATTTTGTTTTTGTGTTTTATTTCATGGGAAAAGTGTGCATATGTTTCTAAAGTTAGAAAAGCACAGTTCTAATAACATCTTTAAGATGCTATATTCAAGAAGCAAAAAGTTAAATGACATAAATATATTTCAGTCATTAGGAATTTTATAAGTTATTTTCTAGTGATTCCAAAGTTACTGAATCATTTTGGTCATGGAACCAGAATGATTCAGGTGTTACCAATTTCAGTACCGATTTTATAAAGATCAATAAGGTCTTGTTTTGCTCAATAGCAAAGCTGTAATAAGAGAATCAAGATATTTAATTTTGACAAACTTTTTTTATAGTATTCTTGGCTTTAATCTGTTACAGTATCTGTAACAAACAGAAGCTCTTTGCATCTTTTAAAATAGAGGTGCAAGTACTGATTTGATAGTAAATTATTGAGTTTTTCACCCCTTTGCTAAATTACACTACTGTTATCTCATTAAAACCATACAAAATTTAACATGAAAAATGATAAAAAATAATTAGATGAAAATAATATACAGCAAGAAGTAGCTGAGAAAATCTTACCCTTAAGTTGGAAGAATGTCATCACTGACTACCTTGGAAAAGTAAATTTTCTTTTGCTTGTTCATAACAAAGGCAATAATCCAGTAATTTCTAGCCTAAATGTAGAAAAAATACTAATTATGAAACAAAAGGTAGATACATAGAGTAAATATCCATAGACATATAAGGATACTTCTTAGATATATCAAAAACTAAGATAAAATGAGATGTAACAAGTGATTACCCAAAGATCAACTATGTAAGGAGTCTGTTTTGTAGGCTATTCTTCCCTTCCTTCCCCACCCCACAACTTTTTTGTTGAACCATCATGCTGATTGAATAAATGTTGAAACTAGAAAGTCTCAAATTGATATCCCTATTTAAAATCTTTCCTCAGTTCATTGGTTCTGAAAGAAATCCACAGGTCTAATTCACTGAGCCATTTCAACATATGTGTGTTAGTTTTATGAGCACTAATGTTAATACAAAATTGATGAAACCTATGTTGTGCCTTTCATTGTTGAGGTTACATTCAGAACATAGTCTTCTTATCTACATGGAATAAGTTAGGAATGTTTTTAATTGTCCTATTTTATCAGTCAGACCACTTACCAAAAGAATACTGGTATA
The DNA here is from genome assembly GCA_008086735.1 of Cheirogaleus medius. Classification (NCBI taxonomy): domain Eukaryota; kingdom Metazoa; phylum Chordata; class Mammalia; order Primates; family Cheirogaleidae; genus Cheirogaleus; species Cheirogaleus medius. Next base: position 53,039,091 of record VBSM01000361.1, on the reverse strand, counting down.
GTTACAGGATCTATCAATATACCTAAAAATAAATTTGAGAGAAACCCTGTATCAAAGAGATCTTACCTGGTTTTACCATTTTTTCCTACATGCTAAGTTGCTCAAGGTATTATGCATAAATATTTGAGAAAATGGCAACTTATCCTATGTAAATATTTCAAAGGATCAAATTGAGCAGATACTTAGACTTTGTAATTTTTCAAGCGTAAAACAGTTGCAAGGATATTTTTATCAAGTGTTGGCTCATAATTTACTATCAGGAATTTTGGAAACACTGAAGGTAGACATATTTACTCTTTGATCATTTTCGTCTGTCTTATATTTTTAAGGTTTAAAAGTAGACTCCCCCCCACTTACAGTGTCTGTAACAAAAACAGAAGTTGCTTTCATCTTTAAAATCATTAATAGAGGTACAAATACTGATTCAGTAGTAAATTGCTGAGTTTTTCATCTCTGTGCTAAATTATGCTATAGTTATCCCATTAAAACCATACAAAGTTTAATATGAAGAATGATAAAGAAGCATCAGGTAAAAAAAAAAAAAGAGAAATGAAACTAAGATAGTAATATGAATATAAATGGAGAAAGTTAGCACTGGCAGAAAGGCAGAAGATCTGACCTTATTCAGAGTATTTAAAAAAGGAAAGAAAGAGTGAAAGGAAACAGTACATAGAAATTTTTTATTGGAAAATTGAATGAGGCAAAAAAGCATTACCAAAATGATCTGTGAGATAGTGAGAAAAGATAGCCTCCAGATTGATCTCTTCTCTGGTTTCCTCTCCTTCCCCTATTCCCTGCCACCACTTGATGCTCCACATTGCAGTCAGAGCATTATTTCTAAAATATGAAACCGACATCTTACTCCCTGTTGCCCTAAGAATCAAGTCTGTGACTTAAGTAGCTCTTCATGCATCTGGTTCATTTTTGCTGGTTCTCCTTTCCGTATCTGTAGTTCTGTAACTTTTTTTCTTTCTCTTACGTATGGGCCTTTGAACTTACTGTTCTCTCTGCCAGGAACAGGCCCATTTCTCCTCCTGCACTCTCTGCTCAATTCCTGCAGATTTCTCTGATCCACTCAACTCTGGATTAATTATTTTTCTTTGGGTTTCTATAGCACCTGTATTTCTCCTATCATAACAACAATAATTGTGCTCAGCATTTGAGTTTTTAGTTGTTGTGATCACTGATTTCAGTTCTTTACACCAATTATATTGAGTCAAGAGATAGATTAAGTAACATGCCTAAGATCATATGGGTAGCCAGTAGCAGAAATGGGGATTCAAACAGGCTAAACAAGGGGCCATCTTGCTAACTGTACTGTCTCCCACTGACACTTATGTCTTATCATACTTCTATCGGGATAGATTGTAACCTCTGCAATAGAATTGAGTCTGTCCCCATTACTATGTCTCAGGTGCCTAGTTCAGTGCTTGTACATGGATGGTGTTTAGGGAGACCAGTGTGATCATTCCTATGATTGCTGCCAATAATAATAGCAAACACTTATGCTGCTTACTATTTGCCAGGCACTATTCTGTGGGATTTTATGTATGTTGTTTCATTTAACCACCAGGACAACCCAACATAGTTGGCACTTCTACTTTTATAGGTGAAGAAACTGGAGTAGTGAGATGTCAAGTAGTTTCTCTAACATCATCCAGCTAGTAAGTTGCAGAGTCTGAATTTGAACATAGGCAATCTAGTTCCAGAATCATACTCTTAACCTCTATCCTGTATCACCTCTTTGACAGTAAGCTTTATTCCATGCAGTTTTGATTGTCTTTTCAGAATAAACTTATTAATCTTTGGTCCTAATTTATATTATAAACTTAAAGAGAATATTTTTAGTGAATTAAATCTATCATATATCCAATCAAGCAGAAAATAAAGATGGAAATGGCCACTTTATATTTCACTGGGAGTATTAATAGAAGGGTAAAAGGGGGATAGAATAGTCTTGTTCAAAAGTTCCAAAGACCAGCTGATCATCAGATCACATGTTTATTAAAACAGAGTCTCAAGCCTAACCTTAGACACCATTAATCGGCATTTCTAAATGGTAATGCCTTGGATATGTATTTTTATGAACAATAAACCCTTTTTGGTGATTCTGATGATCACATGGGTTTAGAAACCATTGGATTAGAAATTACATGAATTGGATTCTGGACACAACTATTTTAATTAGCTATATGATCTTGGGCAAGTTGTCAAAAACCTATTTGGGTCTGTATTTCTCATTGGCTATTAATATTTTTATTGATACCTAATATTTGTGCATATTTATAAGGGTACATGTGATTTTTTAAAATATGTGTATAGAATGTGTAATGATCAAATCAGAGTACTTAGGATATCCATCACCTCAAGCATTTATCAGATCTTTATGTTGGGAACATTTCAAATCATCTCTTCTAGCTATCTTGAAATATATACTATATTGTTGTTAATTATAGTCACCCTACTGTGCTATTAAATGTTAGAACTTACTTCTTCTATCTAACTGTATGTTGTACCCATTAATCTGCCTCTCTTAATTTTCTTCCTCACATACACACACTTCCCAGCCTGAGGTAACTATCATTCTACACTTCTACCTTCATGAGATCTACTTTTTTAGCTCCCACATATGAGGGAGAACATGTGATATTGATATTTCTGTGTCTGGCTTACTTCATATAACATAATGACTTCCACTTCCATCCATGTTGCTGCAAATGACAGGATTTTATTCTTTTTTATGGCTGAATAGTATTCCATTGTGTATATATGCCACATTTTCTTTTTCCATTCATCCGTTATTGTGCAATTAGGTTGATTCCATATCTTTGCTATTGTGAATAGTGCTATAATAAACAAGAGGGTGCCAGTATTTCCTTATCTTTGGGTAAATACCCAGTAGTGGGATTGCTGGATCATATGGCAGTTCTATTTTTAGTTTTTTGAGAAATCTCTGTGCTGTTTTGGTTACTATAGCCTTGTAGTATATTTTGAAATCAGGTAGTGTGATGCCTCCCACTTTGTTCCTTTTGCTCAGTATTGCTTTGGGTATTTGGGCTCTTTTTTGGTTCCATGTGAATTTTAGGATTTTTTTTTTCTATTCCTGTGAAAAATGTCATTGATATTTTGACAGAGATTATATTGAATCTGTAGATTGCTTTGAGTAGTATGGTCATTTTAATTCATACTAATTCTTCTGATCCATAAACATGGGATATTGTGTCCTCTTCAATTTCTTTCATAAGTGTTTTATAGTTTTCCTGTAGAGGTCTTTTACTACCTTGGTTAAATTTATTCCTATGTGTGTGTGGGTTTTTTTGGTTGCTTTTATAAATGAGATTGCATTTTTTTTCCCAGCTAGTTTACTATTGCATACTATTGCTGTACAGAAATGCTACCGATTTTCGTATGTTGATTTTGTATCCTGTAACTTTACTGAATTTATCAGTTCTAAGAGTTTTTTGGTGGAGTCTTTAGGCTTTTCTATATATAAGATCATGTCATCTACAAAGAGGGACAATTTGACTTTCTCTTTTCCAATTTGGATGCCTATTGTTTCTTTCTCTTACGTGGTTGTTCTAACTAGGAGTTCCCGACCATTAATATTATATACATAATAGGAAAGCTTGTTTTAAAAAAAGTACTCTATAAATTCAGCAGAACAGAACTTGTTGGCTGTTACTATAATCTTCATTATTTATCATATGCTATCTAGTAAACCAAATATATATGGTGAAAATCAATGTCTTATCTTCATTCAGGGAGTTAAGAATATTTGGTAAACACAGGAGGTAATGTTATTTTGCTGATTTTGGAAGATGAAAAAATTGAGGCATAGGTAATTTTTACAATTGATCCCTCTTCTCCTTCTAAATAACCAAAAATGAATATCTAATCTATATACAATTCATGATAGTCTTTCCTTTTTTTTTTTTTTTGTCTTGTCACTTAAGCCAATCTATAGGAAAAGAAAAATATAACAAACCTTCATCTGTGTGGAACCTTTATTGAAACATTTAAGGTAGCTTAAATTTTTTAATTCAATTAGTTGCTGATTTCCCTTCAGACTTTAAGTTGTTTTATCTCTGTAACACACACTATGACAAGAATCGGAGTTGATACTACTTAGTCAAGCAGCAATTAGTAGGCAAACTAAAGAGTAGATACAAATAAAATATTTTCTTCCAGATCTGTGGTAACCAGGCAACACTGTGTCATAAGAGTTTTAAATGTGCTTTTGTTGTTTTTTAATTTATTTTAAAAAATAGCACATTTTCAACTTTTAAAAATCAACAAGTATGGAAAGACTTATACAGTAGTTGAAAAGTATCCCTCATGGCCCTGTTCTACAAAAGTTCTGTTCCCTTCCCCACAAATAGGTAACCATTGTTGTTAGTTTCTTGTGTAAAGGTTTACTTTTAAGTCAGAACTATTGTTTGGTATATTTTCTGTTGGTCTTAGTTTAGGTAGATTTAGGAAATGGATCTCAGAGAAATAGAATTTATTTGATAACTGTGGAATGTTTAAATGAGACTTATTCACATTTATTTTCAATAAAATCACAAGATTCTTTTCTCAAAACACTGTCAACTTACAGAATCAAGCAATTCATAACCGAAAACGTGTAAGAAAATCGTCATCTGAAGAAGAGAAGACTGCTATCATATACCGGAAAAGTGAAAACCTTGAAATGAATGAGGATTCTTTAATGTTTGCAAGCATCAAGACTACTGAGTCACCCCTGAATGAAAGCCCTACGGATGGCAGTGAAAAGGGCGCCAGCCGTTCTGAAAGTAGTGTTGATGCTGACAGTGAGGCTTCAGAATCTGAAAGTGCTTCAGAACAGACTGGGCTGTTTAGATCCAGTAGTGGATCTGGTGTGCACACACATGGACACCTTTCCCATCCATCAGCAGGTGAACTGCCATGTACCAACAACACTGACAGTGGTGATGATGGAATGGCTGAAGCTATTTCCGAACTTTATTTGGGCAGCACTGTAACTGGAGATAGAGATTTTGACAGAGAAAATCAGCCACTAAATGTCTCAAATAATTTATGTTTTTCAGAGGAGAAGCATTTGAGGTCTCACAGTCCCCCAAATGCTTTTCAGACCTTTTCTCAGAGCTATATAACTACTTCTAAAGAATGTTCAGTCCAGTCCTGTCTCTACCAGTTTACATCTATGGAATTACTAATGGGGAATAATAAGCTTCTATGTGAGAATTGTACTGAGAAGAAACACAAGAACCAAAAGGAAACAAGTTTTGCAGGTAAATCTTTCTTTTTTCTTTTTATTTTTTTATGTTTTTGTACTAATGGATTATCTGATAGTGACTAGTGTGTTACAGATTTCAAATAGAGGAACCCATGAACCTTGTCTCCATACTTGAGCTGTTTGGGCACAGGGATTATCTTATTCATATTTGTGCCTGGGCACTAAAGACACTGACTGGGCAGAGTCGATTTTCAATGGATTTTTGTTCAAAATAAATTGAAGAGCAGGAAGTATATACATCTCTGCCTTGAAAATGCAAATCCATATAACCTTATTTAAGAGACCTAGCTATCTGAAATTTCCTGTAAGAAATATCCCTACAATTTATAATTGTATCACTAGTAAGATTGATGATGAAATTAATGTGCTTCACAAATCCCATAATCTAAAGATTTTAAATAATTATATGTCATGAAGCTAGCAGTATAATGTCTATGTTTAGTTGATCAGAGAAAAGTGGAAAAAGTGGGAATTGTCAAATAAGAAATTCTCAGTGCATCTTAGCCTTGATGAAATGGAAAGAACACCTCCGATTCTTAGTAACTAGTTGTTTTAAAATGTAGCTTTTGTTATTATTTAGATGTGAAGCCAACAGATCAAGAGATGATTGCCATTGAAAATATAGTTTGTTGCTGACAGTTTTCAAGAAACACCATGCTACACAGGGCCACATAATTAAGCAAAAACATGGGCAAGAACCTTTATCTGGTTTCTGAGGGAAGGAATGGGTAAGGCAGAGTAAGCAGGTTTAGGATTGGCAAGTTTGAATAATTTAGTGGGTTCTGGGATATAAGGGCTGTCTCTAGTTATCTGGTACCTGGCCCTGGAGTGATTAGGACAGGTGGATAATAGCCCAGGAGTGTAAGAGCCCAGGGAAGGAGATTGTTAGGATATGGTCTCTGGATTGGTTTGCATGTGAAAGGAGTGCTTAAGTTGTTTACTATCTCAGGAATTAGCTAGCCCTAGGAGGGGCTGTCCCTCCAATGTTAACAAGGTCCTAGATGTCCAAGCATTAGAATAAAGACATGCTTAATATACTAGTAACTAAAGAAATGGCTAGATGCCAGAAGAAAGAAACATCTACTTACAGTAATCCCAGTTAAAAATGCAATGGGCCACATTCAAATACTTTCAAACAAACTCTCATTGAAATGCCCCATGGTTCTCCACGGTGTGTATTCTCCTTTCGCTGCAATGATAATAAATCCAACTTCTTTAACTATAGGTGTGCTTCTGGTGGTCTTCGGCTGGAGGGAATTGACATAAATTACTACTAGTTCATCTGCTTTCCAACTTCCAAAGTTTTGTTGTAAATGGCATCTCTCTTATTCATTGTCCTTATTAAGTATGTGCCTTTTTTTAAAAAAAAGAATCCCTTTACTTTCATTTTAGTGGAGTTTTAGAAAGGAGTAGAGGAACCCTTTAATCAGAAGTCCAGTTTCTTTAACATTTTTAAAAATGTGGTATGATGTTTCTGTATAATTGTTTGCTATGTTATATGGTAGATAATGTATAAAATGGAATTTTACATATACATTTATTGCATTTTATGCAGAAAAGAAAGCAGAAGGAGTTTATACTAATGCCAGGAAACAATTGCTCATTTCTGCTGTTCCAGCTATCCTAATTCTCCATCTTAAAAGATTCCATCAGGTAAAAGTCTTTTTAGTAGCACCATAGTCATTTTCATCATGTGTTTGCAGAGCCCTAAGTCCTATAGAATATTGTCAAGGATTGGACAGTAATTTATTAAATTTAAAAATGTATCATGTGTGATTTACTACTATTCCCACTATAATGACTTAAAATTGTTTAATTCACAATATATGAAATTTAGATAGTAGGAACCTAAGTGGTGTCTCTGCGTGTGTTTGTGTGTGCTAATGAAAAATAAGTTTTATTAGGAACACTTACAAGCAGCAAAGTAGCAAAATGCACACGGCTTTCTGAGCTCTCACAATCCCACAGAGAGGGATGCCTGTGCTGGGCAGAGTTATCTAGGACTAAATGCAGAAACGGCTCCAAGGCAGGCCCTGCAGCTATAGGACTCTACAATGGTTGGCAACCTAAATACACTTAATGTGTCAGGTTTTCTCCAATTGTTTATAGTTTTAATCCAATGATTTGTCTCAATGAGATCATTTTTTGCATTTAAGAAAATGATTTTAATATTTCTCTGTAAGTATAAATGAAAATATTAAAACTTTTTGAAAAGTTATATTTTGATACCCATTTTTAAATAAAACTAATAATTGGAACAGTATGGGTAGAATTGTAAGAAATAAAACATGAGTATAATTTAAAGCCATTACATTATGGTAAAGGAAGAATTTCAAATCAATTGGGAAGGGGGCTAGATTTATTTATTAAAGGACTTAGGAAAAATAGTTGAAATAAAAATTTAGTACTTCATTCTACACCATATATCCATGCTATTTTTAAATTTTTTGTGTGAAACAGATTATCAGGAAGACTAAGAGAAAACTTAAATAAATATTTAACCTGACCTCTGTGCAAAAGACTTTCTAAGTTTAAAACCCATGAAGGAAATCTCAAAGAAAAAGAGTGAGAGCTTTGATTACGTATTTGCAACATTTTAGGTGGGCTACAAATGTGCAAGAAGAGATTTTTCGTCATACTTATCCCTATCCACAGAAAGGTTAAATTGAGTTCTTGATTTTTCTATAGCCAAGGTTAAGAAACTCAGTGGAACTTAAATGGCCACGGAGAGTGGAGGCAGATATACCTTGTCCCATATCAGAAATGCCTAATGGAAGGGGTGCATCTGCAGTGACTTTTTGTGAACAAGAGAGGATCATGCCAGATTGCAGAAGCTAATTTTGTGATGTACTAGTTATTTTATATTTGGTACTTACACCCCTATTTAGGAACAACTTACAGAAAGAATTCATGTCCTTAAAGGGAAATGTTTGTGGAGACCTCAATCCCTTCTTGTTCTCAAGCTAAATGTAATGTCAGCAAAGCCTCATTCTTACTCCCAGGGAATTATAGGGAGCAGAGTCTAAGCAATGTCTCTGATTTCAGTTTTTTAGTATCTCTAAAAACCTTCTTGGTAGTAACTTTAAAGCTGTATGTCAGATTTATGACAATGGGCCCTCTGAAAAATAAATAATAAATAAATAGAGCTGTATATCAGAAACACACACAACACTTAAAGGCAAATCTCAAATTGGATAGAAATCTTTGTCATAAATATGCCAAATGATTAACATTACAATATGTAAAGAGCTCTTAAAGATCAATAAGACAAATACCAAAACCCTAATAGTAAAATGAGTAAAGAATATCAATTAGGAAAGGAAGTACAAATTCCAGGGAAGTAGGCAAAAGTCCATTCTTCCCAGCAAAAGACATGTAAAATAAAATCATAGCGAGATTCCTGTCCAAATCAACATAATGTTGCCAAGGGTGAAGTGGGATATAAGCATTCTTATTAACCAGCAGAGTAAGTATAAATTGGTAACACCTTCTAGAAAGTAATTTAGTAATGAATATCAAGAACATTAATGTTTTGGATAAAAGAATTTCAGAACAAAATTAATCACTCTTGACTAATCTCACTTCTAAGCACCTTTCTTAAGGAAATACAGAGGTACACAAAAATGTGTGGCCCATTTGTAGACCATACCAGATGTAAGGCCTAGCTTAAGTGTCCAGTGTGCTGGATATCAGATTTATATTTTAATGAGGAAAAGATGATGTATCTACTAAAATAAAAAAAAAAATAGAAGATTGCATATGCCCAAATATAAGGCTGAATGTCTTGCAAAGTTACCCCTTAGAAAAAGATTTATATTAAAGTCCTTTACATAGTCTTTCCTATTGTGGAAATTCCTGTTATGTAATTTCTCAATAGCAAAGTACTGACGGGGGAGGATACATTAGCCTGAAATGATCTCAGACGGTCTGGTGTCAGATGCTTATAGAGGTCATCTGATGAAAAAGGCAAAGAATTTGAATATAGATTAAGTAATTATTCCTGGGATATGACTTCATAATTTTATGTCAGATATCGTGTTAAGCCTCCTAAAAGATCACTTGGAAAAACAAATCAGTAAGTGGGGTATATTTTGGCCAAAAAAAAAAAATTTTTTTTCTCTTTAAAGAAAGGTGAGAAATTAAAAGGCAACAAAGCTACAGTAAAATTATGTATTTAGTATGCAAATGAAAGACCAGTCATTGAAGTCATGGAAACACTACATGAAAGTTTGCATCTATTAGTTTTTGTTTATCCATACAATTCAGATTTAAGTATCTTCTCATTCCAACAGAATCCATTTCTATTTGTGGGTCTCCTACCCAATACCTTTGATAGTTGTTAGCTAGTTTTTGTTACCATTACATAATGCAAAGCATACATTTTGAAAATTAAAACGAGAAAATGGTAGAACTTATTTAAGAACATGAAAGTACATTTTGACTTTTATTACATTTATTTTTATTGATAAAATGTTTTGAGTGTTTACCTTTTTTTGTTTCAATGAATGAATATAATTGAATTTTAGAACTGAAAAGGAATCTAATCCATTTATACCCGTATTCTCCCTTGACCTAGATGAGGTTGCTTAGAATCAAGTTAACTGTTAGTCAGTCACTGAGGCCTAGAAAGAACACTGGGCTCCTGACTCCTTTAGTTGGAAACATTTTCATGATAGCATATGTATCAGTAACTTAGCTTTTATCACATTGAATTAATTTTTTCATAAATATTGAAAAGCCACAGTGAAAGTAATTATTTCCCTTATTGTTGTGGTAAAAATCTCCATGTAAATGAATAATCTCTATGGTAACAATTTATGAAATCTAATTTTTAACTTAGTCATATGAATTTTGGACTATTCAGTAGTCACATTTTTATATATATGAAAAAAACTAACTTCTAGAAATCCTCTTTTAGTTTTAGTTAACAAATACAGTGCTTGTGATTTAATTAAGTTTGCTGTATTAAAGAATGTTTTTGTTTTCTTAAGGCTGGCTTGAATCTTCGTAAAGTAAATAGACATGTAGATTTTCCACTTACGCTTGATTTAGCACCATTCTGTTCTGCTACTTGTAAGGTAAAGTACATTAAGATATTTAATTGACTTGCAAATAATATGTGTTAAAGTATACTGTGTATTTATTAAGCCATGTTTTAGGGTTTGTTTTTTAATAAGCTTCTCTCTGAAAGAAAATTTTGATAGTGATTAAATCAGTAACATATGTAGAACATTTAATACACTATGACTTTTTTCCTTTGAGAGACGGAATAAAGGAAAATTGAAAAGATAAGGCATGAGACATGGTGGTCAAGAAAATCAAAGCTATTTGTAAATGCTACTAGAAGCTGATAGTGCTAAGAGAAGTGAACATATTTTGTGCCCTCTCCTGTTCTTTGTGAATAATCTGTGTAATTAGTAGTAGTTTTACCATTTGTGGATTTCTGTATCTTTTGCAAATCAGTATACTAGTGCATTGTCTTTCATGCCATTTCATGTGTAATACTGAGAGGAGTATGCTTGTCAGCTGCTAATACTTTAATATTTAGGTATAGAAAGCAGAATGGTATATAATTGCTTGTGTTTACATGTAAGAATTGTGTAGTGAAATCAATGATTTTGTCTTCCTTGAGCAAAGCAGTTATGGGGTAACTTATTGTCCTGTTCAATAGCTAGAAGTCTAGGTTTTGTGGTACATAATAAAATGCTTATAGAACTTAATATTTTCAATACATTGACCAGTCAAAATGAAAATCTTATATATAGTTTTCTGGTGAATCCAATTTATCTGCTGTGGAATACCAGTACTATCTGTAAATTATTCATACTCAGTAGTCCTAGAATTTGATAATGTGATAAATACTAATGAAATTTAACAAGCGCTATGTTAAATTTATGAAAATACTGTATTTTAAAAGTACCTATTATGGAGAATTTCCAACATACATTAAAGTAGAGAGAATAGTGCAATGAGCCTCTGGCACCCAGCCCTAAAACCTGAGATCCTGCCCTGTCCACACACTCATCCACTTTCTCCTTTATTATATTAAAGCACATATCGGGTATCATTTCATCCATAAATAGTTCATTATGTGTCTCTTTTTTAAATTTTCTTTTGAGACAGAGTCTCACTCTGTTTCCTGGGTTAGAGTGCCGTGGCATCAGCCTAGCTCACAGCAACCTTAAACTCCTAGGCTCAGGAGATCCTCCTGCCTCAGCTTCCCAAGTAGCTGGGACTACAGGATGTGCCACCATGCCTGGCTAATTTTTTTCTATTTTT
>VBSM01000361.1:53002087-53027434 GCA_008086735.1 Cheirogaleus medius | reverse complement strand
CATATCATCTAGTGTTCATATTTCCAATTGTCTCATAAATGTAATTTTTAAATGAATTAGAATCCAAATAAGGACTGGATATATTTGTATAATTTTTTAATTTTCATTTTTAAGGATGGCTTTTTAAAATTTTATTTAATAATTATATAAAATATTTACATAGGTCCAGTGAATAAACAAGGTAAATTCAAAGAAGTCTAGCTTTTATTCATGTTCATTCTACCTTTTTCCTCCCACTCCTTATAGATAGCATTTAAAAAATTATGATTTACTTTATTATTTCTTTTTAAAAATATAAGTAGATAAGTATGTATATTTACATCTCCCCTCTTAAGTCATGGTAGCTTACACTATGAATCCATTTCTCTACCTATTCTTAACATTATATTCTGGAGATTATTTTATAGCAGTATTTAGAGATACTCTGCAAACCATTTTTTTTTTTTTAAGATAGAGTCTCACTCTGTTGCCCGGGCTAGAGTGCCGTTGCGTCAGCCTAGCTCACAGCAACCTCAAACTCCTGGGCTCAAGCAATCCTGCCTCAGCCTCCTGAGTAGCTGGGACTACAGGCATGCACCACCATGCCCGGCTAATTTTTTCTATATATATATTTTAGTTGGCCAATTAATTTTTTTCTTTTTTTAGTAGAGACGGGGTCTTGCTCTTGCTCAGACTGGTCTCGAACTCCTGACCTTGAGCCATCTGCCCGCCTCGGCCTCCCAGAGTGCTAGGATCACAGGCATGAGCCACCGTGCCCGGCCTGCAAACCATTTTTTAAGCAGCATTATACTCTGTTGTGTGGATATATCACAGTTTCTATCGCCATTTCCTAATTTATGGACATGTGGGTTTATTCTAGTCTTTTGATATTACAAAATGACCCTGCAATTAATAGTCTGGTGCATGTCTTTTTATGTTTTGTTCATGTACCTGTGAGAGAGAATCCTAGAAATAGGATTGATGAATCCATGAGTAATATATATGTAACTTAGCTAGATTAAATGAAATATCCCTGCATAGGGGTTGTACACTTTGCATGCCCACATGCAATGTGAGTACTTCTTTTCCCTACAGGCTGGCCAACAGAGGATCTTGTCATGCTTTTGCAATTTTGTCAGCCTAATAGGTGTGGAAAGGTATCTCAGTATAGTTTTACAATGCATTTTTCGTATTTTAAGCAGGATATACATTTACTTACTTTTCCTTGCGATAATATTTCACTAACTATTACTAATTTGGATTTTTTTCTTTGTTTAAAAGAATGTAAGTGTGGGAGAGAAAGTTCTCTATGGTCTCTATGGCATAGTGGAACATATCGGCTCAATGAGAGCAGGTCACTACACTGCTTACGTGAAAGTGAGAACACCCTCCAGGCAATTATTGGAACATATCACTGGAAAGAAAAATGTGTCTGGTATGCCATCCTAAGTTTATTTCATTATTTTTTTAAAATTTAAAAATTTTAATTATTATGGTTACATAATAGTTGTATATCTTTATAGGGTACATGTGATGTTTTGATACAGGCATACAATGTGAATTAATCAAATCTGGGGTATCCACTACTTCAGGCATTTATCATTTCTTTGTGTTAGAAACATCCCAATTCCATTCTTTTAGTTATTTTAAGATATACCCTAACTTATTGGTGATTATAGTTACTTTGTTGTGCTGTCAAATATTGTTCATTCTATCTAATATCTAACTATATTTTTATACCCATTAACCATCCCCACTTGATACCCCTCTCTCTGCTACCCTTTGCAGCCTCTGGTAACCATCATTCTACTCTCTATCTCCATGAGATCAATTGTTTTTAATATTTAGCTCCCATATATGAGTGAGAAACATATGAGATTTGTCTTTCTGTGCTTTGCTTATTTCATATAACATAATGTTCTCCAGTTCCATCCATGTTGTTGCAAATGGCAGAATTTCACTCTTTTTGTGGCTATATAATATTCCATTGTGTATATCCACCACAATTTCTTTATCCATTCATCTGTTGATGGACATTTAGGTTGATTCCAAATCTTGACTATTATAAATAGGGCTGCAGTAAACATGGAAGTGCAGATATCTTTCTGATGTATTGAATCCCCCTCCTTTGGATGTGTGCCCAGCAGTGGGATTGCTGAATCGCATGGTAGTTCTATTTTCAGTTTTTTGAGGAACCTCTGTACTGTTCCCCATAGTGTTTGTGCCAATTTACATTCTTACCAACAGTGTGTGAGGGTTCCCTTTTCACTACATCCTTGCCAGCATTTGTTATTGCCTGTCTTTTTGATAAAAGCAATTTTAACTGGAGTGAGATGATCTCTCATTGTAGTTTTGATTTGCAGTTCTCTGATGACTAATGATGTTGAGCATTTTTTTCAGTACTTGGTGGCCATTTGTATGCCTTCTTTTGTGAAATGTCTATTCAGATCCTTTGCCCCTTTTTAATTGGATTATTTGATTTCTTCCTATTGAGTTATTAGATGAGTAGTTTGCAAATATTTTCTCCCATTCTGTGGGTTGTCTCTTCCCTTTATTGATTGTTTCTTTGCTTTGCAGAAGCTTTTTAGCTTGATGTGATCCCATTTGTCCCATTTTGCTTTGCCCTGTGCTTCAAGGCTAGTATTACTCAAGAAATCATTGCTCAGGCCAATGTCCTGAAGCATTTCCCCAATGTTTCCTTTTAGTGGTTTCATAGCTTCAGGTCTTAGATTTAAGTCTTTAATCCATTTTGATTTGATTTTTGTATATGGCAAGATATAAGGGTCTAGTTTCATTCTCCTACATATGGATATCCAGTTTTCCCAGCACCATTTATTAAAGAGACTGTTCTTTCCCCACTGTATGTTCTTGGCACCTTTGTCAAAAACCAGTTTGCTATAATGTATGGATTGATTTCTGAGTTCTCTATTCTGTTCCATTGGTGCATGTTTCTTATGCCAATACCATTCTGTTTTGGTTACTACAGCTCTGCAGTTTAATTTGAAGTCAAGTAATGTGATTCTTTCAGTTTTGTTCTTTTTGCTTAGGATAGCTTTGGCTATTCTAGGTCTTTTGTGGTTTCATATAAATTTTAGGATTATTTTTTCTATTTCTGTGAAGGATGTCATTGGTATTTTGATGAGGATTGCAGTTTATCTATGGATTGCTTTGGGTAGTATGGACATTTTAGCAATATTAATTCTTCCAATCCACAAGCATGGAATATCCATTTTTTTGTGTGTTTCCTCTTCACTTTCTTTCACAAATGTTTTATAGTTTTCATTATAGAGGTCTTTCCCCCTCTTTGTTTAAGTTTATTCTTGGGTATTTTATTTGTAGCTATCATGAATGGGATTAATTTCTTGGTTTCTTTTTCAGATTCTTTATTGTTGGCATATGGAAAGGCTACTGATTTTTGTATAGTGACTTTGTATCCTGCAACTTTACTGAATTTGTTTCTCAGTTCTGATAGGTTTTTTTGTGGAGTCTTTAGGTTTCTCTAGATATAAGATTATATCATCTGGAAATAAGGATAATTTGACTTCTTCCTTTCCAATTTGGATGCCTTTTATTTCTTTCTCTTGTCTGATTGCTTCAGCTAGAACTTCCAGTACTGTGTTAAATAACAGTGGTGAAAGTGGGCATCCCTGTTTTGTTCCAAATCTTAAAGGCTTTCAGTTTTTCCCCATTCAGAATGATACTAGCTGTGGGTCTGTCATATATGGCTTTTATCATGTTGAGGTAAGTTCCTTCTATACCCAGTTTTTTGAGAGGTTTTTATCATGAAGGGATAATGAATTTTTATTGAATGCTTTTTCAGCATCAATTTGAATGACCATATGGTTTTTGTCCTCATTCTATTGATATGATGTATCACATTGATTTGTATACATTGAACCATCCTTGCATCCCTGGGATGAATCCCAGTTGATTGTGCTGAATAATCTTTTTAATGTGTTGTTGAATTCAATTTGCTAGCATTTTATTGAGGATTTTTGCATCTATGTTCATCAGAGATTATTGGTCTATAGTTTTATTTTTTGTCATTGTTAAGTTTATTTCATTATTAAAAACAAATTCTTCCTTTTTTGGAAGAGATAAGTTATTATTTAACAGATAACCTGAGTAGATTCACTTTAAGTGAGAATTACTTCTAAGAGTGATTAGAGGATCTTAAATATCATGATACTATACCGTTCTAGGTGATATAAAGTGACACATGGTTTTTCAAGGTACTGAGTCATCATGTATTACAGTGGAGTGATATTTTATTTAACAATACCAAAAATTTTTTGAAGACATACCAGGTCCTCAGAAGAGAGTTGGAATTGAAAATTTGCTGGCTTTGTTTATGGGTCATTTAACTTTTCTTTATTTTTCCTGTTTGAGTGAAAATGATTGTTTTCCCTGAGCAATTAAATATTTATAAGGCTCATATTTCACTACATGTTTAAAATGTTACTAAGTAGAGATAATTATTATCCCTATAATATTTATGTTTTGAAAGAATTAGTTTATTTGGGAAAATGCTTAACCTAAGAGGAAACAACTTCTGCAGTGAGATTTAGCATTGGATAAATACGGTTTGTAATGAATACGCTGCTATTTATAATTTGGAGCAAGAACATAAATCATACTGATTGTAAAATTATACTTTTTGTTTTGTTAGGTTTGAAAGAATCTGATAGTGAATTGGCAGGCCAGTGGGTCCATATTAGTGACACTTATGTGCAAGTGGTTCCAGAATCAAGAGCACTTAGTGCACAAGCTTACCTTCTTTTTTATGAAAGAGTATTATAATTATTAATGGTAATGATTATTTAGGTCACTTTTATTTGAATGCTGCAA
Source organism: Cheirogaleus medius (assembly GCA_008086735.1). NCBI lineage: Eukaryota > Metazoa > Chordata > Mammalia > Primates > Cheirogaleidae > Cheirogaleus > Cheirogaleus medius. Next base: position 53,022,607 of record VBSM01000361.1, on the reverse strand, counting down.
TGATAACCATAATATATAATGTGCCTTTGTAGTCTTCTTTCTTCTATAAGAATATCATGTCCTTCAAATGCTCCTGAACTTTTTTACCATTTTGGTGAACCCTTTTAAAGTAAATTAAATTTATTCAATGCTTTCAAATTTATATTCTTAAAATAAATATAAAAACATTTTTCAAAATATTTGTCCTGGGGGACAGAAAAACCCCAGAATTTACAGTAGGAGAGGAAACCCTTTTATGATGTGGTCCATTATTAACAAACATTCAGAAACAACATTGTCTAAATCAAATCATTCCTTATGACAGTGTTTCCTAAAATGTAATACCACCTTCCTGATCTCATATATATTCTGTGCCATTGTGTGCTTATTTTTTTTAACATTTTTAGCCTTAATTTCTTAATCTTAGCCTTGTTTTGAGCAATAATATTCCATGTTTTATGTGCTTGTTATTTTTTCTAATAAACATAAATATATAACTATTAAAGATTATTCATCCATGTACTACTCCACTTAAAATCATCTCAGGGCTATCCAGTGGTATATATGTACTACTGTTTGGGAAACATTGCTATAACACATAATTATATGAGATAATACATAATATGGCATAGTGACCTTGTCATATTTTATGATTCAGCTATTTATAACACATTCACTACCGTGTGAGTTGTATTTAACTCATACTAGTTTTGAGTCCAGGGCCTCACAAAGGAAAACCTGGGCAAAACCCTGCAGTTGTTTCATGAAAATCTTACTTGTTGATGTTCTTATTGTTACAGTTAATATTTACAATTTAATTCTAAAAATGTGAATTAAATGAATAGAAGGCAATAACAAATTTTTCATTAAATTAGAAAGAATCATTTTGTTTTCAAGGTTTTTATTCTATTTTCATAATAAAATACCATGGCCCCAAAGAAAAAAAAATTTTGTAGTGTGCAGTGTGTTAAAAAGGTATCACTGTAATTTCAGTAGTGTGGGTTTACAAATAATATATTGATTATCTTATTGATTTGAAGTTTTGAGAACTGGAAATACATCGAGACATTTCATTAACATATCGGTTGTAGCCTATTCATGGTGGAGTTAAGGATAATCTGCAACTGGTTGGCCAAGGTCAAAATATAAATAGTTATAACATGTAGAATTCGTAATTAGGAGTCGATAATCTGTATGGGACCATAGGATACCTTTGATATATAAATTATCAAATTATATTTGTAAGTGATAGAGGATTATATTAACAAGAACATTTTTTTACCTCTGTATTTCAGTAAATATTAAACATGATTCGGGGGTTTTGAGATTATTTTTTTTTTCAAAAACCATCATTAATAAGTTCAGTAGATTTAGCTTTTATTGTAATGGGGCATAAAGCTGATATTTCTGAGTTTCTTTTTAAATAAATAATAGCAAAACTGATAGTTTTTTCCCATATAGAATACAAATTATTAAGCTGTTAAAACTTGGCATGAAAAATATTACTATTACTTAGGCTTAAGTTTTTTAAAAATAGTGGCTACTTCAGTGTCATATTACTGAATCAAAACATAACTGCATGGTTCAAGCATCCTAATCATTAGTGCCAATGAATGATACTACAAGCAAGTGCTAGATAAGTGCCTAGTCCCGGTTCATTCTCCTCTTAGGAAGTAAAAATAATAGCAGCTGTAGATAATGTGTGGAAATATTTAACCAAGACTGACTTTTTAACATGTAAGTATATATAACATTATCAAGGTTACCAGTGTTGCCTTCTGATATATTAAGGAATAGAATTGTGATTTCTGTTAAAGATGGTAATAGTATACAAGATACAGAGCTTTAAAATGTCATTGTATAAATTGTTTGTAAGCTATTGAAATTTCAACAATAGCGTTTTTCTTGATTTTTTTTAACAGCGAAATAATTGAGAAATATGTCCTTATAAATTAATATACAAAGTCAGGTTTTGTCCTGTGAAAGGTAGTTTACAGTATTTTCTGTTTCATTATAATTCATTAACATTGAAGATGTCAGTACCAGAGCAGTGAATTTTTTGAAAAATATTAAATTTCTTTATTCAAGTCAGCCTTCTTGGTAATAGCAATTGCCACCCCATCCCCCCAAAAATAAATGTATAATAAATATTAGATCAGCTCAGTTTTCTCCTAGAAAAGATACTATTAAGAGGTATATACTTTTCATTGGATGGTCACCTGTTTCTTGTTTCGAAGATAGATATTTGGAAAGATACTTATATCTGCTATGCTGAGTACTTTAACATCTTTTAAAATGGAAAGATCTGTATAGATTTTAGATATTATTCCAGAAGTTCCATGCAGATAAGATACTTTTGTTTTCATTTCCTTAATGTTAAATGAGCTAATCCAGAAATCTATTTTTTTATGGCTTAGAGTTGATAAATGCTTTTTCCTTGTCTTCTGAAAGACAAGGAAATTTAATTTTCATATCTAAGAATTTCCTAAAGATAGTTTTTGTAATAGAGAAAGCATGTTAAATTATATGTGGGTCTACATTTAAAGAAAAAAATATTTTTTTGAGACAGGGTCTCACTTTGTTGCCAAGGCTAGAGTACAGTGGCATCATCATAGCTCACTGCAACCTCAAACTCCCAGGCTCAGGCAATCCTCCTGCCTTGGCCTCCCAAGTAGCTATGACTACAGGCACACTCCACCACACACACAGCTAATTTTTCTATTTTTTGTAGAGACTAGGACACTCTATGTTGCTCAGGCTGGCCTTGAACTCCTGGCCTCAAGCTATCCTCCCGCCTTGGTAAATTTGTTTTTATTTTGAATATTTCCAAAGCACATTTGCAGGGATATTAAATTGTGAGGCTACTGTAATAACAATAGTTTCCAGATTACCTCAGGAAGCAGTACAAATAAATAAGAATGTTTACATATCATCAAAACAACTACCATAGTGTTTGAACAAATGAATTTAAGTAAAAGAGAAGTTACACTGGCTTTGTTTAGAAATTAGTTTACAGGGTATGTCTGACCCCAGTTCTCCCTAATTTTTTCATATTTAAAATGATGATTATGTGCCAATTATGTGAATATTCTTGACATGATGAAATATATGTCTATACTTAAGATTTTGTCATTTAATGCTTTTAAAAATTGTGAGGACCACCTTTTTAGATGGCCAAGGAGAGTGATACTTGATATCAATTCAAAGAGTAGTTGACACCTGTTCTTATTTTAAGTGTACCAATAGGGCTGTTTTACTATATTTAATAGCTCTTAGCTCTGCATGTGTGATGATTTTAATCAGTGATTATGTAATAGCTAAACAAAATTTCTTGAAGATTAAGCTGTGAAATATATCAACCTTTATCTAATTTTTCTAGTACAAAATAACATCCTGCCCACTTTTTAAAAATTCATATTCATAATTTATTTTTCTGCATGATACCTGATCAAATAAGCCTAAACCAAATATGTGCAATAAAATTGAGCCTTAGGTAGTATCTATTGCATTATTAAGAAAGAATATTTCTACATATTTAAAATATTTTTGTTTGTATAGAAATCATCAGTTCAAATCTGTTTAAAAGATGGTTATATTTTCAATTTTGAGTAATAAAAATGATTCCTGTGTTTTATCTTCACTTTTTTTGCAGTTTTTAGAAAATAGCTATGTAACTTATTGAACATTATTTTGTTACTGTATAAACATGCATTATAAATATTAAATTCTTATTTATCTTATGTTACATATTGGTCCTGGAGTTTTTGCAATGCACATTGACAATGTTTTATCTGTATTTGTGTATGTCTTAGTCTACTTGGGCTGCTATAACAAAATACCACAAACTGGGTGGCTTATTAACAATAAAAATTTATTCTTCACAGTTCTGGAGGTTGGGAAATTCAAGATCAAGGTGCTAGTAGATTCTGTGTCTGGTTAGGGTCCATTTAAGGTTCATACAGACAATGCTTTCTTGCTGTGTGCTCACATGGGGAAAGGGGCAATGGATCACTCTAGGGCCTCTTTTATGAATGCAGTAATCCCTAGCATCAGGGCTCCATCCTCATGACCTAATCACCTCCCAAAGGCCCTATCTTCAAACACCTTCACATTAGGCATTTGTGAATTTTGTGGGGGCATAAATACTCAGTCTACAGCAGCTTGCTATATTCAAAATATCCTTCATATTTTAGAAATTTACTATTTCACAACAAAATATCTTATTTTGGGCACTTTCACTCAGATTTCAGTCTCTACCAAGGGTGAATCTTCATTTCAGATGTTTCTCAGAATATTTGACTTATTTAATAGGATAATTCATTAGGAAATATTTTATCTACCTGTTTGTACCTAACCTTTTTTTGGGTCATGAAGCTGTTTGAGATTATGATGAAAGTTATAGACTAGAGATTATGATGAAAGTTATAGACTATCTTTTGTTTAATCATTTAATTAAGTATTCAGTGAATATCTGCTATGTGTAAGCACTAGGGATACAACAGAGAACACAAGACAAATTTACAGAAGTGAGGAAATAGACATTCTAATGTAAGGAGTAAGGAAAAGATCTGTCAAATGGTAATGATACAGAGAAAAATCAAGCAATATTGCCTATGGGGCCATATGGAAATTAAGGTCCAGGGGATGAAGGCTATCCTAGGGATAAGAAGGTATCATGATACTAGTCCTGATAGTCCCAAAGAGAAAGCTGAATGTTGGAAACAGTAGGGTTTTAATTCTGTGGCCATCTCTTCTGAAAATATAGAGGCTGGAAAGGGAAATATTGACATCTGTATGTTTCCAGGAAAATGTGTCTCCAATTTTTATATGTAAGCTCAGAGGTTCACAGACTCCCCTGAGGCCATTTTCATACATATTTTAAATTGTACCCAAGCAGAAATATCCAAAATGTTTGCATTCCCAGATGTATTAGGATAGGCTGGGTTATGCTACAGTAACAACCCAAAATCCTGGTGCCTTAGCACAACAAAAATTATTTCTTGCTCACTCAAAGTTCATTGTGAGTCTGGGCAATCTGCAAAGGGGACTGTTTTCCAACTGGTGACCCTATAATCCAGGCTGATTCAGTATTGTGGCTCTACCATTTCAACACCAGGCCTTCCCATTGTGGCAGGGAAATAGAGGACTAAAAGTTCTGTACCAGCAATTAAGTTCTTCATCTTGGATATGTCACAATTTATTGGACAGAAGTAGTCATGTGACTGTGCCTAATTGCAAAGAAGGATGGATAGGAAAGAGTAAGTCTCCCATGGGCTCCAGAAGAAAAGAGAATGGGATATATGTGAGTTTACTATCTCTATCACAGCCCACCCTTCTGGTCACCAAATACTCTGCTCACTCTTCTTTCTACGCACGAAACACAGTGACTCCCTATTCAAGGGACGCAGTCCAAAAGTCCTATCCAGGTAAAGTTTTATCCTCCAAGATCAGGCTCTCTGGAAGGGCTATATCAGATCTGGATGTTGTTCCCAGTGTCTTAGAGACTCTAGGAACCAAAGATATGTTCTGTTTTCCACATACTTAATGTACAGTGGTGGAACAAGTGGAACCATAACTACAGTAAACATTCTGATTCAGAAAGGGAGAAAAGAATGGGAGAAACTGTCAGGGTCCCTTAGGCTGGGCATGGGGTATGTTTATGATTAGACTTCTCTAGGAAGAATTCCGTTGTTCATTGTTCACTGTGACCCCAGACTCCATCCTCTGGCAGGATCATTTTTTTCTTTTTTAATTAACCCCCATGGCTACATCTGAATGGCTGTTGAGGGATATGACACCCTTGGGAGTTGCACTTTTTTTTGTTTTTTTTGTTTTTTTTTTTTTTTTAGAGACGGGGTCTCGCTCTTGGTCAGGCTGGTTTCGAACTCCTGACCTTGAGCTATCCACCCGCCTCGGCCTCCCAGAGTGCTAGGATTACAGGCGTGAGCCACCGCGCCCGGCCTGGGAGTTGCACTTTTTTTGAGACCATTTCCTAGATGATTGAGGGTTGAAGTTTTTTTCTTTTTTTAAATTTGGGATAGTCACAAGTTCTTTTAGCCAAGGTTTATGGTTTCTTTTTCAGTATAACTCTTAAAAATTTAATAGGCCTCTTATCTGTTTCCAGTCAGATTAATATGTCAATAACTACCAGAGTTTTTTGAGATACACAGTTTTTGGGTTGGCTATATGTCTTTGCTTTCCTTCCCCTACCCCTCTCACCTTACTACAGATACATTATAAGCTTTGATGGAAGAGACATACTCTCAGCCACATTTTTAACCTGAGGCATTTTTTTCCCCAAGAGGAAAAAATTAAGGTTCCACATCCTTAATTAACCCACTGAAAAATTTTGCAGCCTTAGTTATCTTTGTTGCAAGACTGAGTTTTTATGATACTTTGTCACTTAAAAGTTTCCTCAAGTTTTCTCCTGCTTGGAGTTGAGAAACCCAACCCTGTGAGGCTCTAAATTTTTTGTCTCCTCTATTCCCTCATTTTGGCTTTCATAAGCCAAACATTCTTTCCTGAGTTCTACTCTTACGATACTTCGTCAAACACATCCAATAGCACACACCACACATTAGCATCTGTTTTTTTAACATCTTCCCCTAGCTCAAAATTCATTATGTACATTATCTACCTCCCAGCTTGTCATGAGTAACAGTTATATCAAATGCTTTACTGCTGCATACTGTGAAGTGCCATGTTTCTAGCTTCCAAGATTAGTTTTCTTTGTCTGTCAACCTCTAAGCAAATGCTTTTTATTTAGGTCCTTAAATATGAAATGTCTGATTTTGAATCAAACATTTATTATATCTCAAACAAGAAGCAGCACAATTAATCAAAGTATGCACCTAAACTATTGACAGTTTTGCCATCTAAATGGTAGCTTGCTTATGCCAGCAGTGAAGAAGCCTGGAAAGTGAGTGGTGATGAATCGCAAAAGGCATTTTCCACAGCTTGTTGAGAATTGAATATTTTTCCTTGCAAGAAGTGGTCGTCAGTTGGTGTAAGGTCTGGTGAATATGGTGGATGACAGAGAGTTTTCAAGTCCAGCTGCTATAGTTTGAGCAGCATTGTTTTTTGTGACATGTGGTCTTGCAAGAGGATTGGCCTGTCTCTATTGACTAATCTTGGCTGCTTCATCACAAGCATCCAACTGGTTGCAGTAGACATCTGCTGTCATCAGTTGACCAGGTTTCATGAAGTTGTAGTGGATAATACCAGCGTTGGACCACCAAGCAAACACCATTAGCTTTTTTTGTGATGAATATTTGGTTTGGGACTGCATTTCAGTACTTCATCTTTATCTAACCATTGTGCTGAATGCTTTGCTTGCAATTGTTAAAAAGAATCCTTTTTTCATCACACATAACAATATGGTGTAGAAATGGTTTGCCTTTATGTTGTGACAGCAAGAAAGGCAAGCTTCTAGATGATTTATCTTCTGACATTTAATTCATGTGGTACCCATCTATCCAGCTTCTTTACCTTTCTGATTTGTTTCAAATGGTCCAATATTGTTGGAATAGTAACGTCAAACCTTGTTTCTAATTCACACATAGGTTGAGATGGATTCGCTTCCACTACAGCTTTCAGCTCATCATTATTCACTTTGGTCTCAGGTCACCCACATGGCTCTTTTTCAAGATTAAAATCACCAGAACTTCTCAAACTACCAACGTACTGTGTGTTCATTAGCCACATCCTTCCCAAACTTTTTGTTGATATTTTGAGCTGTCTGCACTACACTGGTTCCATGACGGAACTCATATTCAAAAATAACATGAATTTTTGTCTTATCCGTGGTTCCATAAAAATCGCTCTTAAAAAATTTTTAAAGGCCTGGGAGGCCGAGGCGGGCAGATCACTCGAGGTCAGGAGTTTGAAACCAGCCTGAGCAAGAGTGAGACCCCGTCTCTACCATAAATAGGAAGAAATTAATTGGCCAACTAAAAATATATATAGAAAAATTAGCTGGGCACGGTGGCACATGCCTGTAGTCCCAGCTACTCGGGAGGCTGAGGAAGAAGGATTGTTTGAGCCCAGGAGTTTGAGGTTGCTGTGAGCTAGGCTGATGCCAGGGCAACAGAGTGAGACTCTGTCTCAAAAAAAAAAAAAAAATTTAAAGATAATCACAAGCCAAAATGTGCTTTTGAAAGAAAGAGGATGCACCTTCACAATTAAAAAACAAAATCAAAAAACAAAAAACCACAAGTGTCAAAATGAAATGTCAGAGATATCAACTGTCAGATTTAGTACTTAAGGAAATCAGACATTTCATACTCAGTAACCTTAATGTTTTAGGTTCTTCATTTGAGCAGCACCCAACTCCTGTTATCAGTATGTATATTTGTCTCAAGATAGGTTAGCCTCCTGCTGTATTAACAAATGACCCCAGAATCTTAGTGGCGTATTTTGTGGTCATTACAAAATCCTTTACAGATTTGGGGATCTTTCTCGAAACTGTTTCCCATAAAACAACTCAGTGATCCTGGCTGATAGAGGATTTCCCAACCTGTATGTAGCTGCATTATCTGAAACATGCAGCCTGGTAACAGTGCACCAAGTCTTGTAAATGTAGGCCCAGAAGTGACTTCATCACTTAACCCACAGTGCATTGGCCAGAACTTATTCATAAAGCCCTCCCTAGAAGGGACAAATGATTCACCTTTTACTAAAGATTTCTATGGAGAGGATCACTTGTGAGTTGGTAACCAAATTTTTTGAGGTCTTGCTTAGGCAAGGCTAAATAAAGTCCTCCCTAACTTTAAGGGGGGCTTAGAAATGCAGTCTTTTGTGTGCTATAAGTCTGTGGAAAGTCATATTAGTGAGTGGTAATAATATTTATCATCTCATACAAATGAATTAAGTACAGAAACAGTTTGGATCACAAAAGATTTGAGGTAAGAATATGCAGTCATTGAACATACTAGGTTTATCTTGCTTTCTCCAATCTGACCTAAATGGCCAATACCTTTCCAGTATTGTCCATTGTTAAATAACTAAGGCAACTTTTGTTTTATATCTTCTTCATACTTCATTATGCCATTTTCTCTCACTGCTTTCTAGGAAATGCTTAAGTAACCATATTACTTAAGAATTAAAGAGTTGCAGCTGGGTATGGTATAATAGCTCACACCTGTAATCCCAGCTACCCTGGAGGCTGAGGCAGGAGGATCCCTTGAGCTCAGGAGTTCGAGGTTACAGTGAGCGAAAATTGTGCCACTGTATTCTAGCTTGTGTGAGAGAGCAAGACTCCATCTCTTAAAAAATAAAGAGTTGCAATTTTTAATTATTTATAGCATAGTAGCTTTAAATATTTATCCTCCATTGTATTTATTGTGATAAAATATATAACAACATTTGCCGTTTTAACCATTTTTAGGTGTATTATTCAGTGGCATTAAGTACATTCACATTGTTGTGCAAACCTCACCATTCATTTCTAGAACTGTTTCATCATTCCAAACTGAAACTCTGTACCCGTTAAACCATAACTCCCCATTCCTCTCTCCTCCCAACTCCTGGAAACCTCTGTTCTACACTGTCCCTATGAATTTGCCCATTCTAGGAACCTTATATAAGTGGAATTATACAATATTTGTCCTTTTGTGTCTGGTTTATTTCATCTTGCATAATGCTTTCAAGGTTCATCCATATCGTAGTGTGTTTCAGAACTTCATTCCCTTTTAAGGCTGAACGATAGTCTTATTGTACCATGTTTCCCAGAAAATAAGACAGGGTCTTATATTTATTTTTCTTCAAGACACCCTAGGGCTTATTATCAGAGGATGTGTTATTTTCCCCTCAAAGCCTCAGCTTGCAGCACGCACAGGACAGCCGGGACCTGACAGGGGGAGCCAACCTTGTTGGTGGGGCTGCCCGCACCTTTCTGGTCACCTCTGGCATAGTAGCTGTCACGATGGGGCAGATGAGAAGGGCTGCTCATCTTTACCGCTCCGCGACGAAATGTACGGGTTGTGCAGATAGGCTGCATAGCCACGCCCATCACTAGGTCTTATTTTCAGGGTAGGGCTTATATTGCACAAATGCTTAGAAATCTTGCCAGGGCTTATTTTATGGGTAGGTCTTATTTTTGGGGAAACACGGTATGGATATATCACAGCTTTAAATTTGTATTAAGTTTTAAGGTGGATATGATATGGCACCTAATAACACTGTAAGGTTCAAATCTCAAGAAACAGAAATAGTTTCTGTATCTTTTCTACATCTCAGTGAGCTTTTTTCCATTTTACTTTAAGAATAATTTGTTTCTATAATAATGCAAGGTACTAACTTAAACATATCCTCCCTTAGAGGATAAACACTCTGAAAACAGGAAGTTAACAAAAAATTTCATTTACAAAGTCCCATGATTGTTAGTCCTTAACAGCAGATTGCCAAATTTAAGATTAGCAAGATGGTGGCTGCTATAGCACTTAATAATTGCAGTGCAGAATGATCAAACTGCAGCAGTTAACATACATGACAGCTGCTCAAACAGAAACTTTAACACAAAAACACACATTTGAGGAAATTTGGTGTTGAAATACATATACTTGCCTGATGTGTCCAATCAGATCATAATGTTACAGGGAAATCTTAGAAGAGAGTGGTTAGGGAAAGGGAAATGGAACTATAAAACTTATTTTCTGGTCTGGCAGTGATTGCTGAGAGTGTCTCAATAAACTGACACAAGGAACAAAATGTGAGGTATTTAATAATCTCCATTTGGCAATGGATTTCCAAAATGATTGGCCTACTTTGGGGTCACTGTTGTTCAAAATATTAATTCAGTCATTTGACAGATGTAAACATTTCTGTGTGCAAAGCAGTATGCTAGGCACTTGTAGGGCAGAGGTAGAAAAAAATCCTTACCTGAACATTGCCTCAACTTCATACTAAGGAAACAAGCAAACAATTACAGTATGATTATAGGGAGTAGTTTCACAAGGGCAATCAGGTTTTTCTAAGAAAACAGAATATTTTTCCAATTAGAATGTTTCTCAGGGAAATAAACTAAAAAATCAGGCCCTATGCAAACAAACTTAGAAAATACATATCACAGAGCAAAATCAGAAATAACTACTGATAACATGTAATATATGTCCTTATAGTTTTTGCTCCATAAAGTGATTTTTAACATCATATATTATACTGTTAAGTAGTCTTATTTGTGCTAAGTGGAAATTAGGGAAAGGGTCAAAGAAATAGAGCTTTCCTTTTGCCTCCAGTAGTAACCTCATGAATTCACATTGTTACAGTCCTGTTCAGTCCATGGCTGGACTTTGAAGTGTTGCCCCAGTTCTTGGGCTCTGGGCTTGGAAGAATCACAAGCCTTAGCCCCTACGTTGGAAAGAGATGACAAACACTCAGCAAGTGAAGAATTTATTGTAAGGAGAGTTTAAGGGTGCAAAGTGAAAGACATTTCCTAAGGGGAAATGGGTCTGTCTGTAGTGGAGAAGACCCTAATTAATTCTAAAATTCCTCCTTTTATATGCTAATAGTTTATGTTGATGTAAAGCCAGTTATAATTACTTATGACTGTATGTCATAGGTTTTGGGGGTGTGAATTTTCCAGTTATGGACATAACTTAAAGGTTATGCTCCAGTCATTCCTTTCTCCTATGTCACCGTTTATGGTGTTTTTCTGTTTTCTGATTGATGGTCAGTGTTCCACGGTCTAATCAACCCATTCTTTTAAGACTGAAATAACTGTTTACCCTGGTTATTTTTCTGTAACTATTTCCTCCTTATTGTTTTCTATAACTGTTTTTTCTCCTTGTTTTTCTGCCCCTATCATTCCATTGCCTCTTGTTTTTCTGTCCCTAACAACATCATGGTGTGGTCAGGTGTAATTAATGAAGGTTTCTCCCAAGATAAAATTTTATTTTCAGGGCCACTTGGATTTGAGGAAAGGCAGATCTTTAGCTACTAAGGACTTTATTACGCTAATCCAGGAGTATCTGGGTTTATCGTGTTGAGGAAGACTGAATTTCATGCAAAAGGCATCTCAATTCTCACATCTGTATTTATTTTCTTTATCCACCTAGCTGTACTCTTACTATTTTGTTTCTAATGTAATTTACTATTTCCTTTACACAACAATTCCCAATGAAACAATTTAGATACTTAGTATAGTTTTCAGTTACCCAAAAGTTTCATGTTACTCTCTGGAGAGACACTTTCCAAGATTTAGTTAAGAAATACATACTGTATCTTTGGAACCTTTTCGTTTCCTTGAAACTTGTCGCTCCTAGCCTGGAAATTGGTACTTTTGATACTTGAACGTTGTTCATATTAAAACACATGGACTCAAAGTATTCTTTTCGGAGAGTGTAATCGCATACGTCCTTTCGGGAAGCCACAGTTGAAGGAAAGGAGTAGCAGGACAGAAACTAGATCTCCCCGCCACTTTCCCCTAAAGGTCACAGGGAAAGAATGAAATACCGGGGCTAGCTGGGCGAAGCGGAGCTTAACAAATGTCCCCGGGAGGGGGCGCGATGTTTTGAGGTTAACAAAGAACGACCGCTGCGGGGTCAGCTAAGGTCTCGGCTTTCGCTACCGATCCAGACGGTAAACCTTCACAAACGTACTGTTTCCCTGAGATGGAACCCTCGAAAGCGCCCAGTGCGTCCCAAGCTGGAGTACTCCGATAAGATTCGGGCCAGGTTCTGGCCTGCTTGAAACGTTGCTCCTGGCGCACCCAGCAACTGGCCAGAGTTGGTTCAGTTTGACCCTAGGGCCCCTCCGTAGTCTAAAAGTGGCATCGCGAACTCAGTCTCTTTTCTGAAGCAGCTGAAGGTTCCTACGGAAGAATGTACGTCCCTTTAAAGGAGGATCTCGTTGCTAAAGTAAAAAATTTGCGGGAGCCCTTTGCGTAGAACACTTACGCTTTTGGCTTTCTCCCCACTGTAAGGATAAAAAGGAATCGGGCATGGCATCGGCTACATTAAGAAGTCATGTGCAGGAATGTTCAGACAGTTGCCTGGCGTTGACCAGAGTCGAGGTGGACTTGCCCATAACAAAAATGGCTTCCACAAATACCAGCCCGGTACAGTCACGTGCTCACATACCAGGATGAGAAGTGGTATGGCTTCAGATGACGAACGGATGTTATTATTCACTTCCGGGTGAGACCAATCGGGCGCCATCTTGTCTTGTTCGTGAAGAAGTAGAAGCATCGAAAGGATTGGAGAGGTATTACAGGAACGGTGGGACAAGGGTGTTCCGGAACCAGAGTGGGTAAGTGATGGAGAACATTCACACGTGGGCACTTCTCGTACCAGTACAGTCCTCTTGGTTTCTGAGGCGAGGGTGGCATAACTTAATCAGCTTGCGTACGCAGCTTGGCGCGACCGCTGGAACCTCATTCCCTTAAAGTAGCGGCGTCCGCCTGACTTCCTAAATCAAAGTGGTGCTTTTGCTAAAAAGGAAATGTCACTATTAAAGAGAGTGCTCACGACCCCTCATTCTAAGAGTTTTCTCTCTGATGAGAAGGGACTAATTGTTGGGCTTCTGACCGGCCGTTAAGAACTGCGCGTGCGCAGTGGGAACCCCCTTATGGGGTAGGGGTGCAAGAGGGCGGGGGAGGCGGGGGCCCGGACCTGGAGCTTTTACCATGTGTGGCTCCGACTACGCAGGCGCGGCTCCTCAGTTTGGATTTTTCATGTGTTCTTGTCCAGTGATGAGCATTATGTGTTGAGCTTCACGAATGAAACAGGTAGCATCCAGTATTTCAGTTGCTTTATGTGGTGGGTAGTATCGTCATCTGAACAAACTGGGCACTGGACAAATTTCGATTGTGGATTTCAGTTGTAAACATTCTAGTTTAAGCTCTCAATTCCTCATTAATCTTCTTTGCTCCTCCGCCCCCAAATAAAGCAAAATAAACTTGGATTTCTTATTTGAGTGCAGCCAGGCAAAAACAAACCAGAACACTAAAGATTTGACTTGTGGAATTTTTTTGTAAACTGTCAAAGGGCTATAGGGAAAGTAACAGTAAATCAGTTCTTTAAATATGTATTTAAGAGCTTCTATTTTTTTTAATGTTATAAATAGACTATTTTTTAGAAAAACTTTTATTTACATAAAAATTGAGCAGATAGTACCCATATACCGCTCACAACACACAGTTTCTCTTCTTATTACATACATCAGTATGGTACATTTGTTACAGTTAATGAACCAGTATTGGTAAATGATTATTAACTAAAGTTAATAATTTATTCCTGTTCCCTTAATTTTTAACATAAAGTCCTTTTTCTGTTCCAGGAGCCCATTGAGGGTACCACATTACATTTAGTTGTGATGCCTTTGTAGGCTCTTCTTGGTTTTGACAGTTTCCTCAGGCTTTCCTTCTTTTTGAGGACTCTTATAGCTGAATTGCTTCTCCTCCAAAATTAATATCTTGAAGTCCTAATCTCAGTACCTCAGAATGTGACAGTATTTGGAGAAAGGGTCTTTAAAGAGGTAAAATGAGATATTTGGGTGGATCCTAATCTCCTTATAAGGAGATTAGGACACAGAGGGAAGACCACTGTAAAGACATAAGAAGACAACCATCTGCAAGCCAAGGAGAGAGGTCTCAGAATGAAACTAACCTTGCTGAAACTTTGATCTTGGACTTCTAGCCTTTATTTATTTATTTATTTATTTAGAGACAGAGTCTCACTCTGTTGCCCTGGCTAGAGTGCCATGGCATCAGCCTAGCTCACAGCAACCTCAAACTCCTGGGCTCAAGCGATCCTTCTGCCTCAGCCTCCCAAGTAGCTGGGACTACAGGCATGCACCACCATGCCCGGCTAATTTTTTCTGTATTTTAGTTGGCCAATTAATTTCTTTCTATTTTTAGTAGAGATGGGGTCTCACTCTTGCTCATGCTGGTCTCGAACTCATGAGCTCAAACTATCCACCTGCCTCAGCCTCCCAGAGTGCTAGGATTACAGGTGTGAGCCACCATGTCTGGCTGGACTTCTAGCCTTTAGAACTGTGAGGAAATTTCTGGTGTTTAAGTCACCCAGTCTGTGGTACTTTGTTATGGCAGCCCCAGCAAACTAATACAATGACCTTGACATTTTTGAGGAGTACTGGTAAGGTAATATTGTAGGATGCCCTAGTATTGGAATTTGCCGGATGTTTTTCTCGTGATTGAAAAGGTGTGCAGATTTTAGAGATGAAGATCACAGAAGTAAAGTGCCCTTTTCATTACATGTTATTTAGGATATATATTATCAAGGTCACTTATGTTGATGTTGACCATGATCACCTGCCTGAGGCAGTGCTTGTTAGGTTCTCCACTTTAAAGTTACTCCCCTCCCCTTTAATACTGTACTCTCTGGAGGGAAGTTACTTTGCAGAGGCCACAGTTAAAGAGTGGAGAGTTGTGTCCTCTTCTTTAGAGTGGAGTATTTACATAATTTGTTTGGAATTCTTCTCCCTGGGAAATTTGTCCCTTCTATCTCTTCTGAGCTTTCTGTCTGATGTGAGAAGCATTTTACTATATGCATCAAAGGATAGATGTGTTTCTGTATTTCTTTGATTTTGCAATTAATGCTTAAGGATTTTAAAATACTACATTTTAATTCTCATTCATTTCCTTGTTACACAGTCTGTGAGTAGCTTTTGCAAATATTAATGATTGTCATTTAAACAAGCTGCTTTAAGAACCTCAAAGCATTGAAGTTCTCATGTAGAAACATTTAAGAAAAGGTTGTTATAAGATAAATGATGATCATTTCTGGTTGTATTAGTTTTCTAGGGATATCTTAACAAATTTACCACAAACTGGGTGATTTCAAGCAACAGAAATTTATTCTTTCACAGTTGTGAAGGCTAAAAATCTGAAATCAAGGTTTTGGCAGGCCATGCTGCCATGCTGTCTTACATTTTAGGAGAGGATCCTTCCTTGCCTCTAGCTGGCTTTTGGTGTTTCTTGTCTTGTAGACCCATCACTCAAATCTCTGCCACTATAGTCACATGGCATTCTCCCTCTGTCTGTGTCTCTTCTCTTCTTATTAGGACATTAGACATTTGATTAGATTCCACCCTAATCACATATCTCCTCATCTTAATTTGAATACATCTGCAAAGACCCTGTTTCCAAATAAGGACACATTCACAGGTATCAGGAGTTAGGACTTCACTGTATCTTTTGGAGTATACAGTTCAATCCATGATGCTGGTGATAGCTTGATTTTTTTTCTAGCAGTGTGTGGTAGTTTCGATGATCTGATATAAACCTTGGTTATTGATCTTTCTGTTCTTCCCAAATCCTAATTGTTTTCCAAGAAAATAACAGTTAACTTGACACTGTAAAGGGAAATACAGTCTTGCATCCTGGTTCATCAGTAATCAAATTTCTCCAAACTTGAAAAGTTGAGCCTAACAGTCTTTTTTTTTTTTGAGACAGAGTCTCACTCTGTTGCTCGGGCTAGAGTGAGTGCCGTGGCGTCAGCCTCGCTCACAGCAACCTCAAACTCCTGGGCTCGAGCAATCCTCCTGCCTCAGCCTCCCGAGTAGCTGGGACTACAGGCATGTGCCACCATGCCCGGCTCATTTTTTCTATATATTTTTAGTTGGCCAATTAATTGCTTTCTATTTATAGTAGAGACGGGGTCTCGCTCTTGCTCAGGCTGGTTTCGAACTCCTGAGCTCGAGAGATCCGCCCGCCTCGGCCTCCCAGAGAGCTAGGATTACAGACGTGAGCCACCATGCCCGGCCCTAACAGTCTTTAAAATTAAGTCTAAAGGAAGAGTGAATAATTTGGAGTTAATTTTTGATGTTACAAAATCACAGCAGTATTAAAATGTCATATTCATGATTTAATATTAAAGTATTTACTTGATGACATATTTCAGTGAATGAATAAAATATTTAACCACTTCATACAGACAAAGCACTATGGAAAATTCAAATTATTATGTTTTTTTCTGCCCTCAAGAAGATTCTTATTTGAGCTAAGACAAAAAACATGAGAATTCAGTACAGACTCTAAGAAGAACTGTACATCATCTTTAACTTACTGTAGAAGCTTTCAGACAATGCAGAAGTAGAGAGTAGTGAATGCCTGCCTGTCTTTAACTGTTTACCAACATTTTCCAAACCATTATTAAACCAACATGTAAATGTCATTTTTATTGGTACAAGTTTATGTTATTTTGTTGAGCCATAGTGAAATTTTAAAATATGTATCTTTTTACTATGGTGTGGTACGCCTTTGTATTCCTCCTGTTTTTCACATATTGCATTTGTTAAGTTTGTAAGTAGTGAAGATGAAGGAAGAAAGAGTAGGGCTTCTAAATCCTTACCATCAGATCACTTACAGTCTTGCTCTTTGATTTTAAAAAATAGCTGATGAAACTCCTTATTAAGCATTGTGCTAGGTGTTAAAACATATATAAAAGTTTATATTAAATATTTGAATAATCTTAGTTTTATACCAAGTCTTCCCTAAAATGTTTCTTTTCTACAAAATTTAGCATGACTCCAAAATTAGTTCTCCTGATCAGAGGTACCTTTTGTGGATTAGATTATAGAAATTTACTCCAAATCATGTAAGAAAATGAAATAGAGATCAAGTGATTTGTCCAATTTCTCACAGTTAGATGATTTTTATTGCTTATACAAGTCATTATAGACTGTGCTCATCAGCTTCCTTTGATTCTTTTTTCTTTTAAAGTCTATATATTTCTAAAAATGTACACTCAAGGTAAAATAATTCAAAGAATACAGAAAGAGATAAAGTAAATCAAAGTTCCCTGATTCCTGTTTCTACTTCCTAGAGCTTACCAGTTTTAAAAGGATTTTGTAACTTAGGAATTTTTCTATTTATAATTGCATTCTTAAAAAGAAAAAGCCTCCAGTGGCATAATTTTTTATTTTTACCAAAAAAGTACATTTTATTAGATGATACTATATATATTTACTCTAGATTAGTAGGTTTTGAATTTATACACTTCTTTACTATTTTTTTATATATACACACACACATATATATTTGTCGTTAGCAAATCATATGTAATACTGTTGTATATAGAATACTGAATATTTGGCAATTTATAAGGTGAAATGTGGGAATTACTCAAGTGAGCATTGTGGGGGAGAAGGGAATACCTCTAACTCTTCTTAGGGAGAGGCAAAGATATACTATGTAACCAAAATGTCAAAAAAAAACCCCACAACTTTTATTGGGTGGTGGGCAGGTGGCGGGGAGGAGAGGAAGGGTGTATACTTACATAATGAGTGTGGTGCGCACCGCGTTGGACACGCTTGAAGCTCTGGCACGGCGGGGCGGGGGGGGGTGGCAGGGGCAATATATGTAACCCTAACACTATCTGTACCCCTATAATATAATGAAATAAAAGAAAAAGAATTACACACAAAGGGAAAATTTTTCCTCCTATTTCTTGAGTGTGATAAGTGAATATCCCAAAGCATAAAATATGATTTTCGAGTATTTGTTTTCAAAATGTTCACTATTCTCTGCATTCACCACACTACGTCTGTTCGGCATTTGATAACCAATCGAAAGCCTCCTTGCTCTGCTCTGCCTCAGTCTGGCTCTCAGTCCCCCTAAATGCTGCCCAGTGGCATAATTTTTTATGATGTTTCATGTAATTTTTTTCACATACTAACACAGTTTGTATATCAATACATATCAGTATATAAAAATCTACCTTATTCATTTTAATGGTAGAATAGGGATCCACTATACGGTTCACTCTAATTTAACTTACTTGCCTTTAATTAAATGTCATTGAGAGCAGATGTTTACTGTAAGAAAATATGCTGCAGATTTTTGAGTTATGGCATGAGTATGCTCATTTATAGTTTAAGTCCCTGCAGAGGAATTGCTGGGTCAGAGGATATGCATTTACAATTTTGATAATCAGATACTATAATGCTAAATTGTTTTTCAAAGAGACTAACTTTGGTGTTACATCTACCCTCTCATCCAAGAGTCATCCTTCGTAGCCAAATCAAGCTTCTCCACTCCAGATTTAATTAAAGCACTTTATTAAATAGCCTCTAAGTTCTTACTTACTTGACTTTTATTGTCACCTCCTTTACTTTTTTTTTAATTCTGCTCTGCTTCTCAGTTTTGCATCTCTTTCTGTATTTTTCTCAGCCTAGGTGTATCAAACACTATACTACCTGAATAGTAGCTTCCATTAAAATTTTGGGGAAGAAAGCTTTGGAAAACATAGCAAAAGTACAAGTTTTTGTTTAAACATAACAGAAAAATTACTACAAGTAATACAACTCAAACTCTTGAAAATATGCAAGTAAAACCTCTTTGTGCATGAGGAAACTTGGAATTTTATAATAAAAACTTCAACCTATGATATTATGAGAAGTAGGAACAGGAAGACAAACTGTGACTAAAGAATTCTTTCAAAGATAAAAGGAAATCTGTATAAGTCTTAGATTGTTTCTGGAGAAGAAAATAGAGTTGAACAGAAGTGGGTTGGCTTTTTTTTGACCCCCTAATAGTTGTAAATTTGAAGAGTGCTTCCAAAAGTGATACTGAGAAATTTCTGATAATGATATTAACCACCACAAATTGAAGCGTCCTGTGCCGAGTTTTCATGTGTTTCTCATTTAATCCTTAACAGTATTCCTATGAGGTGTATACACTTATTATATCTTCCATTTTACAGATTGGAAAACCAAGATTATAGAGTAATTTACCCAAATTCACACAGCTAGTAAATGAATTATAGGTAGGCATCGTGAACCAGAGTTTGTGCTCTGAAGTGTAGGTGACAGGTGATGACCAGAAAACTTAAAAGGAGAGCTGAAAAAGTTGTCTATGACAGCCAGTAAACATAAATTTAAAAAAAGAAATTTTAATTAGAGTGATTTCTAGAAAAGTAATGTGTTAGAAATGATGGTAGGGAGTCATTATACATCATTGTCATCATTAAAGTTTTACTAAGTGCTTGTCATCTATTTTTAACTTCTGTAGGCACTGTATGCAGCTGGTGATAAGGTCTATATTGTATGAGTTTACAACTTAGGACAGAAAAATGTATGCATTATAAGCTGTTAAAGCATTGTACAACATAGCAAGCTGTGTTTACTCTAGCTTTTTGGTTCTTATGTAGCTCAGCGGCTTCCTTATCATTAACCTTTAAAGGTAAACAGGAGGAGCTAGAGACCACTCATTTATGCATTTGGTGTTTGTTTAGTGTTTGCTATGTGCAGGATACTGCCCTGTACCTTATAGAAGATTAAAAAAAAAGATGAATAAATTTGTCTTTAACTGTAAAAAGTTGTTGATCTAATGGAAAGAAACAGAAACCGTTTCAGGAACAAACTCTTCTTCCCTTACTGGTGTTAATTTCTAAACCTAGAATTCCATAGAAGAATTTGAATTAATGAATTTTATTGCATTATTTGTACCATTTAATACCAGTTGGATGAGATCTTTTCAAATGTTTGTTGTTCCTTTTTTTCCTCAATCTCTTGTTTACATTGATTTGAACTGTGAATGAATCATTCAAATAAATAAGAGGTTTTTGTTTTTTTTTGTTTTTT
>VBSM01000361.1:52971726-53001987 GCA_008086735.1 Cheirogaleus medius | reverse complement strand
CGGCCTCCCAGAGTGCTAGGATTATAGGCGTGAGCCACCACGCCCGGCCAATAAAAGGTTTTGAAAGGAAAAAAAGATGTTAAAAAGCTTTGCCTCTTCATTTCTGATATATCTTTTTCTTTATAATGGTAAGATAATTCCCCATTGTAAAGTTAATGGAAGGAAAAAGTGACAGTGTAATTTGGAGAAGATTGCACTTTCATGTTGCATCTCTAGAATTTATTTTTATTCTAATAAATCATGATAATCTATGAACAAATGTATATACTCTTTTTTTTCCTAGGGCATAAATAATATTGCTGCTATGCTTCCGAGCTATAGTCTGAATCAACCTAAACTTTAAGCAGAAGGTGAACCTCTGAGGTCAGTTAAAGTAGCAGTTGGTATTTCTTGTTGGTGTTTCCTATTGATTCATTTATTAATTTTTAATTAAAAAGTTGTAAGTGAAGTTACTTTTCAAGGGTTCTGATGACTCACTTAGCTTTAAAGGGCTTTAAAGGTATGATTGGGAAACAGGAGAGAAAAAAAGATGGGAGAGAGAAAGAAATGTTGAAGAGAGGTTAGAAAAAGAGCTATGTTTGGCTTGGAATAGATACCCAGTGAAGTTGCGGGCCTCAGTTGTGGTGCTATTCAGTGCTTATTTTGACATACTGCAATAATTCCATTGTAATGGTCTGCATTCATATAACTAAAGGATGAGTACTTTGACTCATAAGTAAATCAAGGTAACAGAAATGCACCTTCTCTAATTCACAGTGTTCTTCAATTGATCAGGATCTGCCACTGATAAAACTATATCTCTATAACATTCTGAGAATGCTGCAAAGACTGGACTTGGAAACTCTTGAAAGTCTGAATTGTATTAGCCAAGTGTGCTGTTAGAGTTAATGTCTCTAGTTCCTTGTTAATCTGGCTTTCCTACTTTTTGTGATCCTGCAATACTAAAGCTTGCTTTTATCTTGTTTGAGGATAGAGGAAAGGGTCAGTCTAGTTAGAATTCATTTAGTAAACATTTATTGAATGCCTGTTATGTGCTAAGTCCTGGGATACAAAAATAAAGAAGAAACATGTCTTGCTTACCATGTGTATTATCGGTTCTTGAACACGGTTATATATCATTGTTAAAGTACAAAGATATTAGACTTGTAGGAATTTTAAACCTTTATTAGGAAAGTTCTCAAATTAGCTTACAGAAAAGTAGGCTAGATTTAATAGTTACTAACCTAGTATATACCCTCTCCCCTTCTTCTCCATGCCATTTACATGTTAAGAAACCAAGTCTTGGAGACTAATACACCTTTTGGATTTGTTTCTTCTGATATTATCTCATTCCTTTATCCCCTATAATTCTTTTACACTGTAAGAGAGATCCAAAAGCTCAGTTGAATTCAGTTAAACATTTTTGGTGAGAATATTCTTAGTGATTCTGGGGACATATAATAATCTGTGGGGGTGATATTTTGGCAGCCTTTGAGTTTCTGATTTCTCATCAACTTTTCTTCTAAGGTTTCCTGAATCAATTATTTTATTAGGTTTGACAATGTGACAGTTTTCTAATTCTACTCTGCATTCTGCTGTAACTATTTATGAGGAAGAATTTTTCTTTGTTAGCACAGCTCTTTAGTTACTGTTTGAAATAAGTCTTGGTTGGGGGAAATTAAGTCACTTTTTTCTTATAATCTTCAAAATAATTAGATATCCATAAATTTATATTGTTAAAAATTTGATATTTTTTGCCTTTTTTGAGCTATATTGACTAGAGCTATATACTTGCCATCAAATTCTGACACCAGCATTAACATAAAATTTTCTGCTTTTGCTTGCCAACCTAAAAATTCTAGTTGCCTCTAGCAACCTATTGACCAGAATTTTAGACCTCTGATGACATAAATGTATCATCATATAATAATTTCTAATGTGTGAGTTTTTAAAATTAAAGAGCTCTCTCCCTAATTTTTAAACTATGTTTAATTTATTGAAGATAAAAAATCACATATATTTTAAGAGAAAGGATGTGGGATCAAGGAGGACAGCCTTGGCAACAATGGCCCTTGAACCAACAACAGTGGATGCAGTCATTCCAGCACCAACAGGATCCAAGTAAGGAAACAAATTGAATTTGGAAGGGGATGGGGAATAGCGGCTAGATATATGGAGATTGGTAGAATATAGGTGATGAGGTTAAGGGAGATGAAATTAGAATTGGTTTATTGGATCATTTTATGGTCAGAATGTAATCTTTTCTCAGAAATAGCCTTTGCAATAGCAGGAAATGGATTTCCCTTTTGCAGACTTACTCAGAGGGTAGAAAGCTTTTGGAAGATTTTACATTTTAAAAACTGATTCAGTCCTTGTTTTTCTAAAGAAAGAGAAGTCTAAAATGTGTTGCCTAAGTAGAACATACTCTGTTGTTAAGTCTGAATCTAAGAATTCTATCTAGATCTTATTCAACTGTATGGTATGGTGTATAATTTAAAATGTCTGTCTACTATGGAGTATTTCATGCATATACACAAAGGTAGAAAGAGGAGTATAGGCAGCCCCCATTTATTACTTAGCTTTAACAGTTATTCATAGTGGCCAATTTTGTTTCATCCATTTGAAACAAATTTATATTGCTCTGTCCCCACTGGGTTAATCTGATGCTATTTCTTTCGGGTTTTTTTTGGTTTTTTTTTATAGCCACACAGTATTCTGTTTATTATAGTTATTACTATAATAAACTCACTTTTGGATGTTTGTTTATAGCTTTTCACTTTTTGAGACAATCAGCATAATCTTGTGTATGTATCATTATTCACTTGTCTAATTATTGTCTTAGGAAAAGAGCTAGGTTTGTTAGGTCATAGTTCCACATTTGAAAAATTTTGGACAGACATTGCCAAGTTTAACCCGTTATGGATTATGCAAATTTTATGTTTCAACCGAAGTGTATGAAAATGCCTGTTGAATCTTCACTAAACTGAGAGGTGAAAAAATGTATCTCATTCTACTTTGTTTACTTTATTAATAAATATTAGATCTTAAAATGTTAAGTATAGATATTTGGGAAGGAAAAAGGGATAGTCTTCAAGGTAGTGGGGACAGTGAATTTTGAGTAAAGACTGGTTAAGAAGTTGTTAAGGAGATGTGTTTTGCTAAAGAAGGGAGCCTTAGTTAGAGAAGGGCAACTGTGAGGAGGAACAGGAATAGATAGCTACACTTATCTAAGGTATATAGGCTTGAATGTAGGCTTGGAAAGTTGAATAAGACATGTTGAAAGAAGAAATAAGTTGAGTTTGATGATTTTTATGGTCTAAGAAAACAGGTGATGACTTAAAAACTCAGTAAACTGAGATGCAAGGAATAAATTTCTTATGAGTTAATACCATTAGAAACATGTTAAGAGTGGGGTCCTTTTCTGAAAGTAAGTGGTTTATATTGTTTTCTAGCCTGAAAATGGGTTATTTTCTAAGCATCCTTTCAGCCATAACATGCTGTAAGATTTTAAATCTCTTCTAAGAAATAATTGAGATGCTTGTTTTTCATAGAGGCACTATTCTTTTAGCTCTAACACTCTGAATGCTAAATTCTGTGTTAATTTATGTTAGGCCAGATTGACTGGGCTGCGTTGGCACAAGCTTGGATTGCCCAAAGAGAAGCTTCAGGACAGCAAAGCATGGTAGAACAACCACCAGGAATGATGCCAAATGGACAAGATATGTCTACAATAGAATCTGGTCCAAACAATCATGGGAATTTTCAAGGGGATTCAAACTTTAACAGAATGTGGCAACCAGGTTTGTTGTTTATGTTTTCCAGATTTTAAGACTTTTTAAAAATAAAATGAGGAATATTACATTTTAAAATTTGCTTAGTTTTATGACTTCTTGAAATTAATGCTCCTTAAAGAATAGGTAGTTTCAATTTGATTTCACCTTGACATTTTTTGGTTAAAATTATTCTGTACTCAGTCTGCTAGCATTGTGGCACTCAGTTTGATTCTTTTCTTGGTTCTTCATTCCTAGGCTGACAGGGGCTGGGAACACTCTGGAAACCTCACTTGGCATCTAGGGAAGAGAGCATTCTTTGTCTCTCTGTTGCAACCTCTGGCCTTTTCAGAAGCAGCACTGGCAGAGTAAAACATGTCTAGCCTCTAATTAAAGAAAAATTGTGTCACTCTGTGACAAATTAGTCTGTCAAATATACTCTGCCCCTACCATTCACCCACCTTTTTCTTCCCTTTTTTGTTCCCTTGTTTGTTTGTTTTTTTTACTTCACTGGTTTAGATTCCTTGATGCTAATTCAGTTTTCCATGGCTTGTGTTATTCTTTTTAATAGTTACTTCAAACTGTTTATGGAGGAATCAGTCACATATTTGGGTATGCTGATGGTGAAGTCATATCCTCCTTTCCCTATTAATACTTATTGTTTCTCACTATAAGAATGGAAAACTTAGGAATTAATCCCGTGACATCACTTTTAAAAAGACAAATAATTCTAATCTTTGATACTGTGAGGTGGTTCATTTCTAGCTTTCTTGAAAGCCAACTTCCCCAAGTTTAAAAATGTTTTGGTTCCCAAGTTCAAATTTATAAATGACTCACCCTGGCATTCCCACCTCTTAATTTTACTCTACTGGCTTTCTTTGTGACCCTGGGCAAGTGATTTACCTCTGTGTGCCTCAATTTCCCTTCCTGAAATTGGCAAAAATAATACCTGATTTCTCCCTACCTCACAGGGATGTTGTGAGGAGATAAATGTGTTGATGGAAGAAAAATATATAAAATCTCAAGGTATTATTTTTGTGGCATTGTACTGAACAAAAATAGAAAAATTCAACAAAAAAAATTGCTTTCGATTTTGTTACATTCATTAAAAATAATTTGAGCATTTGGTTTCCATTTGTTTAAGGTATGAATTAGAGTGGAATTAGCTTATTTGAATTATTTATAAGACAGTTTAGTTCATTGTTTATTTTTAAGATATGCAAAAGGAATTTGACCAAGAAGTCATAATATTTTTATCTATTTCTTTACTGAAAAATCTAGCTTTCTTGAGATCTTAAAATTTTGTGTTTATTTTGTTATAACCCCCTGTTGAATGTTTTTATGCCTAAATCCTAAATAGAATGGGGAATGCATCAGCAACCCCCACACCCCCCTCCAGATCAGCCATGGATGCCACCAACACCAGGCCCAATGGACATTGTTCCTCCTTCTGAAGACAGCAACAGTCAGGACAGTGGGGAGTTTGCCCCTGACAACAGGCATATATTTAACCAGAACAATCACAACTTTGGTGGACCACCCGATAATTTTGCAGTGGGGCCAGTGAACCAGTTTGACTATCAGGTGAAAGATATTTTGTTGCTTTAATATTGTAGATGTGCACGTAATCCATTCTTTGGAAGTGTCTCATCAAGAATACCTAAGATATGTGTTTCACTTTTCATACTTGACAGATAAGCACATACTACTGTGTCTCAGAAAACTTGCCAATTTTTGAGTATTAAAATCATAAGATTTTTGTTTTCTCATTTTTTTATTTGGTTAGGAAAATGGTATAAAGGATCATTTGGGGAAAATTTGGATAAAATGAAAAAATGTGTAAGTGGAATAGCTATATGATGTTTTGTTTTCTAATTTATAATTTCAAAATGATATATTTAAATGTTAAATAAAAGTTAGAAAATACACAGTAGTTGAATATATTATTTATCAATAATAGATTATGGTTAAGACATGAATAAAACACATGAACATCTTCCTAAGTGCAATTCCTTCTGCTATGTAGAGTTATGACTGTTTTTCTAGTGTTGTCATTTTTTTTTTTCCATTCTGACATGACAATGTTAATTGGAATTGTACATAATTTCCTTTGTAGCATCCAATTCATTTCTAGGGACATAGAACTCTATGGGAAATAGTGTCATTATGTAAGGGTTTATTTTCTTTATCCCCTTTGCCAGGATTTACCCTTAAATTATAGTGCTAGGTGTCATTTCGAAATAACTGATTGCAATTGCTACCTTACAACTGTGCTATCATAATTTAAAATTTGAAAAAACCCATACATTATTTTACTGATTCTCAGGTGGATTTGATAATGGACATATAATATCCACCTTAAGACAATAATCTTCTCATTAATACATATTCAGATACTTGTATACTCATACTTGATATACAGATATGAAAGTTTTCATTTTGTTCTTGAAGAATTGTAGTGGCAGGGAACTTTTACTTACCCCACTTCTGCTTGGTAGATTCCATGCTAACAAGACAAAGAGCTCTAATGGCAACTGGCCTAGAAAAGGCTCTGAAGATAGAAAAATTGCTAAAAATATTTAATGTAATGATTATATCTTTGCTTATAAATAAATATGTCTTGCAAGATTATAGAAACAATTTAAGTTTACTATAAGTAGGAAGTTGAAATTGACAAAAAATTTTCCTGGATTTTCTGGTTAAAGAAAAATTAATATTTATTTGATGGCTTAATGGTGGTAAGATTAGTTTATAAATGGATTCAGAATACAAAAGTACATATATATATATCCTATACTTCTTGAAAATAGCTTATCAGCTGGCTATTAGAAGGCTCTTTGCTTTGACATAAGCAGAAAATCTTTCTTAAGAAAAGTAAGCCTAGGTTCTTGGGGCTACAGAAGTATCGGTGGATATTAGAACCGTGGAATTCTTGGATTTGCTGCACACATGGATTTCTACTGTCCCAGTTCATAACACACGTGTGTCCCAGAGAGTATATTGTATTAATGTGAAGAAAAATAAACTGCAATACTCTTTCAGCATGGGGCTGCTTTTGGTCCACCGCAAGGTGGATTTCATCCTCCTTATTGGCAACCAGGACCTCCAGGACCTCCAGCACCTCCCCAGAATCGAAGAGAAAGGCCATCATCATTCAGGGATCGGCAGCGTTCACCTATTGCACTTCCTGTGAAGCAGGAGCCTCCACAAATTGGTAGCTATTTAACTAAGTTTAGTGAACCACAATTGACATGTTTATCATATAAAAATGGTATCTTGTTTTCTTATTTTTAATTTTAATTTTTTTAATTTTTAAATTTTTTTTGTAGAGACAGGTTCTCACTATGTTGCCCAGGCTGGTCTGGAACTCCTGGCTTCAAGCAATCCTCCCACTTCAGCTTCCCAAAATGCTGGAATTACAGGCAGCCACCACACCTACCTAATGTCTTGTTTTCTTAAATTGTTCTAGTACTTCCAATGTGTTAGGAATTGATACTTTAAAACCCTATTATTTTTATAGTCACAGACCTTAAAATTAAAAAAAAACAATACCGGTCTGAAATACATTCTTTAAATCTTTATCTTAAACTCCAGATTTTGTGATGAAATATAAATTTATAATGGCCACAGCATCTTATTTTTTTCAATGTTGATATTTCAGTTCATTATACAGTTATATGAGCCCTTCCCCTTTTTAAAACCCCTAACTGTTCTCTGTCTACTCTCAGTTCATCTGATATATGCTGCCAGATTTTCCTTTGATTATTTCACTTTCCCTAAGTATTTTGGCAGAAAATTCTAATTTTTAAATATTAGGTCATTAAATATGAAATGTCCATTTTCAAATCAAAAGTATAGTTTATTATATCTCAAACAAGAAGCAGTACAATTAATCAAAGTATGAGCCTAAACTGTTGACGTAGTTTTGCCCACTTAATGGTAGCTTGTTTATGCCAGAGGAGAAGAAGCCTAGAGAGCAAGTGGCGATGAAATCGAGAAAGGCATTTATTTTTACTTGCAGGAAGTGGTCCAGAGCCTGGAAGAAGTGGTAGTCAGTTGGTACAAGGTCTGGTGAATATGGTGGATGACAGAAAGTTTCCAAGTCCAGCTGCTATAGTTTGAGCAGCATCGTTTGTGTGACATGTGGTTGAGCATTGTCTTGCAAGAGGATTGACCTGTCTCTGTTGACTAATCTTGGCTGTTTCATCTCAAGCCTCCTCATCATTTTGTCCATTGGTTGCAGTAGACATCCGCTGTAATTGATTGACCAGGCTTCATGAAGCTATAGTGGATAATACCAGTGCTGGACCACCAAGTAGACACCAGGGTTTTTTTTATGAATATTCAGTTTTGGACTGTGTTTTGGCACTTCATCTTTATCTGACCATTGTGCCGAATGCTTGTAATTGTCAAAATGATCCATTTTTCACCACATAAAACAATACAGTGTAGAAATGGTTTGCCTTTATGTTATGACAGCAAGGAAAGGCAAGCTTTGAGACAGTTTCTCTTCTGATGCTCCTTTAATTCAGGTGGAATCCATCTATCCAGCTTCTTTACCTTGCAGATTTGTTTCATATGGTCCAATATTGTTGGAAAAGTAATGTCATACCTTGCTGCAAATTTACACATAGGTTGAAATGAATTCTCTTCCACTATAGATTTCAGTTCATCATTATCCCCCTTAGTCCCAGCTTGCCCATGTGACTCATTTTCAAGATTAAAATCACCAGAATAGAACTTCTCAAACCATCAACATAGTGTTCATTCATTACCCACATCTTTCCCAAATACTTCGTTGATACTTCAAGCTGTCTGTGCTGCATGGATTCCAAAATGAGATTCATATTTGAAAATAACACAAATTTTTGACTTATCCATGGTTTCACAAAACTTGCTCCAAGAAAATTGTGAAAGATAATCACAAGGCAAAACATGCATTTGAAAGACTGAGGATGTACCTTTGCGATAAGCATAAAACAAGAAATGTCAAAATGTCAGAGATACCAACTGTCAAACTTAGTACTTAAGGAAATCAGACATTTCATACTTAATAACCTATAACAGCGCTAATTATTTCCAGTGACAAATAACGTATTTATGCCACTTTATGCCTGTAAAGTCCCAAATCATCCAGCATTTAATGGACTAGAACATTTAAGTCTTTCCTCTTTACATTTTAGGAAGATTCTAACTTTATTCCTTTTTAAAAATACTAAATAATACTTCTTTAAATGAATTCTTACTTGGTGTGAAAATGAGACTTGTGCTTTTGTTTGACTCTATTCCGTGTTCATATTTTATGAAGGAGCTTAGTATAAGAATTGGTCTCTGAATTAGCACACATCACTTAATTTCTTTGAGCCTCAGTTTTCTCACCTGTAAAAGGAGTTGAGTGATCTCTGAGAGCTTTTTTTAAGGATTAATGAGATGATTTAATGTGCTTTCATTGTACCAAGCACATTAAATCATAAGTATTAGGACAGTGTTCCTTGCTGTTATTAAAAGTGATGGTTTTTAAGAAAAGCATGATGTTTAGTGGGTGGTTTTTTCAGTTTATGCACAATGTTTGTAGAAATTCAGGAATAAGGACCTCATGTGTTTATTATGTTTTTACTTAACTGACTTGTAAATATTTTTTTCCATGTGAAACAGATGCAGTAAAACGCAGGACTCTTCCAGCTTGGATTCGTGAAGGTCTTGAAAAAATGGAACGTGAAAAGCAGAAGAAGTTGGAGAAAGAAAGAATGGAACAACAACGTTCACAATTGTCCAAAAAAGAAAAGAAGGCTACAGAAGATGCTGAAGGAGGAGATGGCCCTCGTTTACCTCAGAGAAGTAAATTTGTAAGTAGCTGCCCTGACAAGAAACTGTATGTGATAATTTTGTCTGTGTTAAAAATGTATTGAGATAAATATTTTAGCCTTTAGGAAAGTACTAGTGTTCCTAAAATTAAATTCAGTAAGTATATTGGGGATTATGTTTTTATGTATGTGTTAATGAGGGTAGAGCCAGGAGAAAAAGGAGACAATGAGTTTATAAACATTTCATTCCAAAGAGAGTCCATGGGTGCTGGATAGATCCTATCTTGTTAAACAAGTCTGTATTCATTCTTTGGGGTACAGTTAACTCCCTGGTGGTGGATTATAAAACAAAACTACATTAAAATGGCAATAGAGAAATAAATCTGCCTTTTTATGAATATTTAAATATATACTTATACCTGAGAATGTAATGATTTTTATTGTTTTTGACATGAGCATGGAAAGTAATGTTTGAAATCTTTATTCAGTTAGATGGCATGGGTGGTTTATGAACTTATTTATTTAGCAGTAATGTGCTGCTAGGTGATATGACAGGAACAGCACTGGCAATATGAAACTTGTGAAATGAGTGTTTTTGCCAGGGCTATTTTCTGCTTTAGAAATAAGTCTCAAGAACAGGTTAACCTTAAT
Organism: Cheirogaleus medius; assembly: GCA_008086735.1. Lineage (NCBI taxonomy): Eukaryota > Metazoa > Chordata > Mammalia > Primates > Cheirogaleidae > Cheirogaleus > Cheirogaleus medius. Next base: position 52,991,783 of record VBSM01000361.1, on the reverse strand, counting down.
TTGGCAGGCATTGGTTTTGCTTAAATTCCATAAATTACTTTTATTTTTCCCAAAGACCCGTTGCCAAAGCTGTATTTTTGTTCTGGATGTTATGAAAATAAGAAAAAAACCCCCAGTAAAACACCATTAAACTTTTTCTTTTTTTAAAAAAAAAATCTTTACATGAAATATTAGATTTCCAGATTTAATTTTTTTTTTAAGTGTTAAAAAAATTGGAGATTATCCTCCTTTTTTCCTCGCAAATGCCTTTAGACTTGTGTTACATATCTTTTTCCCCTGGTTCAGATAGTCTTTCCATAGTACTATTTAGGTAATCATCTTGTGATTTACTTAGTAGGATTGTTAAGAGTGACTATGAGACAGTCCAGGCTAAGGAAGGGTAGTACACTATACTGAAACCAAAAAGTGTACAAAGACAGGGACATACTGCTGGCATTTCCTCAATCTGAAGTAGACTTCATATCTTATATAGCTGAAGAGAAAGTTTTACTAAGTTTTAGGGCCCAGCTGAAATCTTGGAACTGATTAGAGAATTTTTTCATTTTAAAGTCACACAATTTTAGATAAAGAGCTTTTATAGATATAGCAGTAAAAGTTATATCGAATGTGTCTGTCGTCCATTTAGCCAAAATACTACAAGCCACTCATTTCAAGACCATTATAGACTGGGCATGATGTTTTCTGGTTATTTAAAAAATAAGGCCAAAATTGACTAAGGAAAAAAGAAAATTGAAAAATTAAAATAATTGGTTTCCATCAGCTATCTTGTAATCTTAACATTTCTTTCCAAGTAATTTAAACTTTTTAAATTACCAAATGAAATCTGTAGTACAAAGATGTAATTTAGAAAGTATTTTTGTTTCATAGATTTAATTCAGGGTTTTAAATATTTGATAGGAAAGATAAGGATTTTATATTATATAACATTAATTTGGGCTATCATACAATCAATTCCGACAGGATAGTGATGAGGAAGATGAAGAAAATGAAAATGTTGAGGCTGCAAGTAGTGGAAAAGTCACCAGAAGTCCATCACCAGTTCCTCAAGAAGAACAAAGTGAACCAGAGATGACTGAAGAAGAGAAAGAATATCAAATGGTAGAATGTTAAATTTCTTATAATGTACAAGAATTTATTTTGTATATAATTTTTTTTAAACTATTGGTTGACTATCTTAAATATTTAAACTAAGTACTCTGAAAGAGTTATAAAATGTTTATTTGTATATAAAATTTGCTGGGCAAATAATGTGTACAAAATTGAGATAACAGTTAAAATACAAAACCACAGCCCATAAAGCAGTTATTGAGCCCATTTCCTGATACCAGTGTTGTAATTAAACAATATTTTATTCTGTGAGACCAAGAGAACATTAATTGATTTATTATTTTCTAAAGTATGTATTTTTTTTTTAAATAGAAATACTGAAAAAGGTTAAAAGAATTTATAGAAAAAGAAGTTTGGGAAGCACTGGGGTTGAACACAGTTTAGCATATTTCTTCATTGTAAGAATTCTTGGAGCATTTATTATTTATAGTATATTAATATATTGTCATTTCTTGAGATTGGGAATATAATGTGCTATTTTTCCTGTATTGAAAGACCAGTGATCTTTGGAATGTATTTAGAAGATGCTGATTCAGTTGCTTTCATTTTTTTTTTTTCTTTTTTTCTTTTTCTTTTTCTTTTCTTACTCAAAGACTTTGTTTTATTACAGTATATGGGCTGGGATTGATGGGAAGGTGTAGATGTAGTGGGCAACCACTGCCGTAGTTAGCACCAGATGCCCATCCCGATGGCCATAAATGTGCCAAATGTTCCGCCACTCTGCATCATGGTTTTCCCAATGCTGCCCATCAGCTCCCGACCCGGCATTCCAATCCTGAGACAGGAAAAGGTGCCGAAGAGCGCCCCGGCCGCCATGCCCATGGCGCAACCCATCACAAAGCCCATCTTCACGCGGTTGAAGCAGCTTGGCTGAGATTGTCCGTAGGGACCCACGGCCACTGGCATCTCGCTCGCGGCCTCGGTGGCTCAGCTCTCCAGTTGCTTTCATTTTAATAGATGAGTAATCTGGAGCCCAAAGAGGCTAAGGGACTAAGAGTTAGTCTGCATTTCAAACAGTTGTTGGTAACCAAGCCAGGGCTAGAATCCATCTCTTATTTCAAGTTTAGTGTACTTTCCATTTTATATCGTATTAACTCTAACTTAATGGTTCTGTCATATTAGTATATTACAGTAGTCAAGAATAAAAGGACTTCATCTGGTAGAATGAAACAACATCGTTTTCCTCATTTTGCTTGTTTTTTTTCCCCTGTGCAGATTTTTAACCTAACCATGAGAAGTGACTTAAACTAGCGTTGTACTGCTTATCAATATTATTAAATGAAGGGATATTCTTATCGATTTAAAACATCTATAGAAATTTTTATTAGCAAGAACTTTTAAAAAATGTTTTGTCTCTAGAAGAATTTAGTGTCTTTACTGTATAGGTAAATCCATGATATTGTTTAAATTGTTCCATATGATTTTGAAATGTTTTAAAGTTTTGATGCTTTAGAATAATGTTCAAGATATTCTGTTCCTTGGAATAGCTGATCTGATCTCTAAAAATGTTTTATAAATGGCTTTGCATCTTTTTTTGAAAACGTCAAACTGTATTAGTAACTATAATAATTAGAAACGGTATATAAAATATTCTTTTTTTAGATGTTGCTGACAAAAATGCTTCTGACTGAAATTCTACTGGATGTCACAGATGAAGAAATTTATTACATAGCCAAAGATGCACACCGGAAAGCAACAAAAGGTATATTGTGGGTGTTATTGGTTTTGTTTTTCTGGGGATATTTTGTTTTTGGTGACTATTTTGGACTTTTTTTGTTGTCCTTGTTGAATTATTATCAGATATTTGAATATTCTCTTCTTGCATGTTTTAACTCTTTGGGAAAGATCAGATTTGTAGACACCATATTAAAATTATACAAATATTTTTGTTTTATCTGACCTACATGAGCATAAATTAGCAATAATGCTGTTGTCCTCTAAAATGTATTGTGGAAAATTTCTGATGTTCAATTTATTTCACCTGATTTCTTTTTATAGATACCATGGTATTGGTGTAAGACTTCTAATACAATTTATTTTGACTTATGAATTTTGAATTATGAACCTACAGTTTTCACAGTTTACCAGTTATAATTCTTACAGAAGCAAGTGATTCCCCATATTTTTAGTAACACTTTAAAAATGTATTGAAAACAAAAATTAAATTATATGCCAATATCTCAGAAATAGAAATACAGATATACTGGTCAACATTTTTCTTCATTATAAACCAATTTCAGCTCACATCAGAATTATAATTTCAAAGCCAGACATGCTACTGGTTTAAAATGAATGTTGTGTTTTTAATGTTTCTTCTCTCCCCAAAAAGCAGCAATAGTAGTAGATTTAACAATACCATAGACTCTCATGACTATGAAATCGTGGCTATTTGTGTTAACATGTTGTTCCTGTTGTTGATGTGATACAAAGCTCCTGCAAAACAGCTGGCACAGTCCAGTGCACTGGCTTCCCTCACTGGACTCGGTAAGTGTTCTCCTTATTTGTGAGAGGGCCTAACGGGAAAATCACACTTACCTTGTCTCGCTACGTGTTCTGTTTTGAAATTGTATGATTCCTACTCAGTTTATAAAATCCTAGGTCTTAGGGTTTATATCAGCCAATAAAAGATTAGCCTTTTTTTTGACTGAAGCATTCACAGTGGGAATATTATAAATATGATGACTAATTCATAGTTTATTGGGGCAAGTTGTAATGGAGGATTTTCTCATTAATTGCTCCAATATATGCAGATTATATATATAAGATGATATAAATACACATATAGTTTATACTTCATAGTTCGTAATTTAGGCATGATAGTGTCTAAGCTCACTTTCAGAATTATTGCATACATGCCTTAGGGAAGAACCTAAACACTAATGCAATGACTTTTACATAGATTGTGTTGCAACAAGTCAAATTTAAACATAGAGAAAAGGGTTTATTTTATTGTAGATAATAGTAGTGATGTGTTCATAATTTGCTATTTGCATGATATATTATCAAGGCTATAAAAGCTTGAATTTGCCTTTTCCACATCTTCATGTCAAGTAGGAACAAGAGAAATGGGTAGAACCAAATGCCCATGTGGTTTTGTTATGATTATTTAGATTACTTCAGGGTGGGGAGTAGTTTCGGTACCATATCATTTCTGTACAAATGAGAAATACAATATTCTAATTTTTTAAGGGAAATATTGCTTAGCACACTACCTGGGATTCCTAAACTTTGAATAGTGAAAGAGTTAATTTTAGAAATATTTTCAGGGTCATCGTAAATTTTATTAAGGTTTATTGAGGCTTTTTTACTGCCCTGTTAAATGGTTTTATTGGTTAGTATGGACAGTAAAACAAACCCATTATCTTGTTTCCTTTATGGTGAGAAATATATGAAATATTCCCGAAAGAACAAGATACTAAGTGACTGTTGCCTGAGGGTTCTGTGAACGCAAGCATTTGAATTTATACTTCTCCCCACCCCGAATAAGCATATTCTTCCAGGAAAAGGCAATGAAAAAAGAAATGAGCTTTCTTCTCGGACCTTAAAAAGTTTTTAGTGCTTACTACAATTTTTTCATATGATAGACTGAGCTTTATGCACACAGGTGGACTGGGTGGTTATGGATCAGGAGACAGTGAAGATGAGAGAAGTGACAGAGGCTCTGAGTCATCTGACACTGATGATGAAGAATTACGGCACCGAATCCGGCAAAAACAGGAAGCTTTTTGGAGAAAAGAAAAAGAACAGCAACTATTACATGATAAACAGATGGAAGGTATACCTTTTAGACTTACGTAGTTTTTGTCCAGTTTTGTGCGTATTTATTTTTTAACCAAAGTAAAAATGTTAAAGGATAGAATCAAGGCTAGATTTAAACTAAGGTTATAAGATTTTATTTGTTTTAGGAGCCATTCATACCAGTTGCTATAAGCCAAGGTATTTAGGGTATTTTTATTTCTTGTTAAAATTCTTGAAATGAAAAAGAAGACTTTTGAAATGGGAAATATATTTGTAAAACTGTTGAAAAGTAATTTGTAGGTTGGGGTGTGGTGGCTCACACCTATAATCCTAGAACTTGGGGAGGCCAAGGCAGGAGGATCTCTTGAGGCCAGGAGTTCGAGACCAGCCCGAGCAACATGGTGAGACTCCATCTCTAAAAAATAAATTATCTGGGTGTGGTCGTGTGTGCCCTGTTAGTCCTAGCTACTTGGGAGGCTGGGCCAAGAGGATCACTTGACCCTGGGAGTTTGAGATTACAATGAGCTATGATGATGCCACTGCACTCTAGGCTAGGCTGACAGAGTGAGTTCCTGTCTCAAAAATAAAAGAAAAATAAAAGTAATTTATATGCTTTCTTCCATGTGAGGATGTAAAAAAAAAAAAGTAATTTGTAGCTAGAATATTTAGGAGTAATAGAGAACCTAGTTTTTTTAATTAAAAATGCTTTATATGAGTACAGTTCTTAAGAATTTGTAAGTAATACTAGGAATAATGAAAAAGATATTTGTTTAGAATTTCTTTTTTGAACAATCTTGGACAATTTGAAAGGTAATTATTGAGTTAGCAGAGTTATTTAGCAGTTTAAAATTCTCCATAAATTCACTTATTTACCTTTAAATTGCGTTAATTGGACAAACGGAAATCTTTTCTTACTTGCTTCATATGTACTTCTACATTTTTATACTCTATTGGTACATTGTCCAGAAGGGTAACTAACTTTATGTAGTGGTTGAGCATTTGAAATGTTGCTAGCCCGAATTGAGGTATGCTGTCGGTATAAAATACACAATAGATTTTGAAGACTTTACATAAAAAACCCCACCAGAATATATTACTATCCTTTTTAATTCATTATGTGTTGGAATGATAATATTTTTGATATATTGGCTTAATAAAATATTAAAATTAATTTTACCTATTTCTTTTTACTTTTTTAATGTGATTACTAGAAAATTTCGAATTACTTATGTGGCTTGCACTCTACTTCTGTTAAACAGTGCTCTTCTGTTATAGTCCGGTAGCTTGAAATTTGGTAGTATGGGAGTTTTTCATTTCACATTGATTTTTCTTAGTGGTTTTTTTGTGTGTGTGTGTCTTTTTCTGTTTCAGAAGAAAAACAACAAACAGAAAGGGTTACAAAAGAGATGAATGAATTTACCCATAAAGAGCAAAATAGCTTATCACTACTAGAAGCAAGAGAAGCAGACGGTGATGTGGTTAATGAAAAGAAGAGAACTCCAAATGAAACTACATCAGTTTTAGAACCAAAAAAAGAGCATAAAGAAAAAGAGAAACAAGGAAGGAATAGATCAGAAAGTTCTAGTAGTGGTAGTTCCAGTAGCAATAGCAGAACTAGTAGTACTAGCAGTACTGTCTCTAGCTCTTCTTATAGTTCTAGCTCAGGTAGTAGTCGCACTTCTTCTAGGTCTTCTTCTCCTAAGAGGAAAAAGAGACATAGTAGGAGTAGATCTCCAACAATTAAAGTTAGACGTAGCAGAAGTAGAAGCTACTCTCGCAGAATTAAAATAGAGAGCAATAGGGCTAGGGTAAAGATTAGAGATAGGAGAAGATCTAATAGAAGTAGCATTGAAAGAGAAAGACGACGAAATCGGAGTCCTTCCAGAGAGAGACGTAGAAGTAGAAGTCGCTCCAGGGATAGACGAACCACTCGTTCCAGTCGCAGTAGGAGTCGAGATAGGCGTAAAATTGATGATCAACGTGGAAATCTTAGTGGGAGCAGTCATAAGCATAAAGGTGAGGCTAAAGAACAAGAGAGGAAAAAGGAGAGGAGTCGAAGTATAGATAAAGATAGGAAAAAGAAAGATAAAGAAAGGGAACGTGAACAGGATAAAAGGAAAGAGAAACAAAAAAGGGAAGAAAAAGATTTTAAGTTCAGTAGTCAGGATGATAGGTTAAAAAGGAAACGAGAAAGTGAAAGAACATTCTCTAGGAGTGGTTCTATATCTGTTAAAATCATAAGACATGATTCTAGACAAGATAGCAAGAAAAGTACTACCAAAGATAGTAAGAAACATTCAGGCTCTGATTCTAGTGGAAGGAGCAGTTCTGAATCTCCAGGAAGTAGCAAAGAAAAGAAGGCTAATAAGAAGCCTAAACATAGTCGATCGCGATCCATGGAGAAATCTCAAAGGTCTGGTAAGAAGGCAAGCCGCAAACACAAGTCTAAGTCCCGATCAAGGTAGTATACTTTTTAAAGTATTTTGTCTGATTTTTTAAAAAATTTGACTGAATTTATTCAAAGTTGAAAGTGTCCTTTCTCTCTCTCTTTAATAAACTCAGTTTGGTACTTGATAAATGATCATAGTCTTAAATAATGTTATAAATCCTATATAATATTATTTATTTAAAATTGCAGATTTTTTGTTTAAAATACATTTTTATTTTTAAATTTTGTCTTTTCCCTTTTTTTTTTCCAGATCAACAACCCCTCCTCGTCGTAAGCGCTGAGGAATGATGTGGCAAGAATGCCATGATGTTGTTTAAAAAAATTCCATGAGTTTTAAGGGCTTGTCTCATTATAGAGGCACATTGTGGCTGTGTAGGTGAAACCAGAATCTTTTTTTTTTTAATCTGTAAATAGGTGTACTTTTTCAATGCTGCTCCAAGTTACTTAATAGGATTTCTTTGTATTACATTTTTTTCAAAAAAAAAAAAATAGTGCATAATAAGACTATAAATGCCATTCTCTTTCAGCTGTAATGTTCTTAAAATTATTCTTGAATGTACTGTGATGTCAATAAAGCTCTTTAGTTCATTTTTGTTAAACTCTTGCACCTTAATTTTATGATTTTAATCTAAGGAACGTACTTTTATAAAAAGGCAGCTGGAATTTTGTATAACAGGTTTTAAAGGTACTTTCTCTCACCTCCCCCAAAGAAAATGGTTTTAACTTAATAGTTTGTCAAAGTTTGTAAATTGTACCCCTGGACTTTTGTCAAATTCCAACTTTAAGGGTGTGGAAGAGGGCTAGAAATAGACCTTTACTTTTCATTTGGAAGCATTTGACAGCTTTCTAAACATTTCCTTTCTATTTTGGAGATTTTCAAGTAATATATTCTTTGTGTGTAAAGTATGGTTCACTCCTGTAAAATGAAATCACTGCAATCAATCAAGCCTGTGCACCCGTAGAGTTATTTGTAAGGAATGATTGTGTTTGACACTAATAGTCAAGTCTGGAACTATATTCTACGGTCACCCACTTCTGTTTTAAAAGCATATTTAAACACTTTGGGGTTATTATAGAAATAAGACTCATAATTCAATATATTTATTTATATTTTTAAAGTATAATGACCTCAACTCATTGGAGGAATGCTGTATTATGCAGGTTTGTGTCAATTTCTTAACATTAAAATACTCTGATTTTATCAGTTTCTTCAAATTATGATCAATGAGTGGTTTAGCAGTTTTAGGCATTCATAACTTATGAGCGAAATGGGCCTCTCAAAGCATTTTAACTTAAGTTCTCAACTGCTTTCAGGGTCCATTTTTATATGATTATTCACTTATGCAGTGATAGATGAATCTCTGAAAACAGACGCTTTTAAGTTTTAATTTAAAACGAAAAATGGCAGGTGCAGGACACAGAAAAGTTTTAAAGTATGCCTTTTTACCAGCAATAGTTCATTTTAAAAATAATGCCAGATTTTTGCCAAGATCAGTGTTTCCTCAAAATGGAGATAGAAATAGAGATTTGTATAGTGTGCTCTTGTACCTCTACATAGGTTCTTAATATAATTTTGAATAGTTAACGCATTTATCTCAAGTAAATAAATCAACTGTGAATAAATGCATGTTTACCAAAATGGCTGTTTACAGTGCATTTAGTTCTGATATTTACAAAGATGACATTTCACAGAATAACTTTAAAATAGTTTGGAATTCTATGTAGTTTAGACATCAGTCACATCTGGAGACAAAATAAAGGAAAATGTGCAATATTTTTTATGTAGGTGAGCTAACAGTGTACCTATTGCAGAATTATCTAATTAATTTGTAATAGATAAGTTGTATAACATTTTCATATCTTGAAATGTTTTTTAGATCTTGAAGTGAAATATTTTCAAAATAAAATTCTACAGAAAAATTCTTTTGGCTATGATATGCACATTTTTGGGCAAGATATAAACTAAATTCAAAAGTAGTATTTGACAGTTTTATTTACTCTGCCGTAATTTGCAAACTTATTTAAATCTGTAGATTTTTTAAAAACTCATGTTTGTGATTATTATGGATAAATAAGTGTTATAATTTGAGTTTTCAGATTTTTATTGAAAATTTAGAAAATTCATTATTTTCTTGACATGTGATACAGTATTTACCTTGAGTGGTAAGATCTTATAGGGCTTCCATGATTTAGAATGTGAATGCTAAAACTTACATCAGTTAATTAGACATATGATTTGGTTATGAAATCTTTTCTAAAGTGACACTACCAGAAAATTAATAGATTCAATTTTTGAGACAATCATTGGTCTGGATTTGTTAATAAAAATGTCTTCTTCAAGAGATTTTCTTTAAAATATTTCTAGTGTATTAATCATACTTGTTTTTGTTGAGTGGGGGTAAACCACACCATTAACAAAATAAAATGTACTTTGGAAGAGACAAATTATAAGATTTGTTCCAGGCCCCAAAATATAAATAAAGATTGGTGTGGAATCTCATTATGTTTTCTGCCATTGTAAAATGTCTTTTTTAGCATATGTTTTTAATGGTGTAATCCCAAATAGGTAACTTTCCCAAGCTTAGTCTATTTTTAGTGTCTGTTTTGCTTCTTAAAAAAAAAAACACATGAAGTGTAATAGTAGGAAAGAATTTTTTATTGTATTTGGGAATTTTTACATAGGAGACATATTAGGTCCCAAGTCCCTGTAGCATTGCCTTATGGATGGAAATCTTTACATTTAAACTGAGTTTTTCTTTGATCACAGGTATAATAGCATAGAAGTAAAAAAAAAAAAATTAAAATAAAAAAAAATAATATAAAAAAAGAAAATAAAGAAAAAAAACTGAGTTTTTCTTCTCTTACACAAATTACAATGTATTTTATTTAAGTTTCTAAAATGTACTAAGTACAGGCATGTAGCACGTAATGATGTTTCAGTCAATGATGGGCTGCATTTACAATGGTGGTCCCATAAGATTATCATATGGTATTTTTACTGTACCTTTTCTATGTTTAGGTACACAAATACTTACTATTGTGTTACAGTTGTCTACAGTATTCAGTACAGTAACATGCTGTACAGGTTTGTATCCTAGGAGCAATAGGCTATATAACCTATAGCATAGGTGCATAGTAACCATCTAGGTTTGTGTAAGTACACTTTGCAGTGTTCGCACTGCAACAGAATTGCCTAAAAACACGTTTCTCAGAACATATCCCCATCATTAAGTGACACGTGACTGTTTAGTTTACATGAAAGTGTATTGGATTGACCTGGCTTTGCAGTTACTTCATGTGTCTTAGGCAAATGCCTAAATCACTGTGGGCTTCAAGTTCTTCAGCTGTTTAAGGGAGGAATTTATCTTGAAAGTCTTGGGCATGTCTAGCCCTTAAGTTCTTCAGTTTTAAGTAGAATTTGTTGTAATGTCTGAAATCTAAAAGAGAAAGTGGGTTTTTAATTAGCTCTTAAAATAGCACACATGTGAGTTATATTAATATTTATACTATAAAGGTTTATCAGATATTATCCATAGAGGTTTTTGTAAACATACATTGGTTAAATCTGCTACATTCTGATTATGATAGTCTAAGTTATGATAAAATTTAAGTTACCAATTTATGTAGAATTTTTGAGTAAGAAAACTTACCAGTTAAACTGAGTGGATAAAGTAGTATATCATTTCAAAGGGACAAAACAGCTGTAAGGAAGTAGTATACCCTTAACTTGAATGAAAATATTTATGTGTATGAAATTATAAAATTGAATTACAAAATATTAAATAGGTGTTAGAGTTTTATAGCAAAATAAATATGTAGAGTCTAGTTTACAACACCTTTATGGGTGAGACTATAGCAGTAGACTGGGAAATAATCTCCAACAGTGGCCATATACTGCATTACAGCCAACAAGACTATACAACATAGCTCAGGTTTAAGGGTCACTGGAAAAACCCTTTGTTGATGTTTATAGGGAAAGGTACTATGAATTAGTTTTGCATAACTGAATCAAACTAGTTCTAGAGGTTCAAAAGGCCTTTGCTGCCTGTCAGTGTTCAGGCAAATCACTGATTCCCTTTTCTTATTGAATTGAAAATGAAATGAGAAGGCTCTGAAGCCCAGTGAAGTGTGGTATGTTCAAAGAAGGTACATTTAAATAAAGCTCTTAGAACTTTATTTAATCATACTTGGATTTTGCTTTTTCCTTGGATCTGTCACTCCAACACGTGCTAAATTTTCTTTTGTGCAGAGCTTTCTGCCGTCATTTGAAGAGATGGTCATGTATCTAAGGAGAGAGGAGCTCTGAAGAGGACATAGCAACTGAAAAGTCTGCAACCACTTTTAAGAGGAGGTCAATATTTTTGCTAAGGAGCCATAAATGAAAGACCATTCCTGAGTAGTAAATTTCACTAATTCGAAGAGAGCTTTACCAATTTGACCCTGCCTGTTGAAAATATAAAATGATTTTTTGCCTTTATTGTTGGAGATTTATCATTGTTCTTACCCAAGGAAAGGCTCTTTGCACATTTAGAAGAAAATGTTACTGGTCACTGTTCCTAACTCTAAATGAAGTTTACGTAGACTGAGTGGTAACAGTCTCCTACTACATGATGTATACATTGTCCAGGATATTAGGTCACTTGCAGAAAATATTAAGTTTGGGCTTTCAACCCTCTGATATTTCAGTGACTTGAAAGGTTAAAACTACACTACCCCTAGGGAAGAAGTGCTTCTGTATTTTTGTAATTCTAAGCGTTAAGATCAGTGTTTTACAGGAATATAAATGTCCGTGAGAAGACAGCTGGTAAATATGAAATAGAGCTATATGGGAATAAAAGACCACATAACAGTCATGGCATGATTGTTGTCTACTTTGACCACGAGGTTAGGGTGTTATATATGCATTGACCTAATAGAGGATTTTCAAGGTCGTTCACAGTAATAGAAACATTATAGTTTCATGGCATGCACAATTTGCTAGATGTTGAGTGTGAAGGTAACAATAGTCACACACTTTATAATACTCAAAAGTCGGCTGCAGACGGAGTAGGTCTCGGAACCTTCCTGTTGGGGATCTTTTGCCGGAGGGACCGGAAAGGGGTGGGATCTTTTGTCGCGATGTGGGGAGGCAGCAAACTGAGCTACTCCGGGGGTCGTTTTTTAGGAGTGCTTGGGCCTGGGTGCAGGAGCTCACAAACCAAACGTCCTCGCTTAACCTCCTTGGCTGGTAAGTGTGTGTACGGAGGTCCCTAGCACGCAGTTCACTGTGGGGCTGGCGGTTCTGCGCAGGCGCGGGGGGGGCGGGGGGTTGTGGTCTCGACTAGGCAGAGTCAGCGCAAACCTGCGGCATGGCTCCTGTCCCTTGCTCTCTGTTGAATACCCGGCCTGGGCTACCGTCCTCTCCTCCGCTAGAAGCCAGGAAAAAGAGCTGAGAACTAGTGATCCTGGCCGGGGAGAGTGCAGGCCGCAGGCAGCCGCCATGTATCCAGTGACATGTCTCCTTTGGTTGAGCTCCTTGCTTCGGGAGCTGGCGACCCCGCTCTGTGTATGCCTGAGTCTCAAGGTCGTGCTTTGTTCCTTTGCCAGGGCGGGAAAGATACACGTCTTTCATAGTTATTCATGGCTTTGTATCTGTATTTTGTTTGCACATATCCTGCTTTTTTCAGAAAGAATTTAAGGCAGCTATACAACTTTTGGATTGACAGGTTAATTCAGCAGATTATTTGCAAATAAGATCAAGAAAGTAACGCATTGCACTTGGTGCTTGTAGACGACAGTCTGATTTTCGAACGCCCAGTGTTAACCAGAAAGCTAAGTCTATCCTTTACATGAAACTCATTTAGCAAATACTGTATGCCAGGCACAGTTATGGTCAATGGGAATTTAAAAATGAATGATACCTCAAGGATTTCTTTAAAAAAATGTGAGGCTAGAACTAAGATCAGGATATAATGAGCATGCTCAAGGGAAAAGAATGATTTAAAAAAAAAGGATATAACGAGCAAAAGAGAACTCTTAATGGCCCACCAATGGAGTTTATTAGTTAATACTCACGTAGTGAAAAATAGTACAGCCAATAAAAATGATTTAAATTTTTTTGTATCTACATGGGAAAATAATTAGGTTATAGTGTTAAAAAAGTAAGATACAAATCAGTATGTGTTATGAACTTGGAGATACAGATGGAGATATATAGGCAATAGAGCTAGACCGAAATTTTAGTGGTGATTGCCTGTGGTGGAGTAGGTGATTTTCTATCATTTTATCATCCTTTATGTAATTTTCTTTTTCTGAACTTTTTTTTGGTAAACATGTAAGTCTTTTTAAATAAGAAATTTAGAAAAGATACAATAAAATTATTTCCAAATGTTGAGGAGTAAACATGGAGCATCTAATACGTTTGGGATCAGGAAAACTTCTTGAAAGAGGTATATAAAGAAATGTCTTAAAGGAGTTGGCCAGTTTTAGAAGCAGTTGGAGAGGCCAAAGGACCAGCTTGAGAATCTGTGAGAAAGTTTGTGGGAAACTGCAGTGTTCCTTGGAAAGTAAAGTGTGTGGATCGGGGACGGGAGGTAAGGGCAGGAGTGGGAAGGGATGAGACAAGAGATCTTTTAGGCCATTACAAGTTCAAAAAAGGCCACGTACACCTTCAGAGATTGATTTTATCCTGAGGACAGTGGAAATTACTAAAAGAACATGATCAGACTTAAAATATGTTTAAGAAATAACACAGCAGCTGTGTAGACATTGGTATGGAGGCAGGCAAGCGTAGGTTTAGGGAGGCCTTAGAGTAATCCAGACAATAAAAAAGTGTTGTCAGGGTAAAGATCTATTGCCTCTCTTGTTCATTGTCAACATGATAGGTGCTGAATAAATGACTTTTGAATGAATTAAATGAAAAAAAATGTTTCCCATTCCTTTAAAATCTCGGATACTGCTGGGTATGGTGGGTCACACCTGTAATCCCAGCTACTCTGGAGGTTGAGGTGGGATGATCGCTTGAGGCCAGGAGTTCAAGACCAGCTGGGGCAACATACTGAGACCCCTCCTTCTCTAGAAAAGAAAAAAAGTTAAACATCTCAAATATCAGGATGAACATAGGTTCAAGGTAGAGAAGGAATTAGTAGCATTCTGGGTTTTTTAATTTTTTTTCTATTTTATTTGAATAGTGTACAAGAATATAATGTGCAAAATTTAGGGGCAACATTACAAAGAAGTGTAATGAAATCAGTTGTACAGCTGTGATTCCTAACCAGAAACACCACTTGGTAAGTAAGATGAAAAGCCATGATTGTAGCTCAGAGCAAAAGCAGCTGTATTGCCAATGTATTTGCTCTAATTTTAGACAGTTGAATGAGAAGTAAAGTGCAAGTGTTGCACTTCAGTAAGCACAAAGTCTGCCCCCACCATAAAGATATGATGACAAAATATATTTAAGATGGCCGAGGAGACATAGAACACAAAGTTAAAAAATACAATCGTGTCGACTGTTACAGCACCATTAAAGTGACTACATCCCAATGCTATTAACTAATTTGATCTTGGCCTGGGCTAGGTCTCCATTGGAAATAATGGATGGCTGCTGCCACCTGGTGCATAAAGTCAGCATGCCATGGGAACTGTAGCAGGTGGCTCTTACACTGGGACACTGACACCAGCCACCTGCCACATGTTCTGGTAGCCCCTTGGCACTGGCCATACTAGGATTGCCTGCGTTTGGCACAGATGCTGAGCCATGTGGTGATTGCTTCAGGAGAGGCCTAGTTCCAGCTTCTGCTTCATTCCATCTTGTGTACAATACAGATTAGTAAGCAGGAAGGAGCCAATGTATAACAGCAGTTACATATTTTTTACTTCCCCTTTTGTACAATTTAAAATAAAACATGGATACACTTCTCTCTTTCTACTGTTCTTTAGCACCACAGGATATCAGTTTTCAAGCCTATGTTACCTGATAGACATATATGGAGTTTGGAAGAAAAATAAGGCAATTTGGTTTATAGTGTTGATAGTTTTAGCTTAATGCTCTAATGGAGAAAACAAAACCTCACTCATTATTAAATCATTTCAAGACTCAATGCTATCAGTATGTTATGGTCACACGAATTTAGGACAAATACTGAGACCTTGGTCTTAAGTCTTTCCATCAAGAGTTAATGTTTATGCAAATACAGACTTAAGAACATAAGCATCCTGGTTGAATGTTGTTGTGAACCTGAGTTGGTTCTTTTCCTTTTCCAACAGTCAGGATTTAAAAGTTTCTGTTCTTCAGACAAAGCCTTTGCTTCTAATGTGTACATTTTTCTCTCTTCAGTCTTCATTTTCTTCCACCTGTCACCCAGGATCACACTTATGGCTCTGTAATCTTTCCTTGGATACATCTGAGTGTATTCAACTCTGTATTTTTTTGGCAAAAAACATGAAGATATTCATTGGTCTTTAGCACTTACTAAGAAAAGTGGCACTCACAGTCCCTGAGTTGTGGCATTTTGACAGCTTTAGCATATAAAGAATTCAAAGAGAGCTTTGATAATCCAGGTGAGCCACAGTTTTTACTGAATCCAGATTTTACAAAATCTTGACCACCAGGTCCTCCACAAGACAAAGATGCATGACATGATGAGCCATATACTCAACATATAAACTGCAGAAGAATCCATAGGTGTGAAGTCACAACTTTTAAATGTATCAAAAACATCTGAATTGGCCAGGCACGGTGGCTCATGCCTATAATCCTAGCACTCTGGGAGGCCAAGGCGGGCGGATCACTAAAGGTCAGGAGTTCAAAACCAGCCTGAGCAAGAGTGAGACCCCATCTCTACTAAAAATAGAAAGAAATTAATTGGCTAACTAAAAATATATAGAAAAAATTAGCCAGGCATGGTGGCGCATGCCTGTAGTCCCAGCTACTCAGGAGGCTGAGGCAGTAGGATTTCTTGAGCCCAGGAGTTTGAGGTTGCTGTGAGCTAGACTGACACCATGGCACTCTAGCCGGGGCAACAGAGTGAAACTCTGTCTCAAAAAAAAAAAAATCTGAATCATCAAAATTAATGGCATCAGGGTGTCCAGGAAGTAGACATACATCTCCAATATGAATTTCACAACATGGAATACCATGCTATACCACAGTCAAGTGTGGATAAAATGTTGACCACCCTTTATTTTTAGCATAGAAAGGGTGGTCCGGCTTACACTCTATGGTAAGTAAACCCTCTTCTACTGTGCCAGGATCAAAAGTCACCTTCAGTACTGACTCACCAAATGTTACACTTTCTTCACATGATAACTTTAGACCATGAGAACCATAGCCCTTGCAAGCGCTCATTTGAAGATCTTCCTCATTATCACAGCTTTCAGCTCTAGCAAAATCTTCAATATCCTGACATTCCTTATTGCTTCCCTTTTGAAAGCACAATCATGTGCCTTTCAACAAACTGCCAAACAGTTGAAGGCCAGGAATTGCACCATCTCAAATCATCATCTGACAGGCAGAACATGCAGAAAATGCCAGATTCTGACTCACTCTTTGCCCTTTCATGTCTTACTGGTGTTTCCTCCTTCCAGTGGTGACGAGGGAAGGCTGGCTTACTCTTTGAAGAAGAGGACACTGGTGAAGGACATGCATAGGAATGTAAACCTTTGCTAGTAGCTATGATGTGTACAGGAGATGATCTGTATTAAATAAAATGAGCACTGCATAAGTGGACTTTGTGGACTAGTGATGATATTTACTAATACTGTTAGCCAATCTACATCATTTTTACAGTAAGTATTTTCTGATATGTCTGAGGTATTTTGGTTCCAAGATAATCTTGGATATTCTTGATGTGAAACGTGAATTTAGCTGGTACATGGCAGATTGGGTAGGATCACTTTGAACAGCATGAAGTTCAGGAAGGTCATCAGACTCCATGTGCTCATCACAGGAGTTATATCCAGATGAGGATGGCAAATTCTCATTACACCACAGCAACTCCAATGAGTCATTCATTCCTCAAGCTCTCTTGTCCATTAGTGGCAGGAGTTTCTGTACTGCATTAGGCATCTGATTTCCCTTCCCACACCATGTTATGGTCATCCAAATTCCCAATTTGTCTATGTAAGCCAACTGTCTCCAGCTTCCTTTGCAAGGGTTCTTAGAAAAGAAAAAGTAATTGGTAGTATCAATGCAGAGTCCTTATTTATTAATAGTAACTCCTGTTGCGGAGCACCGGCAGCCCAGACGCTGGCCATGACAGCACCACCAACAGCTCGTGTACCTCCTCTCCGACTGGACTAACGCTGGCGTTCCCCACACGCATTGCTGCTCCCGTTGCCGCTTTTACTCCTGGGACATGCTATTTTTTTTAACTATTTTTTTTAACTATTTTTTTTAACTTTTTATAGAGACAGGGTCTTGCTATGTTGCCCAGGCTTATCTTGAACTCCTAGCCTGAAATGATCCTCCTCCTGCAGCCTTCGAAAGTGCTGGGATTACAGGTGTGAGCCTCCATGCCTGGCCCCAGGAACATTTTTTTATAATTCCTTGGAACTTTCTACATATACAATAGGGACAATTTAATTTCTTCCTTTCCATTCTGTATGCTTTTTATTTCCTTTTCTTGTCTTATTGCACTGGATAAGACTTTTGGTACTATGTTGAATGAGTGTTGAGAATGGAAGTGCTTACCTTGTTTCTGATTTTAGGGGGAGAGCACTTAGTCCTTCACCATTAAGTACTATGTGAACTATAGGATTTTTACAGATGCTTTGTAAAATAATTTCCCTTCTATTCTTACATTGCTAGGAGTTTTTGATCATAGGGGGTATGGATCTTGTTAAGTGCTTTGTTTTCATCGATCAGTATGATTATATGGTTTTTCTTCTTTTGATTAATATGGTCAATTATATTGATTGGTGTTCTAATATTGAACTAATGTTGCATACCTGGAATAAATCCTACTTGGTTGTGTTGTATTATTCTTTTTAATATATTGCTGAATTCTATTTGCTAATATTTGTTGAGAATTTTTGGGTCTGTTAATGAGAGAAATTGGTCCATATTCTTCTTTGCTGTACTGTCTTTGGTTTTTGTATCAGAGTAATGCTGGCTTTATAAAATGGATTGGGACACCAGGCATGGTGGCTCACACCTCTAATCCCAGCCTTTTGGGGAGCTGAGGCCAAAGGATCACTTGAGCCCAGGAGTTCAAGGCTATAGTGAACTATGATCACTGCACTCCACCATGGGCAACAACCCTATCTCCAAAAACAGAAAAAAAAAAAAACAGTGGGTTGGGAAGTATTCTTTACTTATCCTTCTATTTTATGGAAGAGGTTGGGTAGAATTGGTTTTTATTTCTTCTTTAAGTATCTAGTAGAATTCACAAATGAAGCCCTCTGAGCCTGGAGATTTATTTTTCAGAAGGCTTTTAATTATTAATTCAATTTATTTAGTAGTTATAGACAATTTGGGTTATTTCATGTTGTATGAATTTTGATAGTTTATAGTTTTTATGGCATTAGTCCATTTTGTCTAAGTTAGAGAATTTCTATGTGTGTAGTTGTTTGTAGTATTACCTTATTCCCTTTTAATGTCTGTCAGGTCTGCAGTGATATCCCTTCTTTAATTTCTGATATTGGTAATTTAGGTCTTCTCTCTCTTTGTTAGCCTTGCTAGAGGTCTATCACTTTTATTCATCTTTTCAATTAATTAACTTTAGGTCTGAATTATTTTCTCTGGTTTTGTTTTGTTTTCAATGTCATTGATTTCTTTTATTTTTCCTAACATACAAAAGAGTAGAATATATTTTTATTATATAACATTTTAAAAAATGTTTCTTTTCATAGAATACATTTTCACATTAGATTTACACAGTGGGAAAATAACAATCTATTGCTTATATTATAGTTTTATATTTGTCGACAGATTATTTTAAAACAAGTAAAACACATTTGAGGATTAAGTCTCAGTTTAGAATTTGTAATATTTTGATACATCTATAAGGGGGACCTACTCCTTAAATGAAATTTCTCTATATTCAGAAGCTAATATCATTGATTTCTGTTTTTATCTTTATTTTCTGCTTTCTGCTTCTTTTGTGTTTATTTTGTTCTCCTTTTTCTAGTTCTTGAGGTAGAAACTTAGATTATTGATTTCAGACCTTTTTTGTTTTCCAATGACTATTTAGTGCTATAAATTGCCCTCTAACTATTGCTTTACCTATATCCACATATTTTTATATATTGTATTTTTTTTTCATTTAGTTCAATGTTTTGTTTTGTTTTGTTTTTTATTTCCCTGAGAAGTTGTCTTTGACTTATGGATTGTTTACAAGTGTATTGTTTAATTTCCAAGTGTTTTGTTTTATGTTATTTTTCTATTATTTATTTCTAGTTTGTTTCTGTTACTGTCAAAAACATACTTTGTATGATCTCACTTAAAGTTGTGAAGATTAGGTTTATCTTTAGGAATGCTCCATGCATGCTTGAAAGAATATATATTTTATTGTTGGTTGGGTGGAGTGTTTGATAAATTTCAAGTAGATTTTATTGGTTGTTGGTGGTGTTCAATTCTTTTCTAGCCTTGCTGATTTTCTATCTAATGGTTCTATCAATTACTGAGAGAGGGATATTGAAGTCCCCAACTACAGTTGTTGATGTGTTTATTTCTCCTTTCATTTCTGTCAATTTTTGCTTCATGTGTTTTGAAATTCATTGTTTGGTACATACACATTTAGGATTGTTTTGTCTTCTTGGTGGAGTACTCCTTTTTTTTTTTTTT
>VBSM01000361.1:52925405-52955462 GCA_008086735.1 Cheirogaleus medius | reverse complement strand
CAGCCTAGCTCACAGCAACCTCAAACTCCTGGGCTCAAGCAATCCTGCCTCAGTATCCCAAGTAGCTGGGACTACAAGCATACACCACCATGCCCGGCTAATTTTTTCTATATATTTTTAGTTGGCCAATTAATTTCTTTCTATTTTTTTAGTAGAGATGGGGTCTCACTCTTGCTCAGGCTGGTTTCGAACTCCTGACCTTGAGCAATCCACCCACTTTGGCCTCCCAGAGTGCTAGGATTACAGGCGTGAGCCAGCAAGCCCAGCCTGGAGAGTTATTTAGAATGTACCTCAACTTTTCTGACTTTTCTTCGTGATAAAATTCAGGTAATGCATTTTCTGGCAAGAATACCACAGAAGCGATATTGTGCTCCTCTCAGTGCATCTTGTCAAGAGATAAGTGATACTAATTTGTCTTGTTAGTGGTGATATTAACTTACATTTCAGCTTTCACAAACTTTAGAAAAAGAATAAAGAAAATAAAAAAATAAAATAAAAACCAAAAAAAGATGTTAACTTACATCACTTGACTAAGGTGTTGTCTACCAGGTTTCTTCATTATAAAGTTAGTATTTTTTTCTTCGTAAGGAATAAGTATCTTGTAGCAAGATACCTTCAAAATATGTAAATATCCTGTTTTTCATCATAATTTTCCCACTAGTTTATCATCCATTCATGACTCTTGCTTGAAACAGTTAGGACTATGGTATTTATCTAATGGTGGTTTTCATCTCTCTAAACTTATTAATGGAATTCTACTATGAGGAAAACTGTCCCCTTTCCTCCATTTACTTATTTATTTACATCCACATGGAGTCATGGATATTTGTTATCTTTGATGGGTTATAATTGATTACTATCATTTTTGTTACTCAAATTGTCCCAGATTTGGCCATGGGAATCTCTTCTGTGTCCTTTCATGTCCCCATAACTTTTTGAGCACTTCCTTACATTCTGCCACCACAAGATGCTCCAGGCTTAGCTCATACTTTTCCTGATCCAGTCCTAGAATTCGAGAAGCCCCGATTCCTTTTACTGGGGACTGGTATGTAGAAACCAAGACCTCAGCACTAAGGATTCTCATAACTACTGGGGTGTCATTGTTTCTAGGCCCTCTCAGCAGATAGCTAGGAAATATATGAATGCATACACATGCACACATCTATATTTATTTCTGTGACTGTGTGTGTGTGTTACGTGTGTGTAATCCTACTGATACCTCTGATTCCAATCCAACACCACAGGGTTTATTCCAACATTCTTCCTTTCTTTATTTGTAACCTTTTCTTTGACAATGAGAAACCTAGCTCTCATTATCCACAATATATTTATTTGTTCAATCCTAGAATACTCCTAAAGCAGTTTCAAAATTCCTAACACATACCCCTGTGAAAACAAATTTACTTTAGCCTTATCATATATACTTAAAATACTGCTTTCCAAAGTTACTTAGGTTCTTTTTTCCCCATCCATTTCAGTTTGTAATTCATTTGTAACACAGCCAGGATCATATGTCACAGTTTGTATTCCATTTCAGGTCCCGTTTTCCCCACATCTTGGCTAATTTAAATTATTTGCTTTTGGAGTATGTGCCACTAACATGGTTCTAAAAGTCAAAACTATACAAAAGTTAGTCTTACAGACATGTCACTCCCCCACATCCCTTGTACTCTGTTCCCATCTCTCCAACCCTTTCCACTCTGTTCTTGCTTGCTTGCCGTAGGTAACCAATTTCATTATTTTTCTGGTTTTGTGTGCGTGCACATGTTTTGGACAAATGAACAGAAATGTGTATTATGTCCCCTCTTGCTTACATGAAAAGTAAGTACTATAGGTACAGTTTTGCTCTCTGTCTCAAGTTGCATGTTGTTACATTCTGGGAACCATTGCTCAGTTCTCCTTCCACTGTCAAGAACATTCAAACCCCCTAACAACTAGCCAGCCCCCTCTCACTTCTCTCTACTTTTCCTTCAGACCTCGCCTAAGCATTACACCTCCTGAGATTTTTCTTACACTCCTGACTAGGAAAATACCCTTTTAATATCATATTAGGTCATTAAGTATGAAATGTCCAATTTCTTTAAGTACTAACTTTGACAGTTGATATCTTGACATTTCACTTTCACACTTCTTGGCTCCCCCTCCCCCCATTGTGAAGGTACATCCTCAGTCTTTGAAACACACAGTTTGGCTCATAATTATCTTTCACATTTTTTTAGAGCAATTTTTGTGAAACCATGGATAAGTAAAAAATTCATGTTATTTTTGAATATGAGCTCCATCATGGAACCAATGCAGTGCACACTGCTCAAAATATCATTGAAGTGTCTGAGAAGGATGTGGCTAATGAATGCATAGTACTTCTATGGTTTAAGAAGTTCCATTCTGGAGATTTTTAATTTTGAAAATGAGCCACGTGGGTGACCTGAGACCAAGATGGATAATGATGAGCTGAAAGCTATAGTAGAAGCAAATCCATCTCAACTTACGTGTGCATTAGCAGCAAGGTTTGACGCTACTATTCCAACAATATTGGACTATTTGAAACAAATTGGCAAGGTAAAGAAGCTGTATCACATGAATTAAACAAGCGTCAGAAGAGAAATCATCTCGAAGGTTGCCTTTCTTTGCTGTCACGACATAAAGGCAAACCATTTCTGCACCATATTGTTACATGTGATGAAAAATAGATTTTTTTTAACAATTGCAACCATTCAGCACAATTAATGGATAAAGATGAAGTGCCAAAACACAGTCCAAAACTGAATGTGTTCTCCCACTTCCTGAAGGAAAAAAAAGAAAAAAACCCAAAACTGAATGTGCATCAAAAAAAAAAAAAAAAGCTAATGGTGTCTGTTGGGTGGTCCAGCACTGGTATTATCCACTACAGCTTCATAAAACATGGTCAGTCGATCACAGCGGATGTCTACTGCAACCAGTTGGACAAAATGATGAGGATGCTTGTGATGAAGCAGCTAAGACTGATCAACAGAGACAGGCCAATCCTCCTGCAAGACAACGCTCGACCACATGTTGCAAAAAACAACACTGCTCAAACTACAGAGGCTGGACTTGGAAACTCTCTGTTACCCACTGTATTCACCAGACCTTGCACCAACTGACTACCACTTCTTCCAGGCTTTGGACCACTTCTTGCAAGGAAAAATATTCAATTCTCAACAACAGTGGAAAACGCCTTTTGCAATTTCATTGCCACTCGCTCTCCAGGCTTCTTTGCTGCTGGCATAAAGAAGCTACCCTTAAGATGGCAAAACTGTGTCAATAGTTTAGGCACATACTTTGATTAATTGTACTGCTTCTTGTTTGAGATATAATAAACTAAACTTTTGATTTGATATTTCATATTTAATGATCTAATACTTTATTTCCTCTCATAGCACTTACCACAATTGCAGGTTAGATTTATTTGTGTAAATATTTAGAATCTGTCTCATGTAAGCACCATGTGGACTGGGACCATTGTTCTGTTTTGCATCCCTTGACTCAGCTCAGTGCCTGGCACTTGATATGTGCTTACTGAATGAAAAAAAAAAAAATGAATGAAGTGTTGGCGATATATTTCAACAGAGTTCCAATAAAGTCACGTAATTTGAATATCCAACAGGTTGTTACAGGCTGTTGCTTACCCTTTCTTCACTTTGGAACTACCACCTTTACAGACACCCAAATAAATAAATATAATTTTTCTTATGAGTTTTGAAAGATATTTAATCTGCCTTTCTTTATTCTCGAATTTACCTTATCTTTTTCTAAGAATATGCCTGTTTTCATCTCTCTGAACATTAACATATGCCCCCCCAATGCCTGAAGAGCCTCCCTGTTGTTTCCCCCTTACTGCTTCTCAGTGACCCTCCAGACCACTTATTTTTGTAAACATGTGTGGCCCAGGCTGGTGGATGTCCCCTAAATCTCTTCTTTCCTTCTGTACCAAAAGAAATCCTTATTTTAGCTATGTTTCTCAACCTTCTTTGCAGCTAGATAGGACCATGAAACTTAGTTGTGGCCAATGAGATACAAATAGAAATAATATGTATAACTTTCAGGAAATGTCCTTAGAGAGAAAGAGTGCTCTTTTCCTTGCCTTTGCTCCTTTCTGCTGGTTGAAAGGGGACATGAAGGCTTAAGCTGGAGCAGTTATCTCAGGCTTTGAGTTGGAACAACAAGATAGAGGATCCTGAGATGTGAAGTACTATGTTAGCCTTAGGCTGTTTACTTCCAGACTTTTGAGACAGTGACAGAGACAGAGACTGAGACAAATAGCCAGGGACAAAGAAACTCAACTTGTTTAAGCTACTGATGTTCAGGTTTTCTGTCACTCACAGCCAAATCACATCATAATTTCTTCTAGCTTGCCTTGCCATAACATCCAAGCATAGACTCAATTTTACCACTTAGTGAGTAGGGATAAATAACCCAAACAAACCTCACATTAGTTGAATGAAGCATCCTACATAAAGGAAAGCAATGATTTAGGAATCCTTATGAAAGTGGCCCACTGTAGGGCCAGGGGGCCATGATGATAAAAGGATGAAGACAACTGAGGGGCAATGGCGGATGTCCGTGTCTTTATTCGCTCAGCACCCTTTGCTCTCTTATCCATTTGGTGAGTCACTAACGTGCTACCAGACTCAGTCCCAATGTCACCTCCATGAATCCTGACTAGATCCCCACTCAGGTAGCATGGATTATTCACATCTAACAGCCATCTCTTCCCATCCTCTATCTGCCCTCATCTGATATCCTGTATTTATTCTGTCAAGAATGCTTGTAACAGTTTAGCACCCTTAATTCTCTATTGGGGCTGGGCGTGGTGGTTCACACCTGTAAACCCAGCCGAAGTGGGAGGATCACTTGAGCCCAGGAGTTCTAGGCTGCAGTGAGCTATGATCATGCCATTGCATTCCAGCCTGGGCAACAGAGCAGCACCCCATGTCTAAAAAAAGAAAAAATATTTCTCTATCGGGGAGCTCTTTGTGGGGTAGGACCTGCACGTCTTATCTCTATCTCTATATTTCTAGTGTAATGTCAGCACATACAGCCACTATTAAATGAGAATTAAAATGAATAAATACTTGTCTTACTAGATCCAACTCAAGAAGCATACATACCCATAAAATGAGATCATTTCTACATATGGTGCAGGAACACAATCTTCAAGCCCTTGATAAGTTCCCTCAACTTTTAGATATCCCTCTTCCCCTTTAGCCCTGCCTCTACTCTTTTTCCTAACTGAGCTATTCAGTCACTCATATGGAAAATTAAAAGCACTTGCAATGCTTACAATGTAATAATTGATTCAGGCAAAGATCATCAATGAAAGCTGTCAATGTAGAATTAACAACAGAGAGATTGACTCTCCAAAACAAAGAGTTTATTTGGGAATAGCAAGAAATTGCAATTTGGGATATACATGCCATGGTGGACCATAGGAATATACCAAGAGATTGTGACAAAAGGAGATGCCCAGGTAAACTGCTTTGAAACGAAGACCATTGGCTACAGAGGCTTGCTGCAGGAGTCGGCATTAGCTTATTAGTGGAGACAGCTATTTTTAGGCAAATGTCCTTGTGTGAGCAGCTTATCTGGAATACTGTGGTTTTGAGGAATTTCTTACAATAATGTCTCTTACAGGTATATGTGCATGAAGACTCCTTCTTCACGGCCTCCTAGCTGCATTTTGTTAGAATATGACATAAGTGATTCTATTTTGATACTGATAACTTCCACAAGGCTAAAACCATCAATATAAAAGTTGAGGGGAACAGGATATTTGCTGGGTGCCAAAGTATCACACAAGTTACTTACTAATTATAAATGAATAAATGTTCCTTTACAATGGAAAGATTAAATTTAGCATCACTCATAGTGGGATAGCCTGACATTATGTTCTCCTGATGTGATGTAACATGAAGTACATAATATGGTGTGTCCTTGCTAAAAGCTAAAAACACTTAAATCTTGCACTCTAGCCCAGGTGACAGAAGTGAGACCCTGTCTCAAAACAAAACAAAACAACATTTAAATCTAATTATGCTTCAGCTTAAAGTTTCCAGAAATACAGGGCAAAGGGAAACAAGTTAAAAGAAACTACAAGGGGGAAACCAGACAAATCCAAAATGTCAGACATTTTATAAGTTTATGGGCCTAAACTGGGATGTAGGTTAAAAGTGACCAATGCAATGCAAGATTGAATTCTAGACAGAAAAACAAAAACAAAAGCAACCAAAAAACAGCTAAAAATATGTTTGAGACCATTGGAGAAATTTGAATATGGCTTGAATATGTACTGGATGTAATACAACATTATAGAATTATAACTTTTCTTATAGGTGATAATACTATGTTTATGAAAGAGGAGTCCTTGTTCTTAGGAACTACATGTTGAAGACTAAGATATCTGCAACTTACGTTCAATGTGTTTCAAAAAATGGAAACAGGCAACCTTGTTAGAAAAGGATAAGGAGAAAATGAGAATAGTTACATAGACAGATTAAATACTTTTCAGAATGTTAAGAAAAGTTTCTGGGAGTGTGTCCCTGCTTGTAGATAAAGACAGAGAAAGTAAACGTAGCAAAGGTTTAACAGTTGATGAGTCTAGATGAGGGTACACAGTGTACTAGTCCTTCAATTTTTCTGCAAATTTGAAAATTTTCAAAGTGAAATGTTAGCAAAAAATGTTAGAGATTTTGAGTTGGTTTAGAAAAGAAATCATGTATCAATTAATGTAAAATTCTGTCTAATACTGCTTTTTAAAAAGAATTCATGG
The DNA here is from genome assembly GCA_008086735.1 of Cheirogaleus medius. Lineage (NCBI taxonomy): Eukaryota > Metazoa > Chordata > Mammalia > Primates > Cheirogaleidae > Cheirogaleus > Cheirogaleus medius. Next base: position 52,948,675 of record VBSM01000361.1, on the reverse strand, counting down.
GTAGTTTTTGTTATTTACTGAAATCCTTTGGGTTTATGAAGTGCCAGGCCTTGTGCTAAATGCTGTGCATGCACAATCTCATTTAATCCTCACAAAAGCTGCCTGAGGTAGTGACTACTGTCCACTCCATTTTATAGAAATATGAAGTGACATGTTCAGCATCACACAGCTAGCAAGGGGGAGCCAGAATCTTAACCCAGGCAGTTTGATTCCTCAGCCTGCACACTTGACCACTTCTATACTTGTACCTAGTGTCCCTGCCATCATATGGTCACAATAGTAGCATAACCACACACAACTGAATTATTATTACACATTCAGATTGTCATTTACGAGGTAGCATCTTCAAAAGCATTTAAATCAAACAGAGCTTCAGGAAGTCTAGAGCTTGGGCGATGTGCCTCATTTCTCTTAAAGCTTCATTGAGCTTCTATGATTAAGACAACTATGTGCTAGTAATTGCAACTTAATAAAATGCTTTGAAGTTCTTGAATAAAATTATTTCTTTACCGTCTTTATTATAATTACAAGTTCTACCATTGTATTGATAAGTGGAAGAAAAGCATTGGGTTAAAATATTGCACATCCAAAGTATCTTAGCTAAGCAAAAAAGTCAAATTTTTGGACACCATTTGAAATATCTCTTTGATGTGTACCGTGGACACCCGAGAGGGCTTCCGTGCTACCACTGACCTGCAGTACGCATGACGTTGAGAGACATCAAGTAGACATTTAGAGACTGTTCTGTATCCAGGCACAAGCTCAAGTCATGCTTACCAGAAATCTTTTTTAAACCTGGACTGGTGCGATCCCCACAATTCCATAAAACATATTTGTACCATTATAAAGTACAGACTATAAACTATCTGAAAATAGTTCTGAAAATCTAAGAAAATGTCATTGTAGAAATAAAGATGAAAACAAGACCAAATAATAAAAGTGTTAGTACAGCCAACACATAATTGCTTTTATTAACTTACAAGGTGACTCTATTGGAAGGGGATTCTTACTTGACAAGAACTAATGAGATGCAAATGACATGCAAGCCTTCTCTGTATCAAAAAAGCATCCTGACACTGACCGTTTGCATGAAAATCAAGCAAAAGAATTAATTGTGACATCAATAAACTTCTTGTATCCCAGTGAGAATAGGATGCAGCACATATAAAGAACCACTGTCTAGGAGATAAAGGGCACTATTTGGACCCAAAGAAAAAAATATGCTCTCAAGATGATGTGGTGGCAGAGCTGAGAATGGGGGTGGACAGTTATAAAGTAAATAAGGTAAATATGGACATGAGATGTTTCCACTTCAGTTAGATTTGAATCCTTGCTTCTCCTTGAGGGACAGGACCTAATGGATATAGAACTCACTGACATCTCCTAAGATCTCCATTCCCTTCCTGACTTTAAAACAAACTCAGTATCTGTCTCTGTACTCCTTAGATGACACCTTTCTCTGACAGCAATCAGTTCAGACCCAGGTCGCTGGCACTCCAGGACCTGCTAGTGCCATTCCTGTAGCCTGATAAAGATCCCTATCAATGCCTATCCCTAGTCATTGTCCAAGATGTAGATACCCCATACTGATTCTTTCCTATTAATAGAGTCTCTCCCTACGAGTATTTCTTGAATTTGTCTTGCCTGACTCCCACCAATCTCCTACACTTTTCTGCTACAACCTCTATAAGGCCCATTTCATGATGTATAAATTACCCTGCCTTCTCAAATCTCCACTGGAGTCCCCTTTATTTCCTAGCTTAACTGAAACCTGGTTCTCCTCTGCAGATATGATTCTACCTGCAGCACTTTGAGAAGAATTTTCATATTTTCCATGAACTTCAGAGTTGGAAGATGAGGTCTGTGTCCTCTTCACTCACTGCCATTACTCTTGGGTGAAAGCTCATGCTGCTCCAAGCTTCAAGTCTACCTCTCCTAGACCTGAAGTTCTCTACTCCCTCTCTATTGCAAACCCCCACTTCAGGTCACTCCCCTCAATCACAGGTTCTTTGTTCTTCTTCCCCTCCCTAAGTCTGCCCATATTCCTGAATAACTCCAATATCCTTGTATATGGTCTGTGTCCTGCCTCATCAGCAGCAGGAGCTTACCTCCAGAGGGTTCCACCTTCATGATGACACCTACCAAAGACTCGCTCCTTCACTCAACTTTAGTCAGGTTCTTCAAGGACATCTTCTCAACTAGCTGCCAATCTTTGGACTTCTGTGTCCATTTTTGTATTCCCCAATTTTGGCAAGAATCTTTCTAAGTCAGCTTAGCCAGATTTCCCTGGCTAAGCTATTTGATTCTTGATATTCTATCATCCTCAATATCTGATCAAATTTCTCACCCCCCAGGTGATAACTGATCATCCTGCCTGCCTTCATCAAGAATCCTGATAGATCAGTTTAGCAACAATACATATAGACTTGATATTTTCTCTAAGTAATTTTCCATAGACTGACATCTCCCCCCCCACTCCCACTTCTTGGCTATAAATCCCCACTTTTCCTTGTTATATTCATAGTTGAGCTCAATCTTTCTACCCTACTGCAAAACCCCACTGCAGTACTCCCTTGAATAAAGTCTTCTTTACAGCCTTTAATAAGTATAAGAAAAATATTTTTTTAACACATCCCAGCACCTGAGGTCACCTAAGAACATTGAAATCACAGATTTGAACATCCTATTCAGAGAAGGCCTTTCTAAAACAATGACGGAAAATCAAGAAGCCATAGAAGAAAAAGTTGAAAGATAACAAGCTTGGGGGAATCATTTGCAGGTCTATTCACAGATAAAGAGTTATTTTTCTCAATTAAGAGCTCGTATAAATTAATAAAAATACTAACAGCTAAGTAAAATATGAACAGTTTGCAGAAAAATCATAGAAATGCATCTTTCAAAAAATGCACTCACACATAATAAGAGAAGCACAAATTTAAAACTACAAGAAGTCTTTGTTTTCTCACTGTCAAATCAGGGAAGATCAAAACATTTAAGAATATCACATGTGGTAAGTGTATGTATGAGGAAACACTTTCAAAACTATTGAGAGCACCATTTTTCAATCCTAGCTTCTGCTTCATCAATATCCAAGTGTGCTCATCCCCCAATATCAATAATGTCTGTCTTACTGACTAAATTGATTTTACTTCACTTTCGGGGAGCACATGACACTACTGATCCCACCCTGCACTTTCTTGAAACTCTCTGTTCCCTTGACTTCTGCAGCCCGGACTGACTCTCTTATAGCTTCCCTCTCGCCTGTCACTGCTCAGTCTCCTGGATGGGTCTCTCTTCCTTCCCCCATCCTCTAAATGTGGTGTTCTCAGGGTTCTGTCCTTTGCCCTCGCAAACTAATATAATGCTTAAATTTATTTATTTATTTGAGATAGAATCTCGCTCTGTTGCCCAGGCTAGAGTGCTGTGGCAACAGCCTAGCTCACAGCAACCTCAAACTCTTGGGCTCTAGTGACCCTCCTTGCCTCAGCCTCCCGAGTAGCTGGGACTACAGGCCTGCACCACCACGCCCTGCTGATTTTTTCTATTTTTAGTTGCCTGGCTAACTTTTTTCTATTTTTAGTAGAGATGAGTCTCACTCTTGCTCAAGGTAGTCTTGAACTCTTGACCTCAAGGGATCCTAGCCTCTCAGAGTGCTAGGATTACAGGTATGAGCCACCTTGCCCAGCCTAATGCCTAAGTTTAAAATGTTCTAAACTCTTCTCAAGACCCACCTTCTCAATTGCCTCTCACTCATCTGAGCCTGGTTCTTATTTGTATATCTTTTCTCAGCATCACATTAATCTTGCAGGACATGCTTTCCAAGAGTTGCTTTATGATTTATAAAATGCTCAATTCTGGGGGCTCAGAAAGTATATAGGCAAAGTCACCTTATGGTGTGACAGACTGGCTTCCAGTTATAATGTTGGTTAGGATTCAGTATACACCTATCCCAGGTGGGTAGAGTAGTATTAGATCTCTTCTCCACAAATCAAGCCAAGAAAGCAGAAGCTTTACAGTAGAATTCAGAATAACATTATCAAGTAAATTGTTTATATTTGAATAATACAGAGATATTTTAATAAAATAGCATGGTAAATTTCATTATGTAAAATGAGCAATAGTGCCAGCATCACATCCACTTTTTGCAGGAGCAAGGCCTTGATTTTCTTAATCTGTATTTTTAAACATGAAGAATAACATCCATCACTGTGAAAAAACTCTTCTAGGATAAATTCAATTTGTAAAGTATTTCATTCATTTGCTTATGCTCTTGTATTGGCACCTGAAAAATGTGCCATGATATCATTAATCATCCCGGTAGGGAAATAGAGGCAAAATAAATTGCCTATTCTCTGTCCTCTCTCTCTTACCTCTTCCTCCCCACGTCTCTCCCCTCATGGCTTCCTCCTTCAGCTCCCAGCACTTGGGCATGAGATAAACCTCTCAGAAGGGGTGTGCATGACTCTCTGTTCTAATTGTTCTTCTAGAGTCTTGATTCATTTTCTTTCTATTTCTGATTCTAGTACTGCCCCAATCCTTTTATCTATATGTCTGATGTCCAAACTAATAAGAAATGGTGACTTGATTGAATTGATTAGGAACCATCTGATATGGGGTGCAGAGTTCTTGATCTTCCTCATAAGCCAGTGTTATAGACAACTGTTACTCAAAAGTGTTGGTCTGGTATTACCTGGAAGCTTGTTAGAAATACAGAATCTTAGCTCCCTTCTCCCCCAGAGCTGCTGAGCCAGAATTTGCATTTTAACAAGATCCTCAGTAATTGATATGCACAGTAATGTTTGAGAAGCACTGATCTAATAGTTCCTTTTTTTTTTTTTTTTTTTTTTTTTTTTTTAAGACAGAGTCTCATTCTGTTGCCCTGGCTAGAGTGCCATGGCATCAGCCTAGCTCACAGCAACCTCAAACTCCTGGGCTCAAGCAATCCTCCTGCCTCAGCCTCCCACATAGCTGGGGCTACAGGCATGTGCCACCATGCCCGGCTAATTTTTTCTATATATATTTTTAGCTGTTCAGCTAATTTCTTTCTATTTTTAGTAGAGAGAGGGGTCTCACTCTTGCTCAGGCTGGTCTGGAACTCCTGAGGTCAAAGAATCTGCCCGCCTCGGCCTCCCAGAGAGCTAGGATTACAGGCGTGAGCCACTGCGACCAGCCTGGCCTAATGGTTCCTTGTTTGATCATCATAGCAGAGCCCTAGGTGATACATATGTACTTTAAAGTTTGGGAAACTGATTTAGTTGTCCCTTTCCTAATTGTCATGGGTGACACAGAACATAGCAATATCTGCATAAGAGACTGTCTGAAGTCACCTTTCTCAAAAGGTGACAGTATAACTGGCAGGCATTTGAGGTTATGTAGTCATTCAATTTAGACATAGCTCAGAATTGAGCCTGTACAGCACGAATACCACGGGCAGCGCTCCAGTGCGCACACTGTGTGGAGTGAGAGACAGCGCAGGTGGCAGATAAGCCCACGGGGCCGCTGCTGTGAGTACCCTTGGGTTTGAATCCTGGCTCTATCATAACCTAGCTCTGGGAATTAAACTTGTTAATTGATCCCTATGGGCCTCAGTTTCCTTCACTTGTAAAATTAGAATAACAATATTATCCACTAGAGTTTGTTTTGAAAATTTACTGAAAAAAATGTCTATATCACTAGACCAGGCTAGTCAGGCAGCTGTGCAACCAATAGTAGTCCCTTCTCTCTTCTCATCTTGTAACGCCTCAAGTAAAGTTAGTTTTTTACTTTTTAAAGTCCTTAAAAAAGAAAAATAATGTGCCTCTAGCTTGGAGCTAATGTCCGTGCTTATGACACCCAGGCTGTCAAAATTGGTGGTGGGAATAGGAAGAGTGGAGTGAAGGTGCCCACTCTGGCTCCTGGCGTCTTCATATTCCCTCACGAGCTGTGGGGGCCTGTGGAGAGGAGCTGTATGTAGTGCAGACATGCTCAGCTTCTGCACCTTCCACCTGCAGGGCAGCAGCCCCTGCACAGCCACTGTAAGCTGGGCCTGGGACTGCTCTATGCTAGGGATTCTGATGAGCCATTCTTTGAAGAGTCAGCCTTTCTGCTCCTCTTGCTACCCAGCTTGGTTCGGTTTCCCCCTGCTGAGTTCATTCTGCCACCATCACTTCTTGGAGCTGAGTGCCCTGCCCCTGAGCCTTAGTTTCCTCTCTCTCTGCAGCTGGATTGCAGCCATTTGTGGAGTAGCTTTTCCATCCGGGACTTAGTCTGACCGTAGATGAAGACTTGGCTAAGGCTTGTATCGCTGTAGTGCCTTCACAGCTGTAGCTGCTTTCCATGTTCCCAACAGGTTTTTCTTGTTATTATTGTTTGTTTGTTTGAGAAAGGATCTTGCTGTGTCACCTCAGCTAGAGTGCAGTGGCATCCTCATAGCTCACTGTGGTCTCAATCTCCTGGGGTTCAAGCGATCCTCCTCCCTCAGCCTCCCAAGTAGCTGGGACTACAGTACCACCACACCCAGCTAATTTTTCTATTTTTTGGAGAGTTGGAGTCTTGTTGCTCAGGCTGGTCTTGAACTCCTGGCCTCAAGTGATTCTCTCACCTTGGCCTTCCTGAGTGCCCTGTTCTGACATTTTGATACCAAACTTTTGTCCAATTCTTAGGTCTGTTGACTTCTCAGAATCCACTCTGCCTCCTTCCATCTTCTACAGCTGTAAGCACTAATCATCTTTCCTCCCTATGGCATGGATATAAAAGCTAAAATTTAACCTGCATTGGATTGTTTGTGATTATATTTGAGTTTCTCTCATGAGATTTTATTTTACCCACACCTGCTTCTTACAGACATTCACTGCAATGTGTCTCTGAAAATTTAAGCTGTATTTGAACCGAAGACCAGGTGATGCTCAGCAGTTACCTTATATTCCAGGAAGCAGCAGTGGGCCATCAGCCCCCATCATGGGGGCAGGTCTGCCCCGAAGAGCAGTTGTGAGAGTGAATTGCAGTAAGTTGCTCTCTGGGATGAAAATATTAAACTCTCTCTGGTTTCTCACTTGGTTTCTGGGCATAAGGTTTGTCAGGATTGACTATCCCTTATGCCCTCCATATTCCTGTACTTAAGGTAGTTTGTGTCCATCCTCACTGCTGGGCCTAGACAAATAATTGGTACCAAATTATCAGGCAAATAATTTGGTACCAAATAACAAATTTATATTCTTTAAATATTGGCTCAGCGTTTACTGAGCAGGAAAGCTGAGCGCTATATGGGAAGGGCACAGAAAGGGCATGGCGGATCCCTGGTGCCAGGCCTCCTTGTTCCCTCTCCCAGAGCACTTCAGCTCTGAGCCCAAACGTGCCCACTCTGCTTTCTACCTACGGACAAGGACCTGCAGCTTCCCTCCTGCCCCCTCTCCCTGGAAGGCAGCCTGGTAACCACCTCAGTCACTTCAGGAGGCCCTTGGGTTTCACTCATTAAAACCTACTCACGGAAGGTTCACTCCCAACCGTGCACGCTACGTCTTCCAGGGAGGTCCCATATACTCCGTTCCCAGCAGTGTTTGGACTCCGCTAGCCGCTGCCCCCATGTCATTGGGGCTTGGAACACGTCCATATTTTATTTACTAACAATAGGACCGCACTCCCTGCCTGTTCTAAGGTGCAGGTGTAGTAGGAAAAAAAGGGATTCTCCTAGCACCTCAATCTCTGTTCCCTCAGGCAAAATCCTGGAGGCTTCCTGCTTCCACCCTTTAAGATGAACCTTCACGTCTTGGGTACTTTTCTCAGTTTTCCAAACATTTTTGAACTATCCATTTTCTTGCTAAAATTTGTGTATATTATAAACTTCTATGAAACACAATTCTATTCTTTGAACTTATGAACTTTAAAAAATGAAGTTAAAGGAAAAAATAAAACCCTGAACATACACGCAGTTGTTCAATAGATTTTCTGCACCAAAAAGGAAAAACCCAAACCAAAATCCTCTATCAGATAATGATAATGATTTCAAAGGGGAAAGATTTGAGCTGGGTTTGTCGGAGGGGAAATCTCTCTAACTAGAGTACCTTTTGTTGTTATTTGTCAAGCCAGACATCTCCTCTCCTTGAGCAACTGGCCAAGACCTAGGTAACTGTGTAATGTAATAAGAGTGTTTTTATAAGTCATGCAAATACACAGCGCTTTCCTGATGGCCAGAACAATCTGCTTCCCAACTTTAATCCGGGCCCACGGTCCCAGCCCCCGCCGGGTGGCGTTTCCAAGCCCGCAGCTCTGCGCGGCCCCAGGTGAGTCCTGCGCGCTCCCCGCTCTCAGGCCTGCGGGAGGGGCTGGAGCGAAGGCGGAGGGCGGGCCGGGGTGGAGGGGGGTACCGAGATCCGGGCCCCGACTGCAGTTTCCTCTCAGCGGAGCCGCATTTCCAGCCGCCTCCGCAGCCCCTACCCTAGCGCGGCGAGCGGTTCCTGGGCGTGCCGCCTGGAGGCGCGGAGCCCGGCGCGCCCCAGCCCTGCAGCTCTGGCCGGGGCGGAGGCGGCCCGACCGCGGAGATGCGGGGCGGGGGCAGGGCGCGGGGTAGGTGACTTTATCCCGCCTCTGTTTCCCGGCCCCGGGGAGCAATGACATCACGCGGCCTTCTCCAGGCGCCGACACAAAGAGCGGCGCGGAGAGGCCGCTGCGGGGGGAGCCGGCGGCCGCCGCTGCCGCCCCGGGCCCTGGGGCCCCGCCGGCCAGGCCCGCTGCTCGTGGCCCGAGCCCTTCCTGCTCCTCCTCTGCCGCCGCCTCCTCGGTCGCCGCTGCCCGCGCCGCCCGCGCCCTCCGCGCGCAGCTGAGCCCGCGCCGGGCCGCGTCGGCTCCTTCCATGCGGGCGGCGCGGGCCCTGGGAGGGGCGCCGGGAGCCAGCCGCGCAGCATGCACTGGGGGGTTGGCTTTGCCTCGTCCAGGCCGTGCGTGGTGGATCTGAGCTGGAACCAGAGCGTCTCCTTCTTCGGCTGGTGGGCCGGGTCCGAGGAGCCCTTCTCCTTTTATGGGGACATCATCGCTTTCCCTTTGCAGGATTACGGTGGGATCATGGCAGGGCTGGGCTCCGATCCCTGGTGGAAGAAAACCCTTTACTTGACCGGGGGAGCTTTGCTGGCCGCAGCTGCGTATCTGCTCCACGAACTCCTGGTCATTAGGTGAGCCGGAGAGAGGGCCCCGCGCAGGGGCGCCAAGAGGGGCACCTGGCCAGGGCAGGGCTGGCGCGAGGGGGGACTTGTGCCAGCCCCTCGGTCATGCCGACCAAATGCTCAGGCAGCCTGCTATTACCTTTCCCCAAAGGCATTCTGTGGTCACCTGGCTGTGAGGGGCAGTGTAGAGTTGACAGGAGAATTAAACTGGTACTGGGAGGGAAAAAACATTTGTTTCCCTACGTTCAGTGATAAAAGCAAAAATGCTTTGGGTCACTAGTTGTTATCTATTAAATGTCCTTAAGAAGATCCTGAGTGCAATGTATTTGCAACAATAGAATTAGGCCGTGTAGAAATACTAAGTTACACTCTTATGAAATGCCTTATTTGTTTATAGGTGTTAATGTTGGAATATTAACTACTAACCTCATCTTTTACTTAAAAGGTTAGTTCTCCCCTATCCTTCCCTAAATGTCAACATCATCAAGAGGCTGAAAAATTTCAAAAGCTCCTGGAACCTGCAGGTCCCTGTTAAAGAAGCATGGCCAAATGCAGTGGTATGCAGTTTTGATGCAGCCTTAACTTGGTTCTCTGCTTATGTGGTATTGAACGCTAAGCACCATCTTCAGGCTTAAATGTCATTGTTCTGTGAGCAGCAGGAGATCGGAGGACAGGCTAGCACATAGGCGTGTTTGACATAACACAGAGTCGCCCAGTGCTGTAAACAGTTGCATCCGCTGCTGCCGCAGAATGTTTACAGGATGGACTTGGAAATACCAGAAAATGGAGGCCCCTGCTGTTGGTACATCCAGCCCGCAGGAGATTTTTGTTTGAGTAGAGTAATACCACCGGCTACTGAGAAGGTCGTTTGGCTAATTGATACATTAGTTTATATTAAAATTTCCAAGCATTTGAGCCCTCAGTCACTGCAAGATTATCAGAATAGAACCTTCTCAATAGCTCAGAATGTCCCTCTTGGCCAGTATTTTCTAAAGAGGGAGAAATGTGTCCATACTGCCTTCTTCTAGAGGAGGAATCCTACACAATAGGTTATAAACAAAGACAGTGACAGGTGACCTTTAACCTGCCTGCAGGGATCCCAGGAGGACATTGTGACAACCTAACCTAGGTATTTTTCTTAACTTAAGTATTTTTATATTTCCCATCTCTGAGAGGGTGGGAAATCATTTAGGTCTGGAGAAATGTATTGGCTTTCATATTATTTGGCCATAATTGAGGGTTTATTTTAAAGCTTGTTGCACATTTAATTCTCTTGCTTAACACAGCACCTTGAATCTAGTTGAACCAAATTAAAAAATTCAAAGTGAATTATATCTCTAGATTATTTTATATTTATGCTAGTTTTAGAACTCTATTTCAAGTTAGGTTTAAAAGAACTAAAACATTTGCACAGTAATTTAAATGGTAACCCAGTTTTTTCTCAATTATATTCCAGTACAAAGCCTTTGAGGATCCCGAACCATGTGGCTTCTCAGCAGTTTTCTACTTTGTGGAGGGAGTGAGGGTTTCACGGGACTAGGTCTAAAACATAGTTTAAATGACCTTGTAGAAATATCGGGGAATTCAGCATTCACCGTGGAGTAGGCCACACCCTGGCAGGTGTGTTGCTGGACACTGGAGATCCCTTTGCCTACAGATGGCTCCTTCCCCATGTAGGGGACTACAAGCCCCAGCATTGGATACTTATTTGGATTGAGGAGTTTTAAATCCTTGGTTTATTCACTTTTGTTTCTTGAAAAATGTTTAAGTTGAATTGGAAAACCCTGGTATAATGCAAACAATAAAACAAGGGGTACCCTTTTTTGAGCACTTAGTGGGGACTCTGCATGTAGGTGCTTTGCCTGCACGATTGCATTTATTCTTCACAACTCTTTGGGGCTTGATTCCCGTTTTATAGTTAAGGAAATTGAGGCTGAGGGAAGTTAAGCAACTTGCCCAGAATCACACAGTGAGAGTAGTAGGATTCCAGTTCAAATCTGAGAACGTGTGTCTGCGGAGCCTTCCTTTTTTACTACTGCCTGCTAGAAAGTACCCACTGTGAAATAACTTCTGTTGGGGGAAGAGGAAATGTGGAGGACTGGGGTATTGCTCGGGGAAGACAGGCCTGTGGCAGGGGCCTGATTTTCTTCCAGCCTCTCAGGGCAGAGCTGGGGAAAGTGAGGAGGGTGAGAACGGAGGCTTCAGAGGGTTACTGATAGAGACCTCCACTTAAGCTGGAATGTAAGTTTCAATAGTCTGTGTACTTTAGGCAAAAAACAAAACAAAATCTGAAATATGTGGGATGGAAAATACACCTTAAAAATGACTATACTGTCTGAGTTAACTGACAATTGCAAACTCTTCACCACTGTACTCGGATTTTCTGCTGCATAGACAGCCTTCATCTATGGCTGTATCTCTAGAGTGGAAAGTGAAATTGACAAGTGAGAATTATTTTAAAAGTTTAGTTAATGAGTATAACCAAAATAGGTATTTTGGGCTTTATCCATATTCTTTCCAGTACCATATTTTCAAACAAATATTGTCCCAACCCTCTATTTTTTTTTTTCTTGAGTGGAGATGGCCTGGCAACTATCTTAAATTCAATCAGGCATTTGGAAATTTTTTGTTTGTAAATTGAATGACCAAGTAATAACTTCATTACCAGTGGCTCATTTGCACTTTTGGCACACAGGCTCAGCCTGTCCTAGAAAACTCAGTTAGTGAATCAAAGCAGCCCATGGGTCAACATCTGATCTCTATAGACTGACAACTCAGCAGCTATATACAGAGGCATCGTCATCTGTGATATCCTCAGCCACAGGAATAGGAGCTAGTCTACCACTAGACTAGCTAGTTGCTTTACTCTATGGACGTTCTCTTATATAAACCTCATTATAAGGCCACTTTATAAAATATAGCCCTACAGGAAACAACCCACCTGATCCTCTGATCCTAAGTTAGAGAGATGTATGGAGGGAGGACTCTGGAGCCAGATTGCTGTGTTCATAATCAAAGTTTGTCTGTAACCAACCATGTAACCTTGGATATGACTCTTAATGACTCAGTTTTCTCATGTGTAAAATGGGGATAGTAATAGTAGCTTTCCTCATAGAATTGATTAAACGAATTAACACATATGAAATGCTTAGGGCAGTTTGTCATATAGTGAAAATTCAATAAAAGTTGGCCATCATTAGCCATTACAAACTTTTATCAGAAAGTTCCAGGCTTGAGTGTTCTGAGTCAAACTGGCTGTGTTAATAACATTATCTGAAGAGTTGCTCATTTTGGTGTCCTTAAATTGCCTAAGAGCTTGGGAACTGGAGTTATTACAGACTTGATCTTAAATGTGGTGCCTCAGGCAAGTTATTTAACTTCTCTGAGCTTCAGTTTCCTTGTCTACTGTAAAATATGAGTATGGTATGATATCCTAAATTGAAACTATAACGATACCTACTCTATAGTGTTATTGTCAGAATTAAATAAATTAATACCTATGATGCATATAAAGTCATTGGCATATGCTTGGTACCTAATTAGCATCCATTCTTACAATGACATGGCCCAAATAAACCATTAGAATTGGATCTTTCTGGCCAGTGTAGCATGGAATTTTATATTTTTCTCATTTCTTTTCAGTTCTTAAATTTTTACCTAGCTAATTTACATGAAAGTATCAGTTTGTGATGTGAATTATTTGACTGAACAAAATCAGTTAGTTAATTGTCAAATCTATAGTTTGTGCTATCTAGCAACATAGCCTAAGTGGATTCTTGATTTTAATGTCTGACCTCCTAAACATTTGATCTAAAGGAAAATCCTTTGTTTTATAAAAAATATTGCCAGAAAGCAGCAAATATTTTTATTCTTTTGACTTGACTGGTATTTTTAAAATGAGTCATTCTGAACTCTTCAAGTTGAATGGGCCCTTGGGTGGTAAACTTCTTCAAGAGAGGCTGTTTTACTAAATGGGGACGCTGCAGTGAAGATGCATGTGGTGAAGATACAAAGAGCTTGTCCTTGCTTGAATAGAACAAAATAGGTGTGTTATTAGACTGGGAATGTTGCCAGGGAACCAGAGGCTCAGGGAGGGCCAAGGGGAAGAGTAAAGTTTATTTGATGGGAAATGGCTAGGTAGAGTGAGAGATGGGAATTGCAAAAGGTTCCTAAGGGCTGTGTGGAATGATGAAATTTTGTAGCTAATAGGGATAAGACCATATCTCTTTGGATGAGAATAAATTCCACTATTATTTGATGCTTGATAGCTCACTAAATATTTACAGATATTACCTTATTTAATCCTCACAATAATCTATGCAGAATTGGTAGAACTGGTATAGTCCTCACGCTCCAGGTTAAGGAGGTGGAGAGGTCTAAGGTAACTTGGCCAGCAGGAAGCAGAGCTTAGGCTTGATCTCAGGTGTCCAGACTTGGAATCCAGCATTCATTTTGCTACATGCTGGCTATTGAAGAACTGTACCCAGGGAAGTCTTCCTTGCCCAAAAATGTAGCCAAAGGAAAAGATGGATGTGTGGCTGAGATGGAAGAAAGGGGAAGAGCAGGGGTACTAAAATATATGCTGCATGGTCCAAGTGGGGACGCTGTGAAGGCAGAAAACCGGGTGGGAGGGGAGAGAGAAAGAGAGAGAACGAGAATGCACATACACAAGTGCACTCCCAGAAACCAGGTTCCGCGGCACCGCAGGTGAAAGGCCAGGTGAGGGCACCGGCAGTTTGGAAGAGGAACCAGAGTATTCAGTCTCAGATTCCCTGTGGACTTGGGTCGTGGCAGAGCAAATCTGCATTGATATTCCTGGGTCTTGGGGAGGAATACACTGTTGCATGGTATAGTCTAATGTCAAGAACATAGGCTCTGCCTTCTTGGGTCAGTCCAGGTTCTGCCATTTACTAGCAGTGTGACTTTGGGCAAGTTAATCCTCTGTGCCTCAGTTTCCTCATCTATAAAATGTGGGTAACAATAGTATCTACCTCATAAGGGTATTGTGAAGGTTAAATATCAGTAATGCCTGTGAAACTCTCAGAACAGTGTGTGACACATAGTCAGCACAGAATATCGTTTTTATCCATCCAACTTGTTGCTGGCAGATAAACACAGCCAGCAGGAGAAAAGGTGGATCTGTACCAGGAAATATTCTTTCTGCCCATAGGCTACAGGTAACAGAAGGAGGCTGATAGGCAGTTACTTTTCTGAGCCGTTGGGGTCATGGTAAGATCAGTTTGTGAGGTTCTCTTGTGTTTTGACTAAACTTCTATTCTGTAAGTGCTGTGTGAGGTAAACCCCTGTGATGAGCGGATTTGTTCATTGAGGAGCTACACCCAGCAGCGTCCTCTCAAGAACTATGGGAACTGAATATATAACTTGTGGATTGTTCTTTATTTCTGTTTTGGTTTTGACAGGAAACAGCAAGAGATTGACTCTAAAGATGCTATAATTTTGCATCAGTTTGCAAGACCTAACAATGGTGTCCCCAGTCTGTCTCCTTTCTGTTTAAAAATGGAAACTTATTTAAGGATGGCTGACTTACCCTATCAGGTACTTGTGTGCAAGTGTTTTATTCTCATGACATCAATATCCGTTAGAGGTGGGGAGTACTTCATCTCACAGAGAGGATACCAGAGGGGATGAGGCCTGGAAGTAGCAGTGCCCAGTTTTTAGTAAAATGAAAATACTCAGTTCCAAGGTCTGTGGATTTTTACATCCAATTTAACCACTTCGGTGCTCACCGGCCGCGAAACCTTGCCCACAGCCGGCACTCATAGTCCGCACGATAGTTTGTGCTGTGCGTTGACGACAAATCCGTTTTGCTCTTGTGTGATGAGGAAAGCTTTAAAGCACTGAAAGCTTGTTTTACTTTACAGGCAGCTTTAGGAAAATAACCATCATAACTTCTAGTAAGGACTTGTTAAAAAGCCACAGATTCGTAGTAACTTATTAGCTGAACGTACACACTGCAACTGCAGAGATAAAAGCTGTAAAAGTAAAAGTTTTTGGCTGTCGCCTAAGTCGACGCTCCACGCTCGGTTGTGCGCGCTCATCTGTGGCTGTCGACTATAGTCGACGCTGGTACCGAAGTGGTTAATGATGGATTAAAAGGGTATAAAGTTTTCAGGGATTCAGGGCATGATATTTTCCCCTAACATGAGTATGCTTTGGTTAATAGGCCTACTGGGCAGCTAAAGTGGGTGTGCTGTTGCCTGGTATGTTTTTTTCTTTACGATTTTATTTATTGACATCATTGTATTTTGTCTCTCGTGAATCCTAGGGGCAGAGGGCCCAGCAGGCCACCAGGTAGATATCTGTATATATTGTTAGAGCTTTTCCACAGTGCTCCATGTTCTGTTTGTATGACTTTCAGGGAAACACTTGCTCATTTTTAGCATTAAAGAATGAACAGAGGAATGTATTTAAAGGTATACATTTCTCTCTGAGTAATGCTTGAGCTGTGTTTCACATATTTGCCATGCTGTGTTTTCATTGTCATTCAATTCTGTGTATTTTTAAAAATTTCCCTCATGTTTTTCTTTTTAACCAAGTTGTAGCCATGTGGAATTATTTTTAAGCTTTGATTTTGTTATTGTTTTTTAATTTTATAGTCAGAGAAGATAGTCCCTGTGATAGCGATTCCTTGGAATTTACTGAAGCTTTAGCCTAGTGTGCAGTTAGCATTTAGAAAGGTTGAAAATAATTACATATTCTCTGTTTGTGTATAGTGCTCTCTGTAGATCTACTTGCTTAAACTCATTTAGTGTATTATTTATTTAGAAGGCCTTCTGTATTTCTTACTTTTTTTTTTGTCTGCCTGTTCTAGCAGTTTCTGAAAGGAGTATGTTAAAATATTCAAATGTATTTGTTGATTTATCTCTTTTTCTTGTTATTCTGTCAGTTCTTACTTTATGTAAGAGTATTTATATATTTGAGATTATATTGTTAGGTACATAATAACATGAAAGACCACATCTTTTACTTTTTTGTTTCTTTTTCCAGCACCCAACTTTGTCCCTTATGATTTTCTTAAAAACTGGAATTCTGTATTATCGGATATTGAAATGGGTTCTCCAGCCTTCTTTTGGTTCATATTTGCTTCCAATATCTTTTTCCATCCTCTTTCTGTATTTTTTTGTGTATTTGTTTCTCATAGGCAATGTATTACTTGTATCCAATCTAAGTGTCCTTTAATTGGTAAGTTTAATCAATCTATGCTTATTGTAATGAGTGTTTAATTAGGACTTATTTCTAATATCTTAATTTAATTTTAATTTAATATTTTTCTCCTGACTGTATATTTTATTTTTTTCTCATTTCCTGTTTTCTAATGGATAGATAAAAAATTTTTTCTTATCATTTGAAACAAATTCTATTTTTGTTGTTATGGTGGTTGCTCTTAAGATCCAAATTTGTATTTATTTATTCCTAATCACTCATTAAATTTATTAAAATCTGTATTTACTTTGTAATAATACCAATAACTTGCCAGTTTACATGTACCTTGAGGCTCTCCCTTTCTTCCCAGCCCTCATCCCAATTTCATTGCTGTTGTCTAACATTTTAATTCTAAAATTTTGGAATTGTTTGCTTTTTTAGACAACAAACTCAGTAGATGGACTTTATTTCCAATATATCTTGTTCTACATGATTTATTTATTTTTTTTACTTGAATAATTCCTTGATGAATATTTTTAGAGTGAGACTTCACTGTGATTTTGCATGCCCAAGAATATCTTTATTATACCCTCACATTTGATAAGTATATGTCCAAAGTTCTTTTCCTTCAATGCTTTAAAAATATTACTCCATTGTCTTTTTTACACATTGATGTTGCTGTTGAACAATTTGAGGTTAATCTCATTGTTTTCCTTTCTTTCTCTCTAAATTCTTTTAGAATTTGCTTTTAATCCTAGTATTCTTAAATTTCAGTATAATTTGCCTTCATGTGGGTCTTCGCATAACCTGTTTGGTTCTTTATAAACTTTTTATGTGAGGTATTTCATCCTTTTTTAATTCTGGGGAATTAATTATAAATTTTCTTAAAATATTTTTGACCAGCCTGAGCAAGAGCGAAACCTCATCTCTACTAAAAATAGAAAAATAAGCTGGGCATGGTGGCATGCACCTGTAGTCCCAGCTACTCAGGAGGCCAAGGTAGGAGGATCACTTGAGCCCAGGAGTTTGAGGTTGCAGTGAGCTATGATGATGCCACTGCACTCCACCCAGGGGGACAGAGCAAGACTCCATCTCAGAAAAATATATATATATATGTGTATATATGTATTTCCTTTTCTTTTATGTTTGTTTTCCTTCTCTTCTTCCCTGTTCCCTATTGTCTGGATATTGGAACCTCTGCTTTTATTTCCTATATCACTCTACTCTGCCCATTCTTTTCAGCTTCTTTCTGGGGATGTTCCATTGCTTTGCTCTGTTTTCTTTTTGTTTCTATCTGCTATTTGTCTCTTTTGTGCTCTTTCTTTCAACCTTTGTGTTTTTCTTTTTAATATTTCTCCTTAGTTAATATTCTTCCTTTATTCCTTGGAGGATACTCATTATGCTAAAATATTTGTGTCTGTTACGGTAATTCTGCTTCATGTCATTTATTGAGTGCATTGCCCTTCTCTTATAGTAGTTGTCTAGTAGTACAACTCCTCAGATGTCTAGTTATTTTGGTTTGAGAGTTTCTTTCATCCAGGATGCCAGCTTCCTTGCCTAGGAATTTGTACTGGGCAAGGGCTAAAGCCAGGCTACAAGTTGTATGCCTCTGAGGGAGTTGAAGAAAAGGAAGGTACGCTCCAGGCATCCCCAGACCACTGTGGTCCTTTCAGTTTGCTGCCACTCCTCCATATGGCTCCCACTGCTAAGGGGTTTACCTTAGGCTCTTACAAAGCACTGGCATTAGGAGGAAGTGGTCTCTCTAGGTTGTAACAGACCAGTCAGGAGGTTGGAAGGAGTGGGCTCCTCACCTAGCCAAACTTTTGGCTGCCCCCATAATGATATTAGCCCTCCACTTCCTGACTCCCCATAACTTGTGCTTTCTGAGTCAGTTTCTGTACAGAAGAGGGATGGCAGGGTCCTCCTAAGGCAGTGCTGGGATAAGATGCTTGACATACTTTCAGCTTGGTGATGCTATAAGGGAGGTCCTCTGGGAACATGGTGGAGTGGCGCCCAATCCGGATTTTGGGTGGGGGATCAGGGGGTACGTGGGATGTTTGGGCACAGAGAGTGGAATCAGAAATGGGGTCTTTATGACGGAACTGGAATGCAAGGGGTGAATCTGGAGAGAGCATCAGGGAGATTATATGCAGGACTTGCTAAGCCAGCAATGGAGGAGAAAATAGCAATAAAAACAGACAAGGCATCTAAATGCATTGGATCAGATTTGAAAGATCATTGTTCAGCTTGGTGTTGGCACTCAGCACTTGAAGATGTGTGTCACTGAGGGACTTAGATTGAAGGGAAGAGATTGCTACCTAGCAACTACCTGTCTTTATTCTGTCATCACTCTTGACCAGATCACCTCACTTAGCCGGTGCGGCTTTGGGGCAGTTAGGATCCAAACCTGAATTTTGTGTGCTGCTGTCTCTGGCTGCTTTCAAGGTCTTTTGTGCTTCCCCACCCTTGATAAAGTAACCCTGCTGTTTGTGGCGGCTGCCGCAGCTGCCAGACTGTTCTGTCCTTTCCTTTCTTTCATTTAAGCCATCAAGCACTGACTGCTGCAGACCTGTCCTTACCCACAGCCTAACTATCTTTGTTCATGTTTCAGAGCAGCCGCTTTTAGTTCATCTAACTAGAGCAGCAGGGCACACCCTTGGCTGAGAAGCCTGAAGCTATTACAGAGGTCTTCAAGGAAGGGCGTGCTTACCCAAAATTATTAGTTCTTAAGTATATTTTTTTAAAAAGAATTGTATAAGGGCGTTTTTTTCTTCTGTGTGGTCTCTGTGGAAAATAAATGGACGAGTCCTCAGGGGTGACAGATCCTATGTAAGAAAAATGGTTCTGTGGTTTAGAAAGGGGTGCTCTGTGCCTGCCTGGGGTTCACTGTGCCCTGCGCATGTGCCCTCCCTCCGCAAGGGTTTGTTGGTGCAGCGGTGCCTGGGAAGTGCTGGGGAGCTCATTTCTTGAGCTGATCCCTAGAGAGGTCATGGCCCCAGGGGGTCATGGCCCCCTTCTTTCCCTGGTACCATTTAAAAGAGATTAAAATACCGTGTTCCTAAGATCACAACTTTACGTTTGAAACTTTTTTATTTTTTAACCTAAATGGGATGGGAATGAATATTTGATCTAAAGGCTTTTTTAAAATAAGGACCAATGTATTGAACACAATTATTATTGTTTTTTCCAATCAAGTATGAATGTTGGTAGTTCATTTTTTAAAACTTTTTATTTTGTAATAATTATAGATTTATAGAAAGTTACAAAAAATGTACAGGAAGGGCCTGTGGCTATGGTTAATTAAAAAAAAAAAACAAATAGCTTTACTGTTTCTTTCTGATGACATAAAGATGACATATGATCATTATAAAAATTTTAAACAATACAAAACAGTATATATGGAAAGTAAAAATCACCTGGTATTTTACTAGCTAGAGATTACTGTCACTGATATTTTTTGATCATTTTTCCATACATTTCTCTAGACATAAATAAAGACAGCTGCATCATTTGACATAAGTGGTTGTACAAGAAGCATATATTTCATAATTCTTTTTAAATAAGAGAAAGAAAAAAGAAAATGACCCTGTTGGAACTCTCTGCCTGGGCTCCCAGCTGTAACTTTTCATGTTCTATTTATTTGCTGGTCTTGTCTCTCCTCCCCCATCTCTTTTTTTTTTTTTTTTGAATTTTTTCTAAGCTACAGAGGAGTTAAAAGAATAGCACGGTGAACACCTCCATGCTCTTCACCTAGATTCACTGGTGGTTAACATGTTGCCTCCATTGCTTTTTTCTCTTTTTATATATATACATTTATGAACAATTTTTTGATAAACTATTTGAAAATAAGTTGTAGAGATTGTGGCACTTCACCCTACACTACTTCAGCATGCATCTCCAAAAAACAAAGACATGCTTCAAAACTACAACACATAGTGAGTGCATGCATTTTCTTTTCAATGTGTTTTAATCCACAAAAGCTGTTGCTCAATTTATTTCAAATTTAGCCAGTGGAGGATGATTCAAGATAGCTCCAAGGTGCAGTGAATGTAATGGTTATAAATTTAGCTGAGAAGTTGGGGGCACCATGATCAGTGTACCAAATCAGAGTCCCAAGATTCTGGCATCTCTCTGAGGGTCTCAAGTTCTCCATCTCAAAGTGGTGATGTTAATACTTCTGATGAAGGCCCTATGTCAAACACATCATGTGCATTTTCTTATTTAATCCTGGCAACTGCTATTATCTTCATTTTATAAGATGAAGAAATTGAGGTCCAGGGAGGATTAGGGGAGACCCAGGGAGGTCCAGGCTCACACAGTGAATAAATGATGGAGCCGGATTTTTAAATCCAAAGCCTGTGGCTTTTGCTGCTGTGCTAATAATGTAGTATATGTGTAGCTGCATTGTTCTCACCTGGGACAGACTTGTAGGAAGAAACATCAGCTTAGAAAAAAATACCTCTTTATCTTTTCTTCTCAAAATTACTTTCAGAAAAACTATTCTCAGTGGGTTAGTCAGACTCCAATTGCTTAAATAAAAATAGATCAGGAATTCTTTAATATATTCAAGGAAGTTAAGAAAAATATTATTTTAAAAATATGTATTTTTTTATTTTAAAAGTTATATAACCACAATTAGAAAAATTGAAAAGTGTATGGAAGAAAAGATCACCAACCTCTCACCCATAGTCTTGCCAATTACTTTTGACATTTTTGTGAGTTTCTCTTTCTTAATGCTTTTTTAATTTATCTAATTTTTACTTAGATATAATCATATCTCTCAAATGTTATCTCTGAATAAGAATACTTTAAAAACAATAAAATGTTGTCTTCCACTTTTTTACCTAGTAAGCAAAGTTTTTGATCATGAAAACAGAATTTTATTTCCATAAGAATTGATCACTAATGATTACTCTGATTTTGAAAAGTGGTCAAGATAAACATGTACCAAGTACCAGGGGATGGGGTGGTCTAGAGGGAAAGGCAGGTGTGTGAACAGTTATTCTGTAAGGGTAGGGGAATATAAACCAGACAGTGGGAGCATGGAGAAAGGGCAGAAAATGGTTGTACCCTGGGGAAATCGTTGCCTAATAAGGCGAAATTCAAACTGATTTTTTTAAGGATGGATAGGACGTTGAAGAGGATGGAGAAAGGAATTTCTATAAAGGGTGAAGAGTGTGCAAAGTCAGGGAGGTGGAGCAGTTGGAATTCAGAAGACCAGGGGCACTGATAGCCAACGAGGCCAGGCAGTGGGCAGTGGCTGGATTGTATGGGTCTAGATTGCTATGTGAAGAGGGTTAGACTAGATCTGTTAAAACGGTTGGGTAATTTTGAGCAGCAGAGCTTTTGAATCTCATTTGTACTGCCAACGGTTCCCTCTGATGGCAGTATGGAGGACAGATTGCATCTGAAAATAACAAGAGTCCAGTGTTAGGAGGATATGGGTGGTATCGAGAAATATGAAACAGAAGCTATGTTATATGGTAAATTTATATCTTTAGTATACAGATTATAACAATGTAAGATATATGAGCAACTTTTAGAAATATGTGACATTTCTCCTGGTTAACATCAAGGATAATATGTAGGGCTGCCATGTGTGGTTGTACAGGTTACTCATCGCACAACAGTGCCTGACCAAGGGGTGGGGGTGAAATCTTGATCTAGTTCTACTTGCCAAGCTGTGAATCTTGGCATGGACTGTGTCCACTCAGAGGAGGTTCCATTTCCTAAATTGCACAAAAGTAATATGACTACCAGCAGCCTGAATAACAGCCCCAGTAGTTATTACCCTTTTCCATGCTAGGCCCACTTTCATTCTTTAGAGTAAGCAACGAGATAAAGTATCAAGACACTAAGAGCAGCCAGGTGTGGTGGCTCACACCTGTAATCCCAGCACTTCGGGTGGCGGAAGCTAGAGGATTGTTTGAGTTCGGGAGTCTGAGACCAACCTGGGCAACATAGCAAGACCCCCATCTCTATAAAAAAATAAAAAAATTAGCTTGGCATGGTGGTGTACACCTGTAGTCCCAGCTACTAGGGAGAATGAGGTGGGAGAATCGCTTGAGGCTGCAGTGAGCTATGGTGATGCTGTTTCTCTAGCCGGGGCACCAGAGTGAGACCCTGTCTCTTTTTTTTTCTTTCTTTTAGAGACCCTGTCTCTTAAAAAAAAAAAAAAAAGACACCCAGAGGCAGAAACCAGTCAAAGTTCCCATTATATTCTACCAAAGACAGCAGCAAGCAACATTTAGCTAATTTAGTTAGTACCTGTTCTGCTTTTCAGCCTTTCAGAAAGATGATATTACCTCACAAGTCTGAGAAGCCCAGTACCCTCAGCACAGTCCAAGCCCAGGCCTGTGGGCACCAGTGGATGGCTGCCTTTAGGGGACATGGCAGCCAGTCATAACCCTGGGATCTCACCTGAGGTCAGTTCAGTGATCAGACGTGGTTCCGTACATACCACATATGGTATGCAAGAAGCTAGAGACTTGTCTTAGAAATTTTCCAATATTCTGTTTTTATACCTTGTGGTAAGATGTACTATTAGACTTTTGGGAAAGGCACACACAAATCTAGGTGTGATTTAGGGAAGAACAACTTGAACAGTAGTCACTTTTGCTAATCCCAGCTGTTTCCCACAAGAAACAGTAATTTTTTTATCTCTGCGAACTTTGGAGTTTTAAGCCTAAAAGGGGAATTTGTCTGGGAGTCTCCTAGAATGGGGTCCTCACAGAGTTTTCTGTCATAAATGCACCTTTGCAAAGAGGTATCTTCTTGCCCAGGGCTTGATCCAATTTGTTCTTTAATTTTAATTTTGTTTCTCTGAGGGGTAAGAGGGTAAATGGATGCCTACAGAGCAGGGGTTGGCAAACTGTGGCCTGTGAGCTAAGAAGAAAGTTTACATTTTTAAATAGTTGGGAAAAGGTCAAAAGAAGAATAATATTTCGTATGATATGAACTTTTTTTTTTTTT
>VBSM01000361.1:52914974-52925305 GCA_008086735.1 Cheirogaleus medius | reverse complement strand
AGAGACGCTCTATCTGGCGGTGTTTCTCGTCCGCCATCTTGCTCCGCCCCCTGATATGAAATTCTAATGTCAGTGTCCTAAACACCTTTTTATTGGAATAAGCCACGCTCATTCATGTGTGTGTTGTCTATGGCTGCTCTCGTGCCATGACTGCAAAATTGAGGCATTGCAACAGAGACTGTGTGGCTTGCCTGAAATATTTACCATCTGGCCTTTTGTAGAAACAGTTTGCTGACCTTTGCTTTAGGGAACCAGTTTAAAGATATACAGGACTAATATATTTTACATTTTTTCTAATGCTGTCTTCTTTTTTAAAAAAAAGCTTTATTGGGATATAATTGACATACAATGAAGTGCTCATATTTAAAGTATATCATTTGATAAATTTTGACATATGTAAATACTCATGAAGCCATCACATCAATGTGTCCATTCACCTCCAAAATTTCCTTGTGCCCCTTGGTAATTGCTTCCTCTCGCCCCTTCCTGTCCCACATTGTTCCCAACAACTACGGATTGGCTTTCTGTCAGTATAGATTAGTTTGCATTTTCTAGAGTTTTGTGTACATGGAGTCTTGCAGGATGAACTCCTTTTTTATCTGGCTAATTTCACTAAGCAAAAGTATTTGAGATTCATCCATGTTGTTGTGTGTATCAATAGTTCCATCTTTTTTTTTTTTTTTTTTTTTTTTTTTTTTTTTTACTGAGTAGTATTCTGTTGTAAGGCTATATCAGATTTGTTTATTCATTTACCACTTGATGGGCATTTGGGTTTTTTTATGTTTGTGATATTGCATATAAATCTTCCATGAACATTTGTGTACAAGTCTTTGCATGGATATATGCTGTCTTTTCTATTGAGTAAATACTTAGGAGTAAAATGGTTTGATTATAAGACAGATATATATTTAACTTTTTAAGAAACTGTCCAGTGGTTTCAAAGTGATTGTGCCATTTTACATTTTCACTAGAAGTATTTGAGAGTACCAGTTCTTCCGTAGGAGCCAACACTTGCTATTATCCAACAGTGTTTGAACTACCTACTTGTATGAAGTACAAGCAAGAGGTTGTAATAATTTGGTTAATTTAGGCTTTGTTGACCACACAAAATTGATTCAGTTTTTATTTTTTTTTCTCCCTGAGACAGAGCGTGGGACTATAGGCACTTGCCACCTTGCCCAGCTAATTTTTTCTATTTTTTCTACAGATGCATCTTGCTTTTGTTCAGGCTGCTCTTGAACTCCTGACCTCAAGCAGTCTTCCTGCTTTGGCCTCGCAGAATGCTAGGATTACAGGCGTGAGCCATTGGCCCAGTTTTAATAATCAACTTTAGGGTCTGGGCTGGGTGTGGAGTCTCACACCTGTAATCTCAATACTTTGGGAGGCTGAAGTGGGAGAAGAGTTTGAGGCCAGGAGTTCAAGACCAGCCTGAACAACATAGTAAGACCCTGTCTCTACAAAAAATAGAAAAATTAGCTAAGTGTGGTGATGCGCGCCTGAAGTCCAGCAACTCAGGAGGCTGACGCAGGAGGCTCGCTTGAGCCTAGGAGTTTGAGGTTGCAGTGAGCTGTGGTGATGCCACTGCATCATCAGCCTGCACAACAGAGCAAGACCCTGTCTCAAAAAAACAAAACTAAACTAAACAAAACTTGGGGGTCTAAATTTAGATTTACCAAGAAAGGTGATTGAGTGTGTGGAATTATTACCACAGAATCCCCTTCTTTTATACAGTAGGAAGCAAATGTCAATCTGTAGTTTTAAGTGTGCATAAAGTATGTGACCCTTTCATCCCCCACTCCATTTTGGGATCAAAGTCCTCTGAGACACTGTGGGCTTCTAGCATGTGTGTACATCAAAGAGGAGCTTGTCAAAAGCACAGATTTCTGGGCACTATCCCTGGAATTCTGATCCAGAGATCTAGTCTGGGACCCAAGAACCTATTTTTTTTTTTTTTTTGAGACAGAGTCTTGCTCTGTCACCTAGGCTAGAGTGCAATGGTATCATCATAGCTCACTGCAATCTCAAACTCCTGGGCTCAAGCAATCCTCCTGCCTCAGCTTCCTGAGTAGCAGGAACTACAGGCACATACCACCATGCCTGGCTGATTTTTCTACTTTTTGTAGAGATGGGGTCTTACTATGTTGCTCAGGCTAGTCTTGAACTCCTGGCCTCAAGCTTGAACTCCTGGCATCAAGCTATCCTCCCACTTTAGCCTCCCAAAGTGTTAGGATTGCTGGCGTGAGCCGCTGCCCCCAGCCTTAGGAACCTACATTTTTAAGAGGCACTGTAGTTGAGTCTGTTGTACATACTTTGTTGCACCTAAGTGTTATAATTTGGGGACTACTTGTTTGCAGCCTGGTGGTATTATGCATTATTCAAATGTAAGATACAGGATTTCAAGTGAGGTCTTTGGTCAGTAGCCTAGTCAAATACAAATCTCCTAATGGTTTATTTTCACTTTTTGCATTTTTGGGTTGTTCATACATTATAACTAGATTGACTGTTAGCAGCCTCATTTCAACCATGTCCAAACCCCACTTCCCACCCTCATACTGCCTTCTGCCCTTAGGTCTTTTTATTTTATTTTTTTTCTTTTCCACAATAAGTCAGAGTCCATGATAGAATCAATGGGAGGGTAAAGTGATACCTTTATGGGAGGTTAAAATGTTTTTTTTCTAAAGTAACTTATTGTCTTGAGTTTA
Organism: Cheirogaleus medius; assembly: GCA_008086735.1. Classification (NCBI taxonomy): domain Eukaryota; kingdom Metazoa; phylum Chordata; class Mammalia; order Primates; family Cheirogaleidae; genus Cheirogaleus; species Cheirogaleus medius. The sequence goes on along the minus strand of VBSM01000361.1, from coordinate 52,922,603 downwards.
TGTGCTGACTGCCTTCACTTAAATAGTACAATCGTTATCAAACATAAGGTGGGAATGTTTGTTTCTGTTAATCCTATAGTGAAATTTAAACACAGTATTGCTTTTCTCTTTTTGAAAATGTACTTTGCTTAGAACTATTTTGGTGGAAAACTCTCTGCTCAAGGGAAAATGCCTTGGATTGAATATAACCATGAAAAGGTTTCTGGCACAGAATTCATAATTGACTTTCTGGAAGAGAAACTTGGAGTGAATTTAAACAAACATCTTGGCCCTCATGAAAGAGCCGTCTCCAGAGCGGTGACCAAGATGGTGGAGGAGCACTTCTACTGGTGAGTCCCCTCCCACTCATCCCCATCCTTTCCAAGTAAGCCCCGAGTTCTGTTCCACCTGTCAGGTATTCTTCCCACCTTTGCAAAAGTTTTCTACATCAAGAGTTTGGGATGAGAAGTCTGACTGACTTGGGGGTCACAGTTATGACTGTTAAGTTTCTGAGAATCTAGACCATTAATCGACAAACAGTTTCTGTAGAGGAACAGCTCATAAATATTTTAGGTTTTGCTGGTCATAAGTCTGTGTTGCAATTAGTCAGCTCTGCCATTTTATTGCAAAAGCAGCCATAGATGATATGAGTAAGCATGACTGAGTTCCAGTAAAACCTTGTTATGGACACTGAAACTTGAATTTCATTTTCTTTTGATTTTTAAAAATCATTTAAGAATGTAAAAACTTCTGAGCCTGTGGGCTGTAGTTTGCTGACCCTTGATATAGACTAGAACTCACGGAGGTGAGGGCAATATTTCAATTGATTAGGCTCAGGGCTCTTCACCCACACTGTAGAAATTGCGGAATTAAAGTAATATTATGACAGATACCCAGAGGAGGGAATGGAAGAATAAGTCAAGATAGAATTCCTAGGTGAAATAAATTATACAATCTTTGTAAGATTACTGTCAGTTTTCCTTAGATAACAAGAGCTTCTCTCTGTTCCAGAAGGAAAGCATACTGCTCCTTGCTGGAGTTTCTTTCTCCTAATTGCTTAACTCCTACTTTGTATTCCCCAAGTTTGAAGCATCGCACAAGTCGTGTTCGTAAATCACTCCTCTTCGGCTCATTGTGGCCTGGAGCTGGCTGCGACATCATGTGAGTTAGGCAGATATGGTTCTTCTTGCTTTGCAAATTCTCTTGTCATCTGTGTTTTTTTTTTTTCTTTTTCTCATCCATTTTCTGGAATTTCTGCACCCTTCTCTATACCCCAATAGATGAGAGAAAGTTTCTCTCTGATTTCTGTAAACTTTGTTTTGTTCCAAAGACTGAATGAAGAATTGTTAAGCCCACTTTTTTGACATTAATAGTTACTCCTGGGTCAGATACTGGCTCAGTAGCTTTTACTAAACCTTCTCAGCTGAGAGATACTTTCAGTGTGAGGTTGATTGTAGAAGGTTCTTCCTTATCATCTCCCTATTTCATCCATTCTGCTCTCTTTCTAAATGGAAAACTTGCTGTTTCTATCTGTCGGATTTTAAGTGACCCTCTATTTTTCTCTTCCTCTTTCTACTTTTGGTTCTTGCTAAGTTTATTCTAGGGCCGACTTGAGCACCACCTCCACTCTGCCTCAGCACAGAGGTGAGGGAGCTGGGAACCAGGTAGAGGATGGGGTCGGGGGCACATATCAGTGTGAGAGTAATCAGACTCAGTGTTCCCAGATCGAACCTTAGAATTTTCTTTCTAATACGGGTGGAGAACTGCTGGGCTCCCCTCTTAAAGAGTGCAGGAGTTGAAGCAGGGGGCCAAAATGCATGACTGTGTAGGATGCACATAGCTTCTGGGAAAAGCTTAGCTTAGCGTCTGGGAAAAGCCTTGTGGGACAGAGCCCCTCTCACTCGCGTTCCCGACTCCAGTCCCAGCTTTACAGTGACAGAGGGAAATGAAGAACCCACACAAGGCCAGCCTGACCCTCCTGCCTGCCCTAGGTGCAGTCCTTCAAAGCACTATGTCTTTTGGTTGATGGGCCCATTGGTGTCGAGACTGATGGCTTGTTACCTGCCTTTGGCTGCACCTCTTTGCTTCTGTAGTGGTTCAGAAAATATATAGTTGTGTTAGAGAGTTTTTGACCCAGCAAAATTCCCAACTACCACACATCACTGCTTTTTGTTCTTGGTGTGCGGCGTGCGTGTCATTTTATATAACTTTTCTCCCTGGTAAAAAGTTCATCTTCTGTGCTCCCCTCCTGGGGTCTGCCTTTACCAGCCCAGAGCTAATACTCGATGGGGATGCGGGGTGAGTGTGGGAAGGGAGAGTTGGGAGGTGGTACCCTCGTAGGGAAGATTGAGTACAAACTTTCAAGTGCTTAGGGATTTGTTTGGATCATATGTAGACTCTTCTAAGGACAATTTCCTTTCTCTAATTCACTTTTCAGTTAGAAAAATTTGGGGAGGGTTAGCTATTATTTCTTACTTGTGTCTACTCAAGGGTTAATTCAAGGAAAAAGTAGTGAAAGGTGGGAGAAAGGTCTTGATTGATCCACTTAACCTTTCAAAAGAACTAGATTCCTGACTCCTCCAATTTCATTTAGTCCCTAGTATCAGCCAAAGGAAAAACAAATCTTTCTCTGTTTTTTAGGGTTCCTAAGCTTTTAGCCTTCTCCCTTTGGGGAGACTCTGAAGAGACTTTCCCAAGAGCTCTAAATCCCAATGGAGGAAAGACCCTCCTCTCCCCATGGGAAGAAAATGCTGCAGAATCTCAGATACTCCTCTGCTCCCTCCCTCTTCTGCTTCCAGAGGCCACATGCAAAACCTGCACCCACGGAAGCCAGGGCAGGGGCCTGACCACAACATGTAGGAATGTGTGAGCTTTCCGTGAGATCTTGTTACATTCTAACAATCAACGAACCCCTAGGTTGTCTCTGTACTTACAGAGGTAAAGAGGAAACTCAATCAACTCAGTAAACCCACCACGTTTGACTCAATTGATGATTCAATTATGTGGAGTTTTCAGATGTCTTTATTTTGGCCTGAAACCTTAAAAATTACTCCAGTTATGATTTTATGAAAAGCAAAGGCAATAGAAAGCTGTCATTATTATGTAACATCACATAATTCTGAAGCTCTGTGTTAGGTCTATTGAAATAAGCACACTCAGCTATAAAATAGTTTTTCTTCAACTTAAAATCTATACAATTACGTCCCAGTTGCATTATAAAAGCTATTATTGAAGATGATGAAGAAGACAAGTTTTTTTTTTTAATCCTCTTTGTTCTACTGAATTCTAACTTAATGCAATGCAGGGAAGCTGGTATAAAGGGAAGTCTGAAAGACAGGGCTCAAATTACTGGAATGAAATTGATTTTTGGTAACAGACATTAGCTTCTCCAATGTGACATGCTGCCCCCTTGTGGACATCAGTGAGTATCTTAGAAGTCTTTCAATCCCACAGGGAAGTGTACTGAGCATCTTTGTCAGACTATCTAGTTATAACATTTTCACCTATAAAAATATATGCATTAGAACAGTGAATTCAAATTTGCTTCTAGGTTGGCCATGATTTTAAAATTTTGATCTTGGCTTTTGGTACAGTTCAGGAATGGGGGGAGATGGGATGCTTTCATAAAATGACTTACCCAAGGAGATCTTTTCTAAAAGCCAGGAGACTCTCCCGGGTAACAACTTGATTGATATGTTCTCTTTTCCTTTCTTTTCTCCCTACACCAGTTTTAGATGTAGCAAGGACTCCTGTTTGGAGGGGCTGATCTAATGTTTGTGGAACTTGGTGAAATTACAGAAGCATATCATGTGCTTCTGCGCCCTTAAGCAAACATTCAGAGTGCAAACAGAAGACAGCAAGGATGTAATGATGCAGAGAAAGGCATCCTCATGATTTGGAAGGCCATATACTGATACTCAGCATCAAACAGTAGTTTGCCACAGTTTGCAGTTTCTCACTCATAAATATTCATTTCTACTGTGGGCCAGGCATCATGTTAGGTTGTAATGAGAGATATCTTCATTAAAACATCAGGAGTAAGCTTTTCTTTGCCTGTTTCCTTGATCTACTTAAAAAATGTTTGAACAGGTTTTGTTCTTCTGTTCTAAGAAAGTCTTTTAAAAAGACTTTGACCCCATTTTTTCAAGAGATATTAGATACCTTTGTTGTGATAAGGAAATGAGTATTTCAACTTCCTGAAATAGATTCTCAAAATGATAAATTTAATTGCTTAGATTTGTCTCTTTTCCAAATTGGCCCTTCCCATCCTTGGCAGTTAATAATTCATGATTCCTTGTGCAGTGGGCCTTTTCCTGGTGGGGAGTGAAAAGCCACAGAGTCCAGAAGGGAAGAGTGGCAGCCCCTTCTTCATCCTCTATAGGCCACATTCCTCTCTTTCCATTTTTCTATTTTAAGTATGTGCCATCCCTTAGAAACAGCACTTAGCAGTAGCTGGGTCAAAAGCAAAGCCTTTTTTCATTCAATCAATAGTCCATTCTTTTAAAAAAAATTTTTTTTTAAAGACAAGGTCTTGCTCTATTGCTCAGGCTGGAGTGCAGTGGTGTCATCATAGCTCACTGCAACCTCCAACTACTGGGCTCAAGCAATCCTCTTGCTTCAGTTTCCTGAGTAGCTGGGACTACAGGCATGTGCAACCCTGCTTGTCTATTTTATTTTTGTAGAGATAGAGTCTCCCTATGTTGCTCAGGCTGGTCTGGAACTCCTGGCCTCAAGTGATCCTCCCACCTCAGCTTCCTGAAGTGCTAGGATTGCAGGCATGAGCCACTGTGCCTGGCTATTTCATTCTTTCAACAAATTTAATGAATGACTACTAGTGGCCAGGCATTTTGCCCCTGTACTCAAGTGGCTCACAGGCTGGAGGGATACAAGAAGCCTTCATAACAGTCAGTGCTGGGAGAGAGTTTGAAGCTCTGAGGAAAGGCTGCCGGCAACTGCCGGAGAGATGAGGGGAAGGCTTCACAGAAGAGGTGGTGTCACGACGGAATCAAAGGACTCTTGGAGTGGTGGGTGCAGGGGCTGGCATTAGGGGAAGGTTAGGATGTCCAGGCAGAGGGAGCAGCATCTGGAAAAGTTTAGGGCCAAGAAGGAGGCCTTTAGGGAGCGTGTTAGCCTGTTTGGGCTACTGTCACAGAATACCACAGACTGGGTGGTTCATAAAGAACAGCAGTTTATTCCTCATAGCTCTAGAGGCCGGGAAGTCCAAGATCAAGGCACCAGCAGATTTGGTGTCTGGTGAGGGCCCACTCCCTGGCAGCTAGATGGCCATCTTCCTACTGTAACCCCACACAGTAGAGGGGGCAAGGCAGCTCTCTAGAGCCTCTTTTATAAGGGTAACCCCATTCATGAAGGCTCTGCCCTTCAGATCTACTTACCTCCGAAAGGCCCTACCTTCAAATACAATCGCACTGGGAATTAGGTTTCAACATACGAATTTGGTGGGATGGTGGTGGGGAGACACAAACATTCAGTCTATAGCAGGGAGGAACATGTGATTCCGTATGGCTGGTGCATAGGGTGCCTGGGAGTCAGTGCAGGGAGATGGGGCCAGAGAAGGGCCAGACCGTAGAAGGGTTAGACCTTGGGGAGGGGCTGGTGCGCCATGCTGAGGCGCTGTGGGGAGCTAATGAATGACTCTGAAAAGCAGCATGACGTGATTAGATTTGTGTTTAGGAAGCTCTCTGTGGCACCTTCGGATAATTGAGTTTCTGAAGGACCTTGAGGGGATGTCAGAAGACCTGCTAGGTGGCCACTGTCCTCCAGGTTGAGAAATGGTGAAGGGCGGGACTACAGTGTGCATGGCGTGGGAGAAAAGGGCAAATTCGCAGGTTGCCTGGCTGTCAGGAGTGAAGGAGAGGGCAGTGAAGGGAATCTCCTGGCATTCTGGCTTAGGGGAGGAGAAGCAGGCTTGAAGGGAGTAGAGATGGTGAGTGGAAATGTTGGTGTTCAGTTCCTGAGGACCATCCACGTGGGATCCACGGATCTTAAGGGCAGATGTCTGGCCTGGCTGTGGATTTGGGAGCCATCAGTTTGAAATCATGGATATGAACTAGATTACCCCATGCTAGGAGGAATGAAGGTAGAAATCTTGGGAACTTGTAAGGGGTGAGAGGAAAAGCAGTGGAGGCGTAAGCTAAGGGGGAGTCCCAGGAGAGAGGCTAATGGAGTCAGATGCTGCAGAGAGTTCAAGAAAGACAATTATTTGGATATTGCAACAAGGAGGTGACAGTTGTCTTGGCCAAGAGTGATTTCAGTGGAGTGGTGGGGTGGAAGCCCCCACCATGTGGATAGAGTTTTCAGGAATCCTAGTTGTGAGAGGAGGTGGAGTCTTGGTTGCAATAACATGGAAGCACGTACAATGTGATGTCTTCCATCTGCAGTAGTGATTTAGGAATCTGTGAAGCAACTATTCTTTTTGGTATTTCAAGTTTATACACATTTCACGGGGCTTAACCCCTCAAGAGCCTGCCTGGCCCTCATTTGCTTCTCTTCCCTGACACTGATCTATAATATTGGACACAGCGAGTGAAAGAGAGGAAGAGAAATCAGGACCAGGGCAGGAGGGAAAAGAGAGGAAGACTCGTTTCTGAGGTTACTTCTAGCTGAAAAATTCTGAATCAACCCAGTGTTCTCCTTCTGTGCCCTGCATTCAATCTGCTACTGTAGGTGGAGAACCTTCCACCATTGCATTGATGGGATTTCTCCCTACTGAGCTGTGTGTCCTAGAACAGCTGCCCTTCCCATCCCTTCCTGCTACTCCTAAATTTCTCTACCCATTGCTATGTCCTCTCCTCCTGCACCTGCCCTCATTTCTCACTCTGCAGAGGAAATTGACATCATCAGTTGGGAACTCTGAACCTCTCTGTAGCCTCTCACCCCTTGCAACACCCTCTTTCTCTCCATCTCAGAGAAAGCAATGTCCTTACTTCTCTCCAAGCTGGCCCTTCCAGGCTGGACTTCTCATCTTCTAACTTGACTTTGAACTGTGGTTTCCCCAACACCGCTCCTTACCCTAGAAACTTCCTTAAGTTACCTCATCTCCTCTTAAAGCTTTAAAACTGCCACCAACATGCCCCTCCCCACCAATTCTGTATCTTGAGTCTAAACCTATTCTCCTGAGTTCTCAACCTTCTAGCTGTCTCCACTTGAGGATTCCATGGAACCTTCAAATGCAAGAGGTTAACTCAACTTTCATCGCCCAAGTCTGTTCCATCTTGTGTAATCCAGTACTGGCTAATGGTATTATCTGCTGAAACCATCAGTCTAGGAGAAAATACTTAATTTTTCCTTATGCATAATCCTTTACACTCATTGGTCAATAGACCCTTTTCCTTCTATCTAGATATTTCTCCAGCACATTCCCTATTCAGCCTCCCCTCTGCTATTGTCTTAGTCAGTGTATCATTTCTTTCCTGGTTTTGCTGTAGTCTTGTAACCACTGGTCTTGCTACCAGCAATTTCTCTACCTTCCAGCCCTTCCTTCAGATTGCCACGAATGTGATTATGTTTCTTGTCTGCTTAAAACCTTCCAGCAGTTAACCTTTGCTTTTGGAATAAAGTTCAGCTCAGTCTGCATCCGGCCTGTCCTGATCTGGTCCTTATCCCCACTTCCAGCCTCATGTCTTCCAGCTT
>VBSM01000361.1:52902001-52914885 GCA_008086735.1 Cheirogaleus medius | reverse complement strand
AGGCTGGTTTCGAACTCCTGACCTTGAGCTATCCACCCGCCTCGGCCTCCCAATCAGCCAATGTTCTTTATGCACACACCTTCACCCTCTACTCTGCCTTGGGAACTTCTGCCTATCCTTCACGATCAGTTATGTTTATAATAAAACCTGTGTAATTTGCCTACAAAGACTTTTTTCTCTTCATATTAACCTGTCAGCTTAGAGCTACACATTTTTCATTTTTATGCTGTAGTTGCTTTGTGGATGCTAGTATTACTCGGTCATGCTCAATTTAAGATTATTTAGTTTTATCCTCAGACCACTGACTACCAGAATAATCAAAGGTTGTGTAACCCTTTATTTGTGAATTTAGAGCTAGTACAACTGGAATCAAAGTGCTGAATTATTCTAATGGAATGTGAAAGTTGCCACCTTAATTATTGTAAGTGTAAAAAGAAGGGCAAATTGAAAAGCATTTAGTTTCCATGTTTATACAGAATTTGCTAGAATAAGTATGAGATATTTTATATCAGAAGGCACACTGAATGCTCTGTGTACATTAATTAGTCATCATTGCGATGTACTTTTTCCTATTTTCAGAAATATCCATTTCTTGACTCCTCAATACTTTATTATGAGAGACTTACAAAAAAGAGGTACACAAAGCTTTCTAAAAAGATTTTTAGGCATTATTTTGTAATAAAGAAGAGTTATAGTACAAAGTGTGTGTTGAAATTGATTGTAGGACTTTTCAGTTAAAAATCAGAAATGCTTCAGAAATTTTAGAGAAATCTATTTTTTATTTTCTTTTTTCATTTTTTTAAGAGGAGAGACCCCTAAAAGAATATAACTATTTACAACAATCAAACATTCCCGGGCCTTTGTTATTTACCTTTGTGTTTTTTCTTGGCGTGGAAAATAACATATCATCATAGCTACAATTTACTATCACCCCTTGTGTTCCCTCTAAAAATATTTTTCACTCTTCTGATTTTTTGAAGAGGCCATTTCTGCCCTCTCAACCGGCAGCAGGAGTAGAGATGACTGCCAATAAATCTTTTATTGCTCATTGTGCGGAAAGACAAAAACGTCTTATGCCAGCCTTCAGCGGGAAACCCTTTTAATCTCTATCAACACTATTAGCCATAGAAACATTCTTGCAGTCACACAGGTGTGGAGAACACAATCAGCAAAGGCCTGGGTCTGGCGGCTGGCAGGACGTGTGAACGTGACTAGCCGCTGAGCTCGCTGTACCTGTTGCACTGAGTGTAGGGACACCTGGCTGGGCAGGTTTGCCGCAGGCACCACCCAGGTGGGAAAAAGGATTCAAGCAAGTTGCACTGGCGTTTGTATTCGCTTTAGCTTCCTTGGGAACAAACTGAGGTAAAGAGTTGATTTTCTGGAGAGCAAATCATTTACGTAATATTTATAATGTATAATGAAGATGAACAGGTGTACCTACTCTCTAATCTTCTGTCAAAAAAGCAAAAAGATTTCTTTTTTTAAAAAAAAACTTTTTATATCATGAAACATTAAGTGCATACAGAGTGTACGAAACAGAAATGTGCAGCATAACTAATGAGCGCAGAGCATACACCTGTGGACTCGTCATTTTGCTCAGGAAAGGGATGATGCCAGCGCCCCATTGCTACGGCCTCCTGCCCTGTGCCCCCGTAGGCGCTCACTCTCCTGACTCAAAGACTGTTCAAGCTGGTTTCCGCTTGTTCTCTGTGGGGTTGCCTAAGAGAGAGTGGAAGCATTGCACTGGGAGGGAGCCTGAGGGTGGGACCAGGAGGGCTTTGGTGGCATCGTTATCTGGATTTTTTTACCGTTTCTCTCACAGGCCCTTAAGTCTAGGCATCAACTAGAGCCTGTTGTGGTATCTGCCATGCAGATTGCTCTTTGTAAAAGCTGCGATAATTCAGTCTCTCCAGAGTGTACTAAATTCTGAACAACTCATTGGGAAGTGACTCTGTGGAGCGGGTATGTACCTGATGCACAGTATAACTTGTTTCCACACAATTCTAGGACGTTAGCTTATTGCCAGTGGGTGGACAATCTCAATGAGACCCGGAAGATGCTCTCTCTTAGTGGTGGTGGTCCCTTCAGTAACCTGCTGAGGTGGGTCGTGTGCCACATAACGAAAGGAATTGTGAAACGCGAGATGCATGGCCACGGCATTGGCCGCTTCTCCGAAGAAGAGATTTACATGCTGATGGAGAAGGACATGCGGTCTTTAGCAGGGCTTTTGGGTAACGTACCACACCTTCTACTCTATGTTATCTATATCCTTATCTCCTGCATGATTAGTAAAGCACTGTTGGTTTACTAATTTAAAGTTTTATTTTGGTTGGTTTCTTTGCTTCCACGTGTAGGTTGCAGTCCCAACATGTAACCAAATCTCCTAATTTTCAGAAGCATGTGTCTTTCTACTTAATTACCGGTGTATGATTGTTTTAATGTGGCGAGCCCCGTGTGAAGAGAGTATGGAATGTGCTTGGGTGTCACTACCTGGCTGTAAGTGATGCTGATGTTTCTGAATGCGCTGTGAGAAAGGACAATATTGCACAAGGTCAGGGTTAAAAGACTGCTTGTGAACACACCTGCTGAGAAGGTTTGACTGTGTACCCAACGACGTCAAGTTGAGTTGGAGAAATGTGCCAACAGTGCTGGCTCTGACCCTTTCAGTGTGTGTATGCGACATTTGTCATTTTATCACCCCTTTTATTTTTGTTTGGATCCTTAGTCCTCCTCTTATGGGCACATTTTAACTTTGATTTCATGTTTGTCACACACAGTGGTATAATTCTGTTTGAGAAACCCCTCAAAGAGAAGCACAGAGCAGCGGTGCCCGTGGCTGGTGGTGGTGGGGACTGGGAGGAGAACGTGTGCTCTTGGTCCCCTGCCTGGCTGCAGGTGGCCTGGGCTGATGTGGTTCTGCACTGGCCAGAGCTTGATTCGTAACGATGACAATTCCTAAACAGATCATTTGAATTTAGGACCTTCTATGTGTGCAGTAATGGCTTCTCCTGAGGAACAGCTAATATACAGGGAGCCAAGTCCTTTATGTGACCAGGTCACCTGACCTAGTCCTTTGGGGCTGCTGATTTTGTCTACAGAAGGTAGCTTTTCACTGGTCCTCCCTCAACAGCGGTAATTTCCAGGTTCACCCTCCTCCCCATTCTGGAGCACAGTAGGTATCTCACCTCTTCTAGGAAGTGGGGTTTGGAGTTTGTTTTGTTGAAGTCCACCTGGTGCCCTAGGAACTAGAGGCTATGCTGGGTGTAACCCGACCCTTGCCAAGTGACCCACTCTGGCTTCTTCCTGTTCCACACTCCACACTCCACACAGTTGCTAGACCTGGAGTCCTCCCTTGAACTCCAGCCTGCAGAGGGCAGAGCCCAGCATCACATCGAGCTCTCTGCTAGCTTTGTTTTGGGGGTTGTGTTCTCTTGGGGGTCTGCTGCTGGCTGGACTCCTTCAAAAGCCCTGTCTGGTTTGGAGAATTGACACTGTCTAGACTTTATGTTATTTTGCTCCACTTGGACCAAGTGGACCTACTTGAGGTGGATATGAGTGGAATTAGCCTCATTTCTTCTCTTTACTGTACTCTCGGCTTCAGAAACCAGGCCCACAACTTAACGATGGCTGTGTCTGTTCCTGGCTTCCTCCCCTTTCTCTCCAGCTTGTGCTGTTGGGAGCTCTCGTGAGCAAGGGGTTGAGTACCCAGAGTTGTGACGGAGATAATGCCAGTGAGCGCTACTCATCTTTAACCATTGAACAGTGTGGTTTTCTTAACCAGGAGGGGTGATCTATCTTGCTGGGGCATTTCTGGTTGGGAGAACTGGAGAGCAGGTAGCAGTAATAATGATAACCCACAGTATTTCTCCAGCGCTTTATGATTTAGACAATGCGTTCTCTCCAGTCTTGGGGAGGTGGGAGGGAAATGAATCGCTGATAGCTAAGCTGGATACCTGGCAAGTATTCTAAACAGTATCAAGAGTCAGATGGTTGTCTATCTTGAGAAGCTAAGAGGGCTAGTTGAAACATTGGAGTTAGCTGGAGTTATATTCTGTGTGGAGGGTCAGAGAGCAGTCTAGTTGTGAGCTCTCTGAGAGGAGAAGCAGTTTTTTTCTGCATTTGGGGAGAGAGAGGCTCTTTGGTTGAACTTCATAGTTTTTCTTACTAAATGAAGCAATAAGGATCCACCCTCCTCTACCTCCCTGCCATCCTCAGGTTCACTTTTAATGCCCAGATGCCTAAAAGACCAAAAATCCAAAATTACTTTTTGTTGACATAGTTCAAGATTTGGAGAAATTGTCCATGAAGGTATTTGAATCTTCAGGACAAGTGAGTGATCGATGTTCTAGGTTGGTGTTCTTACAACCCCCTTGGGGAAGATCTGTGTGTTTAAAGCAGAGGACTGCACGGAGTGGGTGCCTGATGTTCACCGCTTGCCAGAAATGCATACGTTGTCTATTCCCAAACCCCTCCCAAGAGGCATGAGAGTCAATAAAGAGCTTGGAAGACATGAAAATCAAGAACAAAAAGGTTAGGATTTTCGGAGGCAGCATGGATGGAGGCAGGAGGAAGCCCGTGGCCGGCACGTGGGTGTGGGGGTCGTGGAGCTGATCCCTTGGGTTCATATCCGGGGCTTCACCACTTACCAGCTCTGTGATTTCACACAGATAACTTGTTATTTCATCTGTAAAATGGGGGTCAGAGCAATATCTACCTCATAGAGTGTGAAGATGAAATGAGATCCTTTATGTAAAGTACTTACTACAGAGTCTGGCTCGTAAGCAGTGCTAAATAAAGATTAGCTATTATTGTTATTGCTGTCACAGATTTTGCATATGACACGTTTAGAAACATTTTTTTCTGGGAAAACAAAAACCTTTTTTCTGAGTTTTAAATTTACTAATTAATTGTAGAAATTTGAGAAGGCTCAGAAAAGCACAGGGAGTGAAAATAAGTTATTGTAATCTTATAATCTATTGCTAACAAGTTACCATTTTGGTGCACATTTTCCCAATATTTTTATGCGTAATTTTGAGTCATGTATATATATGTATTTGTACATATACATATTTTCCATTTCTTCTATTGTCTTATATTTTTAAATATTCTGTACTATGTGATTCTATGTGCCTGGTATCACACTTGGTACCAGGAAAACTCATATAAGACTCATTAGACACAGCCCCACTTTGCCTTTTGCCTTTTTTATATTTCTGTTCTATTATTAATCTTCAGTCTATAGGTATGATCTTGAAGTGGAGAGAGAAGAAGACAGAATGCAAATATGAATTGTATAGTTGTTGCCGTGTTAGCACTGAGATCCCCAGCTATGGCTATTAGATATGAAATTAAAGTAAGAATAGAAGATAGAAATCAGTACAAAGTCAAAGTAATACCCTCCATTTGACAGATAAGAAAACCGAGGCACAGAAAGGCTGAATGAATGACTTGCCACCAGTCACACACTCAGTAAGAAGTAGGGCCAGGAGTCAGATCCAGGCTGTCAGACTCAAGACTCCTGCCGTTTACTGACCTGACGACTCCCCTGAAGTTCCTTACGAATTGTGCTTTAACACGAAGTTATATTATGTCAGGATGACTTCTTCAGAACACTTTCTAAAGCTGCCTCAACTTTAACTGTCAAGTTAAAATGCGATCTCCAAAGTAGTTTTTAAGTATCTTTTATTCAATTGCTCCAGGAAGCTGAGGGTAGAATTAAATATGGAGTGTTGTTGATTTAGAGATCCCGAATGTGGGGAGGTGAAGCCGTCCCCTTCCTTAGGAGGCTCGCTGCCCAGCCTCAGGCTGAAGCGCTGAAGTACTTGAGGAGAAATGACTGCTTTTTAGGGGCTGCTGCTGAAAGAGCCAAGTGATAAATGGAATTTGTAAATGGAAGCGAGAAAAACAAGCTGATTTCCAGCAAACTTCACTTGACTAATAAAAAAAAGTCATATGCTTTTCTTTTTTTTTCTTCTTTTTGGCCAGTCTAAAGCATTTTATTGAGTTAGAAAATGGCTCAGGGAGTTTTTATTTTTTGGAGTTCTTGTTGACACAAATGTTCTTGTCAACACATTTGTAAGAACCAAATTTGTTGATTATTTTAGTAAACACAAGTTGTGATCTTGACTACATATTTGATGAAGAGTAAGGGCATGCCAAGTAGTGCTTCCTTTCAAAGACAGTAAAAATGAATCGTTTGCTGCGTCATGTCACCTTCCTAAGCATGTGTAATGACAGTGTGACATAGTTTTCCAGAATGATTGTCTTTTGCTGTTGAATAAAGAAATCAAACAATTTTCTTTTTCAAGTACATAGATACTTGGGTGTTCACTTAGTTCAGAGTTAAATAATTTACAGCCAATTAAAACATTCTGGTTAAGCTTTTGTGATTTGTAATAGAGTCTCTAACCCATTCTTAACCAGAAATGCTTTTGGGGTTCCTTCTGTTCTTCCAGACTGGGAAGCCTCACTAGGAAGCAGTGTTGATGCTGGTCAGGAAGCAGATGGACTATGGAAGAGTCAGGGAGACTCAAGGAGGGGCGTGTGTTGAGGGAAAGGTAAACAGAAATGTGGGTGCTATTATGCCTTGAAGTCTAGGTAAAAAATCTTGGAAAGGCAGGGTGCCACATCATAGACCTCTTATACCTCTGGCACGCCAAGAGGAGAGAGCTGGTCTCAGTGGGCTGAGAATCCTGTAAGCCTAACACTCTGGAAGGCCGAGGTGGGAGGATCACTTGAGCTGAGGAGTTTGAGACCAACCTGAGCAAGTGTGAGACCCTGTCTCTACTAAAAATAGAAAAATTAGCCGGACATCATAGCAAGCACCTGTAGTCCCAGCTACTCAGGAGGCTGAGGCAGAGGGATGGCTTGAGCCCAGGAGTTTGAGGTTGCTGTGAGCTAGGCTGACACCATGGAACTCTAGCCTAGGAGACAGAGTGAGACTCTGTCTGAAAAAAAAAAATAAAAAGAAAAAGAAAAAAAAGAATCCAAAGGAGAAGGCTGGGCTCTTGTAGGAAATAGACTGAGGGAGGGGAATATGGCAGCCACACACAAGATTGCATTCTGATGCTTCTGGAAAGCAGCTTTGGTAAAGTTGACCAGAGATAAGAGTTATTAAGGAGCATCGAGGTGGCAACCCTTTGTGTGTCAGGGGGTTGGGTTGAAGCTGGGCCTGAGTTTCTTCTCTCATCTCTGCTGACCCCTAAGCCTCAGGGCAGGGTAACAGGCTGCCCAGGCTAGGTTTGGTGATAGTCTAAAGAAGCTATGTGCTTATCTGATCATGATGAGGCCCACAGACTACTAAAATCCAATGTATCTTTGCTTTTAATTGGACTTTTATAGACCCTGGGTGGTGACACAGTCGTTATCTCATGGGAAAAGTAGATGAATAATTGCTAAATAAAGTTGGTTTGGGAGATATAATCATATAGTGGGAGAATAATAAAAATTTGATTTCAGTTATGAGGCTCAGCTGAGCACCAGTGGTAGTCAATAAATATCTGTTGGATGAATGAAGAAAAGAATGAATGAATGTTAGAGCACATTTAGCAGACAGCCAAGCATGGCTGCAGGATGTGTGGATCTGGGAATACTTTCCGAACAAAAAATTAAATTTGTGAATGCATTTAAGGGGCAGAGTCAGAAATAGTAATGGGCTCTTGCAGTGGAAACTGCAGTTTCCTCTCAAAGAATGTTCATTTCAGCCACTTCTCCATGGTTAGACACCTTAAGAGGAGAGTATACCTGTGATGACTAGAACTCAGACAGAAGAGTAATTCCTTCAACTTGGGACTATGTGGTCAAACACACATGCCTTGACAGTGTGCTAGGCTCTTTGTGAGGGGCTCAGGAGTGAGTGGTGAATGCACTGGACACAGCCCTGAGCTCCCAGAGCTGCCACTCGATATTATGGATAACCATTTATAAAATTGCCGCACCGGTGAGGAGTGGCACACTGGAGAAGTGCAAGGTGCAGTGAGGGCATTTTTGCAGGGGAAATGAATGTGGTGGTGGGGGTAGGTTCCAGGAGGCTTCTTTGAAGAAGTGACATTTCAGCTGGGTTCTGAAAGATAAGACCGAATTAGGCAGGCAGGTGTGTGGGCGTGGGGAACAGAGGTGGGACAGCGAATAGAATAGTGTAGACTAGAGAAGGAACATTGTATGTATAGGCCTGGAGATGAACAGCAGCTGGGAGCTTTCAAGGAACAAAAATGTGGCCAGTGTGTCTGGAAATCATGCGAAAGCAGAAGAACGGTATGAAGCAGAGGTGGCAGGGGCTGAGGTTGTACGAGCCTTACATGTCTCAAAAATAATGCTGGGCTTTTTACTAAGAGCAGTGGAAACCATCAGAGGTTTCAAGTTGGGAGGTGGCGTGACTCTGTTTACATTTAATGTGCTGGAGGGGCCACAAGTAGATTTGGTGGCCCAAGGAGGAGGCTGTTGCTGTCCAGGAAAGATAAGACTGCATTTGTACTACAGCTGTGGTGGTAGAGTTGGGCAGAATGTTATGGATTAGAGCTATGTTTTAGAGAGAGAACTGGCAAAATTTAGTGGGGAGAGAAGTGTTGATGGAGAGGGCGGCGGTAGGAGTAATCAGGTTCTGGACATGAAAACTTAGTGGAAGGAATAGCCATTCACAGAGCTGGGGAATACTGGAGAAGAGGGGAAGATCTTGATTTTCCAGTGTGGATATGCTGAGTTTGAGATCCCTATGAGACAGACACGTGAGTGAGAGGTGCAGTATATGATAAAGGAAGCCATTATCAGTGGAGAAAAAACAAATTATTTCAGTAAATGGTGTTGGGGCAGCTGGCTAACCATTTGGAACAAAATAAATACAATTCTGACTTCCTGTCTTAAACCTGAATGCATTTCAAATGAATTAAACATTTAAGTGTGAAACATAAAACCATGAAGGTGCCAGGATAAACTATGGAAAACTTTTATAGAATTTTGAGCCTGGGAAAGTTTTTCTAAACATGGCACCAAAGGGAGAGTATAAAAGATAAATTAAATTGCTTGATTATGTGGGAAGAAAGAAAACAAACCTCCCGTTATGTCAAAAATCACCATAAATAAACTTAAAAATGAAATAAGCTGAAAAAATGTTTGTAACATGTGACAAAGAATTAATATTGCTTAATATATGAAGAGCTTCTACAAATCAATAATAAAAATGAATATCCTAGAAAGAAAATTGGTCAAAAGACATAAAAAGGTAGTTTACAAAGACAATATGAATGCTGAATAAATACATTAAAAAAATGTTCAGTCTCTTCTGTAATCAGAGAAATGCAAGTTAAAATATGAGGCACCACTCTGTCAATCAAATTGGTAAAGTTTTGTTTTTGTTTATTTTCAAATGATATGAAATGGTGGCAGGGGTATGGAAGAGGTATTACACTAACATACTTTGATGGTAGGAGTAAAACTTAGTACATACTTTTTGAAGTTGAATTTTATAGTTTCAGAAGATAAAAGGTAACATTTCATAACATTTTGACTATTGAAATACTCAACTTATAATTTGCTTTCACATAGGCAAATTTAGTTGAAATCCAAACTAGGTGAAGCAGTTGCAAGAGAACACTTTAATGTTTTTAAACAACTAACAAGCAGATGAATTATTTGAACATTAATTCTTTATTACTTACGCACCAAGTGCTATGCTAGGCTCTTAGGAAACAAAGAAGAATAAGAATGTTCTCTGTGTAGCCTCAAGAAGCTTATAATCTCGCAGTGCCCAAGCTACTAGGCCCAAACAAACAATGTCCTAGATGTGAAAAATTTCCCATATGGTCTTGGAACACCTATTGTAATCTTTCAGAAATGAGGAGAATAATAAACATGTCAGTGGATGGAGATAGGAAATTGTTCTTATTTCTAAAAGAGGAGGAAAAAGTAGATTTGGATAATGAAATGATGAATTATTAAACAGATGGTTGGTTTTCGTGACCATCATTGGTTCATTGTGAATAAATCATATCAAAAAGTAACTACTGTGTCTTTTTGACTTGCTGGACTTAGATAATCTCTTGATTTCTTCAAACCATTGGATACTGTTTCTTGTCATTTTGTTGTGGGCAAGATGGTTGGTTTTCTAAGGAGGCTTCATGGATGCATATGGTTCCGCCAAGGATCCTTGAGTGCTCCTGCGGGGAGGGGAGGGAGCCCCAGCAGGTTGGACGCTCCTCACCCTTGCTTCACCTAGAGATGCTCCTCTTTTATCTATTTATAAGTTGAAAATATGTTGCCATTGTGTTAGACGGAAGTCTTCCCCTACCAAAGGAAAAAGTTTGAAAACCCCTGGATTAGATTGAGGTGGATTCGTGGCTGGCTGGTAATCACATCCTCATGGTGTTGCTTAATGGATTAATATCACCTAAAGAGATCTCTCTTAGGGACTCTACTCTTTTTTTCCTTTTTCTTTTTTTAAATTATAAATTTAATTTTTTATTCTTTAATAAATTTTTTTTTCATACTACTACAGCAATTCTGAAAGGGACTCTACTCTTGATTTATCAAGTTCAGTACTTTTCTCAATGACCTGGTGACAGCTTTGAAGGCATGCTTAATGGTTTTTGCATGACACTGGGTGGAAAGATAGCTAAACCAGTATGGGGGGAATCAAGAATCAGAGCTTTCAACACTGACAAGAGGGAACATAATAGGGATAAATGTCAAATTCTGTACGTAGGTCCAAAAATCAAATGGTACAAATACAGGGTGGGAGAGACAGGTGAAAAAAGACTCAAGGATTTTAGTTGATTTCAATCTCAATATGTCCCCAGTGTGATGGGCTGCCAAGGAGCTGTGAAAAACCTCCTGCATAAACAGAGCATCGTATCTCAGCTTGAAAGTTATTCCCTCAAGGAAACATTCTGGAACTTTTTCCCAGAGTGTGTCTGGCAAGCTGTTCCGTGCTTCCAGGCATCTGGCTTGCTTTGTCAGAGATCTCCTTGTACCTTCTCATAATGGTTTGGTTTGAGTGTCTCCTCAGCTGGGCTCTGTGCTGGGCCTGGCAGATTCCTCCTCTGTCTCTAGAGCCTGACCAAGCGCCTCCCACATCATTAGTCATCCAGCAAATGTTTGTTGAACAAAGGCGTGTAATGCTCAGTTTGGGGATCTATCTTTTCAAAGAAAAATGGGCAAACCTAGTGTATGTCTAGAGGAGGCCGGTAGGAAGGTGATTAGTGTCAAAAAAATGTATGGGAGAAATTTGAGGATACCAGGCATGCATAGTCTGGAGAAGTAAAGCTATTAATATAAGGGTCACATGCTAACTTTTTTTTCAAATATTTAAAAGTGAGTAGTGACTTAGGTTGTTGGCTGCAGATGACGGGTATAGTAGGGGAGAGGAGAAGAAAACAGAGAGGAAGGTGAGGTGTATATTTGAGGAAATGACAGTAGCTTACAACTCAGGGTAAGGCAGAACTGAAAGACAGAACTGTCCCAAACTGGGAGGGCCTGAGTCTTATGATGTGGCCTAATTGCCCTTCTCCAGATGGGGTTGGATGACCAGCATTATGATAGCTGAGGAGGGGTCTTTTTTTACAGGTAGTGAGATGGTTAGAAAAACTCTCTAGGGGTCTTTCCAGTTCTAATGGTTTTATGATTTTATGTTCATTTTCTAGAGAAAAGAGCAGAGTCATTTTTCCAAGTCATAACACAAGGCAGAGGCTAAAGTGAGATTCGTTGAGATTCATTGACTGGCATTCTGTTTGCACTCTTGGATTGGGATTTATGTTTAGGCTGTTGTTCATGCCCGCTGAAAGCTCAGTGCTTTAAATGGTCTGTATTTATAATATTCTATATCTCTTGTTATTAAATTTATGTTTCGAACAATTAACCTTCCACTTATTTTTTTTAAGTTTTAAATTTTTAATATTATGGGTATATAATATTTGTATATATTTATAGGGTACACATGATGTTTTGATACAGGCATACGATGTGTATTAATCCAATCAGGGTAATTGGAGTATCCATCACTGCAAGCATCTATCATTTCTTAGTGTTAGGAACATTCCAATTCCACTC
The DNA here is from genome assembly GCA_008086735.1 of Cheirogaleus medius. Classification (NCBI taxonomy): domain Eukaryota; kingdom Metazoa; phylum Chordata; class Mammalia; order Primates; family Cheirogaleidae; genus Cheirogaleus; species Cheirogaleus medius. Next base: position 52,902,846 of record VBSM01000361.1, on the reverse strand, counting down.
TCTTAGTTATTTTAATTTTTTTTTTTTTTTTTTTTAGACAAAGTCTTCTCTGTTGCCTGGGCTAGAGTGCCATGGTGTCAGCCTAGCTCACAGCAACCTCAAACTCTTGGGCTCAAGCAATCCTCCTGCCTCAGCCTCCTGAGTAGCTGGGACTACAGGCGTGTGCCACCATGCCCAGCTAATTTTTTCTATTTTTAGTTGCCTAGCTAATTTCTTTTTATTTTTAGTAGAGATGGGGTCTTGTTCTTGCTCGGGCTGGTCTTGAACTCCTAATCTCAAGCAATCCTCTTGCCTCAGCCTCCCAGAGTGCTAGGATTACAGGCATGAGCCACCACACCTGGCCTCTTAGTTATTTTAAAGTATACCATAGCTTATTGTTGACTATAGTCACTTTGCTGTGCTATTCAATATTCTTCATTCTCTCTATCTAACTAGATTTTTGCACCTATTATCTATCCCCTTTTATAGGCTATTTTAATATCCGGTCTTCCTACTCTGTTTAATTAGGTCATGCAGCAGCACCTCATAGAAATGCCCAGGTCATTGCCATATGAGGCCCTCAGGCCTGGGCTGGGAGCTACTTGGGAGGCAGCAGCCACATCCTGTACTTGGCAGTGAAAGTGCTGGGGGAAAGCCCTCAGAGCCAGGCAGTGGAAACAGATGAAAAACAATAGGCTACGTCTATGCACATTTTAGCACATTTGTCATATGTTGAGTAACTGTGAACAGAGATCAGATGAGGAGAATGAAGGCATAGATGTAATTATGTCTATTATAAGGAAATAATAGACACTAAAAGGAATGTTCTGGAACCTTGAAGTAGTGTTTTCTTTTTTTTTTTTTTT
>VBSM01000361.1:52882066-52894127 GCA_008086735.1 Cheirogaleus medius | reverse complement strand
AGGATTACAGGCGTGAGCCACCATGACCGGCCCCTGGGCAACATCTTGATTTCAGCCTATGAGAGACCCTGAGCCAGAGGCACCCAGCTAAGGCTGCCTGGATTCTTAACCCACAGAAACTTTGAGATAATAAATGTTTGTTGTTTTAAGCTGCTAAATTTGGGGATAATTTATTATGCAGCCAGCAATAGCTAATACACCTACATAGCTCCCATCCCGTTCATTCCAGTAGGTGCTTCTTTCAGCTGCTGCTTAGCGGTGAAGAGTCAAGCCGGGCTATCAGCAGAGGAAAGTGCGCTCATCCTGCTGTGGTGGGTGGCAGACACCCAATCTCAGTTGTCTCAAGTTATTAATATTTAGAAAAAATAGATTTTACATCTTTTAGAAGTACAGTCTCATCTTGCAATCTCTCCAGGGACTATTATTATATAAAATATTACCCATTCTGATTCTAGCAGAAGTATTCTCGTCTTGGCTGTGAAAAAAATGTGAGGAACGATGATAGAGCTTGGCACAGGAGGTTTCTGTCTCTGGATTTAGTGATCTCTGAGAAGGAAGTGTGCACTGGGGAAAGAGTCCCATGGCCATTCTTAACCATTTAATTGTCAGGACACCCGAACAAGAGTGTTCAGCAGGGAGATAATGTGGTCTCCTACAGAGCAGGAGATAGAGACTCTCACTCCTGCACTTGAGAAGAGGCATCACACAGAATTTTGACGCGATGTCCAACATACCGATTGGTATATCGTTTGGGGTATAGGACTCTCATGTTTAAAGATGAGGTTGATAGCAATTTGATTTCCTCCTGAGGGATGTGTGCCTATGGAGTTAACTTGAGGCTCCCCACTCTGGGCAGGTCCTAAACAGTTGTGGTGGTTAAAAATCAGTTTTTGGTGGCTGCTTAGATGTTTGAAAAAGTGGTTGAGGCTCCTAGATTCCAGCTGAGGTGAAACCTGGGATCTATTAAATGAAGAGAGATCTTTCAGGAATGTGGAGTCTGTTTGCAGAGTTGAGGCTTCTCCGGCCCTAACGGCCAAACACAAACCTTGCACTAGAATCTATTACCATTCAGCTTCTTAAAAGGATAAGTTCCTTATAAGAGGATTTGAACTTAAATTTTAACATGATATTGTGTTCTGTCTGATGTGTTGTTTTATTAACCAGGTAGTCTTTATTGAATAAAGAGACAGAACAGCTGGTTCCTTTGATTGCCCAACACAGGGCAGAAAAGACAGAAATGAAATTAAGGGGAAGGCTGTCCTAGAACACAGTTTGAGTTGAGTGCTCTCTGTTCTTTACTCTCACAAAGTGTATTTGGGAAAGTGAAACTGGAGAGAGAAACTCATATAACTTTTATAGTGCTCAGATCTTGATCTTACCATTTTAGCTGAATGTGTCATCACACTCAGAAACAATAATATTGCAGCAACTTCGAGAAGAGAGGTAGACAGAAAGGCTGATCACCAGTGAGGCGGCAGCACTGACAGCTTAGCTGTGGTTCTTTAAGACTTCCAGGAGCTGCTGTTTAGTGATGGTGAGTTATCATGAGTGACCCTGAGCAGGCGTTTGCCCCCTCCTGAAGAATACTTCCTAATCTCGATTGCCCATGTGTGAAGTGTTTCCACACTGATGCAGATCCTTCATCCAGGTTTCCTAAAATTACACAATATGCCCGTGGTTGCTCTGAGTGTGTGGTGTTCAAAAGGTGCTCAGGACACATTACTAGGAGGACTGAAGGACAGAAGAGCGAGCACAGCCCGTTCGTTAGACTGCGGAATTTACATGCCACCTGGTCTCACCTGTAGGGGATTTTAAGAGCTGGGACATCAGCAAAGAAAAGATTGGGAGGAAGAGTCAGGGTGATTGGTGTTGGTGATTAGGGGAGAAGGTGTTGAGATGGCTCATACATGCTGAAAAGAAAGAAATTCTTTCTTGTGTGCTCCTTCAGAGAATCTTATAGAAAATTACAGGAGTATTTAGTTGCTTTCTAGAATAAAATCTGAGGAGGGATTAAATTAAGGGGCTTCTTTTAATATCTGTCCTAGCCCCTTTATCTATTCCCAGACTGTGAGCCAAGTGGTGCAACTAGTAGATGTCAAAGTTGTCGAAGTTGCTAATTTTAATTCTGAGATTTACCCATAAGGACCATTAATCACCTCCGATATAAGATAGCACCCCCTGCCCCGATAGTTGAAATAACTATGCAGCAATTTTAGAGTATGCTGGGAATGTGAACAAGGGCTCTTTAAAAGAAGTGGCCTGTGCAATATATTATTTGACAAAGAGAGGTCTGATCAGGACTGTAAGATGACAGGAAGTAGATTTTATTTTTCCTGTAGCCTTGCCCTCTGGGAGATTCACATGCAGAAAATCCACAGGCAGAAAACAAGCTAAAAGTGTGTGTTCTTTGACGGTTGGCTGCTAAAATTACTGTGACCTCCTGTGCTTTCCTTGGGGAAAGCACTCAAAATCTTTGTTTCTCAATTTTCCTTCAATTCCCAGTTAATTAAAGGTGAGAGAGAGATAATTAGAAATATGAATGGTGCTCACATTGACTTCACTGTAATTATCTGCTTATAAATCTTGTCATTGCTCAAATATAGGGAACTCTATGTTGGTGGAAATCACAATTGCTCTTTATTTCTTTGACTTATAGAAAAATGAGTCCTTGAAAATATTTTGACTATTCTTTTTAATTTCTCTCTTAAACTTATATTTTCTAGCACAATCTTTTCTCTTTTGCCACTTACAGCATTTGGAAATTTAGCTAAATTGCGGAAGTGGAGCTGACAGTGAGCAGTGGAAACTGGGGAAAGAATTAGCAAAGGAGGAAGGAGATACAGTTCAGAGGTTCATTTCTGTGGCTATTTCTGATGCTCTGAAATAAACTTTCTACCCATCATGCCATAGTGATATATGTGAAAACAAGTGATCAATTTTTTACTTAGAAGTATGCTAGTGGAGATTAGGAATGGGTGCTGTGGTAGAATCAATATGGCCATGAATTTGTGTGATTCCAGAGGAAGGAACTAGGATTTATGGTGGCATTTCCAAGGAGACGTCTAACCACAGAATAGTCTGCTTTGCCCAAGAAATTATGTGGGACAAATCTCCAGCGGGGTTGGGATTGGGGTGGGTTTGGGGAATATCTGGTTGGAAAGTGAGAGAAGGAATTTTTACACTGGGAGAGAGGTTGAGCTGGTTCTGTCCACAGGCAGTTACTTGTTTTGATTGTTGGCAGTGAGTATAAAATAATTTATGTTAAAATAGCACCTTCCAGTTTGCAAAATGTTTTCTCACATTATTATACTTTTTAATCCCTACCATAGCTCTCCATCCTAGGAAAGGACAGAGATCAAACGTAATTAAGGCTATTATAACCTTAACTGATGGTTTCTATTGTGATAGGTACCAGATAGAAAAGTAAAATAGAGGTTTAATTGCCTTCTAGGTGCTTAAAAACTACTTGGGGACATAGGATATACACATAAATAAGGCTACAGGATGGCTGTGTGAATTACCTGATCTAGATCAGTGTTTCTCAAAGTGTGGTCCCTGGAGCAGCAGTATCAGCATTACCTGGGGTCTTGTTGAAAATGCACATACTTGGATCCCACTCCATACCTATTGAATCAGAAACTCCTCGGGTGGGGGCATCAATCAGTGTTTTTAAAAAGTCTTCCAGGTGATTATGATACATGCTCAAGTTTAAGACCAATGATACACTCTAGTCTAGCCTAATACTTCTCAAACTTTAATGTGCAGAAGAATCACCTGGAACAGTGCCATGCAAAATGTGGTTCAAGAACTGCAGGCTTTCCAGGTGATTTTTTATGCCTCTAAAGTTTGAGAAACACTGACCTGAAAGCTTGTTAAACACAGATTCTCTAGTCCCATTCCCAGGCATTCTGATTCAGTTGATGGGACCTGAGAATTTCTGTTTCTAACTAACTCTCAGGGGCTGCTGGTGCTGCTAGACTATCCTTTGGGTAGCCCTGCTCTAAGCAGTCTGTGCCTTTGGGATTTATCAGAGAAGTGGGCAACCAGAGGTCCCAGTAGACTGGGCAGTGTAGGAAGCCTTCATGGAGCGGAGGAGGTAGGACTTGATCTGAGGCTGAAGGGAAAGGTTAGGCTTAGATAAATGGAGGTTATTTGGGGCAGGGAGGATGGGATGAGCACCCACATGTTAGGGTGAAGGAGAGCATTCACAGAAGGTAGACCTTGGCCTGTCCTGCCTGGGTCTGGAGAGTGTTGCACCCTGTCAGCTCTCATGCATTGTCCCCAGGAAGGAGTCTTAGAGCCAGGCAGCAGGCAAACAGCTGAGGGTTGTGAGCACTGCCTCAGTTGTGCTGTATAGGGTCCTACCCTCCACTGGGACTTTCAGACCCTTATGGCTCTCTGCTGTTCCCTCCTAGTCCCTTGGTTTTCTTGCTTGTCGAGTTCAGCTTGCTCCAACTCTGCAGCATGATTGTTCCCTCAGTTTGGTCTGGGTTCTCCAGGCTTGGATTCTGGCCATTCTTCCCAGACTCAATATTGATTTCATTCCCCTGGACAGCTGCGTGGCTTCGCCCTCCATCACTCGCCCTTCCACCCTCATCCCCCAGCCATCATCTCAGCCAGGACTAGTGGGGATGAGGGGCAGGTGTGGAGTTGGGAGCCCTAGCCTATATGCTCAGCCATCTCCTGCATGCTTTTGTCTTTGCTGTGTCCTGTTATCTCCTGGTCAGCCCTCTGTTGCTGCCCAGGACAGAAGTGGAAGACAACATGAGAAGGACCACAGGTCAGGCTTGGAGGTCTGGATAAGCAGCCTTGGGTTAACGGAGGTCACTAAAGGTTTATAACTGATGGCCTATTATAAAGTCAAATCACAGTGAGCTTGAGTCTGGGGCACAGAGAGCAGATGTCCATCAGGGCCCCTTAACATTCTTTTATTCATGGTTCCACTCAGCTATTCCACTCAGTTTTTGGTCATCCTTGGGTACCCTAGTGGTTTCTATGTCTGGAATATGGCCTTTCTCACAGAGAGAAGCTGCCTGAACCCCCCAGGAGAGGTCATATCAGATTCTAGAAATACCCAGGACCAGCTGTCATTCCCCAGCCTCTCAGTAGAACCAGCTCCTGCTACTCCTGCTGTGGGCCCTCCTTCTCCCGATCCACATGGGCCCTCTGGCTGCTTGGTCACTGTCCTTGTATTTCCTCACTGGTCTCTGTTCTCTGATGGCCACTTGAAGACCCAGCCATGGAGGTCTGTCAAGTCACCCCGGGCACCTTGCTGCTATCGTGATGTGGATTCACAGTCAGGAGGGCTCTGTGCCCCTGGGGAGGTGTTCCAGGTGCTTGGAATCTGGCCTCTGGTGGAACATACCTTGGATCCCTCCATGCCTAGGACTTTGATGTTTTCAGCCTTCATTTGCCCTCACTAGTGGTTCACAGTCCATATTCCCAACCTGGAGGCTGGCAGGGAGAATTACAGACACTCAGATATCCCTCAGCTGCCTCTGTGCACCAACATGCTTCATCGCCCAGGCCTGCTCCTTCAGTGCCCTTCGGAAGTGCCCTTAGTGTTTTGCTTTTGCTAAAGCCCTCTGCTCGTGAGATCTGGGGCCACTTTGTGAACCCTGAGAGTGCTGCAGACTGAAGCCTTTAGCTTGGCCTCTTTATCTCTAAGCAGAGTCAAATCTAATTCTATTTCTCTTTTAAAAATGTTTTCTGCCAAGCTCCCAAAGGCCAAAGCTGGAACAATTTGAGCAACAAAATAAGTAATGAGAGTATTGGATTATAACTTATAGAATAAAATAAATATCCATTAGTGCATACTTACATAAATAAATAATTGAATACATTAGTAAATGGGGAAGAAGGGACAGTAGTATTCTAATCAATACATGTAGAAGGAATGAGAGGAATTGAAAATTGCAATTGAGCAAACACTGCAGTAATAATTGCTTCAGATGACATCCACCGATGGCTGCTAAAATTAGTGGGCTAAAGTTTGAAGAGGAACAGGATATTTGTACAAAGTCTCTCTCCCCAGATTATTAATTGCAAATGGAAAAATAGTAACTTTATAGTGAAGAAACCTGCAGCCACCACCTTTACCACGTGGTCAAGGTGAATATCACCAGTGGTAAGACATGGACATTATATGCTCTGAGAAGGTGTATTAGTCAGTATTCTTCAGAGAAACAGAACCAATAAGATATAAAGAAATTTATTATAAGTAATTGGCTCACATGATTATGGAGGTAGACAAGTTCCAAGATACACAGAGTAAGTTGGCAAGCTGGAGACCCAGGAGAGCCGATGATATAGTTCTAGTCTGATGCCAGAGGCCTAAGACCCAGGAGAACTGACGATGTGGTTCCAGTCTGAAGGCTGGCAGACTTGAGACCCAGGAAAAGGCAATTGTTTCAGTTTGAGTCCTGAGGCAGGAAAAAGCCAATGTCCTGATCTGAAGGCAGTCAGGCAGAAGGAATTCTTTCTTACTCAGGAGAGTCTCAGCCTTTTTGTTCTATTTAGGCCTTCACCTGATTGCAATTTGCTTTACTCAAATGCCTATTTCATCCAGAAACACCTTCATAGACACACCCAGAATATTGTTTGAACAAATATCAGGACACCCTATGGCCCAGTCAAGTTGATGGGTAAAATTAACCATCAAAGAAGAATACATTATTGTTATACTTGCCAAAAATGCATGACCTAATCTAATCATTAGAAAACCTTAAACAAGCCAATACTGATGGACATTTTAAAAAATAACTGACCCGTATTCTTTAAAAATGTTAATGTCATGAAAGACAAGGAAAGACTAAGGAACTTTCACAGATTGGAAAACTTTCATAGACCAAGGAGACGTGACAACTAAGTGCAATGTGGGATCCTAGAACAAAAAAGGACATTAGTTGAAAAACTAATAAAATTTGAATAAAGTCTGTAGTGCAGTTAATAGTATCATAGTAATGGTCAATTTCTGAGTTTTAATAAACGTACTGTGGTTATGTAAGATGTTAACATTATTGGAAGCTGGTTGAAGGGTGTACAGGAACTGTGCTATTTTTGCAACTTTTCTGTAAGTCTAAAATTATTTCAAAATAAAAGTCTAAAAAAGCTTTTTGCCAGCAGGTACTCTGAGGACTTTTTAATGACAGAGGATATTTTTATATTCTTTATGTTTATAATTGTCTCATGTGTGTAATTTTGCATCTACCACTCAACATTTTCCAGATACTAAATTCTATCCATATTTTTTTGCAAGCACCTATAAAAACCCTCTGATTTCTGTTCTTTTTTCCCCCTTCTGTATTCTTCTCTGACCAAAGCATCCTTTTGTACTTTCACAGCTCAGCCTTCCTCCTGTTGTTCCATGAGGTCTTTATCTCTGAGATGAAGATCCATGTGGCATACTGTAGAGACAGAGTGCACTGGCCAGAAGTCAGGGGATCTGGTGCCAGCATTCTTAGTCTGGTTCTGTTACTAACTCACCCAGTGTCCTTCCAGTTTTAACATTCTGAGACCAAATGGCAAATTTTGGCTAAACGCTATATGCACTAGTTGACTATGAGTTCAAATGATTATTTTTTTTCTTTTTATCAAGATCCTGTGTACTCTGTTTTTAGGTTTTCCAAATTTTTTATCTGTATATATTTTTTTCATCATGCCCCAAAGTCTTTGGATTCTACAACAGACTTCACAATTGGGTCCTTCAAGGAGCAACATTTTCTTTCTTCCTATTTATGGATGTATATATGTGTGTTCAGGAAGCCATTGTTGCTTTTTAATTTTTTTTTAAATTTTGGTTTCTTCTTTCTCAAGCTATATATAGCCCCTGTCGCAATAGCCCTAAAGCCCCCTTGTGGCATCTGTTTTTTCGGCTATCCTGTGTTTGGACCTTGAATGGGTCAAGCCGAGGCACAATTCCATAGGGAGGATTATTTGGCTATCAGCTGATGCGCCCCTCCCACCCTAGCAGCACAAGATGTCCAGGGCAGGGTCCCTCTGCTCACCTGCATCAACTTAGCAGCAGGGGGATGGCGGAGGCATGGAGCTGGCAGGAGACAACATTAGGAAGTAACTCACACTCTTGAGAACAAATGTTATCTAGTTTTTCTTTGCTATTTTTGCCCAGTTAGTATTTTATCCCTATTAATAGGCTTAGATCCGGGGGTAAGACTCAAATAATGGAGAAGTTGGTTGACAGTGGGAAACATCTAAGCTTCTAACATGGATGACTTGATTGTCCTCACCAGAAAAGACAATTTGGTTAGGTTCAGCATGTTGTACTAGCATAGATATTCCTTAGTCCCTATGAAATATATAATAGAAATGATTTTTTATAAATCACTTCAGCCTCATTTGTGCTGTATTGGTTTGTTAACTCATGTTCCCACCTCTAGTTATTTCTCCTCCTATCTCACCTGTGCACTGTCATCAGATATTTAATTTCCTCAGCTTGCCACCCAAGAATGGTGAAATGGGTGGATATTCCTAGAGTACAGATCAGGCATGTAGTAAACATGGTATAAGAGTTTGTTACATAAAAGTAAGAGATGACCCTTACTTTCAAAGAGCTAACCATTTAGCTGGAAAGATAAAATGCACAAAGAAAAACAAGCCATGTATAGAGCATTATGGAAAAATGCCACTCGGGAGGCCTGAAAGAGAAGAGGCAGGATGTATCTACTGTGTGGTCTGCTCAAGTCACCTCACTTATTCTTCCCATTTTATAGCTCAGGAAGTTGAGGTTAATAGGCATTAAATGTCTTAAAGTCCTATAAGGTCGTATGTGCAAAAGTTGGATTTGAACACGTGACTGTATGAACTGCAAGCTCCTGTTGCCACCAAAAAGCTTTGCAAGGAGACTGGAGCTGGACCTCGAAGGATGGATAGAATTGATCAGACAGAGGGACGTGGTGAGCACATGTAGTTGTGGGGGCAGGAAGGGGGCACAGCATGAGCAAAGGGGAAGCAGTGGGAAGCATATAGTGTGCTGGGGAGAGGGGGTGGTCCCCAGGTTTGCTAGGGAAAGGGAGGATGAGGGATAAAGCTGGAACATGGATTGGAGGCAGCAAATAATTGGCCTTGAATTCCAAGTTGAGTTTGGACTTTCTTTCATAACTCATTTCATAAGTACTTGAAAGTGTTTGCGAAAGTCACATGATGAAAAGAGTGACTTGGGAGATCGAAGTGCTGATGGGATATGGGATGGACAAGAGAAAGGGAAGGACTATCCTGAGAGCTAATGTGCATGATGTCATTTCATCCTCACAGTAGCTCTAACAAATAGACCCTCTTAATATCATCTCCATTTTCCAGATGAGAAAACTGAGGCTTCGAGAGGTTAAGTGATGACCAGGTGAATAAGAGTGGTGAATAAGACGGGATCCAACTCCAGCCGTGCTGCCTCCATATGCTACAGTGCCTGACAGTAGCCTGGAGACAACGTGCAGCAGTTTTGTTTTTTTTTAATTTTTATTTCAGCATATTATGGGGGTACAAATGTTTAGGTTATGTGTGTTGCCTTCCCCTCTCCCGCCCCCAGAGTCAGAGCTTCAAGCGTGCTCATCCCCCAGATGGTGCGCATCGCACTCATTATGTATGTATATACCCATCCCCTCACCCCCCACCTGCCCGGCGCCCGATAAATGTTATTCCTATATGTGCACTTAGGTGCTGATCAGTTTAATGGATTGGGTGTGATAGTCCAGGTGGAAAGGCCTCAAGTAAGTCAGTACTGGTGGGGACGGAGAGATGGGAGCAGTGGTGTGAAACGGCCTTGCACGGGAGCTTGATGCCAGGGCTGGGTTGGTGACTTCATGGCTTCTCTTCACTTCGTGTTTCCTGTGGACGCTGCTCCTCAGCTGTGAGAACCTTTCCAGGACCATGGGGGCAGGAAACCTCGCCTCGTAACATCTTAGGGAGCTTAGACTTCTTGTTTCTCCTGGGGAAATGTATTTAATTTGATAATGGAAGTGCTGAAGTTGGCTGTGTTTGGTGTGGGTTATTTTTGAGATGGTTTAAGAAAACTTCCAGGTGTTCTCAAGCATCACAAGTGTTAATTGCTACAGTTTGAGACAAGAAGGTTCTCCAGAGGTCCATAGTGATCAGTTCTCCCTTCCCGTGAGCCCCCTTCCTCATCTGTTTATTTTGATATGTTTCGTGCTTTGCTACCCTGTGGATTATTGTATCACAGAATTGCTTAATTCATTTTACTTTTGTTCTAATTTTTATTTTATTTTATTTATTATTGTTATTATTTTATTATTTAGACGGTCTTCCCGTAAAGACTGGAAGACCTGCTAGACAAATTCTCAAAGAGCTGTTAACACTAATTTTTTTTTTTTTTTTTTTAAGAAAAAGGGTGTCCATGCATTTGAACTCTGCAAAGCTTTTTGGTACATAGTTCAAGAGTGTATGATGAGAGTGTGCTGAATGCCATTGTGATCACGTGGAGCAGGTGGGCCAGCCCAGTGACCTCTCTGCTCTGTCTGCTGCAGGTGATAAGAAGTACATCATGGGGCCCAAGCTTTCCACTCTTGACGCCACCGTCTTTGGACACTTGGCACAGGCAATGTGGACGTTACCAGGGACAAGACCCGAGCGGCTGATCAAAGGCAAGCCCTACACACCTCTTCAGGGTTTGGGAGTTGCTGGGGGTGTGTGGGTTAGGGATAGCACAGTGGAGAATTCTAGGCCAATGCCTTGAGCCTAGCTGTGCTTTATGGAGACACCAGGCTGTGGTGTCTGGGGCCAGGGTCGGTTTTCTGTACTCGGGACATTCAAGGGAGGAGGAGAGACTGGCCTTCTCACCTGCCGTCTTGCCCAGACTGTGTTCTTAGCAGTGCTGACACAGATCATGTCACGTTTTATACCAGGACTTTTCTTCCATTTCCTTACGTAATGGGACTTAAGACTTGTGGAAATAGGGCTTGAATTCTACCCCGTGCCCTCGTTTTGTTGGTCTTCCTTCATTTCCTGTGGGCAGTGGTAGTTCACCACTTTCTGGCAAATCCAGTGCCGAGGCAGCCATGCTGAGGTGGGGCTGATGAACTCCCTGCACATTTCAGATACTCTTTCTGAGTCTGAACTGGTTTTAGGTATTTTGCGTGTAGGTATAAGTACATATGATTCTGTGTCATTCGAGTTCAAGCACTCCCTTCTCCTATTCTAGTGGGGTGGCTGTAGATCATACATTGAGTAGTAGAGCTGGCGAGTTCAAGATTGTGGGAAGACGAGGAAAATGTCAACAAATACTTTGTAAGTCTAGTGCTATCCAAAATATTATTACTATTTTTTATATATTCATTTTTTACCAAAGAAACACAACTGTAATATTTTGCGTGTGTGTGATCTTGGTTGTAGGGCCTGTCTGAATTACAAGAGACAGAAGGAGAAAAAGTAGTAAGTGGGGATAAATGGGACCAGAGCTAGGGGGTGAATGTGCATGTGTAGGCTGAGGGTGGGAGTGGTAGGAGAAAATTCTCTTTTTTTTCCTGTGTGTGTGTGTATGTGTATAAAATTATTATTATGGGTTCATAATAGTCATACATCTTTATAGGGTACATGTGATGTTTTGATACAGGCATACAATGTGAATTAATCAAATCAGGATAATTGGGGTATCCATCATCTCAGAATTTATCATTTCTTTGTGTTAGGAACATTCCAATTCCACTCTTTTAGTTATTTTAAAGTATACCCTCAACTTAATGTTGATTTAGTCACTTTGTTGTGCTATCAAATATTGTTCATTTTATCCAACTATCTAACTATATTTTTGTACCCATTAACCATCCCGAATTTATCCCCCCCTCCCTACTACACTCCCCCCCTCCCCCGTAACCATCATTCTACTTTCTGTCTCCATGAGATCAATTGTTTTAATAGTTAGCTCCCACATATGAGTGAGAACATGCAAGATTTGTCTTTCCCACTTGGCTTATTTCACTTATTTCCAGTTCCATCCATGTTGTTGCATATGGCAGGATTTCATTCTTTTTGTGGCTGTATAATATTCCATTGTGTGTATGTACCACAATTTCTTTATCTATTTATTCACTGA
>VBSM01000361.1:52846863-52862666 GCA_008086735.1 Cheirogaleus medius | reverse complement strand
AAAAAAAAAAAAAAAAAACTCCACAAAAAACCAAAAAACCAAACAACAACAACAAAACACAAAAGACCTTCAGAAAACTGGATGTCTAAGAAATATTAATAGTTGTCCACAGACCACATGACCTGAATTCTAATAAGTGTAAAGTTCTGGTATATCCTCATCCCCCTGAGATGACTCACACTGTCAATGACTCTCTCTCCACCATCAGCATCTCGTATAGATAAATAACATTAGCCCTGAAGGGGTAAAGGAGGCAAAGAGGTGTCTGAAAAAGGTCAAAATGGACATGGGAGTGCATCTGTGGAAGGGAATGAAAGGTTTTGCTCAGTGGCATTACGCTAGTTACTTGGAGGCAGGTGCCGTGGGTTGATTGGATGTATGCACCTATGTCTTAGCATCAACTCAGTCGCCCCTTTTCTCCTTCAAAGCAGCTCTCCCAAGTCACTGTGTAGCTTTTCCATATGAGTGGATCCCTGGGGAACTGCCTACACAGAGTTACGAGGGTGGAGCACTCTAGGAGCCCCACCCCAAAATGTTTGTGGTTGTGTTCTCATTAAACATTTGTTTTATTTTTGTGGTTGATGGGTATTTACTCTCCAGGTGGGGCAGGGCTCCCTAAATGGCTATAGGATGTCTGATTTCTGGTGTTGAGTAGCTTTAAGGGCTTAAAGCCTGCAGCAGCTGGAGGTCCAAAGGGGATTGCACAATTCACTTCTCCCACAGCATGGTACATGTAGTAAATGCTCAATAAAGATTTGTTACAGGAATGGACAGATTCTCAGGTAAAAGGCAAATCAAATTCCGAAGAAATATCCTAAGTTTCAAGTTCGACACGACATACCACGCAAAGGCAGCCAATAAATTACTCATAGAACAAATCACAGGTGACTGAAATATGGGGTAGTAATTTCTGTAGGCTCAAGTGGTTTATGCAGTCCTCAGCATCCCTCGATGGAATTATAGCCCCATAATTCAAATAGCTCGTGTTTCCTTGACACACATAGACCATGGATCTGAATCCCAAATCCTGCCCATGGTTGGCATTATGCTTTTCTTCACCCCTGCACTGTTTCACTACTCAATAAATTCTTTTGTTGGAGCCTCTAGTGTTAGATACATTCACCTTTTTCTTTGTGTTATGTTGTTTGTATGTATTAACTGAATATTTACCTTATTAATGAGACTACATACATTAACACTCTGTGCATGGCTTTCTTTTGGGGTTTTGAAAGTTTGTTCCTTTTAGCTATCAGTTTTTGCATCCTGTGTGAAGCAGAGTGAGGTTAGTGGTGCATTCTTTGCTTAGGTCCTAGCATGTATGGCTTTAGTCTGATCTCTGTACACGAAGACAGAGGGAGAAATTCCTGGTAGGTAGGAGATAAATCATCTTCTTTTTCTTTTTCCTCCTTCTGCTGCAACTCTTTCCTGGTAGTGAGAATTTGAATTCATAGTAATATGCTATTTTTTTTAGCCCTTTTTCCTATGCTGTCTTATATATATGAAAGCAGACATGTCAGGTACAATTATAATGCAATCTATTGTATTTTTAAGTAACTGTCCCTGCAATGTCGTGGCCCATTTGCAGGACGGGGGATGAACACAAAACACAAAGAAACACACAAAGAAAGACACGGACACACATAAAGACGGTACAAAACGGCATTGCTGAACGCACCAGTCTTTTTGTTTTTATACCCTAAAAATCAAAGTTACTTCCTTATACTTGACCACCCAGGCATTGCAGCAATGGCCATAAATTCCGGAACACGTAGCCTAAGGACACAGATGTCCCATGACTCAGGGTCTTAATGCGGTTGCTTAAGGCGATGGCCATAAGCCAGAGTTTGAGATAAGCACAGATAAGCAATGCAGCCACAAAGGGAAACTTTCCATTCCCATCCCTTTCAGCCTGGCCCTCTGCGGCTGTGCCTGTCTTAGGTTGTTCCTCCTGGAGGAATCTTACCCGTCACTGGCTAACCAGCCATCCCATGAGCTCAGGCAGTACCCATAAGGGCAAGGTGTTTATCAAGTGGCCTCCAGACCCCCAGGGCTGTGGGACTGGGAAACATTTGCTTACGTGCAGAAGCTGAAACTCTTTGTTATGCCTTCAAGCAGCAACCCTGTTTGTTAGGTGAACCTAAGCTGCAACGTATGACTCTCACATCGCTCTGGGCTGGGCACATACTCTTTCTCCTAAGATTAATTCTTAAGCTGCACAATTATATGGCAAGCCCTCAACACTGCAAAGTCACTCTGTGGGGCTCATTTTTTTCCCCCTGATGTTGGATGAAATTTCAGGCAAACCTCATTATTTATCTGCTAACTCTTGGCAATGAGAAGTTGAACATCTCCTTAGAACCTCAAAACAGTTGCAATTCTGTTATTACTACGTCCGTCCTGTCAAGTGTTATCAAAACTCTGAATTGCATTCAACACTGAAGCTGCTCCCCTGCTTTGCTTAGGTCTCCATCAGAAGAAGGGCCTGGTACATTTATTTTCTTTCCTCTGTCAACTTCTACCTCCTACCTCCATCCCACCCCATGCCTGCATTAGCTAGCCACAGATTCTGATCCTTTGAGAACAGAGGAAGGAAGAGGAGTTTAGCAGAAATGTTTAACTCTCCTGCCACCAGAATGGTTGCAGACATTTATAGATGTTTAAAGATGACTCTCTTGTGGATGCTTTCACGGGCCCTTTGGAGACTTCCTATTACTGTGGATCTATCACCTGGCAGCTCCCATGATGCAGGCAGATGCATCTTCTAAGCTGACCCCTATGACTCTGCTGTTGCCCCTTGGTTAAAATTCTAACACTCTTCCAAAAGTCCTCTTGTGCAAAGTCTGTAAGATGCTGCTATTATGTCTGTTTTTCTTTATGCTAAAATGGAGAATTATCCACCCAAATGGAGAACTTTCCATCAAGCCTCATCGACTAAGCTTGAGGTGACTGGAAACCTCCCCAGGCCTCACCCACTTCTGCTAGACCTGCTCATGTTGTTCAAGACCTCACTGAGGAGAGTGGGATTAGTTGGTGCTGATTGTCTTGGGGCCTCAGTTGAAGGTAAAGGCATAGTCTCAATTTTATGTCCTATGAAATGTAGCACATATATGTGGAAGAGAACCAAATAATTTTCTAGGTGGGCTTGGTGGTCGTTAGTCTGTAGCGAGCCACAATGGGCAGGACTCGGGCATTTATTCTCGGGCTCCATGCAGGAGGCACTCGTCACAAGGGCTCTGCTCCAAGCATCCCCACCTGTTCTGTTGCTTCTTATGAGATCCTATGTCTGTCTTTGCCACTGAAAAATAAGAGAAAATTCTTCATTGTTCCAACTAACTGGTTAATCTAGTCCTGTATTTTTTCTCTGAGGTGCTCCGAGGATATCCCCTTAGAATGTGGGAATATTTACAAATGCCCTTTTTTTTTAATAATCTGAAATGAAACTAACATTCATATGTAAAAATCAATCGCGCAGTTAGTCAACAGATTTTTATGACTCACTTTATGTTCTGTTCTGTGTTAGTGATTTGGAGGAACTAAATAAGATCATTTTAAACATATGAGAATATTAAAATATGTATATGTAAAAAGATATCTGGCCAGTGGACTTAGGGGACTGTCAAGGGGCCTGGCTTGGAAATTGACTAGTAGGTGCCCCTTAGCCTTATGAAAGGTAAGTGGAATTTGCTGGGAAAGATTAGCTATTAAAGTTTCACATCTAGGCCAACTGTGGTGGCTCACGCCTATAATCCCAGCACTTTAGGAGACAGAGACCGGAGGATTGCTTGAGGCCAGGAGTTCAAGACCCTGTCTCTAAAAAAAAAAAATAGAAAAATCAGCCGGGTATGGTGGCACAAACCTGTAGTCCTGCTGAGGCAGGAAGATCACTTGAGCACAGGAGTCTGAGGCTGCTGTGAGCTAAGATGACCCCACTGCACTCTAGCCTACGTAGCACAGTGAGACCCTGTCTCAAGAAAAAAAAAAATTCACATCTAATGCCAAAACTGAAGGGTAAACTTTTCAGAGATTTATTCCCAAATTGTGATTCAGGGAAGTTATCTGTTCTCTCTCCAGACAGATGACTTGCCCAAAATCGTGCCTTATTCTTGGTTGACTTCCTGTCTTGCCTTGTGGGGTTTCCATCCTGTCTGCTTATCTGTACCCATTCTATGCAGTGTGGCCATATCAAGTTTATCCTTCTGTAAGAAGCCTTCTAGCCCTGAGAAACAATCCCTTCTCCTTAACTTCTGAGGCAATTATTGTCCATTGTTCACTTAACAACTAGCATGTCCCTGTATCCTTTTCTATTAACCTCTTCTTGTATACCATATCCCACTTTTGAGATTAAAAAACTTCCAGAAAATACACCTGAATTTTTGAATTTTTAAAAAATTTTCCTTGTATGATTCAATAATAAAATGTTGTTCATTGTGGGGACAGTAGCAATAGAAGGGAAGAGACAAATGCATAAGTGATTTTGAAGGAAGATTTTCACAGAACTTTGTAATTACTGACTTATCTAAATCCTTCTTGGACTTATTTTTATTTTTATGCTGTTCAAACTCTTGAGATGATAGGTTCCATGTACATCCATACTCCTGTGCAAAGAAGTTCTTCCTTTTATTTGTCCTTAATTGCCCTTTATACTGATGATCCTATTTAAAGCATAAGGTCTATATGCCTTTTAAAGGTTAGGGCACTGTTTAGCCAGACGCCCAAATATTTATATACTGAGACCTACACGAGTGTTGTCTGATTAATACCTGTCTTCTTGGGAAAGCTGTGAATAATGTCAACATGAACTACATTATTCTTGCTAAAAATTCATCCATTTAGTTTAACTTGCATGTAACAACACCTGAAAGTCAGGAGCTGTTTGCTGAGCGCGGTTGCAATACTGTTGTAGCTCATTCATAACGAATGGCAATGAAGTACCTTCAGCATACCAAATGGGAACATCAGCATAAATGGGAAATTTAGGGGCTTCTGGAAACCTTTAATATGTGATGAATATAAAGGGAAAATGCAATGAGTCTCAGAGAAATCCTTGTTTGGAGAAAAAAGATTCCTTTAGTAATAAAATTGAATTGGGAGTTAAAACTATGGTATTAACCATATGCTTTACATTAATGCCAGTTGAAATTTATCAAAATAGCTGAGCAATAAAGAAGGCGAGGATGGAGCTATTAAACAGATCCAGGGACGACTAGGGAAAGGCAGAACTTCACTATTTTCTTTTGACCTTTCTCCTGCTTCTGTTTTGATTCTTTTTTTCTCTCTCCTCTTCCATGACTCTGGTTATACTTTTTCTTCCCTCTTGAAAACCATTTACCCTGGTCTTTGATCGGTCTCTTCTTTTTCCTCTAACTGCAGACTCCTTTCTCCTGCCCTCTCCTTCTTCCTCTTTTCTGCTGTCTGTGAGTCCACCCTTCCTCCACCTCCAATATTCTGTTCCCTCTCTGTTATAAGTTACAGAATTCTGCAATGCAAAGGGCCTTGAACCATCTGATTAGTTTTCTCTTCTTCTAAGTGAGGCTGAAAAGGCCAAAAGAAATGAACTTACTTGCTCTGGCCCCCAGACAGTGAGCGAAGGTGTCGTTTGTTCATCTAGTGCAGAAGTACTTTATAAATATCCTGAAATAGCCTGTTGGAGAATATTTCCAGGGAGGAGAGCCCACTTCTTGGCTAGGTGTATTAATTATATTACTGGAGAATTCTGAAAACAAGCTATTCTCTAGATTTAATTCTGCCTCCCTGTCATTTTCTTACACTGATCCTGCTTCTGTTCTCCAGAGTTAGAACAATGAAGAATGAAGACGTTCTTTCATATGCTTGCTCTTCAAATATGTGATGAAACAATTAGACTCTCTTAAGCTTCTCCTCTCCTAACCTCCCTCAATTCTGTTAATTGTTCTTCGGGTCACAGGGTTTACACATCTCTCATTACCTTATAGCACTCCCCAGAATGATCTCTGTCCAGTGTCATCCTTGTAGGGTGACAATAGACTTAGATACAATACTTCAAATAATATTCAAGCTACACAAGCTGCAGAATCATTATTACCTATTATGATCTGAGGATTTTATCAATTTATTAGTGCTCATTGCATTGTGCTCATAAAGTGTTGGCTTATCCTGTGATTTGGCTCAGCTGAAACCCTCAGGTCTCTTCCATTTAATCTGCCAAGAAGCCAAATCTTGCAAGCTCCTCTTATCTGATTATGTAGATGGCTATAACATTAATTTAGGTCTTTGTAGGTATTCCTATAAAATTTGGTCATTTTGGTCTTGTACCATTTCCCTGGCAATCTGGGCTCTTTCTGGATTGTTGGTTTCACCCAGATTCCTGTACTTCACAGTGTACTGACAACTTCCTACTGGTGAACAGCCAACTTTGATCAATGTGTAAATTTATTTTGGCTGTAATTAAGTATTCATGCTGTTACAGGGATATCTGCCAGATTAAATATTAAGTGACAGAGTTATGTGCTGCAGAGTGGAATGGAGTGCACCTTGTCTTGCGGCAGTTAAGATTCATTTGATTACAAGCAATAGGAGTCAATTGGAAGAACTCCATTGTAGCTCATAGAGCTAAAGGAAGAATGGGACAATAAAACCTCACAATGAACGATTCAGTGCTAAGTGTTCATGATGTTTTCTAGAAATAGGTGACTCCCAGTCTCTGGGTCTTTCCATTCTATTTTTCAAAATTATTGGCAAAAGAATCTGATTGCTCCAACTTTAGTGCCATTGAGGTCCCTGGAACTGCCTTGGTTTCTGCCCTTCCCATCTTGGTCATCGTCATCTTCCCACTATGCTTTGGATCATGTAGTAAGAAGTGCAAAGTTTTGTTGCATAAGCACAGAACCTCTGGGACCCAGCTTCTGTGCCCTAGACTTCCCAGTGGAGGGAACACGTATAACCTAGTTATCCCCAAAGATTCCTGCTAAAGGCATAGCATAGTATAAAGAAAATAACAAAGGAAGAAAGTGTGTTTACTGGAATATATGAGAATATAGCCTCATTAGTATGTAAGAGTGCGAGGTCATGGCAGTAAGAGTTTTTCTCCAACAGCTACACAGTGCTGAAGAGCAACTGAGGGATCAGTGAGAGGTTTAAAGACACTGCAAAATTTGGTTAGACTGTATGAGGTAATTTTTAACCTGGGTCTTAAAGGATAAGTAGATCACACGTAGTGGGGGTGAGAAATCCCAGGAAGATCTGTGGGAGTGATGGTATTGGGGGCTGACCTCATTTGTTCATTCATTCTTCAAATGTTTATTCTGTGTTTACCATGTACCAGTCATTATTCCAGGTGCTAGGGAAACCTTGGTGAATAAGATAGATAAAATTCTGCTCTGATGGAGCTTGTATTTTAGTGTGTATATGGGCACAATAGACAAGCAAACAAACAAGAAAGATGTCAGATAATGATAAGTGTTGTAGAGAGCACAGAAGGAGTTAGTGTGAAGGAGAAGGACTGGGACTGGTGCACGGTCAGGGAAAGCCTTTGTGAGAAGATGACATTTCAGCTGAGTCCTCAACATCTCAGGAGACAGCCAGATCAATAGACTCTGGGGGCTAGTAATATTTGACTTGATTAGTATAATTTTGAGTCTTATAGTACCTTCATATGCCCCCAGTTTAACAGCAGTTCCCAACCTTTTTGACACTAGGGACCGGTTTCGTGGAAGACAGTTTTTCCACGGAAGTGAGGGTGCCTAGATCATCAGGCGTTGGGTTCTTATGGGGAGCACACAGCCTAGATCCCTCCCATGCACAGTTTGCAGTGGGGCAGTGGGGTGCGCACTCCTGTGAGGATCTGATGCTGCCCGCTAATTGATGGGGGTTGGGGGTGGCTCGGGTGCTGATGCCAGCAATGAGGAGCGTTTGTGGGTGCAGGTGGGGCTTCGCTGGCTTGCCTGCTGTTGTGCGGCCAGGTTCCTGGTGGGCTTCAGACTGGTTCCGATCTGTGTCCCCGGGTTTGGGGACTGCAGTTCTAGTATTTGAAAGTTAATCATAAACAGCAAGTCTGAGAGCCCAGCCCTAGGTAGATTGCCACTGAGTGTGAATCTTGACTTGGCTGTACGAATCCGGTGGCTCTGGTGGCTTGATAGAGGCAGCAGCTCTTGGAATTATCCAGCTTGATATGTATGAGTTGGGGGTAGAATAAGCAGAGATTTAGGTTCAGTTTGCTGAAACTTCATTATGAAGAGGGGGGAGTTCTGATTCTCTAATTTCACCAACCCTGTGTTGCCCATCATTCTTCTACTGGTTCCCTGTTTAGATAGAGTCCTTTCCAGGACTCAGAGCTCACCAGACCCAAATCCTCATTTGATAAATGAGAAAACTGAGAGGTTTAGCGACTTGCCTCAGATCACACAGCTAGTTAGGGCAGAGCCGGGATTTGACCCCAGGCTTCCTGGTCCCTAGTTCAATTTTCTTTCTTTCAGACCATTCTGACTCTGAAGATGTTTTTTGGAGGTATTTTTTGAGAGCTATATTTCATACTAGGGTGGAATCACACAGCTCACATTTATGTTTAAAAATAAGTTTCCCCAATTTCTAAATAATATTGATAAAATATTTTGTAGTCAAATATATTATTTACTAGTAACATATTATTAAGAACAATTGACAAGTAATAAATATTTTATAAAAAATAAACAGCTATGGAATTACTCACAAGAGACCAATGAACCTTACTGTTGTGTGGTGGGAGAAAGTGGATCATGAAAAGCTGCAAACAGAAGGTGATATTTAACCTGGGTCTTAAAGGATGAGTAAGTAGATCACAGGTAGTAGGGGTGAGAAGTAGAGGGAGACATCCCAGGGAGATCAGTAGGAGTGATGGTATTGGGGGCCATGAATCGAGGATATTTGGAGGAAGAAGCCAGAGAGGAGAGTAAAATGGCAGATGGGACCAGGCTGTAAAGAGCTTTGTTTGTCTTGCCAAAGATTTTCAACAATATCCTGTTTGAGAGCACTTTCTGCGATCTTAGAAATGTTCAATATTTGCACTGTTCCATATGGTAGCCGCACGTAGCTAGTGAGCATTTGAAACGTGACTAGTGCAATGAAGGGATTTTAATTTTACTGCATGAGAATATAAATTTAAATAGACAAACATAGATAGTGGCTACCATATTGGGCAATGCAGCTCTAGAATATG
This sequence comes from Cheirogaleus medius, assembly GCA_008086735.1. Lineage (NCBI taxonomy): Eukaryota > Metazoa > Chordata > Mammalia > Primates > Cheirogaleidae > Cheirogaleus > Cheirogaleus medius. The sequence continues at coordinate 52,853,497 of VBSM01000361.1, read as the reverse complement.
GGGCCATGTGAGTTTCCAGTTAGGTGAGTGATACAATTGGGTATATGTTTAATGAGTTCTTCACTTGAGGAATCATTAATATGAAGCCATAGCTATGCAATGCTAGGACAGTCAATCAAATAAAAAAGAAATAAATTCATTGGTCGATTTCTTCATGGGACAACCCTAGAATGAAAACAACGGTGATCTTGTGAAGAAGGATGCTCATAAAACAGCATTTTCTGTTGGGATGCCCATGAGATCAGAATGAATGCTACTTTAAAACCACCACTCCAGTAATAGTATTAGTTGCCTTTGTATTGTGATATATCAATAGAAAGATAATAGCAAATAAAATACTGTTTTGTTAGGTTCCTCTCTTCTTAGGTTATTAGAATATGCTGTTGCATTTCTGTAAGATTTTTTAAATTTCATGTATATACCAAGAATGTAATAATTTAAAAAAATTATTCAGGTCATTTATCTGTCACTAGTTAAGTTGCAAATGATGTGACAGCTAACAGGGAAATCTTAAATCTTTCATTAGCACAGGGTGATCTCTAGAGGAACTGCAATTTCAACACACACTTTGGACATATTCCAAGCTAGAGAGGATATCTTTGAACATTCCTAAAAACAAAAACAATTCTTTTAGATCCTGGTGGGCTGAAAGTCTTGCTTGGCCTATTAGGGACAGGGCTGTGGTGGGAAGCACAGCATCTGCTCCCAGCTCAGGCTATGCTTACTGTGGATTTGCCTCCCCTCTGCTCCCTGGAGACTGGTTTGGTTTCACAGTTGATCTGGTCCAGGATTTCATCAAGAGTCTGAGCCCCTGAGCCCCACTATTCTAGAGAAGAAGTAACCCCCAGGATTGGTCTTGGAACACCTCATCTTGCTAGTTCTCTCCCACCTCCCACCACCCCTGGCTGACCCAGGCTTAGACTAGTAGCCCAGATCCAGATTTGCATCATAGGAAAATTATAAGCACGATGACAAGTCAGACTTTTTGTTGCTTCTCCTTCACATTTTCCTCCAAGGCTAAGTCCAGGCACATGCAGGATGGGTGGTAACAGGCGGAGGTGCTGATTTTCCAGGTCGTTTGCAAAGGTGAGCAGCGCTTTTGGGCACCATGTGTATTTCCCACTTTTACATGTCTCTGGTCTTGGCAACTGGCAAAGCAAGATGCCAGAGCACCCACAAGAGGGCAGCAAATGATTTCCATTCTGGTTTTCTTTTTAAAAAATCATTTTGCTTCTTTTCCACAGAGCTTCTATTTAGTCAAGGAATAAAAATTTGATGTTGATGGGAGGAATGGGACCTGGGTTTCATTTCCCTGTGTATCCTCATTAGTACAGCTTCTCGCTGGAGTGTGGCAAGTCCTGGCTGGTGGTCTCCCGACCCAGGCATGAGGGATGGGAAGGCCTGTGACCATGGCACCTTTCTGTCCGCTCAGCTCTTGAGATCAGGGTTTATGTCCAAGGAAAGGAACACCACAGCCCTGCATTTAGTAGAATATTTGTATATTTTCTTTTTCAACGCCCCTTGTTTGTCCAGAACCTTTGGATTGTGCCTCTGACCAAATTACCGGATGCTGATCAATTGTCAGTGCACCTGCCTGGGAGACTGAACGTGGAAGGGATGTCTCAAGGGTGGAGGTCTTTTCTCCTCGATCATCGAGTGGAATGCTGCTCTGTTGGTGAATTGTGTGTTCCCACCATGTGAGGCACAGGCCTGTCTAGGCACAGTGATGACATTGGCCCTTGGTCATCCTTTGCCTACCCTTCTGTATGCCCTTTGCTCTCATGAAAGGGTCTTTCTATAGTCTTCAAATTCAAATCAGCAAATATTAAGCACCTTCACTGGACAAGTCACTGGGTAAATGCTGAAATGGTCATAAAATGACACTATTAGTAACTTACTTATAAAATGTGTATGCTCAGCTCTTTTGATGACATTTCATTAATCCCCCAAACAACCCTATGAGGTTGATATTATTCCCAATTTGCAGATGAAAAAATTGAGGCTGTGAAAAGTTAAGCAGTTTTTCACTTAGCTAGTCGAAGGGAGGGACAGGGATTTGAACCCAGGCTGACTGGTTGGCTGACTCTAGGACCCTTGATGTGCTGTTATATTAGTTTTCTTCCTGGGAAGGCATTTAGTCTCAAAGACCTTATAATTTAATGGAGTCATTTTCCAACTTGGGTACACATCAGAATCACCTAGAGGGCTTTTTAAAAATCCCAATGCTAGGGCCTTATCTCAGGCCAGTTAAATCAGAATGTATGCATGTGTTTGTGCAATGGGGAAGAGGGTGGTGTCCCAGGCACCAGCATGTTAAAAAGCTCCCCAGGAGATTCCTCTGTACAACCAGAGGTGAGAAGCTCTGCTTTTATGGGTGGGAAGGGATGGGTAATGTGAAAAGCACCAAAATAGAGGCATACAATTGTTTGGTTGGGATTGCCTGTCAGCGTTGCTCAGCCCAATCGAGCAGGCTGTGAAGGGGAACACCTGTGTGCAGAGGCGCTCCCATTTGATAAAGCTAGTTCTTCTGATTGCTTGCCTTTTGTGAAGCACAGTTCCAAGTTTGTCCACCTATTTAAACTCTTTTGATCCTCACAACGACCTAATACAGTCGCTCTTGCCTTTTCATCAAGTCTAAGATGCCATGGATTCTAAGATGCATCACCATTTTATGTACACTAAGAAAGGAAAAACCACTAATTGTAAGTCATTTGTTTTTTTTTTTCAGAGATTTTAAAATGTGAGAAAACATGTATCTTAAAATGGCTTAGATGGTGGCGTCATTCCCACTTATAGATGAGGAAACAGAGGCACAGAAAGCTGGTTATGTGTCCACGATTGATCAGGTAGGAAGCATTATATTGTGAACATTTACTATGTTATCAATATTCTTCCTAACCATAATTTTTAATGGTAGATACCCAGCAGTGGGATTGCTGGATCGAATGGTAAGTCTATATTTATTTCTTTGAGGAATCTCCACACTGTTTTCCATGGAGGCTGTACTACCAACACTGTATCACTGTTCCTATCTTATTACAACCCATGCTAGCATCTATTGTTTTTGACTTTTTAATAATAGCCATTCTGACAGAGGTAAGGTGGTATCTCATTGTGGTTTTAATTTGCATTTCTCTGATGATTAGTAATGTTGAGCATCTTTTCATATGTTTGTCAGGCATTTGTCTATCTTCTTTTGAAAAACTTCTGTTCATGTCTTGTACCCACTTTGTATTTATTTATTTATTTATTTTTTCTTTCAGACCAATTTCCCCTCAGGAAATGTACCCACTTTTTAAAAGGCAAAAGATTTATACTATCTGAAGAGAAACCAGAGTATATTAGTACCCACTTTTTAAATGGGCTTTTTTTTTTTTTATAATTTGTTTGAGTTCTTTGTAGATTCTGGATATTAGCTCTTTATCGGAAGTATAGTTTGTGAATATTTTCTTGCATCCTGTAGGTTGTCTATTTACTCTGTTGATTATTTCCTTTGCTGTGCAGAAGCTTTTTAATTTAAGTCCCATTTATTTACATTTGTTGTTACTATATCTGCTTTTGTAGCTTTAGTCATAAATTCTTTGCTTAGGCCGATGTCTAGAAGAGTTTTCCCTACATTTTCTTCTATAATTTCTATGGTTTTATGCCTTAAATTTAAGTCTTTTATCCATCTTGAATACATTTTTATATATGGTGAGAGATAGGAATCCTGTTTCATTCTTCTGCATGTGGCAATCCAATTTTCCCAGCACCATTTATTAAATAGCACTTTCTTTCCCCAGTGTATGTTGTTGTCTACTTTGTTGAATATCAATTGGTTGTAGGTAGATGCTTTTATTTCTGGGTTCTCTATTCTGTTCCATTGGTCTATGTCTCTACTTTTATACCAGTCCCATGCTGTTTTGGTTACTATAGCCTTGTAGTATAATTTGAAATCAGGTAATGTGATACCTCCAGATTTTTTCTTTTTGCTTAAGATTGCTTTGGCTATTCATGCTCTTTTTTTGGTTCCAAAAGAAGCATAGAATTATTTTTTCTAGATCTGTGAAATATGACATTGGTATTTTGATAGGGATTGCATTGAATCTGTCAATCGCTTCGGGCAATATGGACATTTTAACAATGTTTATTCTACCAATCCATGAGCAAGGAATGTTTTTCCCTTTGTGTTGTCTATGATTTCTTTCATCAATGTTTTGTAGTTCTCCTTGTAGAGATCTTTCACCTCCTTGGTTAAGTATATTCGTAGGTATTTTATTTTCTTTGCAGCTACTGTAAATGGCATTGAGTCCTTGATTTGACTCTCACCTTAACTATTGTTAGTATAGAGAAATGATACTGATTTTTGTAGATTATTTCAGTTTTTTATCAATGTATAATGAACTTCCCTAAAGCTTGTGGGATTAAAATAGGAACCATTTGATTATCTCTCATTTGGTGCTGTATATTGCCTGGGCTCAGCTGGGTGGTTCTGTTATGTCTCTTGGAGTCTCACACGTGGCTGCAGCCGGATGATGAATGGAACTGGAGTCATCTGAAGGGTAGACTGGCATTCTGGAAGGGCTGAGCCTCCCTCCCTCTCCATGTCGTTGCAGGCCTCTCTTCTCGTGGGCCCTCTCCACCAGGGTCATCAGATTACCCATATGGCAGCTCAGGGCTCCTAAAAGAGGAAGAGTGGACATTGCCAGACTTTCTTCAAACTTAGTCCTGGAACTGGCATAGTGTCACTTCATTATGGAGTCACAGAGACAGCCTAGATTCAAGGGGAGGGTTAATAAACTATACTTTTATGAGAGTAGTGACAAAAAATTTGTGGCTATCTCTACTCTATCATATACTGTATGTTAACATTTTGATCATATTTGTGAAAGTATGCTAGGAGATAGCTCTAACCCCAAGAATTTTAGGATACATAATTGCTTCCCTTCTGTTGCCTTGATAAAGATACCGGATGGGTCTTGTATACATTTGCAAAAATTTTGTTAGGAGGAAACCAGAAAGCATAGTAGACAGAAGAGGTGGTCTTTCTGCTTTGGGCATTGACCATCTAATCCAAGTATAGAAAGGAGAGTTAGGCATTTTTCCTAATTAAAAATGAATTTTTACTTACAATTGCTCCAATTTGTTTTTATGTTTTGCTCAGATTTGGCTGGTGAAGCTCTTCTCTCAGTTGTTGGTGCCCTAGGAAAGCTCATAGCAGAGTCTGCTGTTGTCATGGGGAGAGTTTAGCTCTTGCCTGATAGACTGTATCTGTTGGAGGACAGGTCTTGTGTTTTAGCTGCCTCTGTAACTATGGCACCTGCCACAGTGCCCGGCACAGAGGAAATAAGCAATTAATGTGGTTTGAGCTGAACTACAAGTGTAATGAAGGAGACAGGGCAAACTTAGGTAAGCACAGATAATGAAAAGCATAAGAGAAAATAAAAGTAATAGCTTCCTACACACAGCTTCATATGCTGTGAGAGACGGGACAGAATAGCAATAGGAGAAAGATTTGTGACTGAGATCATGACAAGCTCACTAAGAAAAACTTTAGGGACGTTAATAAAAGAAGAGGGAAGGCTCAAGGGGCCAGGTAGAAAGGGGTTTAGGAACAGGAAGAATGTAATATAGTGCTGACTTCTCAAAGTTTTATGTGTAAGAAAATCACATGGGAATCCTGATAAAATGTAGATTCTTATTTGGTAGTTTGTGGTCGGGTCTGAGAGTCTGCATTGCTAACAAGTTGCCAGGTACTGCAGATGCTTCCTCTCAGAGAAGGATCTAGCAGAAAGGAGAAAAATGAGACAAGTTTCTAGGGTGAAGAAAAGTATGTGAAGCCTGGAGATTGTGCTAAAGGACACTGCTAATGGAGTCAATTTTCTCTGGACAGCTCTCACGTAAGGAACATTTCTCTAGCAGGACTGTGAGAGATTATGAGGCAATGTCCTTCCAGGAGGTAGATGTGTGGGAGTGAATGAGAGAGAACTGTTCCAGACTTTTTGTCTATTTATTTTGTACCATGTCAGCAAGTTGAATTCAGACGTTTTCTTAAATATCCCCTCCTCGACACTCTCCTCCTAGCGCTTTGGGATTCCACTTCTATATCATTTACCTTAAACATGGTTTCAGACATTCATTTCTGAGGTAAACAGAGGATTTGCTAATTTTTGAAGCTACTTCGAGATTGTGAACAGACATTATAATAGTCCAAACTTCATTTGAAGATCCAAATGATGTTTGAAGACCTCAAATGGTCAACCAAGATGAGAAATACTTGAAAAATCTACCTAAAGACTACTTCCTATTTAAGGCAATTATTTATTTCCATTTTTCTTACATGGCATGACTTTTATTTTTCCAGTTCCATATGGCAACCATTCTAAGTAGTATGGGGTTACTTACACTTCTAAGAATATGCTTCTATTCCTTCCAATAAAATCCTATTCATTCTAGGGGCATGTGGTACGGATTCACTGAGGAGGAGATTATACCCAAGAAACCACTGACCTCCACTATAGCTAAATGAAGTTCTGTGTCTCCATACCAGCCAAAATAGATGGGCCCCATGGCCACCATTACTTCCGTGGGGAGAGGTGTGTGTAGACTATTTTTTTTTTTTCTTATTTTATTGACAATAAAACAACCTCAAATG
>VBSM01000361.1:52786677-52831802 GCA_008086735.1 Cheirogaleus medius | reverse complement strand
GCCCGGGGCAGGAAGCCTGCGTGGCCCCATTTCGCTGTGACCAGCTGGGGTGGCGGGCCCCGCTGACCCACCGACTGCAGGCTGCATAGAACACTCTTCTTGGGACTGAGGGCTCGGTGTGTTCAGGTGGCACAGACCAGCGAGCACCCGGGGCGGCTGTGGCCCGGCCTCAGGTCTCTACCAGGATCTCCACCACATGGTCCAGCTCGCCCAGGTCCGACTTGCAGCTGGAGCTGGGGGGAGAGGTGGCCACCGGGGCCAAGCCCTGGAGCCCGTCACAGGGGCCCGGCTCAGCCCTGCTCACCACGCCCGTGAACACCATGTCCAGGTCGTAGTAGGAACTGTCCATGTCTGAGAACAGCTCTGCCGCAGAGCCGGGGTTCCTGGTCTCCAACGTTTCAAAGATCTGATCTAGTGACTTCTGAAAGTTTCCTCTGTTTTCTCGAGGGCTGTCCATTTCCCAGACGCTGTTCTGTGGGTTCCTTGGCGTATGTGCCGAGGTGACTGTGGAAAGTTCAGAAACAGGGCCCAGCATGTGGTCGTCTCCCATGCCAGGAGCAGGGTGCACCCCGTCCTGCTCCCGCGTCCAGCGGCACAGGATCTCCGTGGAGACCAGGCAGTCGAGGGGAGCCCGCCCTGTACTCTGGGGCGCTGCCACACGCCACGTCCCGTCCTGGCTCATCTCCTCCTGAATCTGCCGGACCGTGTTGGCTATGAGGACTGAGCAGCAGAGGTTGGGCTCCACCAGCATGTGGCAGAGCTGGAGCTTCACCAGGGACATGTCCAGGAGCAACTGCCGCTGCAGGCTGTAGGAGGGGACAGCCTCAAAGCCAGCCAGGGCTCCCCCCATGTCTTTCTCGTGGTGGGCATACTTCCTCTTCAATCCTCGTGCAAACACTGTGTCCTGCACCGCCAGGCCGCCCGCCCGACAGGGTCCCTATGTTTATTTTTATAATGCAAAAATGAGCTATAAGGTGGGACTGAAAGGAACAGAAAAGTATGCTGGAGTGTTTCTTACTTTCATAAAATTTGAGCTCTGCAAGACTTTTTCTAACTAAACAGTTGGATGTCTCAGGGAGCATTTGTGGTTTGTGAATCTGGGTAAGATAAACCGAAGGTGAACTATGTGTAAGTATTTTGTACCTGCACTCTTTGCAAGACCTCTAAGCTCACAGCTGTGGTACTTCTGGGCTCCGGGCTGGTCCTCAGTTTTCCCCAGTGCCCAGAGAGAGCTGTTTGTCCTCACTGTAAGGAGGGGAGACCTTCTGGGGACAGAGAGTAATGACTGCTTTTCTTTTATATTCATCATAAAGATCAATAATCCACATATAATTTCCACACTGAAACATAAATATGAGTAATTATGGAAGAATTAAATGTACTAAGGGTGGCCAGGACTGTTAAAAGAGCAATTATGTAGCTAACTCCTCTGGGCTACCTTTACTCTGAGTTGAAAGGAAATAATTTGAGATATCACATCAGATTTCAGAATGAACATTTCAGAGTCTTTTTCTAGTACACATTGTTTACCTGAAATAGAACTTTTCTTTTCTTTCTCAGAATTTAATAAACAGACACTAGTCTCAGGACCTCAAACAAGGGCAGGGACCAAGGGCATTCACGACTGTGCCAGGGCGGGGCTGTCCCTACCTGCCCAGGTGCATGATTCTACTAGAATCCTATGCGGTCTTTCAATGCCTAGTTCAAAGGCCACTTTCTCTTGAAGACTCTGTGACCCTAGTCATCTTAAGCGCCTCCCTCTCCATAGTGCTTTTTACTTCTATAGTAGAACTTGGTAAAATCTATCTTATTTTATGGTTATTTGATATTAAAATTAATAAAACCTTTCTATCATGCTTTGCAATTTATGACACACTTTCATATATCTTAACTCATTCTAATCCTCATAAAAACTTTGTGAGTGTACAAAGTATTAAGAAACTGAAGCTCAAATGACTTAAAAAGGGACTTTTAAACTGAACTGCCTCTAGGCGCCGAGCAAGTACAAATGCAAAATGAGCTGTTCAGACATGTCTCAGTCAACGGAAGCTAAAGTACGTGCAGTAACAATGTGATCCCAAAGTCTCTGTGGCTTGTATCCGTACAGATTTCTTTCTCAATCGGGTTTGACGTTCATCGTAGGTTGGCTATGGCTCCGCTTTACTTGTCTTCACTCCGGGGTCCAGGCTGACCAGCAGGGGGCGCTGCCAGGAGTGAGGCAAACAATAATATGGTGGAGCCATGTCCTGGCTTCTAAAGATCCCCTTGGAAGTGGTACACACCTCTTCTGCTCACAAATCAAAACATGTCCTTTTCCTCGGGCTTTTCTAGCAGATCTGTACGAACCAGGCATTCATCCTGCATTAGGGGTTGGCAGACTAATGCTCAAGGGCCCAATCTGGCTCACTGCCTGTTTTTGTACTGCCCGTGAGCTAAGAATGGTGTTTACATTTTTAAAAGGCTGAAAAAAATTTTTTTTGTGACACATGAAAATTGCATGAAATTCAAATTGTAGTGTTTTTGTGAATAAAGTTTTATTTGGATAAAGCTACTCTATTTGTTTATGTATTATCTATGGATGCTTTCATGCTACAATGGCAGAGTTAAGTAATGGCAATAGAGACTTAGGCCCTCCCAGCCTATAATATTTACTGGCTGGTCCTTTATAGAAAAAGTTTGCTGCACTCTGTCCTTTGTCACTGGTCAGAAATTACCTTGGTCAGGTAGGCACTCAGGAGTTAGTCTCAGCGGCTTTTCCTCTTTTCTTTTTTTCCTGTCTCTGTGGACAGTGTGTTTGGAATCCAGAGCCACTGTGTTCTGCTGTGCATTTCAGAGGGTGGTGTTCAAATAGCTTCCAATGTGACTGAAGCCTCCCAGTAGGTAGTAGGGTCTATATGCAGAAAGGTTCTTACCTCTTACTTGGAGTACTTGCAAAATGTCATATGAATTGTAACTGAAGCAAAAAATACCCTAAATAATATTAAAAAGCAATGATAACCTGAGGGAAATATTGGCCGTAGATACGGTAGATCAAAGGTGAATATTTTTAATGCATAAAGAATTGTTCCAGGCTGGGCACAGTGGCTCACACCTGTAATCCTAGCACTCTGGGAGGAGAAGATGGGAGGATCACTTGAGGTAGGAATGCCAGAGCAGCCTGAGCAAGAGTGAGACCCCATCTCTTCTATAAACAGAAAAATTAGCCAGACACAGTGGTGTGCTCCGGTAGTCCCAGCTACTTGGGAGGCTGAGGCAGGAGGATTGCTTGAGCCCAGGAGTTTGAGGTTGCTATAGGCTTTAAATATTTAAGCAAACATCCAAAAAGCATATAATAAATTGGTCAATCTTATTAGTACACAAAAAAAAAGCCGATTAAAGTAATGAGCTCTTAATTTTATCTATTCATTTGGAAAAACAGGAAATGCTCAGCCTTGGCAAAGGTGTAGGGAATAGTACACACGTTACAAATGTGTACAATTTTTGATGGACAATTTGTTAATATAAACCAATATTAAAAACATTAATATTCTCTGTCTCTGTCCACCTCAAGGGATTAATTTTAAGGGAAGGATAAGTAGAAAGACACAAAGAGATTTAAGCACAAGAACTTTTACCACCAATGTTATTTCTAGTAGAGAAAATCAGAAACAAGTATCCAACAGTAAATACTACATTCCCATTAGAATTATCTTGTGGAAGAAAAATTATGTCATGGGAAACTATTTAAGATATATAATTAAGTGGAATAAACAGGACACAAATGGTATATACAATATGCATCTGTTTTTGTAAAACACAACAACAAAACACCCCCAGGAGTGACAAATGTATATGCACAGAAAGGACTGGAATATATTCTCTGATTTACTGGAGTATGATTGATTTAAATTTTAACATGTGCTTTCCTATACTTTCCTAATTTTCTACCATAAGTATGTATTATTTTGGTAATCAGAAAAAAAATATACAAATGTATTTGGATTGAAGAAACTTTGTACTTACAGGATGCTCAAGAGTATATTGGGGACAATAAAATCCTCTCATTATTTCCTTCAACTTTGAGAAAATCTCTTTTAACCATTCTTTGGGTGAATCATGGGCTTTGTTTTCTTTGAAGCACTAAAAATATGTGTGATTCCTGATCATGCTGGAAAGGAAACATCCTGCTTTGGTCTCCCCTACCTGGGTATTAAAGAGAAAATATTTTGCTTTGATGCTGTGAGGTGTTTAGAGAATTACCTCAGCTCAACAGACCACTTCATTACTATAGCTTTGGCTTAAGACAATTGGAGGCCAGAGTGCTTTCTGAGACGGAATGAGCCAGCTTTGAACAGAAACGGTCTTCTAAATTGGGGTAGGAACCTACAGCATGTGGTTTTCATTGAGAGTCGACACACTTCCCCACACCCTGAGAAGTGTGGGCCCTCATCACCCCACTCAGTCATGTCTGAACATCAGGGGGGAACAGCCTGGTGTGGTACCTCACTTTGGAAAGGTTGCTGACTGCTATTCAAGAAAATTGCTTTAGTTCTCCAGCTTTTGTTACTGCTGGTTCGGCCCTGGTCGTCCACGGGAAATGAATTTCTAAGCAAAGTTTGGAGAAAGTTGAATACTTTTCCAGGGTCTGATACTAGAACTCTAGAAAGTTCTGGGCAAAGCCCACTCATTTTTTTTGGAGGTCAGCTTTTGCTCAGCCTCTTAGACATGGATGGTTCTGGCATAGTGCATTACCTGACATCTCTGGTGTCATGATGCTTCCTGTCCTTTCTTGGGATTCAGGCTGCCCTGGATCAGGTGCTCACAGGAAGATGAGGCAGATTTGGGGGGACTGGGAAGAGGCCCACACCTGTTCCTGGTCAGTCATCAGGGGCTGAGGGAGGACTGCTCTGGCCAGTGCAGCAGAGATTCCAAGGAGTAAGGAAATGGCTTGGCACAGCCCAGCCAGGCAGTCAGCAATGAGGATCTAAGACAAAGTAGCTGGTGGTGGGGCGGGGGGAGGTGCCCAGCAGAGAGAGAGGTCCCGGTAGGGGAGTATTGGGGTGCTAGTGTTCTGAATTCCCCCCGTGCAGCCAGTTAGTGGGTAGCAAGGTGCCAGTCACCAGGTGAGGGCTCAGAGAAGACAGATGCTCAGAATGAGAGTAGGGTGAGGGTGTACCGTTGGCAGTGTGGTGCAGTGGAAGGGGCATGGGCTTTGGAGTCATACAGACCTGGGTTCGACCCTGACTTCAGCACTGACTTGCTGTGTACTATTTCGTAAAATCTACAGATGTTTTACCTGTGAGTAGGGCTAACGCTACCTAGCTCTGGGAGGTAAGTTGTATTAATGCACTCAGTGCAGAGTGGACACAGAAAAGGACCTTCTAAATCCTTTTGCCCTAGCTCAAGTTTAGACCTGGGAGTGGGATGGGCTTGCAAACAGAGTGGCCGTGGTCCCAGTGAGGGGACCTGTTGTGCTGAGGTAGAAAGCCAGGCTGGGTCTCACACTGTTGGTAAGAATGTTAGCAAAATATTTTCACTGATTTTCCTACTTTCTTTTCCAATGCCTTCTCTTTGAAACTCAAGGATTTTGATCTATTTGATTTGGTCAAAGTCGAGATGATTAGAAGGGGATGAAGTGGTCTGAAGAGCAACTGGAATTTGACTTGTGTAGAGGATTCCACAATGCAGTAGAAATTCTTTCAAAGATATAAAATTATGAATATTTGTTTAGAGAGACAGTAAAAATGTAAATATTGTTCATCTGGCACATTGTTTTTCAATTTCAGTTAGAGAAAACAAGTGTGGATCTTATGGTTTTGTACCCTATGCAAATCATCCAAAAAGATCTATTGAGGTCAATATTTTTTTACATTAGTCCATAAAATTACCCTGTGAACCTTTCAGTACTGCATTAAACAATTCCTGCTTTCTGTAGTCACTACATGTCCCCCGCCACAATATTCAGTGAAAAAATACATAATGATGCCACCTCCTTGAAGCCCTCAGGGACTTCACCACACTGACTGCTGCATCTCTGACATTTAGCCCAGTGCTTGCCTCCTCCTTGTAAGCCTGCAATAAAGGGTTATTGAGCTGAATTGGATGATAAACAACATTTTTTGGGTTATTAGTCATTTTAATATATAATTTTTTTAAATTTCAGAGTATTACGGGGATACAAATGTTTTGGTTACATGAATTGCTTTTGTGACATTTGAGTCAAAGTTAAAAGTGTGCCTAGCACCAAGATAGTGTGCATTGTACCTGTTAGGTGTGAATTTACCTGTTGCCTCTTCCCAGCTCCCACCTGCTTGGTTTCTGCTGAGTTTTACTACCACAAGTGCACCTGAGTGTTGATCAAATAGTTCCAGTTTAATAGTGAGTACATGTGGTGTTCGTTTCTCCATTCGTACAATACTTCGCTTAGAAGAATGGTCTCCAATTCCATCCAGGTTGATAAACAACATTTTTAATGAATGTGCTCTACCCTAAGAAAACCCAAAGAACATCAAGATTTATTCAACAGATACATAAGCTGGTGGTGGTGATTCGAATATAAGGAAAGTTGAAATTCACATTACTAATGATTTCTTATTTTACATAGTAAAAATGGCTTTAAAGATAAATTTCCTGTACTGAATTAAAAATAAGATCCAACATTGGGAAATTCATCTTTACATCCATTTTTGGGAACATGTTAGTTTCAGGAATATAGATACTTCTTTTTCTATTAAAGTCAATAAGAAGGAAAAAAAAAAGCTTGATTTTCCTTGTGGTATCAGAGAATGTGTGGCTTCCTGACCCTGAAGGGGAGAGGGACATCCGGTTACACCATGGACCTAAAACCTAAATTCCTAAGATCAGAATTCTAACCCCTTCTCAAACTCAGCCACTGTAGGGCCTGCACCCTGTTTCTGTGCCTTCTGACATGTGGCAGAGCATTAGCCCTGGGGACAGAAAGTCCCTGCACTGTTCTCAGGCAGGAATGAATGGGGACCCTGGACAGGTCCAGCTTTGCTGAATTATTCGCTATTCCTTTATACTTGCCTCTGTGCCTTTGGGTTGTTCCTTTCTTTAAATTCCCCTTCCCTCCACAGACCACATCCTATTCTTTCTTTAAGGCTCTGCTCAAGTACTGATTCTCTGTGAAGACTTTTGTGGCACATGCTGGCAGTGCCCCCGTTGTGGTCCCGACACCCACTTGGAGAACCCGAATGCAGTTTCTCTGAACACTGCCCTCTCTCAACTTCCTGTCCCCTCTAGAAGGTGTTCTCTGGCCATCGGTGGGATTTTGGGTTGCCAGGCAAATGGAGTTAATACTCCAGGAGCAACCTTGAGGAATGAGAGTTTTGAGATTAAACATTCCAGCTTCCTCATCTCTCATTGCAACGACTCTGAGGCATGTTCAACACCCCCAGAGGGTTCCCGATGTGATTGAGCCCCAGTTGCTCATATCGGTACCCTGCTCATTAAAGGATCCTTTATTGGTTCTCCTCCCTTTGTCGTATGGATTTCCACTCTTTTTGTGTGCCCAGATAAATTTCTTGTACCCAAATCTTTGTCTCGGGATCTGCTTTTGGGGAAAGTCCAACCTGAGACAACTTCCCTGATACTCCAAGTGCAAGTAATGTCTTTCTACTCCCAAGACTCACACTGCTCTACCTGTCATTTTCTCATGGCATCGATTATATTTTATCTCATCATAGACAAAGTTGTATCCGTGACTTATCTCCTCTATTAAAGTATAACAGTATAACCATTTTTGAGGGCAGGATGTCTGGTGAGTTCTCCTTTTGTTTTCTTCATTGCCTAACACAGTACTTTTCACAGAGTCAGTATTCAATGTCTATTTATTGAATCAGTGAATAAATGAATGATGAATGAATGACAAGGCTCCTTCCCACCTAATGCTCTATCAGTGCAGGGTTAGGCAGAACACGTCTCCAGCACTGGGAAGAGCAGTACAGATGTTAGTGGCATGAAAGAAAAGCACATTTGGCTGAAACAATCTTCAGGAAGGGACAGCACAGTCTTTAACCAGACCTATGTCTAGTTCAAGGTCAGTCGATGCAATGGTATTCGAGAAGCCTGCATGTTCTGCTGACTTTAGAGGCTGTTTGCAGCCAAACCTAGTTTGCCGGGACCTCACGGAAACAGCCAAAAGGGTCTGTCAGTCTGGACTCTGTCCCTGTCTCTGTGAATGAGCCTCAGGACTGGCCGGCGGCAAGAGGGAGGCCTGCCTCCCTGACAGCTGTCAGCTGCCCATGGACGCAGGAAACCAACTCAAGTTGCAGTCTGTAAAATTCAGTCTACTCTCAACCACTGAGGGGAAGCCGTAAAATCCCTCAGATAGTGCCCTAGGGCCTGATCTCAGCCTGAAGAAACCCCTGGGGGGCTGGGGCTTGGCCGGACTCCACAAAGATGCGTGGGAGGGGCGAGCTCAGATAATTCTTTGGGTTGTGGGAGTGCAGAGGCGATGGTGAGGCCCCAATTCAGACTTTTAGCTGCTTGAAGTATTTTCATGCTGGTGGACTGTGTTGATATCCCAGGGTCCAGGGAGGTAGAAAAGGTGGATGGAGATGGTATTGTACATTCCTGCCCCTTTGTGTCAAGGGAATTGGTTACTGTGTTAGGATAAAACCCCATGAAAAATGAGGCCAAGGCACTAACATGCATTAAGTGGCCGCCCAAGTGTACCTGCTCTTAAGGACTTGGGAGTTGAAAGCACCCTGGACCCTGTGCAAGTCGCGCAAACATGCTCAGGCTCA
This sequence comes from Cheirogaleus medius, assembly GCA_008086735.1. NCBI lineage: Eukaryota > Metazoa > Chordata > Mammalia > Primates > Cheirogaleidae > Cheirogaleus > Cheirogaleus medius. The sequence goes on along the minus strand of VBSM01000361.1, from coordinate 52,823,055 downwards.
CTTACCTTCGCCACTGTTGGGAACAACCATGACAACCTGGGACAGTGAAGAGGATTCTGAGAGGTGATCTATGTATGATAAAACATCTGGGCCTCAGCAGATGCTCAGAACATACGTCCTTTATTTATGTGCTCTCTCCTCCCCTCTTTCCTGTTTCCTTTCTCATTTCCTTTTTACCTTGACGAGAAAGAGTGATAAAGTATATACTTGAAGTAGCCAGTATTTTATACTTATCATTAATGAACTGTTAATTGACTGGTCTGTGTTTTGAACACTATGGAGACACACGTAGAAATACGTAGGTTCCACAGTCACTTGTCAGGAGCGGGCACAGGCAGAGAGCCCTGTGCTCCTGGTTCTTCTCCGGGGCCTGTCTAGGTCCCGGGATTTGTGGGCCACTCTCTCCTCCCAGCCCGATGCCTTACTTGAGGCCGGAACCTGGGGCCTGAGAGCTGTCCCAGGAAGCCACTGCTCCCAGGCCCTGCTAAGTTCCTGAGACAGTTCCCTTAGTCACACGTGGGAGCTTAACAAATTGGAAAAACTCGACAGCAATTGGTTGATGGAGATGGTATTGTAGATTCCTGTCCCTGAAAGGAAGCAGAGAGAAAGACTTAGTTAAAAAAAAAAAAAGAGAAAGAGACAGAATCCCCTGGGAGCCTCCCATACAACTCAGAAGAGTAACATTAAAGGCTTCATAATTTTCAGCGTTAAAAAAGCTTATAATTCGAATACATACTTGGTAAAACAGAAACAGGACTGTTGCATAGGTAATGAGCCTTAACATTTTAGTTTTGTTGGGAGGCTGGGAAAATGAGGGGAAATTGAAAATTTGTAAGCCAAGTCGGCTTTGTTATAGGGACAAGTTTTTAAAATCTCTTATTACAAATAAGTGAGAGCTCTCTTCTGTCACAGCTTTGTTTGTCATGTTGGCAGCTATGTTTTCTTTTACTTTATTAATTTATCTCCATACCTTTTTTAAGGGATCAGGTTTCAGTAGAGCAACAAAGGGCTTGTTGTGTTTCTTTTGACCTCTGTCAATTATACTGAGGTAAAATACATTTTCATATACAGATATATAGTGTTATAGCTCTATCTTGGTATACAAATCTATCAACCAAATGTGATGAGTTAGATTTGTATATTTCACTGCAGTAAACTTCCAATGGAAATAGCTGTGTTGACATTCTAAATTCTCTTTCTTACTTTTGGACAGTGGAACGAACTTACAATGTTAATGCATAAGAACATTATGAGAATGAGAGGTTATTCCACCTCATCCAGACTCAGATCTATGTGTGAACTTAGTTTTTAAAGCTTCTCACCACCTATAGTGTGGGGATGGATGTGTGTGCCTGTGGTTGGCCTTGGAGTGATGGCGTGGGGGCTGGATGGGCAGGCACAGGGCACACTTCCAATGGAAGGTCACTGATGACGGAAACAAAGATCAGTGCGGCCTCGTATAGAAGGAGGTATGAGGGGATGTGAGGGGCCTGTGGGTAGTGGGAGAGGAAAAATGAAAGGAAAGAGAGATCAGATAGCTTGATACAAGCTAATTTCCATGGACTCACCTTGAACATGGCAAAAAGGCCCTGAACTCTAACAAGCCCAGAACTGAAACCTAGGCTGGGGGTTTCTGTAGGACTGGAGAGTGAGACAGGAGTCACTTGGAAGTATGGTAGTAAGAGAGATTTAGATTAAATATGAAAAAAAGACTTCATGTTAATAAGAAACCTTAGGCCCTGAAGTAGAGTTATGATGAAGATATTTATCCTACAATCACATTTTTGGAGCACCTTTCCCTTGGTAGTTTTGGTAGACAGAATAATGTCTCTAAAGATGTCCATGTTCTAATCCTCAGAACCCTGGGGATAGGTTTGCCTTGCATGGCAAATGAGCTTTGCAGATAAGATTAAGTTAAGGTCCTGGAGATGGTTACTTAGTCTGGATTTTCCAAGAGAGTCCAGTCTAATCACATGGGCTTTCCAAATGGAGAATCTTTACAGGCTTTGGTCAGAGGGAGCTCTGACTACTGGAAAATGATCAGACAGATGCCACATTACTGGCTTTGAAAATTGGGGAAGAGGCCACAAGCCAAAGAATGCAGACTGCCTCTTGAAGCTGGAAAAGGTGAGGAAAGAGATTCTCCCCTGGAGCCTCCAGAAAGGAATGCAGCCCAGTTGACACCTTGGTTTTAGACTGATAGACCTGTGTTGAGCTTATGACCTGCAGAGCTGCAAAAATAATAAATTTGCATTGTTTTAATCCACCAAGTTTGTGGTAGTTTGTTGCCATAAATAGCAATAGGAAACTAATATAGTAATGGAGAGCTGGACTAATGACTACAGATCTCTTAGAGCAGTGGTCCCCAACTTTTTTGGCACCAGGGACCAGTTTCATGGAAGACAATTTTTCTACGGACTGGGGGGTGGGGATGGTTTCAGGATGATTCAAGCACATTACATTTATTGTGCAGTCAGACCTCCCCACTAATGACATCTGCATTTGCAGCCGCTCCCCAGTGCTAGCATCACCGCCTCAGCTCCACCTCAGATCATCAGGCATTAGATTCTTATAAGGAGCGAGCAACCTAGATCCCTCACATGCGCAGTTTACAGTAGGGTTAGCACTCCTATGAGAATCTAATGCTGCCACTGATCTACGAGGTGGAGCTTATGTGGTGATGTGAGCGATGGGGAGTGGCTGTAAATACAGATAAAGCTTTGCTCGCTCTCCTTCCTGCTGTGTGGCCCAGTTCCTAACAGGCTACAGACTGGTTCTGGTCTGTGGCCTGGGGGTTGGGGACTGCAGTCTTAGAGTCTGTCTAGGTCTGGGATTTTTTAATCCAAACTGGCTTATTAAACACGTCCTCCTATATGAATAATTTCCCCATTAGCTTCACATACTTCCAGAGAATATGACAGCATAAACTATTTAAGTCAAGACAAATAGACTTAATGAGTTGCCTTATCTTGATTTTTATAAACATTTCTTCATTGATCAAAGACGGTCTTTTTTTTTCTCTGTTCACTCGGAATAGGCCCATTCAAGCACACTTCTTTTGAAATGAGTTCAAATGAGTATCCCTTGCACATTGTCAGGGTTTGTGCTCTAGGACCTTAGGAAATTAACTTTCACATGTTACCTTTTAGTTGCCAAGATGGGTCACTGACACTTTAACAGGCAAGATTTAATTACAGTTTAAATGAAAAGGTGCCAGTGTGGTACCCAGAGCAAACCAGTGCTAGCTGAAGAGGGCTCAGTATGACACTGATTCTGAGAGTCAACAGCAAGAAGTAAGAATTCAGGGAGTGCAGGGCAGGGCGTCATGTTGACCTATGTCTCACTTTGCTATGAACTGGCAGGATTACTCTATAAAGTGATTTCCCTTTAAAAGCAGCCATTAAGCAAAACATCCCAAAATGATCATTTTTAAAGATTAAAATGAATATTTATACTCAGAATACTAAAAGATTTTGAAAAGGTCATTGGGTCTATTCTATTCCTTCCTAGAGTGTTCTTGCTTAGCCTGTGTTGCAGCTTAGAAAGGAAGAGGTGAAGAGATGGATCCACTTTCCAAAGATAAAAACAAATTAAATTTCTACTTTTCAATAGGTGAGAGAGTTTCAGCCATTGAGCCATGATTTTTTCAAACAATTGTTTCCTAGACCTTGTTTTTTACCTCAAAGCTTTCTGAACTCCCTAGACAAGAAGATAAATCCAGGGCCTACCATTCTATTCTATTCCATTCCATTGAGGTAATTAAAGTTATGTTTATTGAGCACCTATTATGAGTCAGATATTATGTCAAGAGTTGAGAAAATAAATCAATAAGATATAGTTTTTACCCTCAAAGGACTCACTGTTGAGCAGGAAAAACATGCAAAGAAAGTTCAGTTGAAGGGTTAATGCTACAATAAAGGTAAATATAAAGTGTAGAGGGAGGAGAAGAGGAAGAGGTTAATCAAAGTGGCAAGGAGGATATTCAGGACGGCTTCCTGGAAGAGTTGGTGTCTTTATTGGGGTTTCAATGATGATTGATATTTTAACAAAGGACAAGGAGGAAAGAGTTTTGTAAGCAGAGGAGGCAGCTCTGTAGGTGAATTCTCTCCCACCCATGAATGGCTGACTGGATTCCTTCAGAGTAGATTGGGGGCTGAGGGGCAGTAAGTATATTAACCATGGACTTTGTTTCCAGAAAGATTTGCATGTGAGTCTTGCTACCAGCTTCCTGTGTGACCTTTGGAAAGTTACTTAACCTTTTAAAGCGTCAGTTTCCTTCTCTGTAAAATGGAGACACTATCAGGGCCTACCTTATAGGGCCAATCTAAGGACTAAATGAACTAATGCTTTGCATATTGCTTGCCATCTGGTAGCAAATAGTATCTATTATTTTTGTTAGTGCCTAAATATGATCATCCAAGAACTTGAAGGCAGTCCTGTTCTATTCTGATGATTTTTTCTAGGTCAAAAAAGTGTCATGGATATTAACCTCTTTTTCTCTCTTTAGCCAAAAACTTTGGAGTCCGAATTGATTAGGCATGAGCAGTGGTGCAACCAGATGGCATTGTGTGAGTGAAGCAAGGAGGGTGACAAGCAGGGCTGGTCTCATGGGCATTTGACCTGTGTAGTTGCACAGGGACCCATGCTCAGAAAGGCTCTGCACTTGGTTTCTGCTGTCACTGTCTTGGAATCTGCTATGGTTTTGAATATTTGTCTCCTTCAAAACTTACCAACCAGATGGTGTGAAGGGCTGCAAGTCACCCTACAGTCTGGCAAATAGGCACCTGAAGTGGATGAGGCCTTTGTCATAGTTCCTTTAACATATTTTCTAATAACTATTCTTCTGCTAATCTTGTCCTTTCCATAATAAGTATATCTCCCTCCTCACTTGGAAATGCCTTGAGTGCTACCTTTACTAACGGCGAAAGGATCCTACAAGGGAGCTGTGTCAATGCTCTTGGTTATAAAACATTTTCATTGGTCTCTCAAAAAGGTGAACTGAGGGACATTTAGGCTTTTTCTCCCCCTCTGACAAAAGGATTATAGACACATATTTAGATTGAAAGGTGGCCCCTGCTGGTAAAACTGCATCTCTTTGTGCTGAGCTCCATAAAGGCGGCACTATGTCCTCCTTACCTCTGCTGTGCCTAGCACCGTGCCTGCCAGCTAGTGTGGGCTCAAACAACAGTGCTTGAAATGGAACAGAATGATATTGCACTAGGAGTGAATGCCCTTTGGAACATAAGTACCAAAAAGCAATTTCGAAAGGCAAAATGGAGTTTCTGTAGCTTCGGCTGCTGAAAAGTAACAAACCATGGCAGACTCCTGGTCAGTTCAGAGTCCTGGAGTGCACCTACCTTTGGACACCAAGGTTGTGCCTCAGTGATGCCAAGCAATTGGACTAACTGATTTAGACTTTCCCTGTATTGGCCAGTTGTGTGCTGTTCATGTGGAGAGGATCACAAGATGCTCCAGTTTATTTTCAATCCCCTGAACTGAGGCCAGAGACCCTTTCCAGAATATTCCCTGGATATCAACCAGCTGACGCTATTCAATGTGTTGCATTATTCTATTTAACCAAATGCCCTTTCCTGGCAGAAACATCAGACCTGGATTCACTTACAGCCAAGGCACAAATATGCACATCTTCAACAGAATGGAGTGTTCTTTCAGAGCCAAATCCCACCTTCTGATGTGGACACTGCTCCTTTGGAAGTCGCCAGGAGCTGGGAGCTCAGCTCTACAGAACTCAGTGTGGCCTTTGATGCCAGTCATGCTCTCCAACAGCCAAGGGAAGCACTTAAGGTGAGCAGGAGCTCACCTTAAAGAACTTCTGCTCTTTATTTAAGGATTCTCATAAAAATAACACCTGGCATTTATTTTACTTGATGGGGAGGAAAAAAGAAAGAAAAACTAAGTAAAACAGCATACATTTAAAGTAGAACATCTTTGTAGTTGGAGATCGGAGATCAGAGTCCTGCCCTAGATGTCTTTCTCCTCATTCTGTACCAAATAGCAGCTTGCTGTTCATCTGATGACCAGCATCGCCATTATCATCCTCCAGCAGCCATGTAGCAGTAGATATGTGCACAGTGACTTACAATCATGCGTTACGATTTATGAAACAGAAAAGAATTCTTTTCAGTGAATTGAGTTTTTTTCTGGGGGGTATTTATCTATTGCTCTCTGGTTCACTTAACCCAGGTAGCAAAAATAAACGGTCCTTTTTATTTCTGAATTTGAGTACATTTGTACATGACTCCCAAATTTTAGATTGTAACACTGGTAAAAAGTAAAAGCCAGATATAGGTTTTGCAAAAAATTTTTAGCTGTTCATGGAAACAACTCTTCCCTTCTGCACTACTTGTATTAATAATATTGATGGCTGTAGTGAATTTAAATTAGATAAAGAGAAGATAGGCTAGAGAAAAGAAGAGAAAGACTTGAGTTTGAAGCAAATGTTGTCACCTCCACTGCTACTGTCCCCATTGTTTCTAGTAGGCATAGCATTTTAGAATAGAATGGAATAAAAGAGAGGAGAAGAGAGTAGAGATGATCATATCAACCCCTCGCTTGAACTTGTTGATGGCTTTCCATTGCTACCCAATATCTGATAAATAGACAGAAATATAATAGACACATAGCAAAAAGTAGTTGAATTTGTTTGTTGAAATTCTCATTTATAATACCCATAGGTTGAAGAGAAGTAGTCAGGAAGGAAGGAGACTTTTGATTGATTACAAATGAGGCAGAATACTTTTCCTATGTTTATTGAACTTGTGTGTGTGTGTGTGTGTGAGAGAGAGAGAGAGAGAGAATTTCTTGTATATGTCCTTTATTTTTCTGATGCGGTGGATGTTATTTTTCTTTCTTGGTCTCAATATATATTTATTAAACACTTTCTTGTAAAATATGAAGGGCCAGCTCTTAGCTCTCTTCAATGTGAGTATGTGTGCACGCGCACACACACACACACGCACACACAGCTGTTCTGTGACTTGTTCTTTGCACCATCATTTGGTAAGTTGTGCTTAAAGTGCTTCAGTAAAGAAGTCCAGAACTCATATTTTTTTCTTTCTCCACATTCCAGATCTGAAATGCACTTTTAAAGTGCTAACACCGTCCAAGCGTTTAAGTTCCACCAATGTAGTCTCAAATATGAGGTTTAAATGAATTCCTTCATTGCAGTGATCTAAGCCTTATGCTCTGGAGTGAGCATTCTTCCCTCTGCTGGGAATCTTTTCCTGGGTCTACACTCTGCCCATTGCCCCTGTCTGCCCTACCTTCCCATCTGCCCTGCATGAAGCTGGTAATTAAAGACCAGAGAGGAGTTGATGCTCAATTAACGCATTAAAGACCATTTACTGTGCTCTCACCATTGGGCGATGTAAGGACAAGACCAGTTCCTGATCTCCAGGAGCTTGGCCTAGTTGGGCAGCTGGTCTGTAGAGGCATAACAGGCCTCAGTTATGAAAAAACATGAGGCCATATATGATTAAGGGCTTGAGGGAATGGTTAGCTTGTAAGTGCTATAGGAAGCAAAGAAAAGAGAGCTGTGGGGACTGAAAGGATAGAGAAGTATTGCTGGAGACAATGGGACTTGACTTGGGATTTGAGGAATGGCTAGTTTGGGTTGCGAAGATGCTCCAAGAAAGAAGATGAGACACTATAGGGACAGGACTTGGCCCTCACTTATGACAAAGGGAGGCAACATGAGGCAGCATGACCCAGCCTAATTAAGTGTAGAAGAGCAAAAAACCCAAATGACCTCCTAGCCACTGGAATTTAGCTCATGCCCATATAAAGAAGGGGCCAATTGTCTGTCTCTTGAGTAATGTCTTCTAGGACCATTGAAGCAAGATGCTGACACCAGCTGATAAAGAACCTGGCTACAAAGAAACCAGACCTATTCAGATCTAACCACTTCAAGCCGGAATAGGCCCCCATACCGACATAACCTTGACTTTTCCCTCATTAATATATCATTTTAATGCTAAAAATCATGCCCAGAGGTTGAGATTTAAAATGATACATGTGATGCATGAAGGAGCTTGACTGCCAAGTGTGCAGCCGCCAACAGAAGCCCACTTCTACATGTTATGACTTCAAAACTGACAGCTACCTCCCTCTTTACAACCCCATAAAAGTTCCCCAGACCTTGGTTTGGAGAGCCACTCTGGTCACCTCCTTAACCAGCACTGTTTCCCTTTTGTTCAAACAAAAGCCCCAGTAAAGCCTTGTCCGCCTAAATCTTTCTGATCTTATGCCAATTTCTATTGACTCGGGGACCAAGAACCCGAAGTCTGGTATCAAAGAGAGAGTCTGAAATGTGGTTTCTGTTGCAGAGAATGGGGAGTTAAGGTGGACACATTGGGCACGTTTGGTTATCATGTGACCTTAAGGGCAACTGAAGCCTGGGCTCTGGTCTGAAGACCTGCTGGAAGTTTCTGAGCAGGGTCATGGGATAGGTGTTTCAGGAGGATGACGACTCCTGTAGCATGGGGCGGGGGCAGCAATGAGGATAGACAAGCCTGGGGGAAGAGCCTTAGTCTGTGCCCAGCAGTTCTGTTGTGGCGCTGGAGGAGGGCTGCACCTGAGTGGGGCAGTCAGAGTGGACAGACTTGGCCAGACAAAGAACTTGAAAACTGACTGGACATAGGGCAAAAGTTTAAAACTTGACTCTCTGGTGGGATCAGAGACAATGATATGCACAATGGGAGCAAACTCTGTTTCCGGTTTTTGGTGAAAGAATGAAGAAGGCTGGTGCAATGTTCAAGCTTTGAGGGAGGGTGAGTCCTGGTCCTCCGAGTGTCATTTATCCATGTTGTTACTGCTGAGAAACCATGCAGGCTGCCGCTGAATCTTCCCTCATTCCTGATTGCCTCATTCCTGACCATAGTCACAGTCAGGGCTTCTGTCTCTCAGCCACTCCCTTCCTCTCATGGTCACACAGGTTCTGTTTGGCACTGATAGGTGGGTTTCATTGTTTGGGTGTGGTGCCATCCTGGGTTGCAGGAGATTTCATGAGGTCATCAAAGGACTTGCACACTCTTGGACACGCTAATTTGTTCTGCTGCCCCTATGCTTTGCTGGAAAGTGTGTGTGTGTGTGTGTGTTGAAGGACTTATCAGCATAGACATAGCTCATAACCGTTTCTTCCTTGGGCATTAAGAACTATGTATCACTTTGCTGTTTTCCAAAAGCTCTGTCCAGTAAGGGCCTAGGGTCTCTTTGTTCTATTTTTCCAATATATCATCATACTTCATACCATCCCCCCACACACATGCATGCACATAGACACACGTGTATATGCTTTTTACTTCTCTACATTCTCTGTAATTCTTACTTTATGCCAGGCAAGGGGATTGTATTCTAATCTTGTGGGGGAGACTTTGCTCTTCTTTTCAGAGCTTCTTTCCAATCATTTTGTCTGTGTCAGGGATGAGGCATTTGAAGCCAGGAAGTAACTCCTGTGTTTCCTATTCTATGCCATGTCCTCCCTTCTTTGAGGTAATTAATACTGCATGAATAAGTAACAAGAAATATTAGGAAAAAATCTTTGCGAATAATTCAATGTGTTATTACAAACAAATTTGGTGATAGGAGTATATCCTGCTCTTTTACTTAAAATCATATTTTCACCATTTTCCTGCTTTGTTAAATATTTTTATAAAACATAATTTTAATGATGATATCATTTAACTACCTTTCTGTTGTTGGAATTAATATTTTTCAAAAAAATTTTTTTCAATTTCAAACAACTTAGTGATGAAAAACGTGTCCATAAGTCTTTGATTATATTTCTCTTTATTTTCTTAATATGAACTCCTCAGGAGGAATTATTGAAGCAAAGTACATGAACACATAAAGGACTCTTGATAATGGTGTCCAAATTGCACTCCAGATAAATCGTTCCAAACACTCCAAATTCTGGCACCTATTTATTTATTTATATTGTTAGCAGCCTTATTATATTGAGTATTATGAATTATAGAAATTTCTCCATTTTGAGGTTTCATCTTTCCATGTAGCTTTAAGTTGAAAGTCTTTATTTGTAGTGAAGTTGTCTTAGCCCATTTTCTGTAGCTATAACAGAATATTTGAGACTGGGTAGTTTATAAAGGAAAGAGGTTTATTTAGCTCATGGTTCTGGAGGCTGGGAAGTCCCAGTTTAGGTGGCCGAATCTAGTCAGCTTCTGGCAAGGGCCTTGTGCTGCATCATAACGTGGCGGAGAAGCGGAAGGGGAACGGGCGCTTGTGAAACGAGCATTAGGTCTTCATGGCCTAATCACCTCTTGAAGGCCCCACCTCCCAACACTGCCACATTGGGGACCAAATTTCCAGCACAAGAATTCTGGGGGACACACTCAAACCATAGCAGAGACTGAATGTTCAAAAAATATTTTGGAAACTTTCTGGGGAAGTGAGACTGGTGTGGATTTGTAAAAGGAGAGGGGAAGTGGGGAGGAGCCTTGACAGACCTGGGAGGGGATGATCGTCCATGCCCAGGATGGTGGGTGGAAATGTGGAACGAGGAATGGGAAAATGAAAGCTTGGGCAAGATGATAGTCCCTTCCTAGGAGGAGGGGACTGGGCCAGGACATCCAGCTGCCACCTAAGCCATCAACTACTCATCAACCTCAGTGTGATCACTTTTATTTTGCAGCCATTATATTAAAAAAAAAAACAAAAACCTGTTCTCTCTTTCTTTTTTCTTTCTGAGTAAACTAGAAGACAGAAAAACTGTAAGGCTGACATATAGCACATTCCAAGTGGGACCCATTTGCTGGCTAAGCAGTAGATCAGCACAAATTACGAGCACTTAGACATGTGTTAACCTACTAATTGAGGGTAGGGGGACACTAGATGATGAGGTCTCCCTAGATGCCCTGATCTTCCCCCTCCTGATTCTTGATACACCAATTAACACTCTCCGTCAATACTAGAAAACATATGGTGAAGATAAACACTGCCCCATAAAGAATTTCACCCCTGCTTGTCACAGGACATTAATGGGCCCATACTGGCACCCCTAAGGGGGTGACAGCAGCAAATGGTAATGGAAAAGTTGCTGTTTTTCTTTTAACTTTCTGTTTGTGGAAAAGGTTCTTTTAATGTTTAAGAACAATATAAGAAAGTTGTGTGTGTGTGTGTGTGTGTCTGTGTGTCCGTGTGTCCTGGGTCTTTTGCGGTCTGTCTCATTCTCACTCTCACTCACATGTGATGATCTTACGATCTGACTTTTGCTGCTTTGGAATAAGGTCAGCCTAATCACAAAGGTGGTTTGAGGAATGAGTACATGATATATTTTGAGAAATCTTCCAAATAAATCCCAAATGAAATCTGAAATTTTATCATTAGTAAATCATGTCTCTGTGTCAAGTATTTCCCTTTTCTTGGGAGCTCCTATGTCATGGGAAGAACATGGGAAGTCCCTCAGCATAGAAGAGTTTATCCTGTCACACTTTTTCCTGAAAGGAGAGATGGAGCCACCTTAGGGGCACAGTGCTCTGGTGGGCTCAGCTGGATGAACAGTAGATCTGGGACCTTAACAGAGAGCTCTCTGTAGGCAGTGTTCTCTAGCCTCGTGGCCCTTCCCTGCTCCATCCTGGGCCAGTGCCTCCCAGGACTTTGGGACTTTGCTACCTCTGCTCTGTGTGCCTGTAGTAGGCAGAATGTTGACCCACAGAGATGTCCATGTCCTAATCCCTGTGAATAGGTTAGGTCACTTGGTAAAAAGAATTAAGGTCTCAGATGAATTAAAGTTGCTATTTAGCTGACCCTGAGATGGGAAGATTATATAAGCTGAGTATCCCCTATCTGAATTGCATAGGACCTGCAATGTTTCAGATTTTAGAATATTTGCATTTATACTTACCGGTTGAGCATTCCAAATCTGAAAATTCAAAATTCAAAATGTTCCATTGAGTATTTCATTTCACCATCATGGTTCAGGATTTGGAGCCCTTGGATTTTGGATTTTCGGATTTGGGATGCTCAAACTTTACTGGATTATCTAGGTGGGTTCAATGTAATCATGAGAGTCCTTATAAATACAAGGTGGGGGCAGAGGAGAGAGAAGCAGAGAGATGGCAATGTGAGAAGGAGTCCGCCTGACACTGTTAGCTTCGAAGACAGAGAATGGGGTCATGAGCTGAGGAACGTGATGGCCTCTTAGGAGCTGGGAAAGGCAAGAAAACGAATTCTTCCCTAAGGCCTCTGGAAGGAATGCACTCCTGCTGACACTTTGTAGCTTAGTGAGACCCATTTTAAACCTCTGAAATCCAGAACTTTAAGATAATACATTTGTGTTGTCTTAAGTCATTAAGTTTGCAGTTAATGTGCTACAGCAGCAACAGGAAACTAATATAAGGCCCAAGTTGTCTGTCTCTGAGCCTTAGAACCCACTAGGGACCTTGTCTTTGCCCCCACCAGGTCCAAGGTTGTGGTCTCTGGGATGGTATATACTGGTTATTTAGCAGGAGCTTATTACTTCCAAAAATGGAATGTCTGGGAAGATGCTTCAGAATGTTTCTAAACTGGACCATTTGGGTTGTTGAGGGCATGGGAAAGATGAAGGGATGATACTTCAAGGTCTGAAGCATTTTTCAACTCATGAGAAGTACTTTTGCTGTCTCTCTTTAAATCACTATCTACTGTCCACTTGAAATTCTCTTTGTGTTCCTGTTCATCTTAGGTAGTTGCTCTAAGAGGTTTGAACTGTTCAGAATATGAAGAATCATGAAAAAAGGTTTTTGTCTTCAAAGAATTGGCTGACCATAAACATTTATTCATTCACTTATTTTTCCAATGCAGAATAACTTAGGTTTTGTTGCATCAGCTGGCATGAGGATGAATTTCGTCTGCTCAGGAAATGTAAGCCCTTAGGACAGTTGAGATCAAGGACATGGGATCTGCCCTTGAGGTACTGTCCCCCTAGCTGAGGGACAGAGACCGATTTTTTTAAAAATGACTCTATTACATGGAAGACTGTGGCAAGTTCCCTAAGAAAGGTGTTAGCAGGGGACAACGTGAGTTCAGAGGAGGGTAAGAGCAGTGGCTTGGTGTAGGATAGATGCTGAATAAATGTTTAAGGGAAGTTGGAGAAATCATGAAAGCATACATTTGGATTTGAGCTTGGATTTAAAAAGGAAAATAGAATATATACAGGCAGAGTTTATAATTGCAGCCAAATGGAGTTCAGTGAGCAAATTTACAAAAGCAGGCAAGGGAATTGGTCCATTCATTTGTTCTTTTATTTATTAACTCTGGGGTAGGCACCTACCTATCTGTGCCAGGCAGTGAGGTAGGCTCAGGGATACAGTGTTGACAGACACTATGAAAACAGTTTCATAACGTTTGTGATGGTGAGCTCCACGAGGACAAAGTACTAGGTGATATGAGAATAGGGAACAGGACCTCTTCGGTGGTGAATGAGTGTTTGGCAGGACAGTATGAGAGGCTGTGCTTGGGTGGTGGGATGAGTAGGAGCCCTTGGAGGTTTTCAAAGCAGCTCAGGAAATGGGAATCTTGGGAGAAATAGACAGCTAGAATAAACTCTGGCTGCTCTTGTTTCTAAGGAAGAGAGATAATCCTGTTTTGGGAGACATTGAGCTAGTTTTTGACACCCAATACTTATTGCCCCAACAACATTTCCTGGAGAACTCTGGGTAAAATATAAAATGTAAGTGTTGGAACATTAGAATCAGTCTTTAAAATGGGACAGATTATTTATTGCAAAGGTTTGCCTTTCCTTGAAATGAATTTAGTATTCAGGGCAAGTTTGGTTTGAGACAAACTTTGAGTGCAGCCACAAGAGCAAACCAGCATTTAGTCTTAGGGCCAGAAGAGCTAAACAGTTTTAAAAAATGGGTTTCCTTTTTTCAGATGACATGATAATGATGCAAGTGTACAACGGCAGAATATTGAACAAAGGGGTGGGGCTTTAAATGCAAATGGTCAGGGTGTAACAATGTCCTAAGGATGTGGACCATCGCAGGGCAACTCCAGCTTGCTTAAAATTGAGTTGTTTTATCTAAGCTTGGGTAATGAGCCAAAGAAGTATCTGTGAGTCATCCTACTTCTGTTTCCAAAACAGACTCACTGACCTGATTTAAGAGGCATTAAAAGGGACAAAGTTGACATTTGCAAATACATTTAACTTATTTGTCTTACAGGCAGGGAACATGTTGGGACAACTTTCAACTGTATTATGTGTGGTCCAGGAGCTTTGATCTCTTTATGCCTTCTTTATATTGAGAAAAAGCTTTGAAGTATCCTGCAATTATGAATATAGCAGATGCCTGTTGTAATGGGTTGCTATGAAATTGATTTGACTCTACCAAGGGTCAACTCTTGTCTCCCGATAAAATCCTCATGTGCTTTAAAAGCCTTTTTCCTCCCCGTAACCTAAGAGAAGAATGTTAGTCATACCTTCTATTTTCATCCCAGGGAGGATATTTACCATTTTAGTTTCTCCTTTAAATCATCGATTAGATAGGGTATCTGTGCAAGAACGGCTGTCACATGGGCCAACACAAGTGGAGGTGATATGATTCCCATGCATCTACCTCAGGATAATTGTTTTTCAGTTGGAAATGAACTCTTGAGTGATGCTGGTGATTTTGCCATGATGCTTTCTCATATTATTGTTCCATTGATTAGGGAAACTAAAACAAAAACTAAAAATAAGAGACTCTTGTGTTTATATTATCTATAGATCATAGATAGGTTTAGTTTGATTGAAGCTGACACTTTAGAGCACATGAAAAATAAATCTTGAATTTGATCATCTCTGTATCCCTGTCTGAGCTCTTTCCTAGGTTTTCCAATTGGACCAAAGAACTGGGTAATTCCACAGCTCCTGTGATTCCACAGTTTTTGGGTCTTGGAGTCCCTGAAGAGAGCTGGCATGCACCTGTTGGTCACTGTGACTCCTAGTCATTCTTCAGGGGTCAGAACAAGTTTGTAAAGCATATTTTAGCATCCACTAAGTACACATGACTTTCTTTTTTCTTCTACTTCCTTTCCTTCCTCCCATGAGGATGAGAATGTCCTTTCATATCCCCAGGCTCCTTGTTGCGTGGCATTAATATCTCAGAAGTAGAGATGAGTAACTGAGAACAGAAGACTCATGTCCCCATGTTTATGTTCCCTTTCTGCCATGAGATGGCTCTGCATGGCATATAGGACTCTGCCTAGGTTTTGCCAAACTCATGTCAAACCTTTTGTAAAAACTTTATCCAATGGGATGAGTCATGAGGACTCACTGGCTTTTACATTTTCTAAGTGAATCTAATTCTCTATAGCTTGGTGATGTGTTTAGAAGAGGTTGGGGGAAAGAAACGGGTGGACTGCAGTATGAAGTATCTCTCCTGTGGTGGGAAGGCGGTGTTCTATGGTTTAGGGAGTGTGGCTGTAGACTCAAACAATTGAGTACTGGAACTCCAACAGTGAGACACTGGTCTTTAATAAGCTCAACATAATCTTCTACTGGATTGCCTTTCACTTCAGGAAGATCAGTTTTCAGCATGAAAACCCATTTACAGTGCTCTTTTTATGAGAAAAATAGTGACCGGGGATGCAGCGGCCTGTTTAGAGCACAAATAGCTATTATTGCAATTTTAGATAGCCCAGTCTAACAGAAAGGCCATATGATTGAAAGGACAAATGATAAAATCTAAATATGAGTAAAGCCTGAGAATACACCTTTTTTCTAGTGCTGACTGTCTAGTTGTGTTTGTTATCTAACCCTGTAATTAGGATGGCATTCAGAAAATATGAGAAAAGTTGGTATTCTTTTCATAACCCCCAAATCTTTGCATTGCTGCATGAAACTTTTGGCTTCAGCTTTTCCCTGTTCATTAACCATGCCAAAATTTTTAATCTAACACCACTGTTAAAGAGTGGCAGGCTTCCAGGGAAATATATCAGCCAGGCTTATTAATTTCATGCCAAGTGCTGGAGGCGTGAATGTAGAGAACGCTGTTTGACTTTGGATAATAGGAATCAGGCAGCTTAAAGGCAAGGGATAAAGATCAGGAGCCCCACGTCTCAGGAGGAGGAGCAGGTGCAGGCTTCAAGCAAGGCCTTCAGGCCCAAAGGGGCAGCCCATGCTTAAAACAATCTGCAGTGCTGTTTTTTTTTTTTTTTTAATTTGGCGTGTGCCTCTCACAGCTTAACAGACCGCTGCTCCACAAAGAGGGGTAAACAGAGAAAGGGAAATTAAAAAGGGAAGTCCCCAGGTAGACAAAAACAAATTAGGGCAAACAAATTACACAGAGTCAACAAATAAACAAGGGAACATCTGTGAATATATTTCTTGGATTTTCTGATTCTGAATGCAACCTGAGAAATGGTAGAGGGAGGTGAGCAGTCTAATCTAGAGCAAAGTCCTCTTTGGAGGGAACGATCAAGCTGAACACAAAAAGGCTGAGAGGTACCTAGAAGTCCGACACTCAGCAAGATGCCGTAGGAGGAGGTCTGAAGCTCTCCAGGTGGTCTGACCAGCCTAAAGCAGTGGCCCGAGTCAGCTGCGCTTACTGCTTTTCCTGCTGCACCCTCTGCCTGTCACCTAACTACGCCTTGGAGGGTAGTTGATGTCGTGGGTTCTGTTGACCTTTGCATAGGAAAAAGCGGTAGAAATATAAAGAGATGGCAGTTCGCGCAAAACAAAATAAAGTGAGCAATGTTCCAACAGGGGATGTGTTCACCTTATCAATTTTTCATATCTGCTCCTAGTGGGCAAACTTAACTCTTGCAAACATGAGGCACTTGCCAGGTGTTGACTGGATATTAGGAAACATTTGAGCTGTTCCTTCTGGCAGTTTGGTTGCTGCTGACACAATTTCCCGTTTACCCTGAGGCTGGTGAGATGGTTTCAAGGTTTTGAAGGAAGTTCAGCATATTGCATACTGCTAACCAAAGGCATAACTGAACTTAGAGACAGATGAAAAGAGTAGGAATTGGTGTACAACATCTTCCATAGATCCTCTCTCACTATAGAATGTGGGGCAATTATAATACAAGAGTGAAGAAACAATAAATATTTGATTTATTCATTACATAAACTCAAATGATACTCAAACAATTTCTAAAACTTCTCTTTTGTATTCTTTAAGGCTCATGAAACGTGCAGTTGTTTAGGGGTCTATTCTTTCCTAATCTTATTGTTGTGCTAAATGCTCTATTACTCATCCTGTCTTGAGCCTTCATAATGTAGGAGATAACCTACTAGAAACATTCAATGAGGTAAGAACTTTCGTGTGTGTTTGCACACGAAATGCAAGAATAAAATAAATCCTAATTCTCCTCCGATTCCTCATTTATATAATTTTGTTTTATTCCTTATTCCTAAATGGAATATAACAAGTAAGCTGCACAATAGAAGAATTATACCATTATAGATGTGGTCAATTTGCAAATATAAGAGTGGTATAATTATTAATATATTAGACAAGTATATTAGAAATAGTCTAGTGGTTAGGATTTTGTCTATGAAGTAAATGGTAGGCAGAAAGTTAATACAAATCAGTAACTCACTGAATCAGGAGCGGGGACACCCACGCACGTTTCCCAGCTGAGGTAGGCATACTGTGTGAACTTGTTGAATTATTTGACTTCTGTGTGCTTGCTAATTTGTAAGATAGGAATCATATTTTTTTAGTCTTTCAGGAAAAGACAGGAAGCTTAACCTGTGTCTGTAAGATACTTTCAATTGTGGACAGAAATTGTCTGTAAAAATGCTACTTCCATTTATTATTAATTCTCAAGTCACAGGGTTGCAAGAGGCCTTGTGAGGTCAACCTATTCTCACTTAGTTTGTGGTGCTTGCTATTTGGAATCCCAGAGAAGCACAATGATGGATTATTCCTTTGTGTCAAGGTATTAAGATGAGGTACCCAATTACTATCAAAGCTCCACTAAAAAACTCATTGTAGGATGCAAGAAATCAATATCATCAAATATTTATTGAGTGTCTATTGGGTGCTCAGTGTTTCATTTATAACTATTTGCTGTGATTTAGAGTTAAGGTCTTCAGGATCTTACTTCCTTATTTAGTAAGTTGTCTCTCTACTCAGTTTTAAAAAATATCTTTAGATTTCTTTTATAAGCTGAATATGTTTCTCTGGAATGAATTTGCAAGAAATTTGTAAGAAATCCATGTTTAATGCCAATTCTGGAGAGAAGGCATAGAAAAATCTCTATAGAATAAAATATTACTTCAAAGGCTACTGCTACAGTAAACCTAAAAGGATAAACAGAATATGGTTTGTAATACTATTATGATTTCACTTATATGAAAAACCAAGTTCTGACTTAAACTACAGTATTTTTTTTCCTATAAGTTTTATAGAAAATTATTTTACTATAATTATGTTTTAAAAAGCTTCCTGAGAGGCCTGGATACCACTCTATTTACTCTGTATGATGAGGTACCCAAACCAGCCCCTAGCACATGCTACATACTTTCCATCTCCTTAGTACATGCTATATACTTTCCATATCCCGTTAAGAGACTAAAGGTTATGGGCAGTTACATGTAATATGAATCATGGTATACTTATGGTGAGTCTGTTTCTTGTGATTTCAAATCACTCTGATAATTTTTTCAATCAACATGTTTAGTATCTGTTTTTATCTAATTTCTCTGGATACCTATGTGCCTATGAACTTAGGTTATTTCATTCCATTTCACTAACTTTAATTTGCAAATTAGAGCTGGAGGAAAATAGTAATGGTACTTTGTTAATGTGTAAAAGTGCTTTGAAATTCTTCAAAGAGCAATGCTGTGGAAATTCAAGGTAGTTATGAGTCTAATTAACCAAATAACTTAATGAATCCAATTAATTCTTAACTTTGTATTTGTTGTATCCTATTAAAAAGTAATTATCCCTCCTGCTTTTGATTAAGATTGAGTAGCTAGTATCAGACTAACCATTCTTCTAAGAAAATCTATAAAACAGATGTTTAAAGGCAACAAAGGGAAATCAAGGCAGTTAGGACTTGACAGGTCAAGATCCCTAATGGAAGAAAAATGCATTAAAATGAATGAGCCCTACATTCACTGTCAATTTTTCCTTTTGGGGCATTTGCCAATTGTGGAGCAGGGCATAGAATCTGAACAGAAAGCTGACAGCAGGATACTCATTGGACTGGGAGTCAAATATTAGAGTTCAAGGTTCCCTGAGCTTGGTATTCTACCTACAATTTCCCTTTGAGTCATTTGTCAGATTCTAAGAAGTACATATGTAGGATGGGATGCTGATAAACTAAGCAGAAAGTAGCTCCAAGAGGCTAAACACTAAGCAGAAAGTGTAGTGCCACAGTACTGAGGAGACTCAGTTGGAGTTCAGGACGAGGGGCTCAGGTAAATAGTTCAGGCTCTCAATTGAGACTCCTGAAGGGACAAGATCTAGGAACAAGGGAAAACCAGAAGTAGACTCACCTTGCTTGAATCAGATGATCTCCTAGTTCTCTATCTGTCTTCCAGAAAAAGAGCAAATTCTCTCTGTGGATTTATACACAGGGAGGGATGCTTACAAAAATAGAAAAAATTACTAGGCATAATAGGAAATAGGACCAAATGACCAAAAATAAAATAAAACAAACAAACAAAAAAACCAAACAAGAAAAAACTCACAAACAATGAAAAACAACAAAACAAAACAGAACCCAAGAATAAATGAACAAAAACAACAACAAAAAAATAGACCAACAAGTGATTCAGACATTGGGGTTGTCAGACACAGGCATATGTTAAAATAACTATGATTAATGTGCTCAGCAAAATAGAGAAAACAATAAAAAATTTCACCACAGAGCAAGAATCTATAAAATGAATCAAATATAAACTCTATAACTCAAATTACTGTAACTGAATTTAAAAATTCAATAGATGTATTTAATAACATATTAGAACTCAGTAAAAGAATTGTTGATCTGGAAGATAGGCCAGCAGAAAATATCCAGATTAATGCACAGAGAGAAAAAAAGGATGGAAAATATACAATATAAGATACATATGGAAAATGGTGAAGAGGCTTAAATATATGTAATTGGAATTCCAGAAAAAGAAAAAAAGAGAAAATGAGTCAGAGTAGTATTATAATGGGTCAAATAAATGATATTTGAAGATAAATTGACTGAAAATTTTCATAAACCCATCAAACTACCAATGCAGAAGTTTCATGTATCATAAGCAGTATAAATGCAAAGAAACCATAACTAGGCATATCATAATAAAATTAATGAAAAATGAAAACAAAATCTTAAAAGGTGTCAGAAAGAAAAGAAACATGCTCACAGAAGCAATAATAGGATTAACACCTGACTTTTAACAGAATGCATGGAAACTAGGTAACAATGGAATGGCATCTGTAAAGTACCCCCTTCTCCCCAAAAAACTGTCTACCTAGAATTTTATACCAAGGAAGATATTCCTCAAAATGAAGATAAAACATGACATTTTGAGACAAACAGAAACTTAGGGGATCCATCTGTAACAGATGAACGCTAAAAGAAATAGTAAAAGGAGTGCTTCAGGAGGAAGAAAAATGTTCCCCAAGGGTAGTGTAAATTTTAGGAAGGAATTAGGAGAATGGGTGAGACTGTAAAAAAATATAAATCAATACTGCCAATATAAAGAAACAATGATAATGTGGGGTTTAAAATATTTGTAGAATATAAATATATACAATGATATTATAGAAAGTAGGGGTGGTGGTGAAAATTAAAGTATCAAAAGACCTTGAATTTTTTGAGAATTGGTAAAAGTATTAATATGTAGTAGACTATAATGTTAAGAATGTATGTTGTAATTTATAAGGCTACCACTAAAAGAAAACAATGTACATATTATAAGCTATTGGAGGAGGGAATGAAAAAAATTCTAAAAATATTTCAATTGTCATAAGGAGACAAGAGGAGAGAAAAAAGGAGAAAAGACTATATGGCAAAAAAAGAAAATAAATAATAGGGTAAATTTGAACCCAAATATATCAGTCTTTACATTGAATATAAATGGACTAAATCCTTCACATTAAATAAAAGTCATCAGAATGGATAAAAAAATAAAATCCAATTACATTATGCTTAAAAGAGATATACTTAAAGTATAAGGATGCACAAAAGTCAAAATTCCAAGGATAAAAAAAGATATAACATATATTGCCAATAAAAGTAATCTGATATTATTGTCACCAGATAAAGTAGATTTTAGGGCAAGACGTATTATTATAGAATGGGGTTTCTCAGCTCAGCACTATTGGCACACTAGGCTGGATAATTCTTTGTTGTGAGGGACTGTCCTGTGCATTGTAGGATGCCCATGAGCATCCCTGGCCTTTACTTGCTAGGTGTCAGCAGTATCCCCCACCCCAAGTTGTGAAAACCAAAAATGTCTTCAGACATTGCCAAATGTCCCTGATTGAGAAGCACTGTTACATATAAAAAGAGATGTTTCACAATATTAAAAAGGTCAATTCAAAAGGAAGCTAAAACAATCCTAAATTGAAGCTTTACTCCACTCCCAGTGTAAGCATTAAGGGTGTAAATTTTTCTCTAAACACTGCTTTACCTAAGTTTCATCGTGAATATTTTCTTTGATGCATGAGTTAATAGGTACTGTATTGATTAACCTTGAAACATTTGGTGACTTTCTAATAATTTTTTTGTTATTGATTTCTAGACAACAAAAATTAGTAAGCTTATAGAAAATGTGAACAACACGATCCACAAAATTTACCTAACTGCATATGTAGAATACCGTACTGAACAACTACAAACATACATTTTCTTTTCAAGGGCATGAGAAACACTTACCAACATAGACTATATGCTAGGCCATAAAACATGTCTCAACAAATTTCAAAAATTAAAATCATACAGAATTATGTAGAAATTTTAATAGAATGAAGGAGAAAAAATATGATCATCTCAAGAAATTAAGAAACAGCATTTGATAAAATTGAATATCACTTCATAAAAATATCCTTGGAAAACTAGAAACAGAAGGTAACTTTCTTTTCTGTTTTTCTTTTTTTGAGACAGAGTCTCATTCTGTTGCCCTGGCTAGACTGCCGTGGCATCAGCCTAGCTCACAGCAACCTCAAACTCCTGGGCTCAAGCAATCCTTCTGCCTCAGCCTCCTGAGTAGCTGGGACTACAGGCATGCACCACCATGCCTGGCTACTTTTTTATATATATTTTTAGTTGGCCAATTAATTTCTTTCAATTTTTAGTAGAGACGGGGTCTTGCTCTTGCTCAGGTTGGTCTCGAACTCCTGACCTTGAGCGATCTGCCCACCTCAGCCTCCCAGAGTGCTCGGATTACAGGCGTGAACCACTGCGCCTGGCCAGAAGGTAACTTTCTTAATGATAAAGGGTATTAAAAAAAGCTTAACAACAAATAGCACTCTTAGTGATTAAATAGTAAAAATCTTGCCCCTAATAACAGGAATGAGGCAAGGATGTCTTCTAGTACCATTTTTATTTATCATTGTATTGGAATTCCTAGTCAGTGCAATGAGACAAGAAAATGAAACAAAAGACATAAATATTATTTAGGAAGAAATAAAACTGTTTTTGTTTGCAGATGATAGGATTGTGTACTTGGAAATTCCCAAGGAATCTCCAACAATTAACTACTAGAATTAATAATAGTTAATTTAGCAAGCCACTGTCTACAACAAATATATAAAAATCAATTGTATTTATGTATATCAGCCACACCAAATTAGAAAAAAAAATGCCATTTGTTCTATCATCGAAATATTAAAGAGTTAGGAAAAATAGAAGATATGCAAAGCTTTTACATAGAAAACTATAAAATATTACTGAGATAAATTAAAGACTTAAATAAGTAGAAAGCTATAACATGTTAATGGATTGGAAGACTCAATATTGAAGAGACAGTAATTCTCATCAAATTGATCCATAGATCAATGCAATCTTAATAAAAATTCTAGCAGATTATTTTGGTGGAAATTGACAAACTGTTTTTAAAACCAATTTATGTATAGATAAACGCAAAGGCTCAAGAATAGTAAAGACAATCTTGAAGAAGAACAAAGTTGAAGGGTGTAGACTTCCAGATGTCAAAACTTAGAAAGCCGGAGAAATTAACACTATTCTTTTGGCCCAAGGATAGAAAAATTGACAAAAGGAACTGAATAAAAAGTCCAGAAATAGACCCACATGTATCCCTATGTTGCTGTGGCACCTTATTTATGACAAAGGTGCCATAGCAACACAGTGCCAAAGGCTGTTTTTCTTTCTTCAAAAAATAGTGATGGATTAATATGGAAAAAAAAACAAACTTCTTACTCTACCTCAGACCATACACAAAAATCAATTCATAGTGGATCATAGATCTTAATGTGAAATACATTTTCTAGAAGATAACAATGTATTTAGTGTATCAGAAAATCTATTTAAGACCTCAGAATATGCAAAGATTTCTTAAATAGGTATAAGAAGAACGGGCTATAAACTGAAAGGTTGATAAACTGACTTCATTAAAATCAAGAATCTCTTTTCTTACTATTAAGGAGAGTGAAATGGCAAGTAACAGAGGAAGATATTTACATTAGACAGGAGATATTTACATTTCAAATATCAGACAAAGGGCTAGCATCAAGAATTTATAAAAAAAATTCCTATAAGTCAGTAAGAAAAAAAAGAAAGCCCAAGTAAAAGTGGACAAAAGACTCAAGCTGGTACTTGTTAAAAGGGGACATCTGCATAACCAATAGGCATATAAAAAGATGCTCAACTTCAATAGCCATTAGGAAAATGCCAATTAATATCATAATGAGCTATTACTAGCCACCCCTGAAAATGCTTAAGATTTTACAAATTTACAATACTAAGGATTGTAGATGATGTGGAGAACTGGAATTCTCATACATTGAGTATAAATTGGTAAAATCACTTTGGAAAACTTTGGCAATATCTTCTAAAGCTGAACATATGCGTACCCTACAATGCACCAATTCCACTGTTAGGCATAAACCTGACATTCACAAATCTGTGTTCCAAAAGACATATACTATATTGTTTATAGCAGCATTATTCATCATTGCCAAAACTGGAAAAAATACAGATATCCATCAACAGTAGAATGAATAAATAAATTATGCTATGTTCATATAGTGAAATACTATACAACAATGAAAAACAATGAATTAATGATTCTCACTATAATGTAGATTCGTTTCATGGACATAGTATCTGAGCAAAAGAAGTCAGACGTAAAAGAGTACATATGGTATGATTCCACTTATATGAAGTTCAAGATCAGGCAAAGCTCTTCTATAGTAACAGAACTCAGAATTGTAGTTGCATTTGGCTGAGTTAATGACTGGGAGGGGCCATGAGAGAGGCTTCTGGGATATTTGTAACATCCTAAATGTTGATCTGGTGCTAGTTACGCAGTGGTGTTCAGTTTGTAAAGATTTACGAGGTATACACTTGAAATTTGTGCACATTGGTGTATTTATACATTAATCATTAATTGACAAAAGGAATTGTTATTCAATAATCTGGAGATATTCCATGTGGTTGCTTTTCCAGGGTAGAAGAGAAGTACTTTCAGTGGAGTTGAATTATGTTGGGTTTCTGAGTCCAGTCTTCTAAAAGGGAAGATTGTCTTTACCTGGTGATTAGATTGTTATGATAAACATGAACAGTGAGTTTTTTTTTTTTTTTTTTAAACCAGTCAGGCTGATCAATTGAGTTTGGTTCAATAATAAAGAGTTATTTAAAGAATCTTGACAAAAGCCACACTTGGGATTAACAAACTGTTTTTATTCTAATTACCTTCTCTTTAGAACCAAGGAGCCAACACTGAATTGGTAAAGCTTTCTTTATGTCTGGATTTTAAATCAAACAAAAATTACCTCCAGCCTGGCATCTTTTGGGGTAAAACAAAGGGAGACATGTGGGCGATTTTGAGGGAGGGGAGTATGAGACTGTGGGTTGGGGCCTGAGAAGGGCCAAGAGAGCAGTAGGAGGGAGGGAGAGTGTCAGAGGCCGAGAGTAAAGAGACAACCAAGGAACCTGGAGTGAATCGGTATTTGTTCATTTGGATATGTAAAGCACCTAAGGGAGAGGAAAACAGGTGCAATATGAATGCATTAATGGAATGAAATATGAGTCTTGACCTATGAATAAATATTCGGAATAAAAGCATTTTAAAATGTATCTTGGTTTTAGGGCACTTACTCTGTCTGGCAGATAATTCAAAGTTTTCATGGCCACACACACTCACATGCTTGTCAGTTTCAGATCTGCCTGAGATGCGCCCACTGAAGATCTCATGGTATGTGTGCCTTCTCCTCCGGCTTTATGGCTTGATCTTGTTCTCTTATGAACAGAGTCAGCCTAAATTATACAAAACAAGATTCCTTATCATATGGATTTGGATGTTTAAATTACGTCACCAGAAATCATGACCCAGAACTAAAGCCACTGACAGCGATCCTAGAGGCCTAAAGGACATTAATCGTTTTTCCCTCTTACACATGTGGCTTGTGGCAGGTTGGATGGAGACCCCCACTAGTTTAGATCTGTGGGGAGAATCACTGAAACACAGGCAAACAGGTTTGCAAAACGATTTTCTCAGCCTGGAGATGTGCAGGGGCACAAGGAAGCCTAATTCCACTTAAAACCATCTCTCTGGTCTGAGACAGGAGAGCAGAAAGGGGGCTTTCCACAGTTTAATGAAACGGCCCACTTCCCTTCTGCCTAAGTGTTGAAAAGTTTTCTTCAGACACAAAGGAGACCATTGATGGGGACAATATAAGGTCCCCTCAGGGCATCTAGGCATGTGTCCACCTGGCCAGGAGCAGCACTCAGCCTGCTTCATCCACAGCGATGCCCAAAGCTCACTCCCCGCTGCTCAAAGCTCACTCCTCACTGCTTTGCTCTGTGGTTAGCCTGCCCTCTCTCTCCTGGCCATTGAGGGGCTGGCCTTCCTTATCTATTTAGAAATCCAAGGAATTGTTCCACTGGGTCCTAGTCCATGAATAGTTCAGTTTATCAGGTCAATTCAGAAATTATATAAACAAATTCAGAAGTAATTTTGCCCCTGAAGACTGATAACCTTTTGATTCTTCTTCCTATTCATCACTAAATCAAGGCCTTTTCAAAATAAAATAGTAACCTATCTTCTGCTGTCCTGCTTGTTTTAGGTATCTTGAGTTTTAGGTTTATAATACCTACCTCACAAGATTAAGATAGAAATAGAAACCTACTTGAACAATTCACAAAAAAATAAACAAATAGGAATAAACAAACAGGAAATGTAAAAGATCACTCGTAATCAAATAAATGAAAGCTGAAATAAATCAACCATAATAATATTTAACAAAAAAAGAAGAGGTTGGGCATGGTGGCTCATGCCTGTAATCCCAGTGCTTTGGAAGGTCCAGGCAGGAGGGTTTCTTGAGGCCAGATAGGCAATACAGTGAGAGGCCATCTCTACAAAAAAAATTTTTAAAAATTAGCCAGGTGTGGCACATGCCTGTAGTCTTAGCTACTTGGGAGGTTGAGACAGAAGGATAGAAGTTACAGTGAGCTTTGATTGTGCCACTGTACTCCAACCTGGGTGACAGAGTAAGACCTGTCTCCTAGAAAAAAAAAAAAAAAAGAAATCCAAGGAATTTTTATTTAGCTTTGGAGCCTCTTTGAAATTCCAAGATGGAAAGCATGTTTTTACCCCAGAACCACATGTAGATTTCGACAATATGGAAGCGATTCAGGGGGTGGGCGTGGAATCAGGTGTACCTGCCATGATGCTTTCACAATGACTCTCTGTTGCTCCTAAGGCCTCTTGTGAAAAATGACCCCATAATTTTCACTTTTCTGAATTCCCCATTCTATAAGATCAGCTTGCTAGAATACTGACTGAGTACTCTGGTCACACATTTGTGCCTTTCCTGGAAAGAGAATCCTTTATGATAGAGAAGAGCCTATATCCCAATATTTAAAAATTTCAAGATTGTAGAGATGACCCTGCGCTTATTGATTCCTCCTATGATTTGGAATAGAATCAACTCTGGGGTTGGGAATGGTGGAATATACAGCTGGGGCTGGAGAGGTGGGGATGGGGAGGGTGGGGACAGGCAGAGTGGGAGGATGGGGGCCATTTCTGGGTGGCTGCACTTGGCTCAGTATTTAGAAGTGCTAATGTGAGGTGAGTACAATGATGTGAGTATTTGTCCCTCCTCTTGTTCCCCATGGGATAGGGTCCTTTAATGGCAATGCCTTGAAGATTCTGTTAATAATTTTTATTTTCTTCCCTGTTATTATCTAGAAATGTCTGTATAATAATAGTAACAGTAATAGCCAACACATGTATTAACTCATGTAGCGTTTACAATAGCTCTGTGAAGTAGGAACTGTTAGTAGCCCTGTCTCACAGAAGAGGAAGGTGAATTATATTAATAGAGAGGTTAAGTGACAAACGCAGCATCACCAGCTCTTAAAGACTGTACTGCTTCCTCAAGAAGAGCCCTTGAGCTCATCTTGATAAACTACAGGCTTTGGAATCAGGTATGTCATGGATAACCTAACCACAAAATATGGGAAGCTTAATGATGTCTCAGTCCTATATTTTTAATTAATTGATTCATTCATTCATTCATTGGATTAAACAACGCGAACCTACTATGTGCCAGACATGTGTTGGGTGTGGGGAATTCAGAGATGAGTAAGATAGGGTCTTTGCCTGAGGGAGCTCATCATGTAGTTAGAAGACATGCCTATAATTATTTACTAAATAACGGTACACATGTGATTGTGGAGATAAACATAGCATTAATTTGAACCATCCAGGAAAAGACAAAGGGAATCAGGGGAAGATTACAGAGTGGACATTTGAGTAAGGCCTCGTAAGAAAACAAAACACAAAAGCAGTTACTCAAGTTGTGCATTTGCTGTATAAAAATGCAAACTGTTCAGGGTGTATAGAATAAGAAGGGAAAAACTATACCCCTCCCATTAAAATTTTAATATGTATTCTTCCAGACATTCTTCTATATATTTACATAAATATACACACACGAATACAGACTTTAGGACTAAAAAAAAATGGGTACATACTATATATACTGTTCTGCACATTGTCCCTGCCAATGTTTCAATAATGTTTTAGAGATTTTGCCATGCCATATATAGGTCCATCTCATTCTTTTAATTGTTGGGCAATAATTGATTAAATAAGTGTAGCACAATTTATTTCCCGTCATGCTACTGATGGACATTTAGGTTATTTCCTTTTTCTTGCTAACATAAACAGTGCTTTCATAAAAATGTTGGCATATATGAAGGCCATCCAGAAAGTATTCAGCCATTGTTAATACAAGGAGAACAGTTTACATGGCTGGATACTTTCCGGACAGCCTTTGTATATCATTGTCATTATGTGTTTGGCATATATATTATTGTCACTATGCATCATTTCTGTAGTATATGCTCACTTCAAAACTTTACATACATTGATAAATTAGCCGCTGTAGAGGCTGTTCCAACTGACATTCCTATTATCAATGTTGAGTGCCCATTTCCTTACGTACTTGTCCATGTTGGAATATTAACAATCTCTTGAAATCTGGCCAATGTGATAAATAAATATAATACCTCATTTAAAAAATTTTTACTTCCCTGATCACTAATATGTTTGGGTTTGCTTCTATCATCTTGTTTTGTACTTTCAGCTATTAAGTTATTATTAATACTTTGCTTTCAGTATTTTGCTATATGGGGCATATAGCCGTATAGTCATGGCTGGAAAGTATCCAGCCATGTAACCATTCTTGTTATATTAACAATGGCTGGATACTTTCTGGACAGCCCTAGTATTTTTTGTCTCCTTCTTCTTCAGTGATTTGTATGGCTCCCATTTGCTTGAAATTTCTTACCTCTTATATTGCTTATCTCTTTGTTTTTAAAAAACTTTCCTTAATCTATATTTCATTGAGGATCATAGAATTTAGTTATCTTTCTCCCTGCTCCTCTCCCATGTAAGATGGGTTCTTTAACATTATTTTACTTCATTCTCTGTTCTCTGCCACTCTTCACTACCCCTCCTCGCACCTTGGTTCTTCCTACTGAGTTTGGGGATCCAGATTATTGTCGTTAAATATCTTATTCTTTTACTTTTCACAACTTTCCTTTAAAGAAAATTTGTAGATTCATGTATTTGATTTTGTGTCCATGTGTACCATTATTTTTGCCTTTGACTGCTGGCAATATTTACTGCTGGTCTCTTTATACCACAACTCCTAGCTCTTTCCTCTGATATATCACTCATTTGACTGTAGTAGGTATTCACTTATTTTTTCAAGACAGGGAAGATGTTTTCTGGGTGGGCTCCTAAATGCCTGAGGATGTTTTTCTATTTTCTTAACACATGAATGACAACTTGGCTGGGTATACAATTTTAGGATTTTTGTTTTTGTCAAAATAATCTTTTTGGATTTAGTCTATGGCAAAGACATCTGATCTCAGATTGATTTTATTTTCCCTTTGTAGGAATTACCCCTACCCACTTTTGTTGTAAAACTTCTCCTCCTCCCTTTCCTTCTTCCATTTGGATAAGTTTAAAAGGTACTGAAAAGTACAAAGACTGCAATAGACACTAATGCTCTCAATATCTAGAATGAACAAATATTTATACTCTGTCACAATTGCTTCAAATATTTTTATCTACTTTCTCCTTCCCCTCCCCTGCTCCACTCCTAGCCCACTTCCCAATTTCTCCAAGTTTTTATCTTGGATAGCTCCAATGTACTGAAGTGGGACGATTTTTACCCTCTAGTTGTGCATTCCTTGATGCACTAAAGAGAGGAAGTTAACAAAAACATATAAAATCCCCAATGTCACCTCACTCCAGGAATCTTTCTATCACTGGTCCAACCTACCTCCTTCACATATATGGAATAAAACTCCCAGGATGCTTGATAGGACCAGTAAAATCCCCATCCCCTGTTCCTCCCCAATTCTAGCCTTGTTTTCAGGAATTTGCTATCTCAGAATGAATAAAGAAAAGATTTGGGAGGAGCAGGTTGGGCATAGTACTCTAGACTTCTCTAGATTTCTACATGCCACACAGATCCTGATAATAAGCTATCTGTAAGTTAAATTCTTAGCTTCGGATAGTATTATGAGTCAGTCTCTCTCTCTCTCTCTCTCTCTCTCTCTCTCTCTCCCCCCCTCTCTGTTTCTCTCTTTCTCTCCCTCTCTCTATTGCTCTCCTCTCTCCCTCCCTCTCCCTGTCTCTGTCTCTTTCTTTCTAGCTCATTTAGTGAATTTAATGGTAGCTTAAGAAAGGACAGTTAACTAGACCCCATCTTAACTAGAATATATTTGACTGTTTTCAAGTCTGACATTTTAGCTTCGCACTCAGATGAAATGAGTTTTTTTTTTTTTTTTTTTTTTTTTTTTTTTTTTTTTTTTTTTTTTTTGCTGGTAAAGGCTTTTTGTTCCAAATCAGAACTGATTCCAGCATTACTTGACTCTCAGAGTTGGCTGCACACTTTGGAGTCTCTAAGTTTCTCTTACCCCCCAGTTTAGAGCACCATTGAACTAGGTACTTAGAGTAGCAGCTCCTCAGGTGGATAAGAGTGGAGTCACGATGGTGCTGGGGTCAGTGGTGACAAGGCATTCCAGAGAAAAAGAGAAAACATGTGCAATGGGAAGAAGATAGGAAGACCATGGTGTACGTGGGGAGTGTTGAAATATTGATGAGCTTATCGTAGTCCTAACAATCTGGGTCTTATTATTGGACCAGCTCCATTTCTCACTCTCTGTGTGAACTTTTGCAAGTCACTTCAACACTCTTCAGTTTCCTCATCTGTAAATTGGGGGCAGTAAGAGTAGCTAGCTCGTATGATTGTTGCAAAGATTAAATAATACAATGCATATGTGCTAAGTGTTTAATACAGAATTAGGGTCAATAACTGTTATATTTTGTTAGTTATTATCATTCATGCTTAATTTTGACCTAAAATGCAGTTGGACCCATAGATGTGGTCAGATAATGAAGGGACTTGCATACATAGGTAAAGGATTTTGGACCATGAGAAACCACCAAAAAGAGCAGGGACAGTGACATGATCAGATTTATGTTGAAATGTCTGCTGTGCTTTGGATAATACCTTGAATGTAAAGACTAGGGCCAGGGCAGTAATGGGAAGAAGTAGGTGCATACTAACTTGAGAGAGCCAATTGTTAGGTTTTTAGGAATTTTTGGGTATGTTTTAAACATATCCATTATTAAATATTAAATGATATTAAGTTACAATTAAATTATATTAAAATAAAAGATAATAAGACAAAACATATCACTTCCTAATTGTCTCATTATATTTTACTATTATTCATGTTTCAGAGGTTATTTATATCAATTGTATCTGTATGGTGGAAACACTATATAATGGTGAGCTACTGAGCATTTCTTTCCAACACTATGATCAGTGAAGTCACTGGTAGCTTGAAATGAGCCAGGGTGGGGGTATTTATACCATAGAAATCAACAGATTCTACAAATCAGGGCTTTCTACACCTCCCAGAGAGCCACTTGTTAAACCTTTATGGCACACTACGACTGTGCCAGAGAGAACCGTTAGAAAGCTACTGAAACAGTCTTAAGAAAGAAAATAACTGCTTGAGTCTTAGCACTTGGAGTGGATAGGAGGAGGACAGATTTGAGAGATACTTTAGGGTTAGAATCAGTAGGATATAGCAGCTGATTGAATGTGGGGGAGAAGAAGGTGAAGACTGAAGCCTGAAAAGGGGCTATCTGGCTTGAGGAACTGTCCCTTGCTGTCTTTGATGAAGCAAGCTGCTTTATTGTGAGCTGCTCTATGGAAAGGCCCACATAGCAAGGAACTGAAACTGCTTCCTGGCCAACAGCCAGCAAAGAGCTGAGGCCCTTAGTGCAACAGCCCACAAGGTACTGCATCCTGCCAACAACCATGTGAGCTTGGAAGTGGATCCTTCCCCAGTTGAGCCTTCTTGTAAGACTCTAGCTCTGGCTGACACCTTGATTGCAGCCTATTGAGAGATCCTGAAGTAGAGGACCCAGTTAATCTGTGCCCAAATTCCTGAGCTACCCAAACCATGAAATAATAAATGTGTGTTATTTTAAGCTGCTAATTTGTATAATTTGTTCTGCAGCAATTGATAACAAATAGAAGTCTTCCATATGACTTAGCCCTAGGGAACACTCTGCTGTCTTGGCTGGAGTCTGGCCTTCAAGTCCACTGAGCAGAGTTCTGCAGTATAACCTGTGGTCAGGTCTTGTCCTTCTGGGTGACAGGTTAGTTGACTCGGGGATTGTCATGAGGTACTCTGCTTTTCCTGCATGCACTGAGTGAAGTTTTCAGGCTTCTGGAAAGTGGTTAGCGGTGCCCTGTTGGGCAAATCTGGGTAAGAGCAATAGCTGATCTGAGTCCTGCTCTAGCAGGCAGAGCCCAGTCACTGATCTAGCACAGCCATGAAAAAGTCTTCTCTGGTGAACAAACCGTGGTCCTTCCTCTGGGGATGACCTCTGGGTTGGGTCACGATTAATATCTGAAGATCTGCTCACTTTCCAGAAGTGGGAAAGATCCTGAAGAGAAACATGGGTGTTTTTTAACATTAATTGTTTGACATGAGAAAGACTACATGCTACCACATAGTCTTTTTCTTTTTCCTAGAAGAGAGGATTAAAAAAATCATGAAGATTTTCTGTTCATTTAAATTATACAGGACATAGGAAAAGGGAGGGTACACATTTTTGAGATGAAGCTATTTGTAAAAGGAGCTCTGGATGGGATTTGGAAACTAACTGGCAAAAACTATGGGTCAGCATCTTGCTCCTAATCCCCCAGGCTTCATGAAGAGAGCTCCTTGTTTTTTGACACTATGCCCCAGATATGGTATTTAAGAAGGACCACAACCAAGACAGGAGTCTAGTAAAGTGACTTATTTTCCCAGACTCCCATTTTAAAAACAGAAGTCTAACTGCCTATGGGGAATTGAAATAACAAAATAATGTAATTTATTTTTAAAGCCAATTACCAGCATTTAAAAGGCTGCCTCTGTAGGATGTCAGAATGAACCTCTCATTTAAACTGACCTCTTAATAACACACTCAATGAAATATTTTCTGCCTGAAATAGGCTAATTTTAAATAAGCATTTTTCAGAGGGAAAGATTCATTTATTTATTCCACAAATATTTCCTGCATGGCTACTTGGTGCCAGGCACTGTTCTAGACATTTTCTTCATTTTAGTGAGGGAGAAAAACAATCATAAGATGATTAATATGTTATATAATATGATAATACAATGACATATTACCAATAAAATATAAGTAATGTATGCAATATGAAATTAATTTTATTGAGTAAAATATACTTATGGCATATTGTAAAATTAATCATATTGGTAATAATTTTAATGTGTTTATTAAAAATTAATATATTATAATTATAACAATTATATAACATACTGTCAGGTTATTGATGGATATACCTAAGTTTGTAAGCTCACAAAATCTAAAAATTTATTTCATTGTGGTGTCATGCTGAAATGGAAAAGAAGATGATTTACTTTTCAGAAAAATAAAGACTATCAAATAAAGGCTCTTTCTCAAAGTGGGAAAGAGATGAAGAAACTTCTAAAGGCTGCTCTAGAAAGACATTTGGTGGCCCTTGTATTAATATATTAAGTAGGAATGTTTCTGTCCCCATGTAACTCTTGTCCTCACGTAACACAGGGTCAGAGAGGCAGGCAGCTGTGAGTTGGCTTGTGCCTGTTGCCTCAAAGTCACCAAATGGCTGCTCCAGCTTCAGGTATTGCTCCCACCTTCACAACAGAAAGATAGGAGGATGGGGCATCTTAATAAGAAACCAAAAGCTTTCCCAGGACTGTCCCTCCCTCTGTAGACTACTGCTACATCATATTGGACAGATCTGTGTCACGTGGCTGTCCTACCCATAAGGGAGCCTGGAAAAGTACACACTTAGCCATTCTATGTTTTATAGTGGAAGGGATCAAAGGAGTAAGGAATTGAGTATGGGTATTGCATCCACCAATCACCAGGGGTTGCCACAGAAGAAGAGTTTGGGGCATAAAGTGCTTTGACTTGTTCTCCAAACTTTCCCTGCATCCCATTCTTATCCGCTACTGTGGTTTCCTCTATTGGTAGCAATAGCCTCAGGATGAAGAACTATGTATTTATTTTGGTGAAGGGACCTTAGCAAAAGGGACGAATCATAATAATGGCATGAAATGAAAGTTTTTGGTTTTAAATGATAAACAAAGCAAGGAATTGACAATAATGGCCTGGCTCCATGCTAGAGGTGGAAAAGACAGTGGATTAATGGGATTGTAATAAACAAGACAAATTGCTACTCCTTGGCAGGAAGTGGCGGTGGGGATAGTATACTCTTAAGGCCAAGTCCAAGTATGATACAGCAGAGGCAGTTCAAATAAAACAACAGGTTGTGTATGCTCCAGAAAGATCTGATATGAACTAGAGAAACTGGCACTGGGGAAGCCAGATTGAAAGAGTTCTAATGTCTGGTTGAAGTTGAGACTGTGTGGATACGGGGGGCTGGTGTAAGTAAAGCAAAAGAGAGTCAGGCCCTGCCACATTATTGGAGGTCAGGGGAAGAACACCTGCTTGGGTACCAGGCCAAGAAGTAAATATGGCACCATCCCTTCCTATCTGCCTTTAGGAACAAGGTAGGTGGGACAAACCCCATAATTGCTCTTGGTAGAGTTGGATTTACACTGGTTCACTATATGCTTATTGAACTAATTTGAAATAAGCCTGGGTTAATGGTGAGGTCTGACTTGTGGGGATGATTCCCCAGTGGTTGCATATAGGATTATCTTTATTATACAGTGATCGACTTTACTGATTGGTTGAGAAAGCAGTTGGGATATTGAAGGAACCCCATCCAAGCCCTTGAGAGGTTCACAAGCTGGCATATACGATGGGAGAGCATCCATCCATGACTGGCATGCACAGAGATGTTGGTTGGAAAGCAGCCTCAGCCTTCAGAGGGATACAGGTATGGGGCTCTGTTTATGAGGGTTAAATATGCTCATCATTAGGAAATCTCATCTTTCAGGTTTAGAACTAGAATTTTAGGGTACTTTTCTAGGGTTCTTTGAAGAAATAAGTGTGGGGAATTATTAACAATCTTGGCTAGACTATTGACTGTGACAGTAACCCAAGTGACTTGCCTGGTATTTAAAAAAATAATCCAGCAACCATAAGAAAAAGAAATTTCAATCTTTGCTTGTATCTCTTGAAGGATTAAATAACAATTCAATTTAAAATTTATAGTACTATTTATTAAGATTTCCTTGCTTCTCCTTTCCAGAAGCTTCTCCAAGCTTATCATTTTTCTAAATCATCACAACTTTCTCCTACACCCAGGACACTATATTTTTCTGACTTCCTCATTTCCTGATTTCTTCATCACATTATTAAGCAGCTAAAGTTGGGCTTTTTGTTTATTTTGTTTTCTTTTCACACAGACAATTTTCCTGAATTTTCTACAACGTAGGAAATCAGGAATTGATTCTGTGAGATCACATCCCCCTACCAAGGAAATTGAGGATGTTTGAACATGTTTCAGTATATAAGCTTTGAGGAAGGCAATGCATTCAGAAATACTGCCTAGAGATAGTGCCTTTTGGTGATTTTATGTGTCAGAAAGTTGTACAAGGGTGTTAAAAGTAGATATTCTGATGTTGCAATCATTTGACGGAAGCAGCAACATTTTACACTGGAGGAATAGAGAAGAGGGGTGGAGGGTGGGATTTGGTAATTTATTAAGGTCAAGGCAAACGAAAACACTTCATTTTGTTTTATTTTATTTGATTTGAACGGGGAAAGTTTAATATAAAGTATTTTTAATGTTAACAGGATATCAGAATGATGAAGGATTAGCTAATAAGTTAAAAAGAGAATTGAAGAATACAGCAGTAGCAGATATAAGGAGTCGCTATTGCCCCTCCCCTAGGGCGGAGGTAGAGCGCCCAAGGCAGACACCTCGCGTCCGCCTCCCTGGCACCAGGGTCCAGTGACTCAGCGGATGGCAGAGGAGTTGTTCAGGTGCAGTGCCATCAGCACTTGGAAATCCACTCTTCAGAATGTAGGAAAAAGCCTCCATAGGGGGGCGCAGCACCTCCGTGCTCCCGGCAGCCCTCTGTGGGGGAGGAATCTGAGGGAGTCCAGCACCGGAGAAGCCACCTGCATTGCCCCTCATTTTATTTTTAAGCCCCAAAACTACTCCAAGTATGAACTCAGTGGTTTGTGCATTTTAATTTCTTCCTGTTAAATAGTCAATCAGCTACTTTTTTTTTTTTTTT
>VBSM01000361.1:52712380-52786577 GCA_008086735.1 Cheirogaleus medius | reverse complement strand
ACAAAACATCAAATGCAAAATCCACTTTCTTTGTAGAACATTTCCCTTCTGTTTCTTCTCTTTTCTTACTTGCTTCAGGGAGGTTTATGGTTTGAAAAATTAAAGTGTGGATCTATTTTCATTACCAAAGGATTTGCAAAACTGAGCTGGGCCTGTCTGAGCTCACATTTGCATTTGCCATCCCTTAAGCTGATTTTCAGTGCTGAGCAGCTATTTTAAATGTTTTCAAGAGCCTCCTTTTTAACTCTTTTCCTTACTTGTGTTATCTATTTCTGCAGCTAAAAAAATTCCATTGCTGATTCTTGGTGGAAAATCCCAATACCAGATGCCAACTGCAATCATGGGTAAGACTGTTTGTTCAGGGAATGATTGGGCAGTTGGAGCAAATATGCAAGGGGTGGCTTACCTGGAAAGGCTGAGGGGGAGGGAATGATAGCAGATTTGCAATCTCGGAGGATTTAGATGACTTTAAGTTTCTTTCTGGCTGGAGCAGTGATGAGCCCAGAGTTGGTATTCAGGAAATATTGTTGACTACATGAATGGGCTAAATGGGGGGAAAACTGCTGGGGAAATGAGGAATTATCCATTGTACAATCATGCTAGGTAAATGGCTTATTGGTGACCCATTTCCCATGAGATAGACTCTGAAGTCTTTTATGTGACAAGACCTTTGATAGTCTGGCACTTGTTTGTCCAGCCAGATCTCTTTCCTTACCACCATTTACACTGTGTGTTTTGACTTGGGAAGATGCTGAGGCTTCTTCTGTGAGGGTTTCCCTGGCTATTCTAGGACATGTCTCTTTTGGGCTCCCACTGTACCTTGCACATACCCCATTTAAAAAAATGGTCATCCTTTTTGCACATACTGTAATTTAATTTGTTTGCTTATCTCTCTCTCCACTAGACTAGTTGTTGCCTCCAGGTACCATGTCTTCATCTCTGAGCCCTTCCTTAAGTGTTTGTTGAATGAATAAATGAACTAGTGACTGTAAACTATAAGCAGATTAACAGGGCTGTACCTAAAGAGCCAGAAGTGTTTATGGCTTTTGAATTGGCTCCTGGGTCAGTTAGTGGTAAGTCCTGGTGTTTGGTGGTGAAGAGCCAGTCAGGGAAAATTATATACAAGAAGGCCAGCCCAATGCTGATTTCAGAACCAGTTGTTAGCACCAGTCTGTGTGTTTGAGAGAAAATGGTAATTATGGGTGACTTTTTATATTTTATTTGTATATATTCTATTTCTGTAAGTTCATTTTCTTTTCAAATATATATATATTTTTTCCTTTGGGTGGTAATAGGAAGCTTTGTTTATATAAAATTGTACTTGAGAACCCAAACTATCAGAGAGAAAACAAGTGGAGAGTCTCTGGTCAAAGCAGGGGCAGACGGTGTGGAGTCTCCTAAATTGGTCCCTCTTCATCTTCTGTGGGTGTTCAACTCTCAGACTCCAACGAGCACAATTTGAAAAACACTGATTTGGATTAAGAAATAAAATAAACACATGGAAATACATATTTTCCTGGTATATTAAGTATAAACCCCTTGGCAACCAGGTTATATATTTACCAAGCCTTTCATACCACTTAAAACTTTGTACCTCCAAATCAGTTTTCACAGCTTAAAAATTGGTATTGAAATAGTTACTCGGGTTTAATTTTAGAAAACTCGGGTCAATCAATATGTATGACTTTTAAGTTTAATCCTTCCTTTGGGGATCACGGAAGCTCCTTCTGGCTCCAGTGCTCTTTGATTTTCTGATTGTGAAGGGCAAGGTGGGAAAGAAATAAACAAGGTGACTAAGTTTCAAGGGCTAGCTTTCTTGGCATGAATGAGTAATTGGAAAGCCAGCATAATCAAAGTAATTTCATCCATCATGTACAGAAAGGGAAATAGAATTCAGGTTATTAAGGTTGCATGAAACTGCTTTTTGAATGTATGTACATATTTCTTCCTAGGGGCTAGATAACGTTTCCCATTTTTATTTCTAAAAGGAGTTATGGAAAAAGACAACTGAAAATAAAACTGGAGCTATGGTCTCAAAGCAAAACTAGAATAATTTTTTAAAGACAAGAAAAGGATTTTAGGTTTCTGTTTTAAAAGAACAAGCTCACAAACCCAGAACACATGCTTTTAGTTCCTGAGGTGCACCCAGGCCATGAGTCAGCAATGTCCTCCATGGCTTGTGGCCAGGGGAGGGCCAGCCCTCTGAGGCACATAAGAACCTTAGTTCTTAGCTCACCACATAACTTATTTTGGGGGTTCACAATTGCCTACGTGTGTGACCTTCTGGAGTTTGAGGAAAACAAACAAAATGGGGGAATGGAGGAAAAGAGAACCTCTCTCTAGTCAAGGGAAGAGAGATGGAGAAAGAGCCAGGGAAGACCAGCAGAAGAGAATTAGATTGTTAACTGGAAATACAAGGAAGGAAGTTCTTCGAAGGAAACCAGCAGAGAAAGGCTGTGTACCTAGACTCGATTTTAGAAAGATTAATTTTCCCTGTGGGATAGATGTATTTTTAAATCTAGGTTGGCTTTCACTAACTCCTGTAGAAATTTGAGCTAAGGGTATCTCCAAAGCCTTGTTTACCTCATTGTTTTTAAAAACCCTAAGATGGAGCATTTTCTTTGAGTTGGAATAAAAGCTCCAAAATTGCAGAATCTTTGTCTCTTTTTTCACAGCTGTGTCTCTAGCACCTAAAGCAGCAGTAAGTGCTCAATAAAAAATCTTGAATAAACAGATAAATGAATGAATAAAATAGCCTTTGTGGTGCTCATTCTCCCTCTTTATTTTTCTTTATTTATATAAGAGGAGATTGGAATCAGTAGAGAAAGTCCATTCCAGGGAGCTATGATGATTCTGGGGCTATTGGGGTGGAGGTGGGGGTGGGAAGAGGATTGTTGTATTTTCCCAACATGAAATAGGCCCAGGTTGCTGAGCCTTCGTTGTTCTGTTTCATCTGTCTTTATTAGTAGTTACTGCTCTGTTGCCAGCTTATTTAATTACAGCAGCCTTTCCACTTCTCTCCTGCTTACTATTTCTAATTTGCTGCTTCCTGAAACCCAGGAAGAATTGAAGATTGTCTAGAGAATAAGGACACTGACTTTGTTAAATCAGCAACCTTATTTTATATACATTTCTAAGTCATGGCCATGGGCAAAGGTGCTCCTTTTTTTAATTAATAGAGAAAATTTTTAAAAAGGGGAAGAGCAAGCCATCCAGGTCATTTTACACACATGTAACTCCATGCATGAATGGCAATCCTTCCCCTTGCACATGTACTTGAGACTAGTTCTGGTACTATATTTCAAAGCCCAACTACATGAATTCCATGAAGTCTTTCCCAATTATTTTCATTTTCATTTTCCTTCTCTGAACAACTATGACATTAATTTATTACTTAATCATGAATTATGGCATACAATTCCCTAATTGATGTTTGTGGGTTTTTTCCCCCAGCTAGATTTTAATTTCCTTAAAGACAGAAGCCACACTCTTATTGTGTCAAAATATCATCTCCCACAGCTCCCCACACAGTGCTCTGTGAATAGGTGGTGCTTGTTGACTTACCTATTTGTTTCTCACACCAAATGCCCAGGGAAATCTTTACAGAGTTTATACCAGGCAAGAAAAAGGATGTACTAGATTCTCCAGCCTGCCAAAGACTAGTACATGTAGTATGTACTAACCAGTCACCGCAGCCCCCTAAGTCTCTAGGTTCTTCATTTTGTTCCAAAAGCGGAGTAGGGGAGACTTCTCCCTTGAGAGAGGTCGGAAGCAAGTATGGAATCATTTGATTTTCCAGCTTGGAAATTAACATTTGATCCTAAGTCCGGTAACCTTCCCTTCATTTAACTTCATCTCAGAGTTTTCCAAGCAACAACAATTCAGTATTAAACAAACAAACAAACATAAAACCAAAAACAAGCTCTGGAACCCAAGAAGAAGTTAGATTATTGTATTTAACCATTGTTATTAATAGCTAGATATTTTGCATCTGTGCCCTGGGGGATGAAATAAACACTAGACATCTTAATTACATATAATGTCACTCTCTCTAACCCATTACATTCCACAGGGCCTCTAAACCCTATTTAATGAGACTGTTTCTGGATTCTGTCTTCTTTCATCCTCATATCATATCTGGATTTGCAAAAGCAGAAAACTTTAACAGCACATAAATGAGAGAAAGAGAGAGAGAGAGAGAAGGAGAGATTTGACATTATTTTTAAAGTTTGACAAGCTCTATTTGATATTTTATTTTTACAACAAAAGTTTCAGGTTCCCTGTGACTTTATTATTAATGCTTTGAGGATTCATTCATGATGACATAAAGATGATGTAGCCAAATTATAATTGTGTTTGAAACATTTTTAGCTTAGTCTCTTTACTTTTTAATTTGTAGACCTCATAATTATCAAAAATATCAAAAATTTAATTTCTCTTGTTATTATGAGTTTTTTCTCTTTAGTTATGAGATTAAATTTTAATGTGAAAAATTTGGAATTTTCTTTTTATTGAATTTGGACTGTAGTATTTATGGGGAAATTGTCTTTTACTCATTTGTCATTAGATACATTGAAAACAATGGAATTTTAGAGCTATAAGGGATTTTGGCTGCCTGCCAGCATCACTTGGAGAGGTTTTTGAAAATGTGGATACCAGGGACTCACCCCAGAGATTCTGTCTTAGTAGATGTGTGGCAGGGCTAAGGACGCTGGGATTTGGATGCAGCTGGTCTACCTGCAGTGTGGAACAGCCGATTTAGAATTTATTTTGTGGGATCCCAAGAAGATGGTATATTTACAGAAAGAGCAAGTTTTTTCCCGTAGATCTGAACTACCTCTTGGTTTTAACTTTTAGGGCTTACATTAATGACTTGAGACAAATGTCATGCACTTTAAGTGAACAAAAGCGCTCTCAGCTGGCTATTGTTAAAAATCATTGCAGTTCCTAAAGGTGTTTTTTATGTACAACCAAAGAGTAGATAGCCATTATACTGGGAGAATCATATTCACATTTTCTTCTTCTTGTTTTTCAACAAAAGTAGTCAATCTACTCTAGATAAAATAGACCTGCTTTTGCCAATGAGAGAAGTATGAATCATTTAGTTTTTCCAAGAACCTTGATATTTTATAAATGTCTTCTCTAAGAGCTCTCCAAAGGACGCCTTGCAGGGAACCAATCTCTCTGAATAACTGAGAGTTATTCAAGATAGACACCATCTTATTCTTGCTCCTTTATGCCTTTTGCCTGGCACATTGCCTGGCACATGGCTGCTCCTTAAGACATGTTTTTTAAGGAATAAATGAATCAAGTAATAGGTCACCTCTCATTGTATATTATGACTGTCTCTGCCTTTTTAGATTATATCAAATGTAATTTAACTTATTTTTTTTATGATGGCTTAGGCCATCACGCTGTGCTCTAGTGCTGGCAGGGGTCTGTTGGAGTATGTAGGATGTTTTCATTCTGCACCAAATGATCCTAAGCTGCTGTGATTTTTACTTCTTTTCTTCGCCTTCTATAGTTATTTCCCCCCATTTCCTCCCTTGCTGTTAAGCCATCAGCTGTCAATCATTACTGTTATTGATGTGTCTTTTCTAGTCGTCGTCTTTTAATTTTTTTTCATGCTTAAACCTTTTATATTTTTCCCATTTTTTTGTTTATTTCAACATATTATGGGGGTACAAATGTTAAAGTTATGTATATTGCCCTTGCCTCCTCTCCCACCTTGAGTCAGAGCTTCAAGCGTGTCCATCCCCCAGGTGCGTGCGCATCGCACTCATTATGTGTGTATATATCCATCCCCCCCTCCCCTCCCACCTGCCCGACACCCGATAAATATTTTTTTTTTAACATTTTGGTTACATTTTATATCTTTGCCTCTCCCTAGCAAGGGTTAGAGGTATGCCCTTCCCCTCCACACTGTTCACCGCATCCCTAACATGTGGGTCTAGCCTCCAACCCTCGAATCCCTGGTGAACACTACCACCATTTGAGTAACATAGTGTTAATCAGTCAGTACCAATTTGATGGCGAGTACATGTGGAGACCATTTTTCTGATCTTGTGTCACCTCACTTTGGATAATGGGCTTAAGTTTAATCCAGGATAGTATAAGTGGTGCTAGCTCACTGTCGTTTCTTAGAATTGAGTAATATTCCATTGTGAACATATACCAAATTTTAATAATCCACTCATGAATTGACGGGCACTTAGGTTGTTTCCACATCCTTGCAATAGTGAATTGTGCTGCCATAAACATTAGGGTGTGGATGTCTTTATAATAGAGTGTCTTATGCTCTTTTGGGTAGATACCTAATAGTGCTATTGCTGGATCAAATGGTATTTCTATTTTTAGCTATTCGAGGTATCGCCAAATTCTTTTCCACAAAGGTTGCACTAATTTGCAGTCCCACCATAAGTGTAAGAGTGTTCCTGTCTCTCCACATCCTGGCCGGCATTTGTTGTTTTGGGATTACTTGATACAGGCTATTCTCACTGGGGTTAGATGGTATTTCATTGTGGTTTTGATTTGCATTTCTCTAATGATCAGAGATGTTGAGCATTTTTTTATATGTTTGCTGGCCATTATTCTGTCTTCTTTGGAAAAGTTTCTGTTCATTTCCATTTCCATTTCTTGATGGGGTTGTTTCATTTTTTCTTGTTAATTCTTTTGAGTTCTAGATAGATTCTTGTTATTAGACCTTTAACGGAAGTGTAGAGAGCAAATAATTTCTCCCATTCTGTAGGTTCTCTATTTGCTCTAATGGATAGTTTCCTTGGCTATGCAGAAGCTTTTTAATTTGATCAGATCCCATTTGTTTATTTTTGTTGCTGTGGTGATTGCTTTGGGGGTCTTCTTCAAGAATTCTTTGCCTAGGCTGATGTCTGAAAGGGTTTTCTCAACATCTTCTTCTAGGATTCTTAAGGTTTCATGCCTTAGGTTTAAATCTGTTATCCATCTTGAGTGGATTTTTGTGAGAGGTAGGGATCCTGATTCATTCTTCTTTTAATTTGCTGCTTTTATTGGGCTGCTCCTTTGGAAACCACATCACCAAGCCTGTTAGAATTTCTGAAGAGGAAAGCTAGGTTCGGAGTGAGGATCTCAGGAAACTCTTTTTGGTAAAGTTCATTAATGAGAACAGGCTCCGTGGTGCAGGTCTTGGCTGCTCCGAGGTTTCTTTTGTTTGTTTCTTGGTTCTCAGCTGTTTTCTGATAGAGCCAGCACTAAATAAAGTGCTAATGTGCCTTCAAAGAGAAGTGAAACTCTGTCTTCCTGCATTCCCATTTTGGTACTACTTGGCTATTGAGAGATGGCCCAGTAAGCACTGTAGTCTCTATTCTCCCATTTCAGAAAGGAATCTGCTTGAAGGCATGGGAACCTGATAAAGCAGCTCAGGGCAAGTTTGGTGTCCTGAGGATGAGATTCAGTCTTCCTAGACCTTGAAGGTAAAAAGTGTTGACCCCAAACATTTGAGTCTTTATGAAGCAGAATAGGAGAAGGGAGAGAATTTCTAAACCTGTGAGGAAAGAAAGGCATTTATTTTGCCCTCATTTGTTACTCTCATTATACAGAAGAGGAAAGTAAAGCCTTGGCTATAATGTGGCCACTGGGACTCAACTGTAAACTTTGCTAACATTAAATTCCACTCATTTTATAATCTCATGGGCCTTCCCAGCCCTCCACTCATGACAGCATTCAAGAGTCGGGAGCACGTCCCTTGGAAACGAGCCCTTTCCTGGGTTTTGCAGTGATACTTGCCTCTCCTCATTTTCCTCCTACCTCTTGGACCTCTCCTTCTCAGTCTCAAGGCAAATTCCTCTTCCCCTCCCTGTCATCTGAACTTGGATGTGCCTCTGAGCTTCATCCCTAGCTTTCTTCTTTCCTTTCTGCTTATATTTTCTCTGGCGATCACATCCTGGCTTTGAGCCTACCTGATTTGATTTGCTTCTTATAAACAACAACAGCAACAACAAGAACAATGACTTGGGGAACGAGCACCTGGAGTCCCTTTAAGGTCTTCTGGCACTTCTCAGCCCCCTCTGCATCTGTCTGCTTTCATCCTCCGTGTCCATTGCCTGTCGCATCCGCCCTGTCTGCTTTGGCTCCAGACCTTGGCTCCCACTTTCTGTCTGACCTTTCATATTTGGACACTGGAGTTTGGCCTGTATACTCT
The DNA here is from genome assembly GCA_008086735.1 of Cheirogaleus medius. Taxonomy (NCBI): domain Eukaryota; kingdom Metazoa; phylum Chordata; class Mammalia; order Primates; family Cheirogaleidae; genus Cheirogaleus; species Cheirogaleus medius. The sequence goes on along the minus strand of VBSM01000361.1, from coordinate 52,778,401 downwards.
GGCTTGAACCTTGGCTTCCCTTGGGCCCTTACATCCAACTACACTCTGGAGGTGGCCACCTGAATGCCCTACAGATATAGCAAGCTCAACATGTCCAAAATAAAACTGTTTATCATCTCATGCCAGTAACCTCGGAGTCATCCTTTTCCCCCACACCAGCTCAAACTTCTACTTCCTGTCAGCTTTCTCTCCTGAATATGCCACTTATTTGTCTCCTGCTATCTATGGCTGTATTTGTTTTCTCTTGTTGCATAATGAATTGCCACAAATTTAGAGGCTTAGGACAACACACGTTTATAATTTTATATTTTACATCGGTCGGGAATCCAGACACGGCTTGCTGGCTCCTTGCTTCTGGAGGCCCTGGAAGGTCTGCCATGTGGCCCTCTCACAGGTCCTCTTGTAACACAGTAGCTGTGTCTTCAGGGCCAGCAGGAGAATCTTCCTGCCGCGTCCAGTCTCTGACCTCTAGGTACTCTTTTAAGGGCTTACTCAGTTTGGTTGGGTTCATCCAAGATAATTTCCCTTTTGATTAACTCAAAATCAACTGATTAGGGACTTAAATTACATCTGAAAAATTCCTTCACCTTTGCCATACGGCAAAAGTAAAATCCATCATAGTCACAGGTTCCACCCACACTCCAGGATGTGGACACCAAGGGGCAGGAATCTTGGGGCCATCTCAGAAGTCTTCCTGCCACAATATCTCACCAGCTCCTGCCTGAATACTGTAGCCTGTTTCATACAGATCTTCCTGCCTCTTCCTATTCTAGTCTATCTAGCCTCAAATCCATCCTCTATTAGCACAATGATCTTTCTGATGGATAAATGTGATCACGTAAATTACCTAGCTTAATTCCTCAAAGGTTTGCCGTAAAAAACTCAGGATGAAACAAATTCCTTTATGTGCCATGAAGACTCTTTAGCATGAAACCCTTACTACTTCCCGGTCTCATCTCTTGCTTCTCCTCTCCCAAAACCAAATATTTATTATGCTTCAGCAAATGGACACGTATATCCCTGAACACACAGCCTTTTTTATTTTTTAATTCTTCCAAGCCTTTGAACTACTGTTCCTTGATTTTCTTGCCATCTCACTGTACACCACTCATACTGATTGTCTGACTTACAAAGTGCAATGTATTTATTAAGTCTTGCCTCCTCGGTGATGTTGTACAGACTTGGCTGCCTTTTCTGGGCTCCAGCTGGACTCCCTACATGTCTCCACTGGTGCTGACCTCCAGGGGTCAAAGAGGAAGTCACATGTGTCAAGATGTGTCTGTGATCTGGAGAGAGAGAGACCCCACAGAAATGTGTTGGCATTGAGGCTAAGAGGGCTCCTGGGAAAGAAGTCCAACTCTTCCTTTTCTCAAGATTCAAGCAGACCTGGTGAAGTCCGCACAGCCAGCGAGTGGCCTGGCTCAAGGACTTTCCAAGGAGGTCAAGGAGCCTCTTGGGAGCTTGGGTTTATCTCTTGGCCAAACTCGCACTGGCCTCATTCGTATGGATCCGAACCCAATGGGTGTGTTAGGAAAGTCTGCAAGTGTGACTTCACTAAATTCTGTAAAATTTCTTTAGGACCCGAAACATAGTAAAACACAAATGGGTGAGGGTTGTGTCCTCTCTTCCTACTCTGCCGCAGACCGTAGGCTGGCCTTGGTACCAAGAAGATTTTGAGCAAGGAAGGAGGGAGAGTGAGAGAAGTGTGGGAAAGTGGCACGGGCTGTCATGCTGTAGAAGCTGCTCTGGCAAAGCCTCCGAGAGACTCTGGGACCCGGGAGGGCAGCGGTGGTCACTGTGCCTGATGGGAAAGGAGCTGCCTGGGGCCTCTGTGAAAGGACCGAGGCCTTGGTGTGCGGAGCCTGTGTGACGAAGCACACAGACTGTGCAGGCTGGGGAGATGTTCCATACCAATTCTCATTTTGAACTGTAATTGTTGTCATGCTTTTTGAGGATAGACACTGAATTCCCACTCCTTGGCTTACCTAACATTTCACAAATACTAGAATGAATGAATGACTCTTATTCACCATATGGTACTGAGCTCTTTTCACTCAGGAGCAAAGTATGTGTGGAACTTTGAGAACAGATTGGGCCTACGTATTTAGTCTTTGGGAGGTTTATAGGGCTGTCTGTTGCAAAATTTGAAAATTGTCATACAAAAGTGCATGTTCATGGTATAAAATAATAATTTCCATTTGTTGCAGACATATCTATCATCACCCGTTTGGCAGCGTATCCAATGGAGCCTTCCTTTTCTCCTCTTCCCTGCAGAGGGCATGGTGGACCACCGGAGGTAAGAAGGGTGGGAGTAGGGGAGTAGCTTCAAAGTGGTTCTTGATTTGATAACTACTTGATTTGAAAACTACCAGCACAGATAATCTCCAGGGCCCTCTTCCTGCTTCATATGTCCTGGCAGCTGTGTCAAATTGATCCTATTTGACTATGAAACATGGAGTACTTGGAATCACCAGCCTCTTCCATTCCTACCTATGGGGTTAAAAACAAAAAGGAGAAAGCTTTCTCTTATAGGACTCAAAGTTTGGCAAGGTTACAGATATGAGCAGGAGCTTGGGACTGGATGTACGGAGACATTGGTCAGCAAATTTGTATATGATTAAGTGACTGGTTCCAATGTCATTCCATTAGCCTCATTTTTTTGTGGAAACAATTAGAAAATTCAAATGCTGTATTCATAAATTACATTTGGGACCTAATGGTGGTATTTTCTCCCCAACTGGAATGCCTCTGTGAGTTGCCCTCTAATTCCCATTTATTTTTCTTTTATGCTTGAGCCTAATTCACATGTGGGTCAGAATAAAAGCACTTTGTGCAATCTTTTAACTGTTAAGATTGCCATCCATAGAGGTCTTGGGGTCCTGGCAGAGTGCCACTTTTTTGACTGCTGATGTTAAAAAAAGAGCTCTCAGGAAATGTGACAAAATAGCTAACATTTGAGTACAGCTGTTCTTTTAAAAATGTACATATTTCAATGATACTCATCTTGCTGTTGACCTAGGCTATTTATTTTTTGATCTTGAATGGAATCTTCCAGTGGTTGTCTTGAAGCAAATAATCATATTTCTTTTGTGTGTTTTTATTAAAACAGCATTATTTTCTAAGTAATGTGAATTAGATACAAAGGCATGGGAGAATTTATTTATAAAACACAAGATGCAGCTGAGTATTTGTAGAATCATCTGCTCCTTGTCCTCTTTTAGTCAACAAATAAAATATTGGGTTTTTTTGTCAGTCAGGTTATCAGAACTCTCTGTGGTTAAGAGAGGTTGTTTTTGTTTTATTTTATTTATAGTCATGTGCCACATGATGATGTTTTGGTCAACAGTGGACTGCATATATGACAATGGTCCCGTAAGATTATAATGATTGTAACACCTTGTTTTTACTGTACCTTTTTATGTTTAGATATATTTAGATACCCATATATTTTCCATTGTGTTACATTTGGCTTCAGTATTCAGTACAGTAACATACTGAACAGATTTATAGCCTAGGAGCAATAGGCTATACCACACAGCCTAGGTATGTAGTAGGCTATAGCATCTAGGTTTGTGAAAGTACACTCTATGATGTTTGCACAACAATGAAATTGCCTACAAATTGGTATTAACTGATCAACACTTAAGTGCACATATTGTAATAACATTCATTGAGTGTTGGGCAGATGAGGGGAGAGGAGGGAATGGGTATATTGACACCTAATGAGTGCAGTGTGCATCGTCTGGGGGATGGACATGCTTGAAGCTCTGACTTGAGTGGGGCAAAGGCAATATATGTAACCTAAGCATTTGTACCCCTGTAATATGCTGAAATAAAAAAATTGCCTAATGATGCATTTCTTAGAATGTATCCCCATTGTTAAGTGGCACATGACTGTATTTTTTTTTTTTTTACCATGTTTCTTTGTCAGAAGAAATGAGTTTGGGTACAGTTGGTTGTGGGCACTCAGTGGGCATCTATTAGATACTTGTTGAATTCATTTCAGGAGTAGGTATTGATAGTACTTTTCACCTGGAATTTGTCTATGTGAACTTGAGTTAGCTAAGTCATTTTTGCCCAACCAGGGAGACTTTCCAGAATTTAGGTCCAGCCAAGGTAAACATCATGTGAAATGGCCAAGAGTTAGCAGGTAAAGCCTACATGATTAAGACTAATAATCACTTGTCAATCATATACCTATGAAGGAATATTCTAGTTAGTAAGTATTTGTTGAGAATTCACAACATGTCAGGCACTGAGGATATGCATTGTCTCCTCCCTCAGGAGTCCAAAATATGCTTAAATTTGCATTTGTTTTCATAGGGCAATGTGCCATACATGAATGTCTTCCCCTTGCTCCGCCTCCAAGCCCCATACATATGTACATCAATGAAAAGAATATGGCCCTTGGAATTAAACAAATATGACTTCACATCCTGACTCAGCTATTTATTGTATGGGACCTTTGTTAAGTCATTTAATCAACATGAGACTCTTTTTCCCTCATTCAAATTATATAATGAATACAATAAATACCTTCCTGGTGGTTGTAAAGAACAGAGATAATGTATATAAAGTGCCTTGTATGGGGCCTGACTTATATAAGAACTTAATGACCTAAATGGGAACCTGATTATAACATATAAATACATTTAAATTGGGGGTGTCACTATTTCAGATGGGTTGAGAACGCAGTTCTCCAGTGTTTATTGTAGCTGATACAGTCAGAGCTGTTGTTTCAATCATACACCTTAATGAAAATTTTCAGCAATAGCATTCTTACAAAAGCCATTACACCCAAGCAAGCTGGGCGAGTTCTCCTTAGGTGTATCCTCCATGCTTTGAAAGATAAGTAGTTTGGGCTCCTGGAGGTGCTAAACATTAATTTATATGTTTTCTCTGCGAATTTGTGCTCTCTATAACCAGAAATCTCTGCACACCAGCCCTTGCTGGGAGGAAGCAGTGTGGCTATTTTCTGGGAGAGTAGGCTGGCAGGATCTCACCAAAGGCACGTCTTCCTTGGGAAGGAGCAGAGGACATTTCCCCAATCCTTTTTGTCAACACAGTGGGAGTTATCTGAATTTCATTTGGGTATTAACTGCTGTGTGAGTTGGGTTTCTCTGTGTTAGAGGAGCTGCTGTTATTGGATTAAAACCACAGTTGTTGGGAAGTACTTAAGACTCCATGGGGGATTTCTCTATCAAATAACAGGGTCAGAGTTTTGTTTTTTCTCTTTTCTAGTAAACCCACTTAGCTGAAGACTAAGGAGAAACAGGATGTCTTTCTTACTACCAAGGTGCTAGACCAGTCAGCGTGGAAATTATCCAAAACTTGATTTGGCTTGCAGATGTAGGACTCGAACCACAAGCCTATTTGGGGACAGGAAATTGAGGTATAGGGGAGAATCTCATAAGCAAAAACTCCAAGGAGAGCCACATATTCTTATATTTGATAAAAAGGCCATCTTATGAGTATTAACTCACTCCCAGAGTCTTCTGTGGTTTAGATTTACTATAGATTTTATATTTTTATACGGCCCTTGGTGGCCTGAGAATTACCAGGGTGGTGAGAGCTGGAAGCTGCTGCTGGCCTCCCGAGCCGGCCTGGGCCTGGGCCTGGAACCATCAGGACGTGCAAGTTGTCGTTCCCAGGCTCACTGGGCCAAGAAACCAAAAGCTTAGGTTCGGACCCCAAACCTCTTCTGCCTGTGCTCAGCCAACAAATCTATCTGGTAAAGAGAAATGTATTCAGATGCCTTGAAAGTTTAGCATCTGCTTCTCGTTGGCTTCTGCTGCTTTAGAAAACATTCAGAAGTTTCTGCTGGATTTGGATGAGACAAGGATGGCATATTTTCCACGTCTCTCCAGAAGCCTACACCCCACTTTGGGAGCTTCATTTACATGCACATCGGATGCCGTCTGACTGCCTCGGACTGTACCTTTGAGCAGATCCGATGGGATCCCCACATGCATGTAAATGAAGCTCCCTTAGCCAGAGCCTCGCTCCAAAGAGGCAAAGAGCAAGCTTTTCTCGAAACTTGTTACTGTGACAATCTCAAACCAGACACCACAATAAGGAATTTTTTTTCCTTGCTAGTGTGTATGCCAGGAGGACGCCACGTAACTTGGTTTTCCAGACCGAGGTAATTTATTTAAACATGGATTATTTGAAAAATGGGAAGGGATACAGGGCTTGATTTTAATCCCTGCTAACACAGAGAAAAGAATGCTCGTGTCACAACTCAGTGAGTGTAAAAATTAAAAAAGGCTGGGACTATTGTTTGAAAACAGGCAAAATAATTAAAATTATTATGGAATAATCACATATCACACAACAACCTCCCACTCTTATGAGCAACAATCCAAAACAGCTCCTCCAAAGCGGGCCCAAGGGCAGAGGTTCTGTATATCATTCAAAGACCATCTGTCGTGCAATTCCTGTAGCGCCTTTGCACTATTCTGAGGGCAGGCTGAAATTTAGTCCTGGCAGTTCTCTTTCCATTTGCTAACAAACAGCAGTGATGGCAGATAAATATGGCAAACAATAGGCGTTTGTAATGAACTGGAAAGGGATGGGGAGTTTTGGAACCAGCACCAAAATAAGAAGTTTTGGGTCCTGTGCTGGGCTCTTGAGACCCCCAGGGCTAGTTCCTGCCATGTGGCAGCTCAGACAGACATCTGCAGGCCGAGCGAGGCTTCCGCGAGCTCAGCCAACCTGCTAAGGGCCTGATTTAAATAAAGTTCTTTTTTTTTTTCCTTAAAAAAATTAATAATCACAAAGACTCAAAGCTAGGTTTTTCTTGTTCCAGGAAACTCATGCATTGCAAATAGTTCTGAAAGCTTACTTTTTAGTTTGCAGTCTTTCCTTTTATTTGGAGGCTGTGTCTCCTGCCCCTCAAACTCCTCTCACTCGCGGTGTTCTCGAATACTGCCTTCTTTCGTGGTTTCACAGAGGCTGCTAGAGCATAATCTTGATAACTATGCTGGATACAGTGTTGATTTTCATTGTTTTAGAAGTATAAATTCAAGATTTGGTTGCTGTACGTTGAATCAGGGAGAACAAAATATTATTACATCAACCTTCAATCATTGCAGTTTTAATTCACAAATTAGTAATACCTGAAGAATTCTAGATTAAAATTGATGTTTTGAATGGTCAGAGCAATCTAAAATTCTGACCACTGTGCTCTTTTAAAATCATTTGGGATTTGGTGGTCACTTTTCTGTGAACTATACCTGTATACACACAGACTCTCAGGCTCATGGCATCAGCTCTCCATACCCCATCTCCATACCCTGCCCCCCAATCTCTCTCTCTCTCTCTCTCTCTGTATCTCATGTGCATGCATGTGCACACACACACGCACAGAATTCATTAGTCGGAAGTATTCTCTATAAAACTTCACGACAGTTTCAAAAATGGATCACGTAATGAGTAGAGAACAGTGTTATTTGCAACAGGCCCAGAACTGAATCTTTAATAATTTTAATTTCTAATTGAAGTAAGAAAAGGTTTATCACAGCTCATCTTGTAAAATTAACACTTCACACCAAGGAGGACACTTGTCTACACTGATAAGGAACCCATGTGGACCTTAAATAGCAAGGATGTCTTAGCCGTGTTCCATGTATGCTGGGGAGGGAGGTGGCGCTTTTGTACTCAGGCCATTAGCAGGAGCTACGATGGGCTGGGTGTGGAGCAGTTGAGGAGCAAACTCTAGCTCTGTGTTACTGAGATCATTAACAGGCCACGAGCTGGCGTGTTGTGTTCTTTCTCCACCGCCCTCCCCACTCTGGTTCTCACTGGCAACTCTGCCCGAGCGCTGTGCTCAGCCCCGGTGTGATAGCCCTAATGACGTGTGTTGTAATTCAAGCAGGTTTTTATTTCCGCCAGTATCTTGGAGGAAGCATAATTTTAAACTCAAAACAACTGAAGTGATTAAAAAAAATTTTCACTTAGAAGCTTAGCATTTTAGAGCCAGAAGGGAACTTAGGGGGATTATTTACTTTATAGACAAGGAAAACTGAAACCTAGAAAAGATACATGATTTTCCTAAAGTCATCCAGTAGGGGAACCAGGACTCTATTTTGGGTTTTCCAATCCTAGGTCAGGGTCAGGAGTTTTTTTTGTCAAAGCATACTGCCCCTTCAGATCTTGGTAACAGAGCTTGCAGAATCATATTGTGCTTGGTAATTTAAAGTGCTATACTAGGTTGTAGAATCATGGAATCAGAAGTCTGAAACGCCTACCTTTAGACCAATATATGCCAATATTACAGTAGCCAACTGAGATGTCTCTTTAGTCCTTGTGAAATAACCCCTGAGCCTTATTATAGCTCCAGTTACCTTGAGTTGGTATCTCTTTAGTTGGTTCTGCATGTTACTGACCTATTTACGTATCTGGTTGTGGGCAAATAACTATCCTTCATGTTACCTGACTCTTAAAATAGTTGTTTTTTTTTCCTCCTACCATGCTAACATTTTTTTTTCCTACAGGGTGGGAAAAATCCTGTCAGTATGGGATAATTTTGCCACATGTGATTTCTTCCCTATCCAGTGTTGTGCTAGTGCCAGTCTGTAGCAGCTCATGAGAGCCAATTTTTGTCAGGAATTTTGCAAGTCAGTTGTTAAACTGTTGGCAGCTTTAAATCGACCATGGTGGAGTATTTACACCATAGAAATTGACAAACATTACAAATCAGGGCACTGCCTCCCCAAAGAGCTGGTTGTTCAACATTTAACAGGATATCACTGCTCCCGTCCTTGTTTTCCTACCTTTCCTAAGACCAATAGTGAATTAAAAGAAAGGTTAGGGTTCAATATTTCCACTGCTGGGGAATGCCAAGTGAGGCAAAGATAAACAACGTTATAGCAAATTTATGCTAACCAAACAATAGTCTGGCAGCATTATTGCTTTCATTACTGTTACTGGTGACTAAATTGGAGATGTGTAGAAATACTTATTTCTAGATCTTTCTAGAACTATCTCACTACTAATACAGACAACATTTTACTTTACCTGAAATCTATCTATGTATTCTACCAGGAAAAAATTCATTAAGAGTATTGAATAAATTCACCACGTCTCCATATAATATCTGTGGCTTATTGCTGTTTCTTTCTTTCAGATGAGGAAATGAAGCCTTGGGTTATGTTAGCTCTTGAGAAAAGTAATACCTAAACCGAGTATGTTATTACAATTCAACCAATTCAGAATGCACTTATCAAGGGCCTATTATGTCTAAGGCACTGGACTATAATAGCCCAACTAAATTAACACTACTAAGAATATCCCCATGCCTTCTAACTTTTTTTTTCAAATTCAAAACAAATTCATGTACATTTATTTCCTCCACAGTGAGGGCTGAGCATATTGGCTCTCCATTCCCAAGCTCTCAGTTCTGAAGAGGACTTCAGAAGCTTCACAAGAAACCAGACAGGGAAGATTCTATGCTCTCAGTCCAGAATAGGGAGGATTAAACAGCAGTGGGTGGCAGCTGGTCAGTTTATCAGACAGTTCTAATGTGGAGATGTTTCTAAAAAGACAGCAGAGATTTTCCATTCTGTCCTGGGAGCTGGCCCATGCTTCCAGGGCAAGTGCAAGCTCAGTCTCTGCCAGGCACAAGTAAAACTGGAATGCAAGCTGAAAGCAGATGCTGTTAAAAAGCAAACAGGAAATTGTGCTACTCCAGAACCTCCTGGGTAGTGAAGTCAAGACACTGACTAGAGAGTTTAAAAATCAATGCCAGGTCAACTACTAAGTCACCACACCTGGTTAGTAAATTTGCCGTTCCTTGAAAACCTACGAGTGCATCATTGAATTGTATTTTATTTCATGATGCTTCCTCTTCTGTCCTTCTGTTTCAGTGCAGGTGACTGGAGTGGGTTATCTGAGCATTACTTTTCCTTAAAGAGACCATGTATGAGATCTCTTTTCCTGTCAAAAATAGTGACAATCCTTTCTGCAAGATAGGAAGTCTCTGCCTTTTAACTGCTGGCAACTGGAAAGCATCCAGTTAGAATAGAGGAGAACTGAATTCTGGTTCTAGTTCTATTATTAATGGACCAGTCCACGACACCAGCAAATGATCTAATCATCAGAGCCTCAGTTAACTCACCCCTAAATGAGATTAAAATTCAATGAGCTGTATATATGACAACCTAGGAATTCTTTAATGCCACTATTTCGTGTCCTCTCTTTTCTCATCACCCACATTTTTTCCATATAATGAATTATTTTTACTTCTAAGCCACTTTTAGTAGTCTAAATGAAGCTCTCTTTATTTGTAGCTGTGATTCTTAAAGAGTGGTCCCCAAGCCAGTAACATCAGCATCACATTGGAACGTGTTAGAAATGCAGTTCTCAGGCCTGACTCTGGATCTACTGAATCAGAAACTCCTTTGGAGGGTGGGGGTCCCAGCAATCTGTGTTTGGACAAGCCTTCCAGGCGATTCTGACACATTGTTTTGGAGAGACAGCTTGAGGAATGAGTATAGGGAAAGAATATTAGGCCACATGGGGAATAGCTCTCTCTAATTCTTTGGGCTGTGAAGGCCAAAGTTCTCTCTAAATCCAAGCACCTTTATCCTGTAGGACAGTTTGTGAAAAGTGTACCGGGTACCAGTTTGCAAAGGGAAAGAGACTGATGTTATTACTGTTAGTAGTAATAAAGACAATAATAATGTGTGTGGTAACTTTTACATTGAAGTATTTTACCTCATTTTCTCATTTGAGGCTTGGAGCTGGCAGCTGGAATGGTGATGATGAGAGTCTGTGATACTCTGTACAAGCTGTGGCTTTAGCAACCTGACAGACCGATCTCCTTTCGAGGAGAAATGCAGTCCCTGCCCCAAGGCCACATTTTCTGGAGTGTGGGGATGGGCAAATCCTTACCAGTGCCACACACAGATTCTGCTACTCTCTTGGGTTTGGATCAGTGATCTTTTCTGGGGAACTGTGGACCCAGCAGACCAATAATAGCATATCTCAACCAATGACAGATACCACAAAGGAAATAATTTTCACATTGAAGTCACCCAACTCCATGACCAAACAAGTTACAAGTGTAGATGGAAAAGCTCTTATTTCTGCAGCTCATGGGTGAGGGAAGCCTGCTGACTGGGAATTACTTACACCACAAGTCAGAAGGGGCTGTAGATTCGTGTGACATATGGCCCTCGGGCCTCTCACTCCCGTGATTGGCAGGTCACACTCTCTGGTTTTTTGACTAAGGCTTGTCACAGTTGAAAAGACAGCTAGTGAAATGGTTTTCACTTCACTGAGGGCTATGCCACAGGTCACCCAATGCTGCCACCCTAACGGTGATGAAATGCTGCAGTGCGTCTTGGTTAAGGACAATGGTTAGAGGAGTTTCAGCTGGTTGTGTGCTGTAGCTGATGCAATGGTTGCCAAATGGAACTAATGGAAAGGAGAGGAAATATTGTAAAATATAGATATTTGTTAAAGCTTACAAAATGATGCATTATTTATCAACTTGCTTATATAGAAGTTAAAAATCACACCTTAGTAAATATAAGAAATATGTGTGTCCAAAATCAATTCTTGTTTTGGATAAGAAGAAAAAAAAAACCAAGAAAAATACCCTATTAATATCCTAATTAATAGGAAATTTATAGAAGATCTAGAAAATCATAAGCATCTTTCAGGGGGTATATTTGATCTGATTTAATAGAATCAAATCATTTGGCTACAAACCTCTGCAGAGTTTCTCTGGCTGTACACATCACGCAACAGTATATATTCATTAATGCAAATACATATTTAATTGTACTTAAAATGAAATTACATAGCATTTAGAAATGAATAAATGCATATCCTATGGGATTGTTCATGGTGACATCTCTCAATTGTATGTGTGTTTGTGTGTGTGTGTGAGAGAGAGCACACACATGAAGCAGTGAGCCAACCAGTTTATTCTCTCATTGATGGCCTTTGACAATTCAGAAGAAGGGTGTAGATTATTCTGGCAGATATTTCATTGTTACTACTTGATAGAAGTTGGAATGGTGGAATGGTAGGGAGCTGGTCTCTGTGCGCACTTTTCTTAAGTAATAGCATCCTTCCCTTTTTCTGTTTTTTTTTCTTTCGTTTTTTAAAAAATTTAATCTTGAATTGGTCCTCATATTCGTTATGGGTTGTGATTAGAAAAACAGAAAATAACATGGAATCTGATAACATTGGTGAAACATTCCTTTAAAGGGATTTAAAAAAATCTAAAACCACATAAATGTAAATATCTAGCTTTAAAATCTTCATTTTATCCTATTTCAGAGGGCACATTGATTTTTGAGTGTCGTCCTTGATGCATCTGTCGAGATCAGGAGATACAGCACAGTATGCTCATCACAGGAAGGGAGGTTCACAGGGTGGTTAAAGAGCAAATTGCACTGAGAAAAGTGTATATTCTGTCAAAGTAAAATAATTCTATGGAAATAGTGATCTCTCCCTTTGTCTGTCTGGTTCTTTTTCTTATTAATTTCAAGTCTTTCTTTTTTATTTTTTTTTCTCACAATTACTGACAGAAAAAAATTTAAGCTTTGACATCAATATTTTTAACTTTCTGGGTGAGTTGATTGTACACATAATTAAAGACCAAAAACACTGGCTAATGTCCACCTAGTGAAAAAACAATTGACAAATTAATTAAACAGTGCTTTTCATTCTATATAATCAAAGCAAGTCAGTTATTTCTGCTTTTATTATATCATGAAAATGATTAATTTGAATTTCAGTAAATAGATTTATATTTAATTGCAGTTCACAATAGGAATCCAGGCTCAATCTGTGTATTTTTTTAATGGTGAGACTTTTCTTAACTTAAAAAACAAATGATCATCCTTCATATTCAAAGTTTAAACAAAGTCCACAATTTGTGAATGGCTGTTTCTTGACATGGATGTTTTTTAGTATCGAGTGGTGTAATTTACATAGCATGTCTGTCTGATTCTATCTGTTATTTATAGAGTTTATCACCATCTGAAATCCACTCCACCCCTTAGTCACTGGGTAGCGTTTGTCCAGAATATTCTCTTCTTGCCATCTGCCCACCTGGTCTATTAGTGATGGTTTTCTCTGGTGTTCATTCTAAACTACACTTTCTCAGGCATTTTGCTCTTGGCTGTGTACATGTGAGGTCAAATGACAAACAGGTTAAAAATTCTGCCACCAAATAAACAAATGCCTCAGCTGGCTTACTGAGTAAATTTGTTTTCTCTGAAAAGCTGAATTCTATATCAAAGTGATTGTGTACACTGATACAGCCTGACTGTAGAGCATCAGAAGAAAGATGTGTCTGTACCTATAATAGCTGTATCTCACCTTGATCTTGAGTTCAGTGATCATCCAAGTTGTGGCTGGCACTTTCTTTCCTCCAGGAAACTGTCTGTGTTCCCAAAGTGGACAGACTAGGGCATGTGGAGAATTCTATCACTTGTCTCTTTGGGCTTTATTCAATTAGTAACAAGGCTGCTTATGCCCATTTCTACTGTAGACTTCACAGGGAAGATTAGATATTCGCTTTGAAGGGTCTTAGTGAGTTACGGACATGACATTCTAGTTTTTCCATATTCCTGGACTATCTTTAGTTATGAATTTCTAAGCAACTTGGGATAAGTAGAATAGCTTTGCCTAGTGGGTGGCATTAAGTGAAAATTATTGGCAATTCCTTGCTTGTGTTGATTTCAAATATTAAAAACTCTGCAAGCCTTTTCTTCCTGGCAATATTTAACCCCTCTATCTTTTTGGGTGAATAGTGTACTAGTCTTCCAAATTCTGACCTAGTTTCTGAGACAATTGATGATACTTTTTTCCTTGAAAGTTCTTTTTGAAGAATAATATACAACTATGCATTTTAAAATATTTTTCTTACTAAAGAATTAAAGTTTATTGTAGAAAATACAAATCAGCAAAGAAAAGAGACTGTAATAAGAATCACTCTTAATTTCACCTTCTACAGATAAGCACTCTCAGATTTTAAGGGATTTACTTCTAGACATTTTCCCCGATGCATAGAAAAAGCTTACACTATTTCCTTATAGGGGCTTCAGGGGTTAAAAGAGAAGGAGAGGATTATTTCACTCCTTGCTTACATTTTCAGTTCCCTCAAGGTCCCCTCTTTAACAGACTGTCTCTGGAGTGATTCAGGATGCTGAAGCAGTTGATCACTGAATAAATCTTCCCTGACTCTGAAAATGTTACAGTATTATGCAGCGCACACAGCATGGGTTGCAGCTGAGCTGCTCTGTGGCCAGAGATGATCTCTGGGTAAAGAAATTGCCTGGAATTACCCAGGGGAGTTTGCATTTCAGTAGCGAAATAGTGAGTGCAGGAATGGAATTGAGTGACTTGCTCATGATTTTGGCCATATAAACACTAAGCAAGGGCTGGCAGAGTGTTAGATAAAAGAAATCTCAGTATCTTTTGATTCAAGGAAGAGAAGGACACCTTATAAATGTCACTCATTAGAGAGCCCCAGAAATGGGCCATTTCAAATACATCACCAAGTTGCTGGCAGGATGGAATGTCCTGGAAGCCCCATTTCTCTTGGAGCCACCCTGAACAAGAAAGCCATGTAGCATGAGGTAATGTCTGCTTCAGAATCTCAGAGCTTCAGATGTCGGCCTGTCCTCTGCAGCTGACATCTACAGAGGGATGTGGGAGATGGGGGAGTACTGTCTCAAAATGTATTCTCTTAGAGATCTATTTCCCCAGATCTTGGACAATGAGAAATCAGCTTTTACACTTGGATTTAAGGGAATATTTTGATGCCATTCTGGCCATCAGAATCATTTTGAAGTACAACCCTCCAAACTGCGCTACTTGTCTTATTCGATTTTGTCTTTTCAGTGCCTGGCACATATTAGGTGCCCAATAAAAATTTACTGAAAGAAGAAATGACAGAAGGTGTGTGGTTAACAATGACTTGGCACTAGCTATAATGTATGAAAGGCACAGCCATATCCAGCAGGAAATACTTTTGTGTGCCATTTCTGCTTCATGTGTGCCAACAATAGCATTCCCTTAAGATTTTTGCAGTATGGTGTAGTCCACTGAGGTTTCAGCCTGTCGGCCTCAATTCCGCACACAGATGTGTTTCCTAGGGGTGCAAGGTGAGGGAAGGGGTGGCAGAGGTGGTTCACAATAGTAAAAAAGGTTCTGAATGTGTATGCCTTTGGATGGAATATTTATTTTCTTATGCACACATCTACATTTTCCTATATACAAACATTCTTGCTTTTGAAAGCATTTGAACTTGAGATCCTTGGTGTGGTGCAAAGCTTCCTTACATGCCAGATCTACTGAGTCTGACTCTTGGTGAGGGGTGGGGCAGGGATTTATAATGTCAAAAGGCTCTCCAGATGATTTGGATACAGGTGGTCTGCAGATAGGCATTTGGGAACCAGTGGTATAGAGAAAGTGATAATGTGACTTTTCCATTTTTCTATAATTTATGTGAACCATTTAGTCTTAATGTCTAATTACTATGCAGTGCCATAATAATTACCACATGTATGTTGTTAAATGTGTGCCCGATTAACTTTATTACAGGTCGAATGTGAAATAGCAGTAACTGTTTCTACATGGGGTCTCAGTCTTTAGAGGTTTTATGAGCGGATTATTAGAAACATTAAAGAGAGCACAGTTTATGGCCAAAATTCAGTATTATGGTTTTTGTAAGTTTTTATATGTATATCTATGTGGAAAGTTAAACTGTAAATTGTCATTTCTTTAAAAAATGTTTTTTAATCTGGTGGAACGTTGTTGTTATCCCTTTCATGATAGCTGAATTTTCATTTCTTTGTGATGAACTTTGGATAAAAGAAAAAATTATTAATAACCTAAAAATTTGCAGAATAAGCAAAAGTTCATTTTGATGACAGTCCCCTCTTTCTTAGTACATGGTTGATCTAATATCGGGACATACTCTGGTGCCCATTGGCTTGCCTAGTGATTATTGGGCATTGCCAAGAAAGCTTGAACCAGAATCTGTCTCAAATTCAAAGATCCATGCCAAGGAAAGAAAGGACATTTTGTTTATGACAGTCTCTACAAATGACCAGGGATGTGCCTTATCCCACCTCAGGCCTTTACTATAGCAGGAATTGCTGGGTGCACTGATTTACAGCATGCATATTGCCCTACAGGACCCTTTGTAGCAATGGTCTTGAAGTCAAATTTTAGCAAGTTACCACCATATTGTGCCATTCCAGGAAAAAAAATAAAAGAAATAAGAAAAGGAAAATCAAAAGGATAGTATGGATTAAATAAGTAAATTATGAAGCAGATTTTGGGAGAAAATTTATTATTGAGAAAGATACTGTCCTGAGTATGCAGGGGATAGAACGATGACTTGGCCCTCACCTTGAGGAGTTCACAATTTGCCACACTTTCCTTGGGTCCAGCTGTCACCCTGTAATCAGCAGGACTCTCTCTTCCTGAATGGTGAGTGGCGGCTATTTTCCTTTGCTAGGGGCTGTGGAGCTGGCTTAAAGTTATCCTGACAGCAGAGTGGAGGCGACAGATTCCATACCTGTATGGAGGAACCATTGAGGCTTTCTGGGGAGGTGATCCTTTGCAAATTAATCGTCTCTGTGCCAAGGGCACTGAACATTTCTCTATAACCACGGACATTAATTTGGATCTGGGGACTAAATCTTACCAGAAACTCTAAAGTCTTCCCATAGTTCAATGCCCCATGGAAGTATAATACAGAGGCATGGTGCAAAAAGATGCTAAAATAATGTTGCTTTCTTGGGCATAGACAGGAAGGAGGAGAGTTATGAGTGCCAGGAACTGCCAGGGTTCCAGGTTGGGGGTGACTCTGGGTTCGTTCAAGAACCTGCAGTAATTTATAGCAATGAATTTAAGGGAAAAGCAGATTAGTCAAAGATATTTTACTCCAATTGGGCTGTCTTTTGAAGGCCTGATTTCCCCTCCCCTCCTCTCCCTTCCCTCTCTTTAACAGTTTAACTGAACTTAGTCCATGCATCAGGTTCTTTGAAGGGTGTTTTGTGATGTCTCCTGTCCATATTTGCTCTTGCTCTTTGCCCTGCCAATGATTTGGTGTGATTCTTTGCATAGTCTGTTAGCTATTTTGCACCTTTACTTCTTGTCTCCCCTAAGAGAGTATATGCTTCTGGAGGTGTGGGGAGAAATTTTCCAATTCTTTCATTCTTTCAGCTCCTATTCTGGGTTTCATGCACATGCTGGTAAATGTGGTAATTAATACCAATTGAATATACAACTGGTCATCTTTCTAAAAGGCCACTGGGTACAGTCAATGCATTCTTATTACCAGAAAGACTTAAAGGACTGTTGTTCATGGGAGGTGGTGGGATATTTGCTTTATTAAGTCTCCTGGTCACATTAATTTAATACAAAGTATTCAACGTGGTTGAATCTTCACCTGCTAATTAAGGACATGATGCCTGGAATGCAAGGGAGTGTCCCAGACCAAAAGATATCTATGGTTTGCTTCCAAGAAGAGGCATAACTTTGCAGACAATGCACTGCAGATCCCTCTGCCTGGGCTCCCTCCATTAAATGCAGGTGCTAGAATAGACAGTCTCTAAATTTCTGGTATGCTCTAAGATTTTATTATTTTTCAATGCTTTAAGGTCTCTGTTATGATCACGAATGCTCTTAATATAGTCCCATAGCTATCTGTGGAAGGTGTAAAAATTGAATTAGTCATCCTTTTTAAACATTATATTTCCAATAAACAATTTTTATTGTTGTCATTTCTTATTTTGGCTAAAATTACAAAAAATATCTGTTAAATTGAGTGTCTGGATCAATGAAATTTTTACCCAAGTTGAGGATTTAAAAAAGAAACAGGTATTTTTAAACAATCAAGAATGCCTTCCTAATAATTGTTATGAAAAGTATTCTGTAGCATTTTTATAATTGTGTTTTCAAATTTTGTCTTTAATTTAAACAACTCAATGCTATAAAGCTGTAAAAGGGAGAGAGATGAAAAAAAAGAAACTAATGTCTAGAATAAATATATTTTTTTTCCTGGCAAAAATTATAGACAGTATTATGAATGTTCTGCCTGATTAACTTCTGATTATAACATTCTAATTGGAAAAGTCCTTCAGGTAAAATAGGACAAGCTATAGCATAATAGGCTGAGAAGCATGGCTTTGTGTACACAGTCAGGCAACAAGTATTTAAAGGTGCTCCTGGGATGTAGAGTTCTGGGTTGGGGACTTGTAGGGACACAATAAGAGTTGGGTAGACTCTTATTGTCCTCAGAGCATTTACATTCTCAAATAGGATTTGTATTTCCTATACAGTGAAATATCTGTATCTATATTTATCTATCACTCTCTCTGTGTGTATTTGTTGAATAAATAGACCCACCCAACCAAACTCTTATTTTAACAAACAAAGTATAAAATGGTAGCCTCACAATTTCTTTCCTAAAATATTTTTCAAAGTTCTCCTTACTCTGAAAATGTTACACTGGCTGTCTGCACTTTGAATTGAGTGATTGACATTCTGATAACTACTGGTCCTCCCAGATTTTTTTTCTTAGCTGAAAACAACATAACATTTGCCTCAAGACAACATCTTTGAGTTATCTTGTGAATATTGATTGCTTTAAAAACCAATCAGAAGAAGAAGAAAACAGAGCAAAGATACACATAAAATATCATGATTTCTTTTAGGCTCTGGGCCTGAGTTTATTTTCAAGTCCATCTCAAAATTTTGTATTTAATTATGCTCGGCCTACTTTGTTCCAAAAAGCATAGAAGGTTTCTCTATGTTCTCTATTTTTAGTTCTCAAGTGGAACTAATTTGAACAAATCAACCAGATAGCACAAAGTGGGTCCTATGTTGAAAATGTGGCAAGCAACCAACTTTCCAGAAATTAAGAGGGTGCTGAAAAGCCTCCGGAAGCTAGAATATTTTCCCCCACTGACCTTCCTATTATCAGATTTCATTAGAATCACTTCTTAGGAATCTTCTGTAGACAGGCATTTTAACTGGGTTAAGATGTTACCTGGGAGAGGTGCCAAATAAACTAATCTGTGTTAATGTGTTATAGATCTGATTAATTCATGGTTGCAAACACAGTGCCTCAGGGGCCAGGCCAGTGGCTTGCACATGGCCTCTGCCTGGGGGGGCTGTGGGGGGCTGGACAGGAGCGATGAGCCCCGGCCTCCTCTGTGGGCTCAGCCCTGGTAAGTGTGAAGGACCAGGGTTCTGGCAGCCAGTTTCCCTTATTTTTTAAAAAGATTAATATATGAAATATCCTGATTTAAAAATGTTGATAATTCAGAATTTTTTAAAACATTGCATGGTCTTAAAATAATCTCTTTGGCCTCTCTGATTTGGCTGGACTTGTTGGATACCAATTTGCCACCTTCGAATGAAGTGTATTAGTCACGTTATCCCGATGGCAAGTCCTTGGAGCAGGCGGCTGTTCTGAACGTTCTCACGAGGGCTGTGGAGAAGAGGCAGCTAAGACCCAGTACCTGGGGCATGGGATACAGGGCCAAGGCAGGGCCAGTGTCCTACAGACCTGGCTGGAGTAGAGTCTGCAAGAGGCTGAGAGACAGAGGAATGCAGGATGGGAGCCACATCTCATTTATTCTGCCTGGGATGAGACCCCGAGTGACTGGGAGGCTTCTGTCAGCTTAAGTGAACGACACTCACTTCTCTTTGATGTGGAAGCTGCTGTTGTTGGAAGAACTCTGTGTATTCTTTGGTTTTCGAGGTACTCCTGAGCAAAGCAGAACAGACACCAGAGTCCTGCCCTGTGAGTTAGCAAACAAGCCCCCAGTGAGACTTCCTGGCTGGTGCTCAGCCAGAGGATTAGCGATGATGTAAAGAAACACGGGAGTGTACTTCGAAGAGTGTCTTCTTGGCACTGGAGTCAGCCAACAGCTGGCCTTCAGGAGAAATGCAATCCTTTAATTCAGGAGCAAAAATATAATTTTTCAAACAGGTCCCGAGAGTCCACCGTGACAGTCTGGCACTTACGATGAGACATCATCAAAGCCAGGTTCAGTAGGAAAGAGCCCACTGTGCCACAGACATGGGCCTTCCTGGGGGACACAGGGATTCCAACAGGTGACCCTGACAGATGGGATTTTAACACAGAGCCTGCCAGGAATGGTAGGGAAATTTGTGGGTGGCAGGTAAGAGGGTGCCAGTACGGTGTTGTTGTTATCTTGAACACAATTAGTGCACTTGACAAGTGGCTTATTTTGTTTTCAGTCTATGGAAATGCAGGACAATATAAAACTGCTGACTCTCCTTCCCGCCCCCGCCCCCATGGGCCATTAGGGGAGCTCTGTGCTTGACTAAGACACATAGATGGTTTAGTTCAGAGAACACACAGCCCTCGTTTTGTATTCTTTTTCATTCTAGGTCTTTTTCCTGCAGCAACAAGTGATTGTTTTAGGATAGTATTTCAGGAATGGGTACAAGAAGGCACTGGGGCCGAACAAAAGAGAAGTAGTTGGTGTTGATTTTAGTATTTTGGAACAAGAGGAATTTCTGTTGGAAAAGTAGCATGCATGAATATGAGAGAAAAGAGAACGAGGAGAGAAGAGGAAGAGGGAGAACGAGAGAGGAAAAGAAATTCTTAGTTATTTTAAGAAGGACTGTGTATACATGTGACTTAAATGAGTCTTAATCAAGGGCTGATTTCTTTTTCATTGTCATGGCCACACATTTCTTTTTATAGACACTGATTATAGATCAGGTTAATTGTCATATGGTAGCTGACCAGCTGACTAATAGATCAGATGGTGTTAACTTAGAACAATCAACAATTTTAGTGCATTGTTCGATAGTTGCCAAGTGCGTGGTTGAACAGGTCGCGTCCATAGCCAAGATTTTACACGGTCCCTTTGGGTTTGTGCTTCTGGCTTCGATGTATTGATTTAATCCCCAGACAAGATGAGGATCTGGAAATATAAGTAGGATCGGAAACAGTTCTGCAGCTGCACACACAGAAACACCCTGCATGCTGCCTTTGTAGTAGGGAGGAGTCCATGCTCTGACATTCTCTCCCTGACTCCCCTCCTTCTCTTTTTCATCTTCCTCTTCCTCATCTTCTATACATGTAGTGCATTCACTAGTGTTTATTTTCATTCTGGTCAGTTAGGAGGAAATGAAAGAAAGAATAAGTAAATGAAGTTGAATATGTTAACTCACTGGCTGTTTTTGGTAAGCAAATATACGACGACAATAATAAAAATCTTTGGCTAAGATGCAACATAGGTACTGTTTGTGGAATTTGAGGATCCAAATAACCCTTGGCTTTCACTAGCATCTACGTGTATATTTCCTAAATAGCAATATCAGCAAATCTTCACAGGCATTAGGGTGAGTAAAATATTTCTTTAAAATACTTAGGAGAAGTGAAAGTCATTTCAAAGGACTTTAATTGCCATGGAGTGATTCCACTTTTTCTGCCTCAAGGTCCCCTCTACACAGACTATCTAAGGCATGATTTAGGTTTCTGGAAGCAGCTGGTGACAGCATAAATCTGGCCAGACAGGGAGGGTGCTATGGAACTGGCAGTACACCCTGTGTGCCCAAAAGTCACAGGAAACACTCCAGAATGAAGCAAGCGGGGACTACTCAGAGCCCTGACCAATGCAAATAGATAAACAAGAAAAGGAGAAAATGTTGGCTCATATGTTTAATTTAGAGAGGTATAATTCAAGTGTGCTTTTGACCCCAAGAAGGGTGATGTTACAAAGGTCTTGGGCAGGGAGAAAGGTTTTTGGTCTCCCTGATGACCTACTGCATCACAGCAAGGGAGTGTTTGTTTTATAAAGCATCATGAGTGATTCTTTGTATACTGAAGTTTCTGAACTACTGCCTTAGGGCCCCTAGGGCCCCTAACCTGAGAAGGTAGCACAAGAGAGGGAGGGCGTGGTTGTTCCCTGGCCCTTTCACCTGCTTCCTCATACCGTGTTTCCCCGAAAATAAGACCTACCCATAAAATAAGCCCTAGCAGGATTTCTAAGCATTTAAGCCCTACCCTGAAAATAAGACCTAGTGATGGGCGTGGCTATGCAGCGTATCTGCACAACCCATGCATTTCGTGGCGGAGTGGTAAAGAAGACAAGCAGCCCTTCTCATCTGCCCCATCGTGACAGCTACTATCCCAGAGGTGACCGAGGGTGCAGGCAGCCCCACTAACAAGGTCGGCTCCCCCGTCAGGTCCCGGCCATCCTGTGCGTGCTGCAAGCTGAGGCTTTGAGGGGAAAATAACACATCCCCTGAAAATAAGTGTCTTCTTGAGGAAAAATAAATATAAGACCCTGTCTTATTTTGGGGGAAACACGGTAGTATCCTCCAGTGAGAGTGATATCAATGGAGAAATGGAAGCACAGAGGGGTTAGGCAAATTGTTCAATGTCACACAGCTAGTAAGAAGCAGAGCCAGGCCTTGAGTCCTGCTTAACTTGATTGAAAATTAGTATTCTTTTTACTAACCCATGAAACACAGATTTTTAATTTCCTTGTCAGTGAGTCCTTAGACATCATTCATTGTAACCAAGCATGAAAAGAAAGTTTAATTCCTATTTCTTAACATTTGTTCAGGTTCTTCTTAATCTCCTGAGAGAGGAGTCCTGATGTCCACCAGCTGTGGAACCAGTACAAGATACTCCCTCAAACGTCACAGCAGCTACCTTGGCCTTGGGGCCACTCTGGGAACTAGGGAGAGAGGAAAGTTTCATGCCCTGCAGGGGAATTCAGACTTCGCCCTTCTTAAACCTTGCATTCTTTTAGACAGTATGATGTATCACATCTTATACCAATCTTTGGTTTTCTGTTGTTTGTAGAAATAGAAAAGCCTCTTCTTAGGTAAATTTTAGGTCAAACTACTATATCTCTAGGTTTTGCAGGATTTATTTTTTTTAGAAGATTTTAATATATATATATACTCTTAAAAAGGGTTTACCATGAGGATTTATCTCTAGTCAAAGACCCAGGCTTCCCCCCCCCTTTTTTGAGATACTGATTTTAGAGCATCTCAGAAATGCTTCTTAGTGAGATCTAACCTAAAGCATTTGTCTTTCAGATCGAGAGTGGATTCGCACAACTCAGTGAAAAGATTGTAGGCTCTGGGGACAGACAAAAGCAAGCTACTGAACTGTTTGGGCTCCTGTTTCCTCAACCATTAAATAGGGCTAATAAAACCATCCTCACAGGGAGGCTGTGACAATTAAAGGAGATAAAGGGTGTGAGCGGACAATCCCAGCATCTGACAGCAGGAAGGAGTCAAATGTCAGTCCCTTCCTTGTTTTTGGAAAGTTGAAGAGAGAGGCAGTGGCTGCGGGCCAGTACACAGGGAGGGGACCAGCTCACAGAGACCAAACTATATAGCGTTTCCCCTTTACAAGAAGCAAGTAGCGTGTAAAGCTCTATCACACCCACCGTAGACTGCCTGGGTTTGAATCCTTGTTCTGCCACTTCTTAGTTGTGCAATTTCTTCTTCTGTAAAATGGAACTAATAATGGTGCCTACTTCAAGGATTGTGATAAGGATTAAATGTGAAGTGTTCCCACAGAGCCTGGTATGTAGTAGGTGCTTAATAAATGCTTTCTCATAGCCTCCCATGCTGTGAAGTATCCATTTATATTATTCACACAGTACAATTGGAAAAACTACTTTAACTTACTGAGGTCCTCTTTCTCTCATGCAAAGTTAGCAGGGGCAAAAAGCATCACTCGGTTTTTAGAGGAGGACAAGTGTGAGGAAAAAAGCTCTGTGGTCAACTGCTGAACAATGGACTTTCTGCACTCTTCCAAGTCTTTTTATGCTAAGTCTAAATTTGCTTTTATGTCTATAAAAGCCACATTCTTCTCATGTTAATTCTTTTCTTAACTGTCCTACTAGCAAGATTCAAGTTTCTCTCTGGCTAAGTTTTATATCCTACTTTGTCCACTTAATAATTACATTGACACCCCAGCCATGGCAGAGTATTTATTTGGCCCACCTCTCCTGCTGAGAATAACTAGAACAGCTGGAAAAATATTAAAAACCATTTGTTTGAAGGCACTGAAGAACTATGGAGGCAGCAAGGACTAGAGATGACCAAGATCTTGCAAAGAGGAGAAGTCCAGAGAGGTGAACCTAATGTTGCATGCCAGACATTTGCTCACTGAAAAGTGGCAGCTGGACAGCTAAGAGGCTGAGCAGAAGTGGTGGCTGAGAAGCCAGCGAAATGCAAAACAGTCTTTCAGGTGTGGGTGGATAACCTGTGTTCAGGACCCGGCAAGGCAGAGGAGTCCTAGGAAACACTCCAGGCCTTCAGCTGGGTCCCCAAAAGTAATCTTCTTTCTACTTGATGCTCTTCCTCTCATCATTCACGTTGCTAATGAATGCAGGTGATTGTAACAGGTTAACAAACTGACCATTCTAAACAACAATAAAGAGCTGAAAAAAGCTACTCTGCTGGTGAGGAGAGGGTACTTCCCAGGGACAGTTCCCCACTCCTCTTGGCTAATTGGCCTTAACCTTAGGAAAATCACAATCTCTTCATCAAATCACAGGATCAGAAAGAAGGGAAATAGAAATGCAAGATTTTGATTTTGGTCTCCTAAGTCAGTGTCTAGACTGAAATGCCAACCGCTGGGATATTTGTGAAAAGATATTAAAAATTCTATTAGTTAAATAAAGAGGCAGTGGTAATATAACTTACACTATGGTTTTTTTTTTCAAACTATGTTATATATCTTAGATTGAATACTTTCAGAATTTCATCTATTTAGATACTTTATTCCTGTGCTAGGATACTAGAGTAAGATGCATATGACCATAATCGGTAATTTTCAATGTAAAATTTCTTTAGCATCCCAATGTTGAAGAATACATGGCTTTAAAAGGTAGCATGCAGTTTTATTTTATTGGTTTTCTTTTATGCATGAAAATTTGTCAGTATAGGGCATGACTGCCATCAATAACCCTTTTATTGATTAGAGATTGGGAGGATTTTGAGTACAGGATGTTTGGTTCCGGTAGAACAGGTATGCTCAGAGTAAGGAGGTGACTGGGCAAACTGCGCCAGGGCATCTCTGTGTAGTTTCCTCTGGTTTGCAAGTCTATTCAAATAAAATAAGTGAGGAAGATGCCGTACTGACCTGAAAGCTTAACATTAAAAAAAACTTTTTTTTTTTAAAGGAAAGAAAGAATGTGGGCAGGAGACAGATTTTATTTGTCCTAGGCAGGTTATTTCTATTAATAGTTTCAGGAATAGCTGAATCTAAGATCCAGGGGTTTCCAACAATGTTATCCTCCAGATTAGGTCTCTTTCTATAACCTGCTCTTGGGTGGCTTCATCCTCAGGAGTTTTTTTTTTTTTTTCCCATGTGAAAGCCCCTCACAGCTCCATGTTTACATCCAATTGTAGCAAAAATAGGGCTTTTTATGCCAATGGTCCTAGCAAAAATCCTAGGAGTAATTCTCAATGCTTTTAATTGAGTCACCTGCCCTTCACTGAACCCATTATAGTAACTCTGAATAGGCCTACATCACATGCCTACCTCTGGATTTGGGAGCGGGGTTTGACCCCATCCAAATCATATGGATTAAAAGTGAGAGAAGGTTCTTCACCAGAGGAAAATCACGTTGCTGTTACTAAAAGGGGGAGAAGATATTAGGCAAGCAAAAACCAACACATGTCCTCCATAGAGGAGATGTCCTATAAATCTATACATCAGTAATTATATGGTAAACCTAGGAGTGATGCTTGTTTTAAGTGCTTACAGCCAAAGATTAGGTAGGAGAAATGGATCACTTCAAAAACAGCTGTCCACAAACACCTTCTAGGTGAAAGCCTATGAACTAGGCCTTTTGGATAGGTAGGATTATGGTAGATGAAGATGAGGAGGCCTTTCAGATATGTCGAAAGGCATGAACAAAGGCAGGGAGGTGAGGATCCTTTGGAGGTTTTCCAAGTTTGCTGGGAACTTTGGGAATTAAGGCTGGAACTTTGGCTGGGGGCTAGATCTATACATAATCTAAGTGCTAATCCTTTATGCAGATTTTTTCCATATGTGATCCCAAAAAAAGAGTAATTTTGGCAGGCACCGGGAGTAGGGTTATTCTTCCCATGTTACTGATGGGGCAAGTTGAGGCCTAGTGCAAGAGATGCCTGCTGAGAGTTCACCCTCTTGTGTCCAGAGACGGAACAGCACAAGAAGCCCAATTTCTGCCCTCCAGCCCAGTACTGTGCCCCTCCCCCCATCCACAATAAAAATAAAATCTAGGGTTGGAAATCACCAGCACAGCAGCTGTGGCTCAGCCCCAGGGCCAGCCTGAGGACACATTTGGAGGATGCTGTGGGAATAACCATATAGGCAGAAAGAAGGTATCTGACTTGCATAATGGCTAAGAGCAGAGATTCTGGAGTCAGGCCTGGTTTTGATTCTCAGTTTCATGAGTTAAAGTGGTACCTTCAGCAGATTACATCATTTCTCTAAGCCTTAGTTTTCTCATCTGTAAACAAGGTAAAGAACAATATCTATCTTACAGGATGGTTCATGAGGTCTGAATGAGGTATTGTGTATAAGGAACTTAGCACTCTCTTCCTCGTACAGTCTGGTCTCCTCTTCCTCATCAGGTCTGGTCTCCCTGCCAAAAACTTTTTTATTTGGAAATAACTTCAAACTTGTAGAAAACTTGCAAGAATTAGAATAGTACAAAGAATGTCATGAAGTCTTTAGCT
The DNA here is from genome assembly GCA_008086735.1 of Cheirogaleus medius. NCBI lineage: Eukaryota > Metazoa > Chordata > Mammalia > Primates > Cheirogaleidae > Cheirogaleus > Cheirogaleus medius. Next base: position 52,751,680 of record VBSM01000361.1, on the reverse strand, counting down.
ATATTTACCTATTGTAAACATTTTACCCAATTTGTTTTATTTTTTATGGCCTCTTTTCATATCTACATATGCCTATATCTCTATAATATGAGCTGTACAAATGTGTGTGTACTCATACTACCTTTTCCTGAGCCATTTAAGGGTAATTTACATTTATAGTGTGGCCTTTATCCCTAAATATTTCAGAGCATATTCTTGTACAGGGATATTTTCTTACATTATCACTGTACAACTATAAGCTTCAGGAAATTTAATGTCGATACAATATTTTTGTCTAAGGTAGTGTCCATATTTTAATTTTATTAATTAGTCCACTAGTGGCCTTTATAGCATTTTGGCCCCTCAATGGAAGATCCATTCTAGGGTCAGGGCGTCAGGTATTACAATTAGTTGTCGTATGTCTTTAGCCTCTTTTAATCTGGAATATTTCCACAGCCTTTGTCTTTTTTGACATTGGCATTTTTGAAGAATACAGGGCCCCCATCTTTTTTCTGATAGAACACTTCTCATTTTGTCAGCTGCTTCCGTATGGCTAACCAGAATGCGTTCTTGGCCAGCACGCCCCCTAATTGATGTTGGGGCACATCCAGAGGCAAACGATGGGCATCTCCCTTTAGTGGTAATGTTAATTTTGATCACTTGGTCAAGATGTTTCCTGGTTCTCCATTATATAATTACTATATTTCTCCTTGCAACTAATAAGCAGTCTGTGAAGAGACACTTTAAGACCATGTAAATATCTTGCCCCACGTAGAAATTTGCCCTAGATTTTGCATGCAATGATGATTCTTGTCTGGTCTGACCTTCACTCTTACGGTAATGTGCAGACTTCTAAGTAGTGACTACTAGGCAGGCATAGGTGATTAGCTTTAGGGTCTATGTGGACTTGGTGAGGGTGGCGTAGACTGGGACTCATTAGCGCCCAGAAGTCAGTCTGTTACCTGCTTTTCTTCTTCTTGCCCCATCACAACGGATTGATCCACAGCTGGGCTTTCCAGGGTTTCCTTTACTTAACTTGTTAACTGGTTTTTCTTCCCCTGACCCCCTAACCCTTGGGATAGGAAGGGTTTATGTAGTGGGGGAGAAACATCTACCTCTCAAGTATTGACAAAACAGTGTGTAGAAAGAATAAATAAATAAATAAAAGAAGACAGGCGGCCAAATCTGAGGAGCTTGCAGACCTGCCCCCTGCCGGGGTTTGCACTTTGGGGCCCACGATTCGTACATTACAACAGATAAGCAGGAACATAGCAGTGTTGCACCTCTCTGCCTCAGGGGGGGTTTGCTTTTCCTGTGGCAGAAACTATCTGTGCTCCCCAGTAAGTCCAGGAACAATCTCTACTTATTATACCAGCTCAAAACCCAGGACTGTTTACGGCCTCACGCTGACAAGACACTAACCCTCACTCATTACTGTCTCTGTGGGGATTTATCTGCACCACACTCTCCTTGCATGTGGCCCACATTTTCATCCAGTAAAATCACATGTTGTTAACTCAATATATACAGTGGAAACAGCATGAATAATGGAACCTTTAATCCTTATTTCTCAAAATTAGATTTCCACTTTATCCTTCTCCCCTTTCCTCTCTTTTAAAAAATTCTTCTCAGTGCCAAGCAGAATAGATGTTGTCCAGACCTTAGCTCTAAGAAGATTCTATGATATTTCCATTCCATTATCAGGTACCTTTACAGATTCAATTTCTGGGTGGATTGATTGCATTTCTTCCCCTGGTCACTCCACACGTGACTCCTGAGAAATTAACATCATCCTTGTCACAGAAAAAGAGATGGCCCCATTGACACTGGGTACATTTCAACAACTGGAATGGAAACTAAGTCTGATTAAACTCACACCTGTAATATCAGAACATGAAGATACACTCGTACTTTGTCTCTTCTTCTCAGTTTTCCTCAGTGAACAGATTTATAGGGATGGAATTATTTTTGGTATTAAATCAGAAACCAGCAATCCTAAATCAAACTTCAGGGAGGGGCTTGTCAAAGACTGGTATCAAGACTCCTATGTTAACATACATAGTATTATATAATATGCAGACAAAAACACCTAAGGGTTGTATCAAGGATACTCAGCTTATTAAATTTTCATTATTCCAGAGATAGGTCAGTAAAGCCAAATGAACCAGATTTGCATTGGCTGTGAAAATGGTCTACACACATAGATTGACTGTCCATTCCTTTTAAAGGTTTAGAGATGGTTACCTACATTTGTTAAGTACACAGCTCTGAATATCTGAGTACACCTACATATATATATGTGTGTGTGTGTTATATATATATACACACTATATATATGTGTGTATATATATATATATAATTTGTATATGAACCAATGACTTGATTCCATATGTTATACAGAGTATGTCATAATGGTTAAGAGGTAGGTCTAGGGAGTCCCCTGAGTTCCAGTCCTGACTCTGCCCTATTTGCTAGGTAACTTTGGCCAAGTTCCTCATGTCCCCATCTATAAACTGGGGATAATCATGAACCCTCCTTGCAAGGCTGTTGTGTAGACTGAATGTGGTAATATAGGCAAAGGGCCAGCACGGTGCCTGGCACACACTAAGCATACAATAAATGTTAGTTGTTGTTACAAGAGAGGTAGTTTAGTATGAAGTGGATGAATTGAACTGTGGCTCATATGATCCTGATCTGAAACCACTGTCTTAAAAAAACCAAGCAATTAAATGCACTAGCTAAAATCAGACTTTTCTACATTGATCGTGAAGTTGGCCAAGATAATAGATTGGTTAGGTGTGATCTCTATTTCATGAATTTAAGGCTATCTTAAGAATTTCTGTCAAAATACCTTATACATTTATCTTGTCTTACTGTCACTCCCAAATTTTAAAGATATAGATGAATTTTAAAAAGATATTCTTTCATATGCTTCTGCTTTTGGATGGCTCATTTTTAACAAACAAAAGCCTTTATTAATGTGTTTGAAGAGATGTAAAGTCTTTATGAATGAAAACTTCGTGACGGGAAATAAGTGGCAGCTCGCTACCGTCTCTGCCTTTTCATCTCACTGTGCTTTTAGAGGTCTGACAATAAGGCTGTCCATGCACCACGGTAGCCCCTGAGAGGGAAGCTGTCGCCCTGTTCCTGCCGGCTGTCAGCACGTGCTCATTTTAGAGACAGAATATCTGTGAAGAAGGGAGAGGATATGTGAACAGGTCTGGTGCTCTGGTTCAAACAGAACACCCAAGGGCACCATCAGTTACTGGGGCAGCCGGCAGCTGGCCCTGCCCAGGCTTGCCCATTTCTGCAGGACCTCACTCCAATGACAGCTGTCACTTTGCACCATCAAGGCATTTCCCAAGCCTTAGCAAAACACCTTTGTCAGGAAAGTAGACATTCTTGTTTTCACTTCATACAGAGGGAGACGAAGGTGGAAGAAGGAAGAGAGTCCCTCCAGCCCCGCCAGCTATGCCTGTGCTGGTGTTGGCAGAGGAGCCCACTTCTACCTGCAGCAGAGGTTGATTTCTGCATTTCCCCCATCTGGTTGCCCAAGCCTTTCTTCTAACCAAGTGGCAGAATGACTCTGTCCAAAAAATATGCACACATGCATATGGAATCCTGTAATTTGTGGTTTCAGAATCTCTTAGATGGCTCTGGCGGACCTCCAGGATCACTGAAGCATTCAGGACAGATGTGTGTGCATGTACCCACCTGTGTTCATGTGGCCTGAGGTCAGACAACATTGTCCATCCATGAAGTTCCAAACATGTGAAAAGCAGAGAGGGGCAAGGACAAGTTGAAGACCATTCTCCTTTGTGAAGTTCTTGAATTTACTGAAGTTTGATACTGTTGTAGCCTGACCAGTCACCTATGGCGACTTCTCTTTTGTTCTTTAAAGAGGCGATGACTCTAAAGTTAGCATTGGTCTTCACATTTGCCTTATTGCTGTAATCTCTGTTCTACCCCGCACCCACCGTCCCCTCCCCCCTTCTGTGAGTGCAGCGCCCTGAGATGAGGTAAACTGCCACTGTCCCAGAACAATTCACTGCTGTGTGCCCTGTGGAGATCAGGTTTGCTCATAGCTGGCGGATGCCCATTAGTATGTGGACAGTTTTAAACGTGGCAGCATGACTTCATTTCTAGTCCGTCCAGCTCAGACTCTGCAGCAGTTTTAATGACTGGATGTGTGATTGCTTTAGCAATGTGTCATTTTCTCAGAAACTAAATTTGGTTTAAATGGGGCTCTAAGGTTTCAGTAGTTGTGGTCTAGGATCTTGTCAAAGCATAATTGTCATGAAGCTGAGGAAAATGAATAAAATGGACAGTCCATCCAATTTTTATTAATTAGTAATAGGTTCTAACAATATCCAGACCACTGCTCTTTCTCTCAGTGTAACCTGTCTTCAGTGCTGTCTGGCTTACAACTTCGAGGCCAGGGGCAAGGTCCATTTAAATGAAGCTGCATAGCATGTAGCATGTCCATGCTGCTCGCACGCTATTTGGCTATTCTGATGAAGTCCACCTATGACTTCCCTGTGGTAAGGATGTATAAGATAAAAATTCTTTTTAACTTAAGTTTATTTTTAATTCCATATCTTACTCTGTCTTGGAAGTGGGAAATTCAAGTACAGAAAATGATATATTTATTTTAAAAAATTAAATAGTTAAATAAGAGTTAAACAGTTAAATATATTAAATTAAGAAATAAATACTTATGAACATTGGATTTAAGGCATACTATGACTCTGTAGGTCAGAGGTGTGCTCAAATTCAGTTGGTTTTACTTTGCACTTTAGGAAACACCTTTATAGCAAAAGAATTTGTCACTTTGTTATGCCTTAATAGCAAAACAGATATATTGATGTTGCAAACAGAGGTTAGTGCCAGATAGTTCCAATAACTGCATTCACAGCATGATTTGGTGAGGAAGGATGTTATGTCATGTGGTTAGTCAACTGATGTCCATGTGTTGAATTGATTTGTTTGTGTGTGTGTGTGCGGCCGTGTGAACTGCATTAATTTAAACTCTTCTATGGTTTTTTCAGCTTTGATTTTTCATAAAACACATGCTATTCTTCTATAAAGCCCTGCAATGAGTGGTAAATCTACTATAAAAAGGTACAGAATCCAGTCCATGTTTACCCTTGGTGGTCACCTCTTCGATGTCATGTTGTATCAAGACCTAGAAGAAATAGAAGGATAGGACAAAAGCAGGTGCCTTGTAATGTTATCCAAATTGCCATAGTGATAGTCTCCTGAACTGGGAGTAATATAGAACAGCCATCCCTGTAGGGAATATGAGGGTAGTGGTCCTTTTTAAAGGCACCTAATTTTTTCTTCCTTTTCTGTCCAGCAGGGGGTAGTCTGACACCAGAATTGTTATGAAAAGGCATGAAGAAGAATGAATCTGTAGTCACTTAGCTGTCTTCCACTGGAGGAAGAGCCATCCAAACCAGGACAGATCTTGATACCTTGATGAATCAGATCTGCCACTCAAGCATAGCGTTAAATGATATTAGCACAAAGGCAACCGCTCAGCTATTTTAAAGTGTGTCTTAACTGCAGATAAAAGAAATGAAAGATAGCATTTAGTTTCTTGCACGAGTATCTCATGCTTTGTCAGATTCACATTTGTTTCTACTTTCCAGGTATGTATGGATGTACTGCTTTATTTCACCTAAGGGGAATCTGCCCTTTAGGGTTGCAAAGTTCGCCCCACAGCCACCACTGCTAAATCATTGCCCTGGTGGTGATGTCACCCTAACAATGAGGAGGTGTCCCATCCTGCTCCATTCTTAGCAGCCTGAACTCTGGACTTGACCCCGTCTCTAGTTAAAGATAAGATAGTTCCTAATATGCAAAACTGTTCTTAGGCGTTAAAAACTTGAAAAATGCAGCATCTGCTGATTCCTAGACAACAAAGTGGGAATATATATATATATATATATACTTGAGTGTCTAGATTTGTATTGTTCAGTGTAGAAACCACTAGTCACACATGACTTTTAAATTTAAATTCATTAAAATTAAATAAAATTAAGCACTTAGTTCCTCAGTTGCTCTAGACACATTTCTGTGTCAGATAGCCACATGTGGTGGGTGGCTACTGTATAAGATTATGTAGGACTATACAGGTATAGAATATTTTCATCGTCTCAGAAAGCTCTGTTGAACAGAACTGGTCTAGTGGCAGTGTGTGGGTTCTTTCTTATGTTTGTCCTTAAATGAAACTTTCCAAAAGAGCTCCTTCCATGCTACTGTTTCCATTAGTTACCTCGCCAGGGTGAGTGGGAAGGGGGACCCCTCCTTCTGTAGGGTCACCCAGTCCAACTCTCTGTAAGGATGTAAACTAGTGACCATGTTAGTGTGGTGATAAATGTCTATGTAACTACAGTCTCCAAATGCTACTTTCTTTGTGACTGCTTTAGTCAGATCATCTAAACACAGGCTGCAGAGAAACACATTGGTTTTTAAAAAATAATTGGAAAGAAGGGAAAAATTAGGTTATAAATTAGACTTGTACAATCTATTCTCAGGTAGCATTTCTTTCACCTGAAGTGTTAGAAGAGATGACTGATCTTAGGTAAGAAAAAAGCTGTAAAACCTGGTTTATATTTTTGCAGTTACAGAAAGTCCTTCTTCATACTTAATTTTTTACTTCTTTCCTAGTTCCTTCATGTAAAAATGTGAGGCTTTTATAACACTGGGACAGTGTTTAAATGAGAATACTTATTTAAAAGACTATAAAATTTTGCTTACTAGCCTATCTGCAAAGAAATGAGACAGGTACAAATTGCTTAGTTATTAATGACACCCCTTTCTCAGAAATGCCCCTGTTTGGGTGATATATTATATGGTCACTATATATGTTTTGTAATAAATCTTAAATGTTTACAAATTGACTAAATTTAGAGATGCCCTCCTTGTTTATATTTTAGTTTGAATTTCCCTCTGCACTACCATAAAGCTTATTTCCAACATCTCCAGTTCTCTGTTTTCCCCTCTCTGATCAAAAATTTATTGTTCTAAAAGATCTCCTATCTCCTTTTCGGCCCCATTCTTATTCCTGTCTCTTCCTGGGGCATCATCTTAAAATTCTAAGAGAAAATTCCATGATTACATTTGGATTTACACACTTCTGAAAGAACGTCAATCTTGTCCTCACAAGACTGTTCTTTTGTTCTGATGCCGACTTGTTTCACAACTTTTCTGATTCTGTGATTTTGTGCCTCAGTTGTTCCATTTATTAAGTGGGGATGTCCGTACTTGAAAACCGCCTCATAGGGATGTGATGAGAAACCTGGTTATTTTTTCTAAAAGTGCTTTGAAGTGTCTAGATGAAAGATTTTGCCATAATTCAAAACATTAGCTAAGAAAGATACCAAATTGTTTTACATATGCATATCGTTTAACATCGGTAGATGAATAGCACAACTATCCTTTAAAAAATTTACCCCTCATGCCTTATTATTCCTCACCACACCAGTGAGTTAGGAAACTATCAGTGGATACCCATGCCCTCATGAAGAGCAAGAAGCACTAGCTGTAGGGTCTTCCCTTTCCTCCCCAACACCTGCAAACAGAGGAAAGTGGGACATTTTCTCAGGGTACAATAAGTCAGCAGCCTCTGACAGAGAGGCAGCTGCCGAAAGCACTGTCTGGGATGCACATGATTTCATTTGCATTTTGATTTCAGTGATTTAACTGAAGGCACAGGTTGTCTCTGCCAAATATCCCTGGCCTACCAAGGGATCCAAGGTAGAACTGCCCAGAGCGGCCTGACTTATGAGGACCGCCACTGCAGCACAACCAGCGCATCCCTAAACATTTAGTAATAAAAAATCTGTTGTTCTTTGGTCGCCAGGATTTAACAAGCCTAATCCCTAGGAGAGGCGATAAAAATTCATTAATCTAATTAAATACTTCTTATTGCCAAAGTGACTTTGTAGAGTAGCTTTGCTGAAGGATAAGTGCAAAGTAAAATGGGGTCCCAGCAGAGAAACAAATGTTAGACTTGAGCAAGCTGGTGCATGCTTCATTAAACTCATAATTATCCTTTGGTTCTAAGTAGCTGATAATATTTAATGAGTATCCAAGATAATTTAAAGAAAATGTTTACTAATGAGGTACAAACAGTGCCATGAAACACGGATACCTAGGGTGCCATAACCGTGTATCTTCCCCCTGAATCTTGTTTGTTGGGTCTTGGGAGGGAGACCACAGGCATTGTGACAGGCATTTGAACCAAGTGAAATAAGTTTGATGGTAAAAACACATCACTAGAAGCCAAATGTGTAGAAAGTTCTATGAGGCAGAGAGAATACTAAGGATATTTATTACTGGGATAGAGGTTTGAGAAAACAAAAGTATTGAGAAAAGACCAAATGTTCTGTTACATGAGAAATAGTTGAAGGGCTTGGGTGTTTCAAATATTTGAGGAGATGTCCCATGGAAAATAACTAAATTTGTCTCCAATGACATGAGTACAAAATGAGGACCAATAGGTGGAAGCTCCAAGGAGACAGATTTGTAATCAACCTAAAGGAGAACTTTCCAATACTTGGAACTGAATGAAAGTAGAATGGGCTTCCTTGAGGGATAGTGAGATCCTAAGCATTGGTTGATGACCATTGTGAGGAAATATTGAAGAGAAAATCTTTGGAAGTTTGCTAAATATTCCATTCCCCTCTCTATGTAAGAGAATTATGTATCTGTTGAACTCGGGAATGATCATATGACTTGCTCTAGCCAATGAGATGTGAGCAGAGGTGACATCTGCCACTTCCAGGCAAAAGGTCTAAGAAAAATGATGTGGATTGCTGTATTTCTCTGCCCTTTACCAGGACAAATGTTAATGTGTGGTCAGCTTGGGCCCCAGATAAGCATGGTGATGAGCAAAACCACAGCTGACCTGCAATAGACATGTGGCATGAGCAGAAACAATCCCTTGATGTTTTCTGAACCATTGGATTTGGGGGTTGTTTATTACTGCAGCATAACAGAGCCTAGCCTGGCTGATAAAGGATTCTATTCTATATGAAGTGACCTCTAAAACCACTTCCATAGCTGAGGTTTTATAAATACTTTGATAGGAATCATTTAAGAATATGATACCATCTGCTGTATCTTTTACTTCTAGCTATTTAATTCCTTTACTTCTTTCATCACAATTGAATTGTAATCGGCAGAGGTTATAAAGTCAACAAGAAATCATCAATTGTCAAAGTTACCTTCAAAAATAATTAAAAAGATACACAAAGAACAAAAAATATTGAAGTATATATACAACTGTATAAGGGTCATATATACATTTAGAATGAAGTAGTTGGATTGTGTTTTTAAGGATCCTCTTGCATGGTGATACATATTTTTAAATTCTAGAATTACACATAGTGTAGCAAGATGCTCAAATTTTGAGAGTCACCAGGAAACTGAGGCCAACTTGACTGAGGAAATAGAAATTGGTGTCTCTCACTTCATGCCAGTTGGGGGCTTGTGCTCAATGAATGGAATGGTGGATGGAAACACCCCCAACATTTAAATGTTCTCTCTTTCTCCTCACTCTTACCCTGGTGCATTAAATTCACCTAAGTTGCACGTGCTTATGATGTGGTGCTCGTGTACTCCACTTCCTTTCTTCCCTCTTGTGTGAGTGTTGAAAAGCAAGGTGAAACCTTGAACTCAAATTTCAGGTGACCACAAGTTTGGGGAGACTACCAAATACGGCAATATCCTTTTGTGTTTATTCCTTTTGTGTGTGTGTATCTAGTAGGTGTGACTGAGGATTTTTTGGGGAGAAAGTGGCCTTAAATCCTTCCCCAACCCTGGTACCTGCCAATCTTTACCTTGGCTGGGAGTTGGCAGAGCGATGTATTCAAAGCAAATGGGCAGTCACATACTCTCAGCCTGGTTCATTTATGAATAAAGAAGCATGGAAACAAACAAACAAACATGCAAGACTGTAGCACACAGGGAATTTTTTGGTCCTGAAAGCAGCCAGATTGAGAGTAAAACTGAGAGTCATTGTGGTGTAAGGACACTGAATTGTGCTTCATTTTCTTGCCTATACACGTTAAGAGGAGACAAGTGAAATAGACATAAGGCATTTTACAGGCTCCCCTTCTTATCAACAGCAGCAATGTTAGTGTGTTGGGCAAAAGGAAGGTGGTGGGAGAGAGGAAGAAGGTACTTGAGTAGCAGGATCAAAGGGAAGACACACAGGGCCACTCATTCAGGCCATCATGCACCAACACACCAAGAAAGTACAAATTTTTTGGCATAGATTAGAGGAAAATGTTAAATAAACCAGCAGCTTCATGTCAGTTAGCAATTGCAATAGTTTACTACCTATCACTCCTCAAAACCTTAGCTACTCAAGGTTTAGGGTCTTGGATATGGTAGTTAGTTGAATAATGACCATCCAAAGATATCAAGACCTGGAACTTGTAAATGTTACCTTATTTGGAAAGAGTCTTTACAGATATAATTGTCAAGAATCCTGAGATGAGATTCTCCTGGATTATCTGGGTGAGCCCTAAATGCCACCACAAGTGTCCTTCTGAGAGAGAGGCAAAAGTAGATCAGATGGACAGAAGAGGTGCTGTGGTCACGAAGGCAGGGATTGGAGTGATGTGGCCACAAGTCGAGGAATGCTGACAGTGACCAGAACTGGAAGAGGCAAAGAATGGATTCTCCCTTAGAGCCTCTGGAAGGAGTGTGGCCCTGCTGACATCTTGATTTCAGACTTCTGGCTTCTGAACTGTGAGAGAGTAAATTAAGTCACTCAATTTATAGTAATTTGTTAAGCCAGCCCCAGGAAACAAATACAGATTTCTAGTGAAAAATGTGAGAGGATCCTGGTGGCCATTTCTTGAATTCGGCTGACCAGGCATCCAGCGTCCTAGGAAATGGACAGAAATTTGCATGAGGATTTCTGTCAGATCTTCACTTTTAACCAAGGCCCCTGGTTTCATTACAGAAAACCTCCTGCTCCAAAAGTTCTTTGGTGAAATGTGAGGTTCCCTGTTCCTGCAGGGTAAAGTGAAGCACTATCTGGACTGAACCTCATTATTCTAGTGAGCTACCGGGTAGTGGCGGATGAGAGAAAAGGGTTTTATGCAAGAAGAGGCCAGGAATGGGAAACTTTTGATTTTTACCACCTTGAGATGTCCTCTTTTAGTGAAATGAATGCTTCTGGTTAAACTCTATATGCATGCAAATTTCAGTCTTTTCCAACCCAATGGGAGACTGGTTGCCTAATAGGTGGGAATTACGGGGTCTATAAGCTGTAATGGTTTGGCTTCTGTTGCTTCACAAGAGGTGGAATTCTTGCTAATAATAAAAGACTGGCAACACGCCTCAATGCTATTTTCAGAAGTCTACATATATATAAAGCTCATCAACAGGGATCAGGTAAGATGACTTCTTAACAGTACTCACAAGGCTCACAACTGGGGGGTGGTTTTAATGTAGGAAGAGTGTAATTTTAACAGCTGCCTCTCCTGCTTCTGAGAGCGGTTTTGCAGATGTGTTACCTATTGTGCGGCACAAAAGGTGCCAGCATAGTAAGCAGTCATCAATACAGAGTCGGGAACTGTCTGTTCACATCCTGGAAATATAAGCACATGATAACGGCCTGAATACTTCATCTTGTAGACACAGTGAGATTCATAAAACTGTCTTTTAGCCATTTTAGAGTTGAATCTTTCTCACCCTCCAAAGCACTCCTTCAAAAACTAGCAGGCATTTTACAATTGAGCAGAGAGGCTGATACTTTTAAAACTGCTTTAAGGGGCATAGTAAATGGAAATAGCTGTCTTAACTTCAGACCAGCTGGGAATGCAATCTCTATTTTATGTAAAATGAAATGATACCTGGTTAGCTTTATTTTTTAATACTTAGTTTTATTATTTTTTCCTGAATTTTATGGATGCTATAGAAATATTTCACTTATAAAATTATATTCTTAGTGTTAAGTTATGCCAAATGGTTGTTTAAAACTATTAGAAACTTTCCCATTTTTGGTTCACTCTTGATGCGTCTGTCTCCTCCCACTGCACCCAGGCCCCACTCTGACCAGTCAATAGCTTTGCCCTGTTCTGTATTTGTAGCATGAAATGGAAATTTGAAGCAGTTTTCTAGGTAATCGATAATGCAAAACCTCATTCTACCCAGGAAATATTTTGGGCTGGTATTCAAATATTAGTAACTTCAGTTTTCACTTTTCCAGTTAAGATCATTTGAACTCTACATTCTCTGATTTTCTTTCCACTTTCCTTTCATTTTATAAATAAGCAAGTACTGTTTTTTTAAAACATATATATATATATATTTTATTTCAGCATATTATGGGGGTACAGATATTTAGGTTACATATATTGCTTTGCCCTGCCTGAGTCAGAACTACAAGTAAACAAGTACTGTTTCTATATCTCGTTCTCTTCAGATCTAGCTCTCCATCTTCCAAGATTACACTGGGTTTTTTGCTAGAAGAGTCACTGGGTTTTGTACCTAGCTTCCTGTATTTGTTTAAGAAAAGACAAGACTTTCCCTCTGCGATTTAATTTTTTTAGTGTACAGTTATCTGTTTGAAGAAACCATGTTATATATATTGTTATAGACAGTAAAAGGCATGGGCGATTTCCTTCCTATTGCTTTAGAATAAAAACAAGTTTAGAAGGCTGGTTCTGAGCTTCCTCAGTCTTTATATATAATTTTTTTCTTAGGATACACATCTTGGCCGGGAACATGTGCATGAAAGAAACATGTTTCAATCCCAGCCAAAGCAAATGCCTTCCTTGGAAGCTGTATGGTGAGGGATGGGAGCAGCATTTCCTCTTTCTTACCTTTAGTGAGAGAGTACAGCGATCCAAGCTGAAAAGAGTAAGATAAGGATAATTTCTGCAGTGCATGCGAGTTGCAGAGAGAAACGCATGATTTGGAAAATGGGGAGAGTTCAGTATGCCTATAATATGAGAAGAGTTTATATATTTACTCAAAAAGGACTCTCATTTCTTAGTATGGATCTACTGGCTTTTGTTTTCTGGAGATTCAGTTCTCCTGTACTATTTGAATTTTTACATTAGCTTGTCCTTTTCCCCCTGTCCTTGGAGAGTCATTTGATTTTCAGCAGATTCTATGGTAACTCCATTCTGAGCCATCAGCATGGACTGAAAGGCAGGTCTCATAATGCCATATTATGCCTCCAGCTGTTGACTTTCTTGATGTAGTTTCCTACTTTTATGATCCCACATTTTGGGTGGTGTATGGATCACCTGGAAGAGCTTGGCACTTTTGGCAGAATCTTCAGGTATAGATTAAATCTTAGCTCAGAAAGATCACTTTTTTATCTGACTGACTTAGATTCATAATTTCTTGTACATGGTCTCCCGCTGCACAGCTTTTGGTGAATAGTTTAAATTAGTTAACATTTTGAATCTATCATGCTCCAGAGAATTCCCAGAAAGTAAGAAATGCTATCCACCAGCAGTTCCTTTCAAATTACCACCAGCAGTTCCTTTCAAATTACCTTCGCCAGTCCAAGTCAAAAAGAGAGAAAAATGGATAGATTTCACCACATTTAGGCCAGCACTTTTTCTGGTTACCAACTTACTTGAGAAGCTGATTAAAGCTATGGATTGGTGTATTTTTCACATGCAAACAACATTTTGTGTATTAACCCTCTGGAACCTATCTATGAACTTCAATTAGTAGCCCAGGAATTAAATACTGTATTGCGAAATGTAAAATGAAAGGAACAATCGATATCCTACATCCAATGGCTCAAAAAACTATACCAAGAGAGTGATTTATTGTCTAAGAGTTCTGGCTACTTTAGCTTAAGGGACTGAGGGATGGTGGGGACCAGTCCAAGGATTACTGACTCTTTGTTTTAGTCACAGCGATGAAAATGGATATGGTACATTTAATGAATATGCTATCAACTATAATATTCTAACCAAGTAGACTTTTGGTAAACAATTTTCTGTTTCTCTTGTTTTAAGAGAGATAGTGATGACAATATCCATTTTCATTGCTGTGATCAGTATCTTTATTTAATATTGGATATCATGGACATTTGCACCATATAACATAGAGGCCCAGAAGAACAATCTGGGACAATGTAAACTGATATTTAGAATTCCTTATTTTAATCATTTATCAATGCAACAAGTGTTTATTGAGGATCCCTCTATGCCAGGCCCAGCTCATTGTTTAGGATACTGTAATGAACAAGACAGATATGATTTGGAATAAACTTTGCATGACTTTTTTTTTTTTTAAAGAAGAATTAATTCTCCCTGGGTATGAAAAGTTGGCTGTGAGGAGCAGCTATGTACCTTACATTTTTATTTCTTTTAAAAATGTTAGCAGTTGATTTCTGGATTAGATGATATTTGCTCTGAAGGAACACTTGGTGACACTGGAAGAAGGAGGCAAACAGAATGGACTTTAATTGCAAAAGTTGTAATGGACTGATGGCAAGACATAGTTGAGGGAAGCCCATGTTAAAAAGTGAGAGAAGGGAAGCTTTCACCAAGTCTGGAAAATTACACTACAAAAGGAGCTTACAATCATAATAAGCTATAAGGTTTAGAAGCTTTTTGAAAGATCGGAGGAAAGTCTAGTGAATCAATTATCTCCACAACCATAAAAGAGTCTCTTCCTTTGTAGACAGAGATGAGAACAGCAATAAAGGCGCACAAGGAACCGACACACCGGCTTCCAATAATATGCCTGCCTGGCTTACGGAAAAGGCTGACTGCAGGTGATAAAGCTGTCAAGGTGTAAAGGACACTTGCCAGGACTGGCAAAGGGGACATACGTAGTGCCAGGGCCCCTGGCCTGCTTTACTTAAAAAATAAAAAGGAGAGTAAAGAAAAGGAGGGAAGAAAAAGATTCAAGAGTTTCAAGGAGAACAAAATGGCATCAATTGTTTTTCTGTATACAGAAGTATAACCAGGAAGGCTCTTGTAATTAGCATTGTTGTTATTAAAAGAGTTATCTTTTCCCTGATTTTATATACCCCTTAATGTATGGGGAAGCTATTTTTTAGAGGTAAGATGGAAATAAAGTAGTGAATTACAAGTGAAAGTCAGTGATAAAATTAGGTTTTAAGCCATAATACATTTATTATGTGTTTCAGCAGCTGCTTACCTGTTAGGTTGGAATCCTCGGAAGTTTTTAAATAATGAATATGTCAAAGAAAATGTTTTCCCCTATTTTTGGGATTAAATATTTATGTCACCTATAAATTACCATATTGAGCAAATTGATACAACAACAGGACCACCAATTTATAAGAGAAGAAACTCAGATTGGAAGATACAGTACACTTCTGCCAGCCATGGTTACCTAATGTCTTTTGTGCACTGTTTCTAAATTTTGATAGTTTTCCATATAGTGAATATTGTTTTCCCAAGATAGACTCTTAACCTATATTTCTCACACTCCCTTTCAGCTAGGAAATAGATATGTGACCTAAGCTTTGTCATTCAGATGCACAAGGGTTAGATTTGAACACAGAAGTAAGCAACAGGAGATGGTGTCCAGGTGAGGGGATCCCTTGGGTGGCAGAGTGGTGAAGGTGTATGGTTCTGTAGGGGTCTGCCACGGAGCTCTTAGCTCCTTAGTCATCATGCTCATCTTGGCTGTGTGATTTATGACTTTGAGGCTTAAACTAGTCAGTGTGGATTCTGTTGTTTGCAACCAAGAATACTAATCAATATAAGATGTTAAGCAATTGATTTAAAATTACCTGGTAAATTAGAAAAAGAACCAGAATTAGAACTAAGTTGTCCCATTTCCAGGTTTTAGCTTAATTAGTTAAGCTGCCAAAGGCACACATTTTGCAATCCCTTTGTTTCAGTTAATCTAAAAAAGGGATTGCAAGCCTGTACCCTTGACTTTCCCACTTGGCTGAGATGCCCTCTTAGGTCCTCTTTCATTCAGTACGCTAGGCCAGGAGTCAGCAAATCAAATCATCCCCATGGTCTGTTTTTGTAAATAAAGTTTTACTGAGACAGAGACATGCCTGTTGGTTTATGTGTTATCTTTGGTTGTTTTCATATAACAGCAGAGTTGAATAGTTCCCACAGAGATCACATGGCATGTAAAGCCTAAAATATTTGCTATCTTGCTATCTTGCCCTTTATAGAAAAAGTTTGCTGACTGGGCATTGACTGGTAGGCAGGCATTACCAATCAGTAGGATCTCGCAGGTGGAATGGAGACTATTTGGTGTAACATGTCCTATTAGTAATCCATTACAGCTTTTTCATAGCAGTGTTAGCATTCAACATGGTCTCTGACCAGAAGGCTGATGGAGATGAGGATTATCCAGACATAAATAAGGGAACATATCCACATGTGTCTTAAAGGATATGTACGCTATTTATTCCCTTACCTCTATATGACTTTATTAAAGTGGATAATTGAGGAACCTGTACTTTCTCATTAGGTAGGTATTACCGCTGTAGATAATTAGACTGATAGATTTCAACTAAAAAAAGAAACTTGATCAAGATTGCTTTCTTTTATATGACATTTAGCAAATGTCTTCAACCAGACTAGACCTTGGCCACCCTTAAAAATGACTGGTTTAAGTTCATGCAGGACTTGGGGGAAGTCCATGAGTCATAGCTTCAGATCCAGAAGGTCAATGTTGCCTTTATACCAACACTTTGACTTTTGACACAGAGTGTTCCAGGTAAGAGAAATCTAGTTTCTCAAAACAGTGCAGGGAGGCTTTTATTTTGGCTTTCTACACTGGTTTGTCTACTTTAAAATAAATGAAAAGAGAAAAAAGGGAAGAAAATGCATCCAAATGCAATGCCATGCCACTCAGGTAGTAGGATTCTGAGTCACTTTTTATTTTGTTTTAATGCTTTCCATATTTTCTAAATTTTCTGTGTAGGTTTGTATTGTAACTTGTACGAACAGAAAGATAGATACTATCAACAATTTTAAAAAACAAATAATCTGAATAAGATGTCAGATTAGTTATTATTATTAGTTATTACAAAGTCAAAACTATTTAACAAACATGTTAGCAAGTTTTAAAATTCTAAATAAAGTATCAGTAACTAGGAAACAAAAGTAACATCTGTTTAATTTTATAAAAGCTATATAATGATGTTGAAACTGGGTTAACTCTAGAGTGGGGTACTGTGTCCAGCTTTCCTTTCTCCTCATGTGTCCCAAAGAGCACAGATGGACAGTGTTTGAGAATTGCCTTTATTAACAGGTCCTCTGTATCCTATAGAAGGAATGTAAATGAAAAGGTTTTCAGCAGCAGAAAGAGAAAGTCATTGTCACATAGACTCAGGGAAGGCATTAGCATTTGCAGGTCCATTTGCAGGCCCAGCCATCAGCTACAGGGCTCGCCAGTGAAAACAGTCCAATACAACAGACAAGGGATTGGTTAGTCAAGTGTTAAATTTACCTATGGGAAATTTAAAACAAAAGACTCAAATGCAAAGCCTTGATGTAATGAGCATAAATTAGGAAAATGCTGAAAGGGAAAGCCCTGGTGATTCTGATCAAGGCTCCTTGCACTGAGAAAGTGTGTGAACTTGCTGCAGGCACCCGCAAGAGGGCTGGGGGGTGCTCAACCAGGGGGTCAGGCTTATGTAGATGCACGTAGAACTGAATTCACTCCAAATCTCCATGTCAGAGCACTCAGATAACAGCCGCGTTGTTAATAGTTTATGTTTACACCAGAATATTTCAAAAATTGTTTGTCATTCATGAGTTTATCATACTATCATATGGAGACATTAGTGTATACCTAGGCCTCAGTTCTCAAACAGTTAAGGTTTCAGGTTGAGATTTTTAAAATTTTATTTATTCTATTACATGTTAATTCATGAGCAAACACATCTGAAAGCTTAGATTGAAAACAAGTTCACATCAGGAATTCTTCTAGGTATACATAGGTAGATTAAGGATATACCAAAATTTGGAGTGAAAAGTTTTACTTCTCATTACTCATATTTAAGAACTAATTTTTCAGTGTTTTGGAAAAGTCACTGGGTTCACTAATAATATCTCCTATATTAAAAATAATTCAACTCATGATTCTATGATCAAATTAAATAATTCTTTTTATACCTGACCAAAACTATATTGTAGAATTCATGTGTTGCTTGCAATAATTTTATCATTGCATGTGACTGAACCTTAAAGCATTTGTCAGTGTGGCATAAATATTAATATTATGATGACAAAATTAAAGGTAGAGCTTGAGGGAGTATTTCAGACAGTATCCTTCCAAAGCAAGTATCAGTTTTTAAGTAAACTGGAGAGTTGAAAGCTCCTGCCTTTCTTTGCCTCCAATATCATAGCTTTCTGGTGGTCCATCCTGAAACACAGGTTAGATGAAGTGCCATGAGCCCTGATCAGTTGACATTAAGCCCAATTCTGTTACTCAGCTTTGTTGAAGCAACATAACTTTAATATTTCCTCTGTCAAATCCCTTCCCCCCCAAAAATAATATTTTCGTCTTGGTGTGTGAATAAATTTTCTCTCCTCAGGAAAATCTTACATTAAAAAATCTAAATGCTTTTTCATCTCAAGGGGAAAGTACGATGGCCCTTCCTCCTTGCTGTAGCATTTTCACCTCTGACGCTGGGAGGGAGTCTTGGCGTGCATTGATGGATAACAACAATTGTCTCTTGAAAGTTTTCTGCATCATCATTGGTAGTACTTGAAGCTACTAAACTACCCTGCTTGTTGTTAGTATTTCAAATCCTCTGCCTCTGCAAA
Source organism: Cheirogaleus medius (assembly GCA_008086735.1). NCBI lineage: Eukaryota > Metazoa > Chordata > Mammalia > Primates > Cheirogaleidae > Cheirogaleus > Cheirogaleus medius. Next base: position 52,732,934 of record VBSM01000361.1, on the reverse strand, counting down.
ATGTCACTCTTCACAATGTTTGGAGAGGTAATCCTTATTATCATTTTTCAGATGAGAAAACTAAAACTGGAAGGGGTTAAGTAACTTCCTCAGATTTAGACAACGTCTGTCCATGCAGTGTGGAGTGGTGGATGGATAGAGTAGCAAATAGTTCAGAACAGACCACAGACCGTCAGGACTTTGCCCTCTCATTCTTCCCAATCTCCTAAATCCCTCTCCCTCCCTGCTCCTTTCCTCACTAAGCCCTTTGCCATGAATTGCCTGATAATTGACTCAATTTTCCTTCCCCAGCATTTTACTTTGCTTGTATGGATGGAACCTTAGAAAACTGGGGACTATGAACAAGTCTATGCTGGACTTTGTGTAATTTATAATATATGGTCACAGTATCTTGGGAAGAAGTTGACTACTCTTTCATTTCCCAACTATGAACTTGAGCTGAGTATCCAGCAATTAGGTCCTTCATCTATGCTATTTCTTTCTCCTTCTCCTTCTCCTTCTCCTTCTCCTTCTCCTTCTCCTTCTCCTTCTCCTTCCTCCTCCTCCTCCTCCTCCTCCTTCTTCTTTTTTCTGGAGGGAAAGGTGATGTTGATTTTTTTTTTTTGAGACAGGGTCTTGCTCTGTTTCCCAGGTTGGAGTGCAGTGGCGTGATCATAGCTTGCTGGAGCCTCAAACTCCTAGGCTCAAGCAATCCCCCTGCTTTACCTCCGAGTAACTGGGACTACACAGATGTGCACCACCATGCCCAGCTAATTTTTTCTATTTTTAGTAGAGACTGGTCTCACTCTTGTTCTGGCTGGTCTTGAACTCCTGGCTTCAGGCAATCCTCCCAAAATGTTAGAGTTACAGGTATGAGCCACCACACCTGGCCCATGTATGCTATTTCCCACTCACTCAGGTCTTTTTGGCTCCTTTAGGGTGATGTTAATAAGGCAGTACTAGAGTTTAGAGCAATTATCTTCCACTGGAGATCTTTATGCCCACTCCTCTGTAGACACCATTCATTCATTCATTTATTCATTCATTCTCTCACTCAGCAAATACTACGTGTCCAGTACCGTTGCAGGCACTAGGGATACAATGGCCAACAAGAATGAGAGTACTGTGCTCATGGAGCACATTCTAGAGAAAGAGACAAACAATGACCAAGGAAACAAAAAGTTCACCTTTTGGATATAATGAGGGAAATAAATGGGGACTTGACAGAGGGTATCCCAGGAAAATGGTTCTTTAAATAAAATCAGCTGAGAAGATCACGCTAAGGTGTTGACTTTTGCACTGATGTCTGACAGAAGAGAAGGGCTCAGTTGTTCCAGGACCTAAAGAAAGGCCATACCAGGCTGTGGAAACAGGAAAATGCTCAGAGGTGGAGAGAAGTTTGACTTATTCAAGGGGTTGGAAAGAGGCCAGAGGGGCTGGAGCAAAGTGAGTGATGGGGTGTGGTAAGCGATGGGGCAGGATCAGACTTTGTCAGGCTTTGTTGACAGCAAGGATTCTCAGTCAGAGCACACTGGTACAGTTGCACTGCTTGTTTACAGCAAGTATCCATTTGATTAGTCAGCACCTTATGGTAGATATTTTGACTCTCACTCCGATCATAGGTCATGGCAAAGACGGTTGTATTGTAAATGCATGTGTTTCACTATTTCCTGTTAATCTTCCCCGGGTATCACATTAGGTGAGTTGTTAAGAGCTGAAGAGCTTAGCTCCCAGAAAGGTGACCATTTTACTCCTGAGAACATGAGCTGGAGTGGAGCATAAGTTGCCCTTGTTCTTGTTCTGACCTTCCTGTTTATCCAGAATAATTCTGAGACACTCACATTTCCTTTGGCAGCCCACGCAGCACTTAACCTCCACCATGCAAATTAGTATTAATCTATCAAGGATTCTAGGCCAGCCTGTTTTTGTCCCCATTAACCTCTGGCTAGCCCCACACTTCTCCAATAAAAAGAACTCCATTTCCTAATCAATGGTCACTTCCCGATGGAAATCATAATTATGGTTATGCAGCATTTGGTTAGCATATGCAGCTTTTATGAGTGTGATTGATAGAAGTGAGGCAATGGGACCAAGTGGGTTGCATGCCCAGTTGTTTTGCTCATCCTATTTTGCAGGTTGCATAGGGTATATATACTTGTCCAAATAAGGGCACTTTTGAAAAGTGAAAGGGGGCTCTATTAATAATTATGCTATGAAAACAGACATGAACTGGGATGAGTGGTAACCCTGGGTTTTCAGGATTTGATATGACACACAGTTATTATATTCTTTAGGTTGCACCAAATAATGATGAGCAACACTCACTCTTTCTTGCCCCATATATTACCGCCAAGTATGTTAAATCCATCTATCTTCTGGGTCTAAAGATAAAGTCACAAAATAACATTCCCAACAGACTGCCTTTTACTTGTGGCTTATGCCAACCTTAAGGAGCTAAGCCAAAGCTTGTGACCTCAGTACCGCCTGAGGCTGTAGTTGGTTAGCCAGGTGGCAGAGATGTCTTAAAGCTGTTTGCTTCCCTTGCTCCATATTCCCCTCAGCACATGAGGAGAGCACCTCTGATAGGGGAGAGGTGGAGATGGGATAGAGGTAATTTGCTTGATAACCTCTGGTCAGACCACCTGCTAGTGACAAGAAAGGTGGAAAAGGAGTCATTCTCAAGACAGCAAATAATTTGTCACAGTGAGAACCTATTGTATGTGCTAATAAGAAATGGACTGTCTTGAGGGAAAAGAATGGATAGAGTGAACCCAATTTATTGCTATTGGCATTATGGGGAAAAAAGCATGTAACCCTGAATATCCTTAGTTGGCAAGAATAATTATTATTCTTTAATTTATTAGAATACTTTGAAAAGAGTCTTGGCCGAATGTTTGTTTATTTGTTTAAAGAGTACAACACCTTTGGATAAATTTAACTTTGCACCCTGTCCTCCCTCCCCAATCCATATTTAAGCCAAACTTTATCAGTCAAGTTAAGGATGTTCTTCAGATACTGAATCCCAACGAATGTCAATAAGAGATTCTTTCTATTGCAATAATGTTCTTGAAGATGAAAATTAATTCAAAAGAGGACTTGATGGATCATCTTTTCTGAGGAGAGTTTGTCTTCTTTAAAGTGAGACACTGACTGAAGCATGCTGTGAACAGAGTAATTAGTTATGATTTAGACTAGCAAAGTATCTGGTAGCACAGTTCCTCACTAGGGTTTTAGTAAGCCATGCCAACAGGCTGAGATGTTGACATTTACGGGGAAGCTCACCTAATCCTCCAGTGACCCGTTTCCTCTTTTCCCCCTGCCCGTTGTTGCTTCTTCCCTTATCCCATTGTTCTTTCACCTTCCCAAAGTGAAGCTTCTCCCTTATTGGGACAGCTGTCCCTGCAAACCCCTCTCTGTGTGCTCAGTTCAATGCAGCTCAGTCTGGAAGCAAATAATTTTAGGAAAGTAATAAAACAAGGATAGGATGATTTATTTTATTTAACCCAATATATGCAAAATATTATCATCTCAACACATAATAAATATGAAAAGTATTAATGAGATATTGACCTTTTTTCCCCTATACTAAGTCTTTGGAATGTGCAGCTATTTAAACCCAGACTAGCCACATTCCGTATGTTTAATAGCCATATTTGTCTGTGGCTACTGCCTTGGACAGTATAGTGCAGATTTAGGTCATTGTTACTCACAGTGTGGGTTGTGGACAGATGCTGCTCCATGAGCTGTTTGGCACAGGTCCACGATGAGATAAATTCAGAAATTAAGAAGAAGTGTTTAAAAACTTTGATAGCAATTTGATATTGCCATGATATCCAAGCATAGGATCATTTTTAAAGGAATTTGTTCTTACTGTATTTTACAGAATGTTAGTCTGAAATTGATTGGGGTGGGAACCTAACTCTTCTCACTGCTTGAGAGGCTTTGCTCTAGACCTCCCCTCTTCCCTACCTTGCACTTCTCAACCTCAGGTTAGTTGGGCAGCATGCAGAGATGGATCCACTGGAAGTCACCAGTACATCTTATTGTGGATCTGCTGCTTTATTCTACTTATCTTCCCAGTGTTTCACGACATTTTACTGTTGACCACCTCTTCTTTCTTAAAATGTTCTCTCTCTAAGATTATTGGTTCCCTTAGATGATTTATTTATCTTCCTCCCACCTTCTCATACACATTCACCAGGGAATAACATGGCCAGAAGTAAGCTGATAGGGAAGAGTAATTTGTTTGTTGAAGATAGGATAGTAAGAGTGGGAAGCTTGAGGAAACGTGGACAGCGAGAGGAATGGTGCATATGGAATTCAGAAGAGAGGCGATGGAGCTCCCATAAAGGCAGTAGTCAGGTGGTGCAGAGGAGGGAAGGACCAGGTTGAAAGATGATTAGGAGGGATCCAATGGCAGGATGAGGGGTGTGAGGGAGAGGGAGCAGTTGAGGCTGATCAGCTCCCAGGCTAACTGAGTAATGGCATTCTAGGGAGGACCAAATCTACCTGGACATCTCCCCAATACCTAAAAGTTAAAATTGACATGTCCAAAATGAACCCCGTTTGTCCCTTTCTCCCAGTTCCCTCATCCCACACCCAGCTCCTCCTCCTGACTGCCATTCTGTGAGCAGGATCACTGTTTTTCCCATCTTCTAGGCTCAAAATTTGGGATTACTTTTACCTCCATTCTCATTCTATGTCCTATCTCTTAGAAAGTCCTGTAAAGTCTATTTCCATGGACTCTTTTTCTTCCAGCCTCTTGTTTCCATTCATATTCCTTAGCAACCAGCTAGATCAGACTCACTACCTCCAGCCAGGCCTTGTAGGTTCTCCTAATGTGTCTTCTTATTACCAGCTTCTCTGTGCTTCAAACCACCTGCATGTCACTTTAAGAAACAGCTTCAGGCCTATCGTCTCTCTCCCAAATCCTCAATGTCCATTCATTGCCTACTAATGATGGCTAGTCTCCTTCCTGGGTATTCAAGGCCCTCTGTGATCTGCTCCAGTAGATGTGTTAAGTCTTATCTTCTAGTCTGTGTTATTGAGCTCTCTGCATGTGGGGCGCTGTGCAAGGTCCTGGGGTATAGCCCTAACTGCATGAGAGATCATTCAGGGAGAGGCAAGCGTTGCTGGAGCACATGGTAAGGGACTAAACCCAATTTGAGGTTCTCTTTAAGCTGAACCCTAAATAATTTTTAGGAATTAGACAGAAAAGCCTAAGACACTAGAGAGCATGTGATTTATGCTTATCTTGCTTAGAAGACAAGCCAGTGGCTAATTCACAGAGGAAACGGACAAGCTCAAAATGATAATAGAGAAGGCACAAGACAACTGTCTTAAGAATATGGGACTTAATTCCAAGGACAGTGGAACACCATGGAAGGCTTTTAAGCAGGGATGTAAAATGATCGATTTTTAAAAAGTTCTTTCTAACTGCTATAGGAATTAACTATTGGTCACCTCTTTATTTCCCCCAAAAAACTTTCTCTCACTAAAAATGTTAACTCTATGTTAATTTTTATCTCCCTGTAAAAACTCATTTTTCAAGAAACTATTTCATATAACATCTCTCTTGCATGCCCTTTGTTCTTTAGAACATAATTTGGGAAATGCTGACTTAAATAATTTCCTCTGCCTGGGATGCCTCTTTGCCCATTTTCCTGTGGAAACCGTCCCCTGCTACCCCCAGTCTTGCCAGATTTTGATCCAGCCCATCTTTTTAGTCCTGGCTCAAATGTCAAACCTAAAGTCAGCTTTCTTCATCCCTAAGCCAAGGTTCTTTTCAGATCTTAAAAGGCTACAATTCTAGGCTATCAGAGACCTCTGTCTTTTTTGAACTCCTGTAGTGCATCATTGATATATGTCCTGGGCACTCGTCAGTCTACCCGGTATTATAGTAGATGTGTGTGTGTCCTAATTCCCCCTTGAAGGTAAGGATTGAAGGTTATTCATTTCTGCCTCTCTCTCACATTCCCACTGTCTTTTCCTGGTCTTAGGAAAGTGCCTTGTCCAGCGGAGGAGCTTGATTGATGTTTAATTAATTCTCATCCCTTGAGAAACCATGCTGCCACTATTCTAGGCCACATATAAATACAGCTCCTTTGTATCCTCAGCAGAACTGCAACCCTCCCAGCCTCATCTGGGTGTCTGTCAGCGTCCCCTGCCTGCAGGTGTGCTGGAGGGGAGACAAGGCTGCCAGGGAGAGCTCTCCCTGTGCTCAGTCCATTGGGATCCCGAGAGTCTTGGCAAACTCCTTTCACCCGCCCCATGCTTTTCTCCCCCAGATGGAAGCTCTGGAATGCTTTTCAGAGATTCCCCCAAGGACATCTGGAAAGCACAGACCAAGACAGGCACAGAAGGGGTGCGTTCATCTCTCTGCTCAGTGCTTTCTCAGTTTCCCAGTTGGTGAGCCAGAGAAGCAAGAGTCTGTTTCCTGTTGTGCCTATAGGTGCCTAAGAACAGGCTTTCTTTGGTCCAAAGGGTATCACGGCTGTGTTTCCCCTTTTGTGATGGTGTGTGTGTGGTGCAGGCAAGTGGGGAGTAATGGCTTTTGTCAAGGAGTCTGTCCTCCCCCGCATCAGTGTCAGCTCCCCTCGCCTGGGCTTGTTCCCCTCACCCCTTGTGGGAAGGACTGTCAAAGGATGTCAGGATAAATTCTCTGCTCCGACTTGCGCCTTTTCTTTCTCTCCCCCTCCCCCTTTTGATTCTGTCTTGATGTCATCTCTTCAAAGTATACTACCTGTAAAATATTGATTCACAGCAGGCTGCATCTGCCAAGATCAGATTTCTCCTCTGCTGGCAGCAGTAATAAACTACCACAGACACCGCAGACCCAGTGCCAGCTTCATTGCCGCCTCACACACACACCCGTCTGTCTTTTGCCTGACTCTACATAATGAAACGGCGTCCAGAGACATTTCAGAAGTAGGGAGACCAAGTAACACCCAGTGGGGACATAAAAGAGCCAGGAGTGCCTGCAAACAAAGGATGTAACAGGTCTCACCCAAGCAGCAGATGAATCAGAAGCTTCCTGGTTTCCTGATGGCAACTGGAAAAATAGCAAAGGAAAACAAAGCCACCCAGTTAACTGCCAACAGGAGTATAATCACGGTGGTCCTCTGCCTCCTTCTGTTCTTCCTCCTTTCCCCCAGTCATCTTGAGCCTGCTTGTGGGATTGTACCTCCAAGCACTGATAACTTATGAGCCCTGCTCTGTGTACTACACCTAGAGGAAGAACTTGTGTAATAGGGGATGCGGATTTTGTCTGCACAGGAATAAGAGAATTAACAGAGAGGCAGCGTGGCAGGTTGGTGAAGAGCTTGGACTCCGGAGCTGAAGTCTGGGTTGGGTTCCTGGCTCTGCCACTTACCATCTGTCTGACAAGGGCAAGTCACTGAACTTCTTACCTAGGTCTCAGTTTTCTTGTCGGCAGAATGGATTGCTATTATGATGAAGTGAATTTACAGTTGTAAGGCACTTAGAATACTACCTGGCACATAGCACAGTTGAAATGCTTATTAAATACATACACACAATTTACCTGAAGGGGGGGCAAAAGCCACAGTTCATGGGAACAATGTGGGCATTCCTCCTGCCTTTGGGGACATAACTGTCCTCCTGGAAGCACTCCAGGGCTGATAGGTGGCTAGAACAGAAGCAAACACCTGAGGGAGCCCGGAACAGTCTCCTCTTACCTTGTTTGCAAATGTGCACTTGTTCAAAGGTGTCCCACTCTCTGAGAAGGTGACTCTTTATTCAGAAGCTCAGCAGTGTGGGAAGAGTTTTCAAAACCTCAGTGGTGTGTGTCTCTGTCATTCACATGCCGGCTGGGGGAGGAAAGTATTAAAAAGAGAAGCGGCCATCCAAAGTCAATAAATCCGTCATCAGAGATGACAGCTGTGGGTTTGCATTCTTGTTTTACTGCGACTTTGAGCAAGTTGGTGAAGGTGGCCGTGGCATCCAGCTCTGGCCTGTGAAGAGTTATGATTTTCCACTGTATTAAGCTACTAAGGGGACCCCACCACTTAGCACCCTCTAGGGAGCCTTCCCTTTTGCAGTACAGGGAAATTTACCCCTTGTGACCAACTGTTAAGCTTCCTTTGAAGCCTCTTTTAATTCAGATTTGGTTCAGCTCATGATATCTTCACAGTCAGTGGGGAAAACGTTTACGATATGACAAACTAGCAACCTGTATTTTTTACGTACTGTTAGAGACATCATGGGTCTTTTACACTCGCGTTCTTTTGCTTTTTGTTGGGAGAGATGTCCTTTGAGACCCATCAGTTCCTCACTTTATATTCTTTCTCCTCTTCAAGCCTCAAAGGCTCTCTGCACAGTAGCAGGCTTCCCTTTGATGAGGCAGGCTGGAGAAAGTTTCATCTGAAGCCTGCCAGAGTCAGTGGTCTGCGGTCAAAAGGGAGACTGCATGTCAAAGTGAACCATCATCCCTCCACTATGGGGTTTCATTTCTTCAGAACAAGGAGGTCTATTTCCATTTCCCTGAAGGCCATACAGGGCACTACAATCTCACGGACTTCATGCGGGCCCAGCGTGCCCAGCCTCTCACCTTGGTGTGCTCCGTAGAACTGTCTTGTTCTTCTTTCTGTAGGAATTCTAAATTATTGTTTATGTCTCCTTTCAGATACAGAGCAGGAGATTAGCACTGTGCAAAGCATCTCTGAACATCCAGTGGTGGCATTTTGGGTGACATCAGAATGTCTGAGCACAAAGACTGGTAAATAAGGTGTCAGCAGGAAGACATAAGGGCTAAACCTTGACCCTAAGCCAGGTTTCACAAAGGCATGATATGGAGAATGACTGTCCCTTATAAAAGGGGGAGGTGATTTAGAAGCTGCAGGTAGGGATGCAGTGGCATGATTTACTGCCTAGGCTTAGAGCTCAGTTCTGCAGTTGTGTGGCCTTGGGTGAAATGACTTTACATCTCTGTGTCTCCAACTCCTCATCTTCAAAATGGGCTGTTGTGAGGATGGAGCATGATGATCCATATAAAGTGCTTAGCACAGAGGCTGGCACATAGTCAGGCTCAGATTACTGTTGGCCACCTGTTATTATAAAAAAGTGTGTAGAGCAAGGAGTTCTGAGGATATAATCCCTTGAGAACACCATGGATAATCCATGGAAAAGAGATGTTTAAAAACCCATTGAAAAAGAACTTAAAAGTTGGTTTTTATCCATTAGCAAAATTGTGCACATTTTCCCTCCTATTTACAGTCCCTAGCAAACAGTAGGCACTCACTAAATACTTATTGAATGAATGAATACCAGTCTTACAGGTATATCTCCAAGTCAGTGATCATCAGTAGCCTAAAAATATTTATCATCAGCTCCACTGATCTGAGTACAACTTTATTGTTCTTTTCAATTAAGAAGAATCTTTCTGTTGTCTACTTTATTCTTTTTCATATCTGAGGCTTGGGAATCTGTGTTAATTTGCAGGACAGGGTTAACCTAAACCATGTCGAGTGTTTCCTGTGCATTCATTGAACCAATATTTATTGAGAATCTTCCATTTTTTACTAAGTGCTGTGGTTCTCTCTACCTTCATGATCTGAAAGAGAACAAAATAGACTATGGTATGTATTTAGACAGATGTAGATAGAAGCTGCTATGGAAATGCAAACAAAGAGCTTTTTCCACTGTGTGCGTGTGCGTGTGCGTGTGTGTGCGTGTGTGTGCATGCATGCATGGGGCCAGGGAGAACTCAGGGAAGGATTTCTAGAGATGGTGGTAACTTTTAGTGCTATATTACATTTCAATGACTATGGGGATTCTACTGCGAGAAGAAGTGTTTGTAGACTGACTAGGCTTTTAATGACATATACTCTGTTACAAGGGGACGCAAATCTTAATGAGGACATGAGATGCTAAACATCCAGCTTTCTAAAATATGAAACAAAGAAACATCCTGGCTGAACTTCCCTGCTATGAGTCTCTTTAACTTTTAGAAGCAATCTGGTTCTGTGATTTTCCTACTGGAAGGTCAATGAGAATTTGGAGAGCAGAGTGATAGGGAAAAATGAGTCTTTTATGACTAACTAAATGAAAGTTCCAGCTTCTGGTGGCAGGAATTAACCAAAGAGGGCGAGGGTGTTGTGTAGGGCATTTCTCTCATAGCTTCTATTCCTGAAGACACACACACACAGAGCACACTTTATTTTACACTGACTGATTAGTATCTGTCAAAGAAGAACAATGCCAAGAGTTAAATAGAAATATCAGTAGATCTCTTTTTATTAATAACATTGAGATGAGACGCACAGTGCCTGCCATATTACTTAGGAAATTGCTTGGATAACAAAGGCCCTTTTACTTCATGAGTAAACACGGACAAGGGTATCTGAGTCACAGGGAAGCTAGTTCAGGTAATGGCTTGGCATCCACAATGGTAAAAAGAAATGACGAAAGATTGGAAAGCAAGGGGAAAACTCATTTGAAGAAGAGGGAGAATCGATAACGTTAGCTAGCATGTTTACTCATCTGTAAAATGAGGGGTTTGGGGCTGAAATGAGTCCAAGGTTCTTGCTAGCTTTGACACACCATGGTCCTAGGGATCCAATAAGGAACAGACAGGCAACAGAGGGAACTTCCTGGCTTATTAATTAAAAATTGTTATGCTTTTCTTCTGAAGAATTGAAGGTTCCATGAATAATGTTCAAACCCACAGCATATTTTAAAGATAAAAATGAAAATATAACAAAATAAAGGCAAAAATAACAGAAAACAAATAAAAGAGTGTCACACTATCAAACTTCAACACATACATCATTTTCTCTGGGACTAAGATATTTGGAAAGTTTATTAAATCTTTGGGATATTGAATAACATTTTGTATGCTATTGCTTTGTTGTACTAAAGAATATTCCCCAAACCTTAAAGAGTGGAGAATTTTTAAGGAAACTTCAATAATTTATAGTCATGGTACAGCTTTGGTATTGAGAGAATCTGCTTTCAAAGTGAAAAATGAGATCAGTGCATGTCTGAGTTCCTGAAAATTTCTATGTTCCATTGAACACTTTGGAATAGAGGAATCTTCACCCAAATCCATGCTTCCCAACTGTGCTTCCATTATTGCCAAGCCCCTTAGTAGGATCTTCTTAGTAGGATGCTTCTTATCAGGATTATATGACTATACTTTCTAGTGGATTATTAGTAGAAGTGATATACATCATCTATTGGCCTTCAATGTTAAGAATAGAGTATGCCTTCATCACAGTCTCTGTCTTTTTGACTGGATGTAGAGGACTCAACAGTCCTAGGGGATGGCAGAATCCTGGGATGGACAAAGCCTGGATCCCTCATACCTGGAGAACATCTGCACATCTACCCAAAACCATGAACAATGCTATTAAATGATTAAGAAATAAACTTCCATTGAACTTTTTTTGGGGGGGGTTGTTATAACAATTACCTGGTTGATGTAGACACCAAATCCCTTGGTCTTATATGAAATGGTAAATTAGTTCATTGGAGAGAAACACATGTACTATGATTTATGAATACGGCACCTATTGGAAATCCTGACATGTCCCATGGCCTAAAGCTATAAAGAAAAAGGAATCACTAATCCCTTTTGTGGTGTCAGGCTCACAACTGTTAAGGAAAACAACTGGAGCACTCCAGCTTTCTTCTCATCTAAGTCAAAGTGGGACATTTTACTTCAGCCATTCAGAATCATCAAAGACTTGCTTCTTGATAATTGTCAGCTTGATTTCAGAGAGAAATACAAGCTTCTGACTTTTGTTTGGTCATTCTTGATGAAAAGGAATAAGTATGATTGGTATGTAGTGGGCAAAAAAAAAAAAACTGGTTAAGACTCTTGGAAAACAATAGAAAATGCCATTCATTTTTCTACTTATTCCATGAAACTAAAAAATAAACCATAGAATCTTCAACTGTTAGTAGACACATTACATTTTTTGTTATTGCTAGCATTACAAAAACACAATGGACTAAATAACACATGCAATAGATACACCTGCTGGTCAAAGGAATTTCCTGTTAAGACCCAATCTTCCTCTTTTTATTGGTACTCGCTATTCTTTGTAGCTTTTTGCAGTCAGTACACTCATCAAAGAATTGAACAAAAGTAAACACAATAGACAAACATTCTCATGCAGTCTTAAAGGCAGAACTCTATATTCTTGTAAAGTTATATAAACAGCACCATTGTAAAAATTAATGGAAAATGGACGATAACCAAAACCTGGGCGTGGGAAAATTGATCACTATAAAAAATTTTGTGGTAAAATAGTTTAATTAGTGTGATGAAAAGCTGAAGGAAAAAGGATTGTTATAGTCAAGTCAATATATTTAATACACCAGCTAGTTTGGGCAAAACTAATAAGAACCTCTGTCTTAGGCCAGAGATGAAGGTTTCCAGACACATTTGTGCTCTGAACACTTCAAAGAGTCCTACTCTTTCTGGGATGACTTTTTTTTTTTTTTTTGGTGCGTAATTCACAGAAAGCCTTTATCAGTCAATGCCAGCTTCACTTAACTTTCTGTTTGTGTGAAGAAAATTAAATATTAAATCATTGTTCTTTGAAAGTCTCTAAAACAACTCTGTACACATTTTAGTAGACTCTTAAAAATTTATTTTCATTTTCATTTTTAAAAATTGGAATCAGAAAATTCCACGAGGGTCAGGGCTAGGATGAGGGAGTGAGGTGTAAATTGAAGGGTGCAAAACTGAAGGAGTCATCCACTCTCATCCTGTACATGCATGGCCCCAAGAGCGAGGTCCTCCTTAAATTTTGTGCCCTAGGCACTTCACTCACCTCACCATAGTCCCATCCCTGAGCTCTACAGATAAACTAGTGTGAAAAGTGTACATCTGAGGTGCACAGAGCAACCGTGACTGCTGAAATTTAGTTTCTGTCTGAGTTTGGGTATCTGGTAGTAACTTCTTAATGAGAAATGCAGGGAAATCAGCTGCAATGTCAAGGTGAGTTCCTGCTGAGCAAATGACACCAGGGAATAAAAGCTCCTCTTTTGGTCTTTGCTTGAATAATAATAATAATAAAAAAGACCTATAATTGGATTTCCTTAAAGACTCAGAGAACTAACATCTTTATAACTTTTCAGATTGAAAGGTAGTCCTTTTGAATTCTATTAACTTTGCAGCCTACATTTTTTAGAAAGTAAGATTATGTAGCTTCTGAAGGAAACCAGGAACAATGAAGTGAGCAATATTTGCATTCACAAGTTATTCTGTGTTGGCAGATTGTCATCTTTTGTAGAAATATCACAATTTTTCAAAAGGACCACTTTGAAGATAAAGAATTATATTTAATCATTTTTTTTGGTTGTTAATAAAAAAGTCATTTTGAATGCTCACTTTGACAATCAAAGATCTCATTGCCCTTTAGTGTGGTGCAGCCCACTTCAGGTAACCACATTGCAACCAAGGGCACCATCCCCCTCTCATTTTTGACTCTGGGAGAATAATAGCCCACATTCACGCCCCTACTGCTTAAGTTTCTAATGCTTTCTTTTAGCAGAGAAATGAGAACTTGGTTATCTAGGAAATTTTAGTAGCCAGACATCCAAAGAAATGGCAGCTAATAGCTACAGTAGAAAAGAGTAGCAAGCAAATTTCATGGATAGACCAGAAGACTGTATTTTTATCATCCTATCTTTGTTTAAAATTCTAAGCCTCAATGACCTGTTAGATGTGAGAAAGTTGACTACACTTGGTCACTCATGAGAAAACAAGATCTCTGAAAAGGATGCTTTCCCTTATTACTTACAGAAGTTTCAAGGAATCAAGATTAGTAGATTGAGGCTACATTTTTAGAAAATTGTAGATTTTCACATCATATGAAAGATGGTGGCAATTTTCAAAGCTATGTAACCAGACGTAGCAATGTTGTAGTCAGGGCTGAGAAGGTGATTATAAATGTAACTGCTATGTTGAATTCATGACTTATAGGATATGATAAAACACTATTCTGTGTTTGCTTCTACTACTCCTTTAAAATTTAGGCCGTAGGGAGAATCTTCCTCTGCTCCTGGATGAAAGATCCCAAAACTTTTATGCTCAGTCTCAGGTTAAAGATTGGTATCTGATCACTTTAACTAAAAACAAAGTCTTAGTTCAAAATTTAGAATTTCTGGCCCAAGTTGCTTTAATCTATTGCTATTGCTAATCTATTGCTTTAATCCTCTTTTAAAATTAAGACTTCTTTCATGAACCCTCACGCCTATGCTAAGACCTATAGTTAACTTCTTTCGTTTCCCCTTGCTAGTTGTTTTCATCTCTACCAGGGTCAAAACTGGGGGTGGGGGGATGGGGGGTTGGGAAGGGAGAGGGTGCTTTCCTGGTTCTTCAGAGAAGAACTGGGGGCTTCTCCCCTGTGGTTCCCTTATGTGGGTGAAGTAGCTGTGGCCTCTCCTGGGCTCCAAGGAAGTGATGGATCATCTGTAGCCTCCTCCTGTTGGAGTCTAGAACCCAAGATAATCTTACTCCCTCATGGCCTCCTTCTAATGGAGAAGAAACGCAGGCTCTCTTGGTGCAGGCCGACCCAAGGAGCTGCTCACGCTGTCCCCTTGGTGGGTGTTTCAGGCATGGCTCTCAGTGGCTCTTTTGTGGAGAATATCCTCACTAGGCTTGAGGTGAAGGGGCCATACCCCTGCTGTAGGGGATCCTCACACAACTGGTAGTTAACAGATAATACCTCCCTCCAAATAAATCTCTTCACAGAGTCCTCTGCCCCTTATTACCCTGGCCCTTCTATGTCCTGTGTGTGGTGACCTCTCTCACTTACATTAGGGCCTGTTGTACTTGTGCCACGGTCAAAACTGAGGCCTGAGAAGCCTCATGTTAGCCTCCAGTCATATATGTGAAGTGGAATCATTGAGAGATTGTCTGTTAAATGAACATAGTTTAATAAAATGTCTACTGACTATTATTTTTATCTGTTTAATATGGCCTATTTGGTAAAAATTCTGCACTGAAGGCTGCCCTGTCCCAGATATGGTACAGCCCACACTGAGCTGGACCATCTGGAGAGTGTCAATCCTCACTGGCATCCTTTCGCCTGAACATCTGCCTGCTGAGCCTCTCCCGTGCGGAGAGACATGCTCCCTACTCAGCTGGGCCCAGGCATTCCCTGCCTGTCACACTCTGGCTAGTTTTAGGCAACTATACCCAGCTCCTCAAAAGATGGAGGTGCTTTCTAAATGCCTATTTCTTTTAAAGGGCAATAAATACTTTTCTCTGTTGTGTAATATAGTAAATCTATAACTCATGCAAAAATAATTTTATTAGCTATTGGCCTAACACCTTTTCTTCCTTGAGGCTTTTCCTCAACATCCAAACCTGGTCCTTCCCTTTGCCCTCATCCTTCCTTCTCTCACCCTCACCTCACCCTCTGCACGCACATGCACAACTTAGCCTCCCCAGGGAGGGATCTTGTCGAGCATTAAGAACATACCGTGGGTGGATCATGAAAAGCTGCCATGCACAGGCTTAGAAAAGTAACTCAATTTTACCCCGGCCCCACGCTGCTTCTCCCCTTCTGGTGGTTCTGAGGCACACTGATGTGTGAGAACCTGGAACCTTCCAGGGGAATGCAAGCGTGTGGCACAAAAGTCTTATGATCTTGGAAGCCTGGTAGGACTACCTTAGTAGCCAACACCCAAAGGACTTTCTTTCTTTGTATTTTCCTTCTTTTTTTCCCTTTAGTTTTGGAGGAAGGTAATGGAAGGTAGGACCCAGGGAGTGGTTTGGGGCTGAGAGAAGAAGCTGGAAGTTGGCTATTTCAAAAGTGCCCTTGGATGGAGACTTTCAGCAGGCAGTTGGGGTTTCTTAATAAGTCGTTCCCCTCAGTTCACCAGAGTGGGAAATTGATAGGTACTGCAAAGACACAGGAAGAGAAGGAAGCCTAAGCACAGAATAAAATTTTAAACAAAATTGGAATTCACCACATAAATATTCAGACCACTTGTATTCTGGGCATGAAAGCTTTAATGAGGGCAAGAATCCTACTTAAGAAAAATATTTGCCTTGAAAGGAAAAGATGAACAACCCAAATGGAGTAATTCCCTATAATTTTCTGTTCTTTACTGTAGACAATTCAACGCATTTTACTGAATATCTTCTCAATGCTTGAAATGAAGACATAAATTTAAATAGGATCCAGGTCCTGCCTTCCAGGAGCTTATACTAAGAAGAATATTAAGCAGCATTTGATAGTTAACCATCTATTTGTTTAAACCAAAATTGGTTTTTGGACCAGCAATGAAAGAACCAGTTTTCTATCATGTGATGATCATAACAACAGAAGATATTTCTAATGTACTTAATGTCTCCTACTCAAAGAACCCAGGGGATATTAACAGCACAATGGCATCTAAACCCAAAAGCCATGCAGTCTATTTTTTATTCATGTGAGAGGACTGAAAATTTACCTGAGAATATGCATATTCCCCCTTGCCAGGCATGCTTTTCTATTATCTTCTAATTCTAACAAGATGCTTCCTGTCTCCGTGAGTTAAGCAAAAAGTTATTTTTTAAATCTCATCCTCAGGGCTTATTCTTTCACTTATTTGGTGAACCTAGTTTCATGGCCTATATGCAACTCCATTATCCATTCTATAACTGAGCATATTGCTTTATTCTCAAGCTTATCAATATTATAGGTTTTGTGTAAAGCAAATTCATCTTTTTTCTCCAGCATAAAGTTTTTTAGTAAAAGGCGAAAGATTTATACGATCTGAAGAGAAACCAGAGTTAAGTTTTTTAGAATGAACTAGCACCTTGTGTTCCAGTTAAGTGAGACTATTCCCTATAATATTGCCTCATGCTTATCTATCTCCATGCTTTTTACTCTCTTCCCTCTTTTCTATCCATCTCCATTCACTTAAATTCTTCTTCCCATTCATGTGTAATGCAAATGTTGCCTCTCTTGGTTATCTCCATTATGCCTTTCTTGGTTTTCCAACCAAAAGCAAATTTTTTGGTTGTGAATGCCTGTTATATTAGTCATTAATGTTGTTTACTGTATTTGGTTGTCTGTCTCATTTTTGTCATGTAGTAAAGTTGTTTCCCCCTTCCCCTGATCTCAAATATGGTCATGGTACATTTTCAGCCAGTAAAATGTGAATGGAAGTGATATATGTCACCTCCATGTGGCAGCTTTAAGCACCTCCATGTGCTTTGTCATATTCTGTTTTTCCTCTGTCACGTGACCAGTGATATTTCCAATAGTGACAGCTCCATCAGCTTGCATTGCAGAGTAAGACCAATGATGGTGTGGAATTGAGCCCCCTGTCATTCTGCAGTAGAAGTATAACATGATCAAGAAATAACTACCATTTGATCCAGCAATCCCATTACTGGGCATCTACCCAAAACTAAAAAAGACGGTCTATAAAAAAGACATCTACACTAGAATGTTGTTTATAGCAGTGCAATTCACAACTGCAAAGATGTGGAAACAACCCAAGTGCCATCAATACATGAGTGGATTAATAAAATATGGTATATGTATACCATGGAGTACTACTCAGCCACAAGAAACAATGGTGATGTAGCACCTCTTGTATTATCCTGGATATAGCTAGAGCCAATTCTACTAAGTGAAGTATCACAAGGATGGAGAAAGAAGCACCATATATACTCACCATCAAACTAGTATCAACTGATTAACACTTATGCGCACATACAGCAGTAACATTCATCTGGTGTCCGGCAGTTGGGAGAGAGAAGGAAGGGATGAGTGTATTCACACCTAATGGGTGCGGTGTGCACCTTGTGGAGGATGGACACACTAGAAACTCTGACTCAGGTAAGGAAAAGACAATATATGTAACTTAAACATTTGTATCCCCATAATATGCTGAAATAAAAAAAGAAATAAATCTTTTTGTTTAAACCATTGAGAGTGTTCATGTGTTTGCTATTATAGCAAAACCTAGTATATTCTGACTAATAACACCCATATATGATGCCTATTTCTCTTTTTATCAAATTCACTTAAAAATATGTATTGATATTTAAACTAGTTGAGCCTTCAGATGACTACAGCCCTAACTAATATCCGACTACACACCCAAAAGGTAATCCAAGGGAGAACTAAGAAGGAAAGCAGAGTTTTTATGTTACCTATTTTCTCAGTGGCCATGGAAATTCTTTTCAAAGTTGTCATTTATATGTAAAGAATGTGTACAAGTTAAAAGTGAATAAGACACACTTTCCTTGACTAACTCATAAAAGAATGATATGTTGGTTAAATATATTCCTAGGTATTTTATTTTCTCTGTTTTAGCTATTGTGAAAGGTATTGAGTCTTTGATTTGATTCTCAGCTTGACTGTAGTTGGCATATAGGAATGCTACTGATTTGTGTACATTGATTTTGTAACCTGAGTCTTTGCTGAATTTATTTAATAATTCCAGGAGCCTCTTGGCAGAATCTTTGGGGTTTTCTAGATATAAGATCATATCATCATATCTAGATCATTGTTGATCTAGATATAAAATCATATCATCAGAGTGATAGTTTGACCTCTTCTTTCCCCATTTATATGTCCTTGATTTCTTTCTCTTGCCTGATTGCTCTGGCTAGGACTTCTAGCACTGTGTTGAATAGAAGTGGTGACAGTGGGCAACCTTGTCTGGTTCCAGTTCTAAGCAGGAATGCTCTTTAATTTTTCCCCATTCAGTATGATGTTGGCTATGGGTTTGTCATATATTGCTTTTATAATTCCACCTATGCCTATTTTGTTAAGAGTTCTTGTCATAAAAGGGTGCTGGATTTTTTCAAATGCTTTTTCTGTATCTATTGAGAGGATCATATGGTCTTTGTTGTTGCTCCTATTTATGTGGTGAATCATATTTATAGATTTGTAAATGTTGAGCCATCCTTGCATCTCTGGGATGAAGCCCACCTGGTTGTGGTGGATCATTTTTTTGATGTGCAGCTGAATTCAGTTTGCTAGGATTTTATTCAGAATTTTTGTGTCTATATTCATGAGGGATATTGGCCTGTAGTTTTCTTTTTGTTGTGTCCTTTCCTGACTTTGGTATCAAGGTGATATTGGCTTCATAGGACAAGTTGGGGAGGATTCGTTTCTTCTCAATGTTATGAAATAATTTCTGCAGTATAGGTACCAGTTCTTCTTTGTAGGTCTGGTAAAATTTGACTGTGACACCATCTGGTCCAGGAATTTTTTGGTTGGAAGATTTTTTATTGCTACTTCAATTTCAGGGAGAACTAAGGAACACTGAGGAAGGAAATCACAGAAGATCTAAACAAATGGAAAAACATATCATGTTCATGGATTGGCAGAACCAACATTGTTAAAATGTCGATACTACCCAAAGTTATTTACAGATTTGATGCAATTCCCGTTACAATACCAACATTATTTTTAGCAGATCTAGAAAAAAATAATTGTATGTTTCATGAAAAGACAGAAAAGACCACGTATAGCCAAAACAACGTTAAGCAAAAAGAACAAATCAGGAGACACCAATTTACCAGATTCCAAGCTGTAGTACAAAGCTATAGTAATCAAAATAGCATGGTACTGGCACAAGAACCAAGGCATAGACCAATGGATCAGAATAGAGATCAAATTAAAAAGTTTGCGCACAGCCAAGGAAATGATCAATAGAGTGAATAGACAACCTACAGAATGAGAAGAAATATTTGCATGCTATACATCTGATAAAGGGCTGATAACCAGAATCTACAAAGAACTCAAGCAAATCAGCAAGAAAAAAAATCAAACAACCCCATTAAAATGTGGGCAAAAGAAATGAACAGAAACTTTTCAGAAGACAGACTAATGGCCAACAAACATATGAAAAAATACTCAATGTCTCTAATCATCAGGGAAATGCAAATCAAAACCACAATGACATATTACCTTACTTCAGTGAGAATGGCTATTGCCAAACAGTCCCCAAACAACAAATGTTGGCATGGATATGGAGAGACAGGAACACTTATACACTGTTGGTGGGACTGCAAACTAGTACAACCCCTGTGGGAAGTAGTATGGAGATACCTTAAAGAACTAAAAGTAGGCCTACCATTTGATCCAGCAATCCCACTACTGGGTATTTACCCAAAGGAAAAAAGGACATTTTATAAAAAAGACACTTGCACCCAAATGTTTATAGCAGCACAATTCACAATTGCCAAGATGTAGAAACAGCTCAAGTTCCTATCAATATATGTGTGGACTAATAAAATGTGGTGTATGTATACACCATGGAGTACTACTCAGCTATAAAAAAAAATGGTGAACTAATATCTTTTGTATTAACCTGGATGGAACTGAAGACCATTCTCCTAAGCGAAGTATCATAAGAATGAAAAAACAAAAACCACATGTACTCACTATAAAATTTGAACTAATCAATCAATACTTATGTGCACATATGGAAATAACACTCATCAGAAATCAAGCAGGTGGAAGGAGGGCATGGATAAATGCACACTATTTGGGTGCTGGGCACACTAATAACTTTGATTCAAACTGTACAGAAGCAATTTATGTAACCAAAATATTTGTACCCCTGTAATATTCTGAAATTTAAA
>VBSM01000361.1:52645407-52712280 GCA_008086735.1 Cheirogaleus medius | reverse complement strand
ATATATATATATATATATATATATATATTCTAGTGGTTCTGTCTCTCTGGAAAATCCTGATTAATACAGCATACAGCTATTGTTCCCAAGGCCTGCACTTGGCTCTTTCCTTTTCTCTTCACATTTTTCCTGGGTAATCTCACACTCCACCATGATTTCAATCACAAACTGTGATTCCCATATCTGTATTTCTAGTCCTGGGAAGACCTGCCTACCTAGCTGAACCCTTCCTAATTTTCTGACCTACAATATCATGAACAAAACCAAATGGTTACTGTAAGCCAGTAAGTTTTGGAGTAATTTTCTCTACAGCAACAGTAACCAGAGCAGTGAATTACCTTCATTACTCCTCTTGCTCCTTCGCTCATTAGAGCTGGTCCTGCAACCTTGGGGCTGGCAGGCTTCCTTGTCTTCATCCCACAGCTGCTTACCCAGAGATCCCATCCTGACCTTGGCCACAGAGTCCCCACACTTGCTGAGATCCTGATTCAGAATAGTCTGGAGGGCCTCTCAAGTGTGGGTGAATCTAATTGGTCCTTTGTGTTCTCATAACTGTTCTCAGTAGTGATAAGCACTTTTGCTTTCCCTTTCAGGCTATTCATATGAACATGTAGGGAAGATTCTATATGTTCTCTGTGTGACTTTCTCTTGACTCTGATGGCAAAAAGCTTTAGAAAAGGTTCTAAGAATTCATGTATTTGCTTCATATTTAGGAACACAGCATCATGCTATTGCTTTGGACAGATTAGTTTGACTTGGCAAAGTATCAATGCCAGTGAATAGTGGGAATTGATGTTGTCCGGATAGGCTGGGGCCAGGATGTGTAGGATCTTGAATACCAGGCTAAAGCGTTTCAACTCTATCCTGTGTGTGGTGGATGGAGTTGAATATTTTTTAAACACAGGAAGCTATGAATATAAAAAGGCAGAACCAGAGTCAGTGTGCTGGGTTGGTTAGATTCTAAGGGTAACAAGACTGGGGTCAGGAGACTATTGCAGTAGTCCAGGTATCAAGAGAAAGGTGAAGGGACTCTGTAGTAAGATGTGGCAATAGGATGGAGAAGAAGGCAGAGATATGAGGGACACCCAGAAGGAGGACTGAGGGGCCCTTGTGGCCACCCACACTAATGTGTAGGGCAGGCAGTAGTGGAGAAGAGACCCAGCATTAAACTTCCTCAGTATAGATGACTATTCCCAAGTATTTGTGCAGTGTGTATTCTGTGCTGAGAGCTTTATATAGATACTTGTATTAATCCTTACAATAATCTTGAAGGTAGGTACTTTCAATATCACCATTTTACAGAAGAAGAAATTGAGGCACAAAAATTAATGCCCAAAGTTATACAGCTAATGAACAGAGAGGAGCTAGGATTTGAACCCAGGTGATTTATTTTCAAGGTTGATGCTCTTTACCAATATTCTTTATCCCCTCTATTTGTTTTCAGAACTCATAGTCTTTTTCCTTTTAGTCTGATCACACTTGTAAGGCTTAATAAAACATTATTTGATGCTGAACCTCATTTTTCAATTGCTAATAAATGACCATCCTCCTCTGACGGAGGAAATAAATCAATTATATTCTGGGTCTATGGAAGCATTTTCTGAAATAGGGTCTGTGTGGGTCAGCCAAGAACATATTAAGTGGTGTAACAATATCATTACCAACTCTTTCACTAGTCTGATTCTGTATTGCTAGATATTTGCAACAATAATTGCTCTATAAATCCATATATGAAGTTTGAGAGAGAGAGAGAAAGTACTTCAAATATGTGGTTTCCATAGTTTTTTATATGTAGTGCAAACTTACAAGGTGACATATTCCAATAATAGAAATATCACTCATGAAAAAGATGACCAAAAGTATGACTACAGACATGAAATACATTTTTATTGTTCCATGAAATTTGTGAGAGATAATCTGGTAAGCTAACGCACCTTAGTGATTAAAATGTATGTTTTCTTGGGAATGGAAACAGGTAAGAAGTGAATTTTGAAAAGGATTATAACTGCTTTCCATATACATGGTGCCTTTGCTGCAAGGACCTTCACACATTTCAAGAATGACCTGTCAAACATGCATTAATCCTCCCAATGTCCACAGACAATATGTGAAAAGTAAACAGTGTTTATCAGTAAATTTTGTTCTCTTGCAAAAAAGAGACCCAACCTTGGCAACTGAAAGGTGATAGAAGTTGCTGTGACAATCTCTGTAAGCTCATTGACTGTGGATGCAGTTACAACATCTGGATTGAACCTGCCAGATTCAATGGGTATTTGGATAAAATGAGAGGTGAGGGGAGTGAGCCTGCCTTCCTTTTTTCTTTCCTTGCTTCCTTCCTTCCCTCCTTCCCTCTCTCCTTGCTCCTGCCCTCCCTCTCTCCCTTTCTTTCTCCTTCTCTACCACGTCCTTCCTTCCTTTGAAATTTTCTGAAGTGACTCAAATTCTGCCTAAGCATTGGAAGGAAATCTAGTTCTTTTTCTTTTTTCTTCCTTTATACTTAATATGAAAACACAATTTCTCATAGTAGTTCCTGATTTACATTTCTGCTCCATTGGTGGATTTCTCCCTTGGTGTTCAGCAGCATCGCACTCCTAATAACTATTTATAGCCTCCCATGGTGTCTGTGGCCCTAAGTATCACCGATGAATTTATCAGAGTTCTTGCCTATCCTGATTGCCTAGGCACACCTGCTGTGGGATTTATAGCCTTGAAAATAAGTACCAAACACCTAGTGGCTTCTAAACTTTTTTTTCAAATCAGTCTTTCGAGATAGGTTGCTTCCCACCTTTCCCCTCCTTGGGAGGTCCACAGTGGCTGTTTCTACATGATGTTGAATCATCCAGATGAAAAGTGAAAATTCTGTCAATCTCCTGTTCTCAGCTGTAGTTTAATGTAGGAGGCATTTGTGTGGATTTTGCAATGAAAACAAGGTTGGGAAGAAAAGGAGCTAGATCCCTGCCTTACAGGTACTCATGTCTCTCATCCTGAATTGTTGGGTCCCTTTATCCCACCGCCATCACCTAGAGACCTAAAGCGGTGCTGTCAGCTTTTGAGACCAAACTCTGGGTACCAATGTCTTCTGTCCCCAAATCTGCTCCCTCTCACACTGCCCCACACACTTGGTTTTACCACACACCCCTCTGTAGCCCTTTACACAAAGGCTGAATGTTTATTATGTGAATTTACCCCTTTGCCATTCTCAGAGAATGAGAATCATTTCAGCTAAAGACCATCTGTATGTGTGTGTTCTGCTGTATCCCTCAGTTAAGAGCAAGGAAAACGTAAAGAATGAGAAACTTCTGACTAAAGATGATGGATAAACTGTCCAAGTAGGATTGTCTGCTCCATCTGATGTGAAGTAGGGGATTGAAGTGGGGTATACAACTGCCAGGCCAAGCTGGTGAGTGGGGCTAATGTGGCAACTCCGTGGTTTCAGAAACACCAAAGAGACCAACCTTGCTCTTTCACATAGTCTCCAGGACCAGTAACGCTGGGCATGGTCAGCTGGTCGGAGAGAAAATCACTTGCATTTATCATCTGTGTTCCCTTCTGAATGAGGCACAAGTCTGTCCAGTCTTATTCCTTGGACCAAGTGGAAGGCTCTACCATTTTCCATATTGAGCTGATGTAAGCCCAGAAATGGGGTCTCTTCATTATGAGCTGGGATGTCAAAAGTGCTTGACTGATAGCGCCCTGCTTTTGGAAGGGGGACCCTAAAACAACATGACTATTGTAATCTGCAGATTCCCTCCTTCTGTAACTCAGACCTAATGGGGGCCTCCTGTTACACGCAAGTTGACGTGATGTAGCCTACAACCCAGTTCATCTTTATATAATTTGCCTGCTTTGTCTTAGGTGGTAAATCTTGAGGTCCTTTTATCCTGCTGGCCTCTCAATCCTGAAGCCACCATCATATTCCTCTGGGCAAATTCTTGCCATCTTGGGTATAGACTCACATGTTTGGCTTCAGGTCACTGCATTGCCCCCTGGAGGTCCAGCCTAGTTCCTGGCACCTGGGGAATAAGAAGCTTGTCAGTGCCTCATGGCTCAACAGTGGAAATGCCCTGATTCTACAGCCACCAGCTCACCACAGTGCGGGATCTCTTTGTCTCTAGTTTCTGGGGAAATTTTGTTCTCCCCACTGTCTATCCTTTCCGTGGCTCAATGTAGGCTCTGTAGTCTTCCTTAATGCTTTCTATGAGTTCTGTTTTGCTTTCTGCATTTTGCCTGCTTGAGCTTTTCTGTAATACTTATCGTAACTTACACTGACTCTTGCTACCCAAGCTAACCTCTTCCACCACCCCAAGCTCTTAGCCTTCACTTGCCCTTTCTGAGCAGTCCTGGCTCATTGCATTCATCCCATGTTCTGCATATAAACCCTCTTTTCCTGTTTCTGGACTCTACATACTTTGATGCTGGGATACACACTGCCTATATCCAACAACCTCCATGGTATCTGCATCATTTGTCAATCATCATCAACAAATGCTGGTAGCTTTACATGGAGGCATAAATAATTGGGTGTGGAGAATTGTAGTTTCTTTATAGGTCTTGTAAAAAATGTTGGCACCAACACAGGCCTGAGTAAACACTGACGATCTTCCTATCAGTGGAAAACATCTGGCAAGTGGGCTGTTAGGTGCTTTTGTTTTTGGTATTTTAACTGCTAACTTCGTGCTGTAAAGTCATAGACACGGTAAACAAGAGCCGACTTAAAGCTGCCTGCCTGGTTTGCTTTTGTCTTGTAGACTAGACAAAGACAGCCAAATGACACCAAGGAGAAGGAAATGCTGTGCTTTGGACTCATAAAAAGTGACTTACAGTGATTTCACTTCTTATTTTTGTTCCAATTATAGTAATATTTCTAAAATGATTGATCTCTGTGTTTTATCTTCTTAGGTGGTAAACCCCTCCACCTGTCTCTGTCTCCCCTGTCTTTCATACTTTTCCCAAAAGATCTGAGACATAGAAATAAGCAGTCATCACAAGCCTCCCCCTTATTTAGAAAGAGTTTGTAAAAGCTGACGTGAAGGGCTTTCCACTTTCAGGTTGATCTCTTCACCGTTTTTCTTGCTGTTTCCAGGCAGGGTAAAAAGGCTGGTGAGTGTCCCAACACCCATGTGGACACTGACATGTGGTCTGAAAGTTGGCCTCTCCCGGGAAGGGGAGCTGCGAGGGGATGTCCTAGACATGGCCCTGTGGTACTCTGTGCTCTCTCCCTCTCTTCTGCTGCCTTATCCCCCTAACCCCAACCCCGAGGGCCACTGGGGAGCCTGTTGGTGCCACCAACTGCTGTATGGTGAGACAAGTGCCATGCTCGCCATTGTCATGGCTCTCTGCCTTAAACCCAGATCAAGTCAAATACATATGGAGGAGGGAAGGGAAGTTTGGGGAGTTGTTAGAAAAAAAATCAGAACATTTAACTAGATACTCTACATGAGTATGCACACACTTCTGCCTGGAATCCCTCCCCTTCCTTCCCTTTTATCCTGCAGCTCTCAGCTCAATGCCACTTTCTCAGGGAAACTTCCCTCACTCAGGTCAAAGTCCCTGATTTCAAGCCCCCAGTGCACCTCTCCTTAGTAGTACGAGCCACAGCTGCAATTTTACGGTTGCTTGTATGTTTATTTGCTTAATGCTCCTTTCGCCAGTAGACTGTAAACTTCATGAGGCCAGGAATAAGTCTGTGGTTCGGATTACCATGGCATCCTCAGCCCATAGCACAGTGCCTGGCACATGCTAGGCTTGTAATACACATTTCTTGACAGATTTAACACAGCTGGGCTAAGTGTATCTTACCCAAAGAATAGAAATGCTTCTGCTGGGCCTTTGTTGGGAACGTCACTAATAGGCAAAATGTGCAGACTATATGGTGGGATCTTGCTCCAGGCAAGACCAATAGACCTTGAATTTGGAATCTCTCTATGGAGCTGCTCAGTCCACATGTGACTTAATTGACCAGTTCACTGAAGCTGCTAATTTTGGTGATTTGATTGACTTTTTGGGTGAAGCCAAATGACCATTTTGGCTTCAGTTCACCATAGTTAACTTTAACTAGTTCCTAGTATCCTTTGCACCTCTTGGGATATTTCAACAGAATGATTAGGCTATTTGGAATTAATCTCCTGTCCTTCGCTTCTATTTCATTTTATAAAATCAGGCAGGTGGGAATGTTGGGGTACTTTTTGATCTACTTTTAAGACAGTTAACATGACACTTTGAACTTTTTGCTCTCTCCAGCAGTTCATTCTTTCTGCTGTTTCTCCCTTTCACTAAACCTTTCTGCCAAACACATCATACCTCCCTTTGCAATGCCCGATTCCTGCTCTGTCCTTGAAAGCATTCTTTGATCTTTCTTCTTTTTGTCAGCATTTCATTTTGGTTGAGTTGCTCAATGAATTACTGCGTAACTGCTCTTATCAGAGTCTGAAATTATATCCCTGGAGATCTTTGTAGTTTTCTGATTTCAATGAATATTCAAGTACTTGTCCAAGAAGTCTCTTTTCCACTGCTGAGTAGTTTACATTTTTGCCTTATATAACTCAATTCCAATAATGTCCGTGTGTGCATAAACATACACATGCACGCACATACGGTGTAATTATTAGAAGGATGCTATTTAGCTGTTGTCATTGGTTTAATTCACTCGTTGACAGAGTCTTAATTCATATACTCATATTCTATTATAATATAGTGGATGAGCTATTTCAAAAGGTGATGATAGTATCACATTCATTCAAGAAATATTTATTGAACACTCCTTATGTGTCAGGCACTTGTTAGTCACTGGGGGTATAATGGTATTCAAGTATGATAAATGCCCATACTATGTTCATAGCGTAATAGGAGAGAGAGAATTTAATTCAATAGTTACACTAATAAATATAAAATTATATGGATAAGGGATAGAAAGTAGACGTAGGTATAGTACCCTGAAAGCCTGTAAGAGAGGATTTGATCTAGCCAGTGATGTATGAGAAGGAGTCTCTATAGAAATGGTGGTTGAGGTGATATCTGAAAGAAGAGTGATTACTAAATGGGGGGATGAGGTGAAAAATGCTGTGAGAGGAGAGAAGAGCATGTGCAAAGGCCTGGGCTTGGGAAGAAATGTGGCACATTTGAAGCTAGAAGAACTGGATATAAAAAGAAAAAGTGTTGAATGTATCAGAGAGCCATCAAGGAAGCCAGGATTTTCAGGACCAAGGTCCAAGAAAGAAGGAAAGCATACTCAGTGACCCTCAGTCTTGCACCCACTTTTTACCTTCAAGCATTTGCTGCTCCAAGAAATGGACAAAAGAGGCTAGGCAGAAAGTGGTGGCCTGAAGCTTTCTGCATTTTCACTGGACTTAACAGATCAAAGTTGAGGTTTATAGCTGCGAGGTAGCTAAGACTTGATGATCTAGGAGAAGAGGCAGCAACCACAGAGAAGTGATCTTGAAATTTTCCATGCATTTTCTCTTTGAGGTATTTGCTAAATTTTAAACTATGCAGATGTAAGAAGAAATGCCAATATTCAGTAAAAAAAAAAAAAAAAAGCATCATCTAAAAAGCTAAAGAGCTGAGCAGTGATATAAGCAGTCGCTGGGTCTGAGGAAGCAGATAGTAGGGTTCAGAGCCCACCAAGCTGGAAAGGAACTGGTAAACAATCCAAGCTCTCAGTTAAGACCCCTACCAAACCTGTACCCTAAGAGTAAGTGCTCCCTAAGAGTAAGACTAACCAGAAACATAGCCCTAACAAAGTTTGAAACTCTCCTTAGACTGGATCAAGGTGGTCAGTTTACACTCCATTTTCCTGCCAGGAGAAAATTAAGTCTTTTATAGAAAAAAGATATCATCTAGAATCTTATTGTTTTAAAAACATATTGTCCAGGATTCAGTAAAAAGTTACCAGGCATTCCAGGAGATTAGACCAAATGTCCAAAAATAAAGAGGAAAAAACCCTATAGAAACCTATAGGTGATCTAGATATTAGAATTATCAGATAGAGACTTTAAAATAGCTATAATTAATGTGTTTAAGAAACAAGAGATGAAGAATTTCATAAGAGAATTGGAATATATTAAAATGAAATGAAATTTACAACTAAAAAAATAAAATAACTCAATAAATGGGTGTGTTAGTTCAGGTCCTCTTAGAATCTGACACCAAGACAGTAATAGATATGCAGGAGATTTATTGGGAGAAACACCCGTACAGGAGGGAGGAAAACGCAGGAGAAGATGAAAAGAAGATTCAAGTCACAATGCAGGCCTGATTCCTATATAAGGAGAGAGAAGGATTGACATAGTCTCAGAGTCTCATAGTGAGACATAGAGACAGAGAGTCTCAGAGTCTCAGAATTCAGCACAGTTCCAAGAAAATTTGTCCAGGCTGCTGGGGAGTCTTTAAGTCAATGTTGCCCACTAGAAGTGTGGCCTCTGTGTGGACACAGTGGTAGATCCAGAGGGACAGCAGCTGGAGTCATCCGTTAGTTATGGTCCCCACAAGAGTAAGTAAAGCTATGTTTCAAAAATATATTTTTAAATTATTTTGATGGATTATTTAAATAAAGAGTCATGATTTGAGGCATATTAACTTCTTAAAATGCACTTTGAATAAATATTGATAATGTTAATAATGACATTCTACTTGGAATGTATTTAAATATGGAAGGTTTGTGAACATTTAATGGTTTAAATGTCTGTTCATGTAGTATACACAGAAAGATAAAATTATAAAGCGTGCTATATAATTGTTTCCCAAAGGACTTTTTAAAATTTAAAGTTAATACTGTATATAGTAAAACTTTGTATTAATTTTGGAAATAGAAAAAAAAATCTCTGGAAAGCTTCTGATAAACTAGACTTAGACTATTTAATACTTTAGTAAAGAACAATAATCCATTTAGTTGGATAGGAAATAGCAATTGCTTCAAATTACCTGAGGTTTTAACAAACCATTGTCAGACTAACAAGGTGTAACTTTACTTATGTAGTGATTAAGCAATTAGTGCTAGTATTTCAGAATTAGTTTCAAGAGTGAAAGAGGTTAATGAATATGACAGAGGAGATCAGGTCAGTGTTAACTTGAGATGACCTTCAACCTGAAAGTGTTTTTCCAGGCACAAGGATATTGGCACATCTTAGACATTTGTTAACCTTTAGTGAAGGCTATTTTCTGTCATAAAATAGTCTTCATTTGAATGAAATGGGCAAGAGGCACAAACACTTATGCCAGGTCTTCATTTGCAAAGAGAAACACAAATAAGTCAGAACTGGAGCATTGTCACCAATGCTGTAGAATATATTAATTAGATGGGAGCAAATATTTAAAGTGGTTGAGAGCATAGGCTTGAAGTCAGACTGCCTAGCTTCAAATCCCTGCCCTGCTACTTGCTGGGTGGCCTTAGACAGGTTGCTTAACCTCTACCTCAGTTTCCATACCTGTGAAACAGGAATGGTAACAGTAACCGATAAAAGCTTCTCTGATCGAGGTTCTGATATCAGGGTTTTTAAAACACAGTGCCTGGCACTTAGCAAGTGTTCACTAAGTATTAGTTCATTGTTATTATAAGTATTTGGCACATGTAGAGCATTAAATATACAGTTGACTCTTGAACAACATGGGGGTTATTGGCTGACCTCCCGTGCACTCGGAAATTCATATTCAACTTTTGACTCCCCCCAAACTTAACTACTAACAGCCTACTGTTGACTAGAAGACTTACTAATAACATAAACAGTGGATTAACACATATTTTGTATATGTTCTATATATTGTACTCTTACAGTAAAGTAAGCTAGAGAAAAGAAAATGTTATTAAGAAAATCGTAAGGAAGAGAAAATATATTTACTACCCATTAAGTGGAAGTGGATCATCATAAAGGTCTTCATCTTCATTGTGTTCACATTGAATAGGCTGAGGAGGAGGAGATTAAAGAGGAGGCAGGAGAGGCAGATACACTCAGTGTAAGTTTTGTTGAAAAAATCCACTTACAAATGGACCCACGCAGTTCAAAACTGTATTGT
Organism: Cheirogaleus medius; assembly: GCA_008086735.1. Taxonomy (NCBI): domain Eukaryota; kingdom Metazoa; phylum Chordata; class Mammalia; order Primates; family Cheirogaleidae; genus Cheirogaleus; species Cheirogaleus medius. The sequence continues at coordinate 52,702,272 of VBSM01000361.1, read as the reverse complement.
TTAAAAGTCAACTGTACATCTGTACACACATACATGTATACAAAATAAATTTATATTACATTGTATTATATGATATTTAATATTATGTAATATATTATCTATATTAGTTATATATTAGATTATATATATCTAGATGCCTTTACTTCATAGCAAAAATATGAATAGTCAAAGAATATCCACATCCAATGCCTCTTACTTTTCAAGCTTTGCATGCTCGATTTGATGAAAGATTTATTCCAATAGTTTCTTAGGCTATTTACCACAAATCCCAGGACATTTCTACTAAGGAAAACTCAATTTTCCTAGGAAATTCAAGAATCTAGATGTGCAAATGTTACCTTTCATTATAACTAGTCACATTGGTTAAAGCTTCTCTATGTTGGGAAAAGAAAACTAAACAAACTCTGTTTATATCGAAGTGTGAGCCACAGGCTATGTTTACCCTCACGAAAATCTCTGGATAGTTCAAGGGAAAAAAAGTGTTGGTTTCAAGTACACATAACAAGAATTACATAGGTAACTGCTTCAATTTTCTATCAAATGTTTGCTAAAGGTAATTTCCAAAGCCTTTCATTATTCCTTAATAGGTGGCCATTTGAATGGCACTTTTGCTGTAGAGAGTCCCCTGCAATAAAGTTTATAACTATAATATGACCTCACTCCCCAGTTAATAGGACAATAGAACATTTTATTAAGCTATTCTCTGGATGTTTCCTCAGAGAATCCTCCCATTCAAATTGATCTCCAACTCTCGGTGATGCAGTAGTACAAAGAAGAAAAAAGTTTATTCAATTCTTTAGGTAATTAAGATTTTATTAAAAGACTTAAATAAGTAATGCATCTTTTGTAATATACACATGTGGGATAGAGGGTTTTCCCTGGCAGAAAATGAAACTGGCCTAATAGAGTCAGACACATAAAACCCTCTATCTCTAGTTAGTACCTTAGGAATGCTTGGCACACAGTAAGTACTAAATAAATGAGTCAGAGCTCTGGGATCAAAATTTCCAAAAACATCCTTCTCATCAAATTTCTAATTCTCTTTCTTCAGATTCCAGGTCTGTGCCTGGCTATTTTATCTGAGGAATCAATTCAGACTAATAAGCTAATGGTTGACAATAAATTTTTTTTCTTTCCTAAGTGATATTTGTATTGTTGTAGGCTTTTAGTAATAGTGTGGGAGGTAGGTTAGGATAGTGGTAAAAAGCCCAATCCCCTAGAGTCAGTTCAAATCCTTATTAGATCTGTAAACTTGAGTAAGTCATTTAGCCTCAGGTTTCTCAACTATAAAATGGGGATAGTAAAATGACTTAAAAATGAGATAATCCATGTAGACCCCTTAGCTACATTACCATAATCAGTAGATAGTGTGAGAATTGTAGAGATTCAGAAATTGGGAATTTGGGAACGATGAAACATTTTTAGACCCCACAAATCATGCCTCCTAGGAGGTGACCTGGTCACCCATAGTTAATGCTGGCCTCAAAAATGATATTTGGCTTCCCACCTAGTTCCACATTGTGATTACACTGGAGATGAAAATATGATATTCATTCACCAACATTTATTTAGCACTTACTGTGTGCCAAGCATACTGTGAGGTACTAACTAGAGATATACAAATGAATGAGGCATAGATAATTTACAATTTAGAATGATTAATGCTTTGGGATCTTATTTCCTCTCTTCATGCTTAGCCAGCTTTCATTACTAGGAGAGTCGACTGAAACAACGTACTTGTCCTAATGTAGACATATTTCTGTACTTCCTTTAGGGCTGACTTCACCTTTAAAAAAAAATCCAGATGAATTTTTTTTTCATCTTTCCAAAATAGCAAAAGCTTTCTCTCATCTATTCCCAGGTTGCTGCCAGGTTATGACCTCTCATCGCCTGGCAGAGACCCCTGATGAGGGCTGAATTGGCTATGTCTCATTCCAATGAATAATGGGCCTCGTCACCCCTCAGTGCCCTCCAGATTTACTCACAGGTCCCTGGGGACATTGCCAGCAAACAAATTCCCTGACCTGCTGCTGCAGGATCCTTTTCTTCCACTAAAGCCCTTCTTGGAGCTCTTTGCCGACTCCTTAGCTGTAATGTCTCAGCCTTGACCAATCTGGATGTCAACCCCAAATGCCCTCAGTCCCCCAGATGCATGCCTGCACCAGCTGGATATCTAGATGCTTTGGTCTGCTGTAGGTAGAGTCAGTACCTCGTAAGTCTCCCCTTTTCGTATCAGTGTGTGCTCAGTCTATGATATATTTGTTTGTTAACCTGCGAGAACAGGTTCAATACCTACACGGGCTGTCTATTTGCTTTGACTTATGCTCAACTGAGGCGAATATGTCTCCATATCTGCAATGTGATTGGCTCAGCCTTCTTGGTGTCTCTGAAAACACAGCTGGTCAGTTTGACCCTGAGCTACTGCTCTGCTTCTAGATATAGTTTTGGGTTGGATGTGAAATGGGAGAGAAAGTGAATAAATGATGACAGCTTGGCTGATAGATGGCTTTCTCCTTGTCTCTGGTAGTCTCAGTAGCTAGGTGAAGATCTGTTGGTGCCAAATTCTGCCACTGCTAGTGGCAGGCCCCTTACAACTAAGTGTTTTATCCTATTACTTTGGAAGAATACTTCAGAGTAGAAGCTAACTGAATAAACCAGAGGTACCCAAAAGAAAGCACATCAGGTATCATGTTCGGTTTCTTAGTTGTTCTGTGGTGTACCATGCTACCTTCCAGATGATCCTAGAGTGATTTTTGCCTTTCAGCGCAGTAGAATCAGAGACATGCCCATCACCTGTTACCTCTAATCGCTTCAGACAGTTCAAGCTTCTGTAATGCCCCAGTGTTTCAATTTAACATTTACTATTGTGTGCCTTGTGTAAATAGGTGCATTTGAAGTGTAAGCCTGTTATGATGGGGGGCTGACAATATGGAGAAAGAGGAGGAAGATTTTTACCAAAATTTTCAGTGGCCAAATGCCAGCTTCATATTTGGTACTCATCCTCCTGGGTACCCTCAGGGCACCAGCTTCCATTCATTTTCTTCCACTCCAAGCCCAGAAGCCCATGTTAGCAGTGACTACAGACTGGATATTATCTAAACTCTCAGTGAATCACAGCTGACAGTGCTGCTATTTCTAAGCCGCAGAATCACTCTTTGAACAAAATGCAAGCGCTGTGTCTTTTCAACCTGTTCTTCAACAGTGGAAGCAGCAGGATTCCTGCACTGTATAATAACTGTCAGAAACAATTTCTGCTCTGTAAGTGAGGTGAAGCAAAATGTCAAAATATTTGAATACATTTCATTGAGGATATCTTCTTTTAAATTAGTGAAGGCTAGAGAAGAAGAATCCCATTCTCTAGCATAATAAATATGCATGGGATCGAGGAGCCACGTGCATTCTAATAAAGCCGAGTCCTGCCTTGTTAATGCATTATAGGTCCCCAACAATAAAACACAATAATTACTAGTTAAAGAGATGCCAGTGTTGGCCTTTTACCAACACCCCTGAACATATAATTCATAATAGATTTAGTAAGGCTGAAGTCAGCCTGTTAATTAACCTATTTTCTGCAATGACTGGGATGGAGGCAGCAGTCATATAATCCAACAAGGCACCCTCCCAAATGTGCACATCTCATCATTGGTTGGACTCTAGAGTAGAACCCATGGGCCTCGCCACAGAACCCTTGTTTGTGTTAATACAAATGAGAAAGTTTGAGGAGAAATGGTAAAGGAGTGTCTTATTGTGCTACTACCACATATTAATATAAAAAAAGAAATTGCAGGGAGATGTATGCACTGACTGGTGGAGTTAGGGGATTTTTTTAAGCCAACGGCTTGGGCAAAGAAAGCTGAGGAGGGACACTGAGAGTCCTAGGGCATTGGATCAGGATGATGGACTGAGCACATGTGCCCTACCTCCCTTTTTGCTCAAAACCCATTAAAATGACAGAAAAGAAATAAACATGTCACAGTGCCGGTAAACAGGAAAGGGTATCATTTTCTGCCAGAAATTGAGAAATTCCTGGACTATAGAAAGTAGAAAGATAGGATTGGCAAGCGCAGAGATCACCACAGTCTAACATAAACCAAGAAGAAAACCACTCTGAACTTACATTTCTCTGGATTTGCTATTACCACCCAGTAAACTGACAGGAAGAAGAAAAAGAGGTAGTGGGACAATAATCAGGAATATTTTTTAGCCTGCTTTAGAACACTTCGGCTAGCTCTCCCACTCCTGATTCTCTCACACTGAACAAAAAGGTGGCAGAGGGACTTGCCACCAAGCTAAACGTGAGTAACTGCACTCTGAGGAAAGTGAAGATGCTGCCCTAGGAGTGCTCTAGGTGAGGTAGGGCCTGACCAAACACTAAATCTATGCTAAATCTCCACAACAGATGTAGGGTGAGAGGCAAAAACCCTGACGTCCTTGAATAAGGAATATGCTTACCTTACCAATGGAGAGGAGGGGTTTGGAGGATGTGGGTATAAAGCAGGCTGGCTGGGGACTCCCCTTCCCCTTCCAGGCAGAGGAGAGGCATGATGGAGAAACAGAGGAAACCCACTGTAGTTCTATACATTAATCAACCTAGTTCATTATTCATAAAATGAATAGACAACAAAGGATCACCAGACATTGGATAAAAACTAACAGTGTGAAAGAGAGGAACCAAGTGAACTAACAGAATGGTTGGTAACAGAGATAATTCAAAGAACTGAAGAAAACATTAAATCAGTCCTAATTAGTATCATTGATAAAATTCAAAAGACTATTGACCTATAAATGTAGAACATACTGCTGTGAGCAGCAATCAGAAAATGAATTATTGGAAATTAAAATTTTGATCACTAAGATTAAAAAGTAATGAAGGTAAATAATAGAAAAGACATAGATAGAAATAGATTACTAACCTGGTAAATAAAAGTGAGGAAACACCTTAGAACATAAAGGGATAAAGAGATAAAAAATAATTCTGAGAACTGAATTTAAACATACAGAGGGTCGATACCTAAGGTCCAACATCCATCTAATTGGGTTTTTTATAGTAGAGAGTCAGAGAGACGTAAAGAAATAATAAAATTCAGAAAAAAATTTCCCCTAATGTAAAGCTCAAAGTTTCAGATTGAACGGGTCGATTGAATGGGGAGGAAAGTGAATGAGAAAAGGTCCATTGATCATATCCTAATGAAATATCTGAGCAAAGATATTTCAACATTAAGACAGTTGTTAATGAAGTTTACTGCTTTAATAGTTTAAAAGCTAAAAGCTATCTTAGTAGAATATGTTTGCGCACACTCACCATTACTATTTACATTATACTGAGTGAATAAGATAAGTAATTACTACATATAAATGTTGGTAACTAAACTTCAGAAGGGTTCAACTTTACTGTTAATAGGAAAAAGCAAATTAAAATAACACAGTATGGATATGTGCTCTTCAGAGAGCTTTTGAAAGTTTGAGGAAGGAGAACTAGGCAGTTTCAAACATTGTTGTGGGAAGTATAAAATCGAAAAGTTTTTAGAAAGGAGAACTTGGTATATTTATCTAAACCTAAAATTCAGAGATTTTTAGAGATAAAGTATCCTTTTAGGTATCAATTGCAGGGAAATACCATGGGCGTGCATGAAATTTTATGTGGAGAATATTCATTGTCATATTATTTATAAAAGTGAAAAAAGGAAAGAGCAGTAGCAACCCGAATGTTAAAAACAGAAAAATGGGTAAGAGAAAGGAAGATGCATTCATACTGTGAAATAAGATATAGTTCTTTAAAAAAAATTCAAATGCAGTTTTTTGAAATCCTTAGGAGGAAAACAGTGTGACGTTTGGAAAGGAGGTAGAGAAAGACCTGAGTGGTGGGTTTGACAGCTTGCCCTCTGTCTCCTGTGTGTGCCTACTGTTCATGTGCCCAACTGCAGAGACCCATCACCACAACAAGCCAGCATCATGCTTTACTCCACCATAGCCAGCTTGTTTCTCTAACATCTGGAAACAGACAGAGACCCCATAACATTCGTGACAACATTCTTTTTCTGATGCAATTTTTCTTTGTAATGCATTCTCCTAATCCAAAAATGTAGAGAAGGAAGCTTCTCCCCAACCCCAATAATTTCTGTTTCTCAGAGAAACTGAAGCTAATAGAATTGAGAGTCATTGAAATTTTCTGTAGAAAATTTTCATTTTAAGGATTTATATTAAAAATCAATCCAGTACCTTTGTATCTTGTATGGACATTACTGCTGAAAGTCAAGAGGGCATATAACAGGCGTGACTTGGGCAGTTGCAAATAAGGTTGTATAAGAATAAAATTCTCTTTGTTTTGCTAACAGAAGCTAAACTTTCTTTATCTGCTTCCTCTCCTGCTTGCTCTCAGAAAATTTCATGCTGTTATAGCTGGACACCTCTGTATTAAAATTTAGTATTTTTTTGATAAATAGTCGATCTGGTCTAGAAAATCTTTCCATTCTAGTACAAGTATTATTGCAAGTGTTATTACAAATCAAATTCAGAGCTGAACTTCTGAGTTTCCTCTCCCTTAGAGACCCAATGGGTCTGGAACCCCACCTCAAAGTGAGGGTGGATGGGGAAGGAGGGTGGTTGCAATGAGATGATCTCCTTTCCCAGCTATGTCTGCTCTGCACAGCTGTACAGCACATGAGATGTCCTCTAGGCATTGTGCCCAGCTTCTTAGCATAAGCAATCCCAAGGAGGCATAGACAGTTCTTTCTGCCTCCTCCAGCAAGGTCCACTGGTAACTTCTGCTGGTAGGGTCTCCACATTGACACTGGGTGGTTTTGGTGTAGCCCTCTGTCTCCTTGTTTGTGCTCCATGCTAATTCCGGTGACACACTCCACCACAAGTTTACCTGTCTGGGAGAATTCAGGAGCAGTCTTTGATCAGGCCCTCTCAGGTAAGCCAGTTCATGTCCCTGTTTTCCTCTTACTCTGAAAACAGCAGATGTGTTGCAGGTTTTGCCAGAGAGCAACCACCAAATGAGATGAAGAATCCATTTTCTTTATTCAAAATCACCCCAAATCTTCAGAAGAAACTCTCTTGGATACATCCCCCTTTCATGTAGCCTCTCCATCCCCCATCCCCCACTTCAAAGCTCCTTTGAAGAAGGGATAACACACGCTATTCTTACCTTCCTTCTCAAATTGAGTCCCCATGTTCTCTGGCTCTCTCACACCATCATGGCAGCCTAGGTGGTGGGAATGCTGCTTGAGAGTGTGCTTGCTTGAACTGAGAATCTGAGGAAGGAAACATCATTTATTTTTCAGTTGTGAACCATCTCCACAGTGATCTATGCACTTTCTGTTTTAAAACCCCAGATGGAGGAAGGTCCTGTTGGCATCTAGAACAACAGGATAGGGCACCCTTAGTTAGTTATTTATATCATCTCTGCCAAGAAGTAGTACTAAGAAGAATTCAGTAAATGAGAATTTAGGAAAGAAAATTGAGAAATATAGTGATCAGTCTACATTGTAAGTGTTGTTCTTCAGTAAAAATCTACAGGGATCTATTTTAGCAAGTTCCCTAGATGATTCCCTAGGGAATCAGATTTGAGATGACTCTTCCATTGGTATGGTTTCCCTTTTTAGTGGAACAATAAGAGATGGAACGGTGGGTGTACAGTATCAGTTCTGGGGCATTTTTTGAGCATTTGGGTGGCTGCTTGCTCAGATTCAGACAAGAAGACAGGAAAGGATGCCCAGAGAAAGCTCAGACAAGAGATGATGAGGCCAGCCGTTGTCTGAACCACTTTTCAATTCCTTTGTATTTACTGTACTTACTGAAATTGGGTTATGGGAAAGTCTCTAGTATCTTTATGAGCCCACTTTCCTCATTTTATTTTAGTTAGAATGAGTGATCCTTAATCTCTCCAGAAGGGTGAAAGTTAGGTTTTGGGAGGGGGAGTGAAAAGAATCTTAGATTTTACAATGGCTTGTGGCACAATGCTAGTCAACAAAAATTTTTAAAATTTATATTGATTTAATCCATGTAAAATGCAGTTTATAAAGGGAAAGGACAAGTACCTTTGTGTAGAATGTATAGACACAGTATCACACTATGGGCCCACATGCGGGGCAAACAAACACTTATTCCTTAGTATTTAATTACTCTCATTAAGGAGAAATTTAATTTACATTTTAATCCATTAATTAATTAAAATTATTTAATTTAAATTCATTGATTAAAATAAAAATTTTCTCCCTAGGGGACTGGTAATGAAAATACAGATTGAGAAACATCTGACAGAATCTGACTGAGGCATAAACATTTTTCCTTGAATGTTTCCAAGACAAAAAGAAAAATGACACACAAAAGAGAGAAACAAAGCAATTATTTTCCTCAAAGTTCCCAAGTCTATCATAGTATCTACAAAAGTGAATATTAAATTCTGCAAACATAGTCTATTCTTAGTGTACAGGAAACAATCCACATTTTTAACATCCTGTAAGAGAAAGAATGTAGAATTGTTTTATGTCTAATAATCAAGGAAACATGTTGCATAGGCTTGTTACCCTTGCATTGATCTCCATTTCTGTTTTGCACCTAACATATCAGAAGAGAAGCTTATATGAGAAGAAATAAAAGTTCGTTACAAAAATCATAAGCCAATTACATAATTGTTTTATGCCTTCTTTTGGGTTGGGAAAGTAATATTCTTACTACCAATATTGATAAAGCTTTAGAAAAAGGGACTTATTTCTCCCTATGTTATCACTATTTTTCTACGTCACCCTCCTCTGAACTCTGAAAAAAATTATCTGCAGAAGTTAGGCTAATGTGTGTGTTGATTTTAGCTACCATAGCCTTTTAGAAAACTAAACTGAATGGATATGACCTATGAAGAAGGCAAAGGAAAATTCATACAGTTGGAAACTCTCTTCTTAGGAGGCTGCCTATGAGAATCATTTGAATTGAAAAGCAGACCGGAAAAAAAAAAAAAAAAGCTATTCTTGTGCCTCATTAAAAGTCTCCACCACTTGGAGGAATTTTGGTCCTACCTACTTCTTTATAATCTTAATCATCTTATTATTGTGCTATTAAAACTGTTAACCTCTTATTCATTTCAATAGCCGTAGAACCTCTTTGATGATATAAATGAGACTCTACTTAGATCCTCACACATGTCTGGGCAATTTTAATTCCAAAGTATTGTGTGGCCTCTTGGCTAATTGGATAAGAGGCTCTTTTCTCTTTCACTCACCTTTTTCAAAATTGCCTTGAGTTCTGAGAGCAGTATAAATTATCTTTTAAGTTGCCTTGTTCACTCCTCCTGAAATTAACCATAAATATTTACTTAAAAGAAAACTGGAATATGGAATACTTTAGATTTTGTAGGAGACAGTAGGAACACTGACAATGTGTAGATGTCTCTATTGATTGGCTCACTCCATTTATCCAAAATAAAAATACCTAATTTTCCTTTAAAATTTCTACTTTTGTAACCATAGAGCCTCGTCAAGGAAAAACAAAACAAAAACCCTTCTACTTCATCATAGGGAAAAGTCTGACTCCTGTGTGTACTCCTCTGCATTAGGTAACTTAAATGTCACAGATATTTATTTATATATCAACAGGAAATGTTGTCGGCTTAGGACAAAAAAAGTGTGATTCAATAACAGAAGAGATAAGAATATTAAATATTTAGGGTCTTTCACTGACATTGCAGATCAATGATCGCAAGTGTTATTGATCACCTATGCCATTGGTAGGTATAATTTTTATTCATCATAAAAGTCCTTTCTCAATAAGACAACATAAAAATGGAGGTGACAGCTCATACCCAGCTGACTGAAAAAGGTCTGTTTTAGATGCAAGTAACACAAAACTCCGAAGTGGGAGAGGGATATATTGGCATGTGTAAAGCCCAGGGCTGAGGTGGCTTTCAGGGACAACTGGACAATGTTTCCAGGTGGAAGCTTCTGCTTGTCACTCAGCTGGGCTCGACTCTCCTCTGTGAGTTGGCCTCTTTTTCAGGCTCTATTCTGTGGCAAGAAGACTGGTGAAAAGATTTGGAATCATGCCTGCCTACACCTGTTGCTTCCTGCTTCTCCTTGACCTAACTTGTAACTTAATATCATGCCTGCTCAGAAATATGTAACTTCCAGTTCTGCTTAGCTGGAATCCTGGACTATTTATTTTATTGTTTTCCTAAGACATCAATATGACATTCTATAAGCACCAAACACATGGTGGTTTTATTTTTTACGGATCAGTGGTTCTTGATCCTAGCTGCATAATTGAATACCCAAGGAGCATTTTAAAAATACCATTGCCAGGGCCCTCTCCAGAGTGAATAAATAAGAATGTCTAGGAATGGGGTCCAGGCACTGGTATATTTAAAAGCTCCCTAGTAATTCTAATGCGCAGTATTAGTTAGTGGTATGCTGATAAATGTTTAGCGACTATTAATAGCTCTCTGGGATGGAGAAGTGGGAAGGAGGAAGCCCTGATTTGTAGTGTTTGCAGATTTCCATGGTGTAAATACCCCCGCCATGGCCCATTCAAGTTATGAACGTGACATCAGAGAATGTGGAGGTGGAAAGAGATGTGCACAACTAGCTCTGGTGAGCTGGTGTGACCTGTCTCTGCAACACACTACATACCGGTAGAGCAATGGGTTTGGATGATTAATAGATACTTTTTGGCAACAATTAACACTATTGACTAATCCTGCTTTTCCAAAAAGCTTTCTCCCCTTGGTTTCCATGATGCATTTCTCTGTTTCTCCTATCTCTCTGGATGCTCTTTCACCAGTTTCCTTTTCAGTCTTATCTTCTTTTAGCCAAACTTTACCTGTTGGAGCTCCTCAATACTTGTTCGTAAGTTCTATTGTCGTTTACACTAAATTCTCTCTTACAAGGTCTCTTTCCTGCCCTTGCCACTATTATTCATATAATTAATGTGTCTGAACATCACACTTTCAGCAATGACCTCTCTCCTGGGCAGACCCCAATATCCAACTGCCTATTCCACATCTCCATGTGGGTGTCTCATACATATCTCAAATTCAAAGTTATGAAAATGGAACCTATGGTTCTTTCTCTGTCATCCTAAATGTCATTTTTTCTCTAACACTCTGTAGCTGAGTGAATGGCACCACTATTCTGAACAAGCCAGAATCCAGGGAGTCTCTCTTGATACCTGCTCACTTTTATACTCTCATATCAAACAATTACTACATCCCACTGATCTTTAACCTCCTTAAGTAGCTCTTGAAACCATCCACTTCTCCCTGTGATTAGTGCTGAAACTGATACATATGGGCAGAGAGGCTAAGTGCCCAGAGAGGTGCATATGAGCTGCCACTTGAAGGGTGAGTAGGAAAATGTTGAGGAAGGTGATCTGGGCAGAGAAAGCAGCATACTCACCTCTAACCACAACCGACTCCCAGATGCCATTCTTGACATCTCTGCCCGCTTGTCAAGGTATCTCAAGATTAACACAGATAAAATAGCACCTTGATTCTTCCTACCTGTCTATATTTTGAATCCATCTTCCTTATCTCAAGAAATGGCCAACTCTCCATTGACTAGTTGCTAACTGCAAACACCTAGGCATCATCATTTTTCTTTTTCTGTTTCTTACGTGCACAACCAGTTCCTTGGTGAGTTTTATCCACTCTACCTAAAAATATATCCTGAATCTGCTCACTTCCCCTTGTCTTCACTGCTACTACCCTTGCCCAGGCAATCTGCATATCATGTTTGGCTCACAGCGTTACCCTCCTAAGAAGCCTTCTTAAAATCCTTTTTCAGTATAGCAATAATGATCTTTATAAAAATAATCAGATCATAGTTCTCCCTTTCTTAACGTCTTCCAATTGCTTCCCATTACACTTAGAATAAATTCTAACTCCTTGCTCCGGCCTGTAAGTCTCAACATGAACTGTACTTTGACCACATTTCGTACTGTGTCCACCACCAGCCTCATTCTGTATCTCCACCTGCACTGGTTTTCTTTCTGTTTTACAAACACACTAAGCTGACTTCCGTCCCCCTCAGTAGGCCCCCTTCTACCAAGTCTAGGAACTTTCACACTTGCTGTTCCTCTCCTGTAATGATCTGACTCCAAATCTTCAGCTCTTCAGGAAGGCTTCCCTATCCATATAGACTTAAGCAGCACCAGCCCACCTACCCCTCCTACTGGCCACCACATCACTCTGATCCATTTTCTTTATAGCATTTCTCATTATCTGAAAACTTATTCATTTATCTGTTGACTTCCCAATCCACCCCCAACTACAATAAACTAAAATAAATTTCCATGAGGATAGGAATCTTGTCTATATTATTCATTCAAATCTCCTAGCATTTAGGACAGTGTCTTCAGTGTAGTATGTGCTCAATAAATACTACTGTTGACAACTATTTACTGTTGAAAATATTTTCAAAGACTAGTCTTCCCTGAACAAGGATAAAGAAGCTATTTACACATGTCTTATTCAAATGACTTATGTGACCTCAGGCAATCAATTATATCTCTTTGTTACTTGGTTCCTTACTCTGAAAAATGCAGATAATAATATTTCCTATATATTTGTTGATATGAAGAGTTTAAAAATATTTGAGAATACAAAGTATTTTTGTAACATAAATATTAATATATGATAAATAAATATGTGTAAAGGACATAAAATTTTATTAGCACATGATTATCTACATCCCCTCCCTACCAGCTTCTAAGGAGCCAAAAACTTGGCCTGATCATACAAATTAGAGTAAGAAGTGAGGAGGAAATTAATGAAAATAGGAGGTTAATGGGATTTATATTGCAGATGGAGACTTACTCATTGAAAAGAAAAAAGGCCAGAAGAAGAAAGTGAAAAGAAAAATATGACCTGGAAAGATTGTTCTGGATGAATTGGAGAGCAGGGTTTGGAGAGCTCAGGATAGGGAAGGAGCATTAGGATCAGCTCTGGCAAGAAGGATCTGTGTGTGCAATGGCAGGGGCAGGGGTGTGGATAGGGAAAGAGGATTTCAAAAAGATTTGCTGCGGTTTGTGAATCCTTTTCTGGCATTTCCAAGAGATGACAGTAAAGACTTAATTTGTTTTTCAATTAGTTTTTTGGCTGACAGTTTGCTTTCTTTATTGCAAACCCATAGCCCCTTTCTGGGGCTGGCCTCAGGGAGAGAGCAGGCAGGGCTGGCTTTGTGTAAGTGCCACCAGGCAATGCCTGACCATCTTCCATATTACACCTGCCATAGACTTAAATGAGGCATGGTGTGTCAAATGCAGCAACGTACATGCTGGAAGCCTGGGAAGACAGAGTCAAAGACCCAAATAAGTGAGGTGCTTCAGTGTGGAAGGCACTGGGCTAAGAGTCTGAAGAATTTTATTAAGTTGCCCAAGGTCATACAGCTGAGCTGAAATTTACTGGGCTCTATCTTGTTCCAGAAAAGTCTTATGACAAAGTGCCTTCCAGCTCTGATTAGGTGAAAGAACCTAGTTCTTGGCACTAGAAAGTGGGGTGACGGATCTGTCTTTGACTCTCACCAGCCACATGACTTTGGGAACATCATAAAACCTTGTTCTCACTTCCAAAAGGAAAGGCAGATGAGTGGCTTCTAGACACCAGTCTGAAAGCCAGCGTCAGTCTGCAAGGAAGTTCTCATTGGTCAGTGGCAAATATTTTAAAAAAAGATAATGTTACATCTAACATTATTATATATTTGTTACTGGAAGAGAGCTAAGTGGGCTTTCTTGGAAATGGCTGTTCTACTTTTGATTGTAAAAATAACCTTTATTTTATGATATCATGGTGATGCAGATAAGCAGTTACTTTTGAAGAAAAAATTGTCTTGGCTTATTATAAAAAGTTCACAACCCTTGTTGATCCACCAAAATTGATGAATTCATTGAATTAGATTATTTCTAATGTCCCTTCTATTTTTGAAAATTTTGACTGGAGAGGAAAGTTACAAAGTCAAATGCTCAAAGATGTCAAATGCTCAAGTATGTAAATATTGAATAAGGCTGGGTGTAGAACAACAGATGCTAAGCTGTTTATAACAAGCCAGTTGCAACATTTACTGGTTGCACTGCCTTTTATAAAACACTGCTGATCTCAAACAAATAATAGCCAAATAAAGGTATAGGCGGCTAATATGTGACTACTGGCCACCGCTTTGCAAACCCTGCTCAATTAATTTCTTACAGTTCTAATAGTCTGAATCTTGTTTTGAATCCCCCACCAAAATATGTAAGCACATTATTATTTATATAATTTCATTCAATGGTTAGCATGGTGATAAAATAATATTATGTTGTGACCTGTAAGTGTTTCACATCATTACAGAGATTGTTTGACAAGAACATGTCTTTATTAAATGCTATCAAAATGTAGGCTTTTTGCTTGGGTAAAAAAATGTGGACTCAGGACCTTTTCAGAATATTTAAAGAAAACCTATGCTGAACTTATATGTTGACTATGTCATAGCATACGATTGAACAGCAGAACTTCTATTAGGTCTCATTCTTTAAATTTATTTTTTATTGTTACTTCTTGACTATGGTGCTAGCATTCCCACAATATTAATGAAATAAGCAGTTTGGTTGTCAGCTATATTACAAAATCTCAAATGCAAGAATCAAAGCTAATGGAACAATTTTCCAATTTCAGCAATAGCATGGTAGGCCTTTTAACATTTTCCAAAAGTTCTAGTTTTGAGGATTTTCAACTTTATGAACTTTATTGGAAAGTATCCTCTTTCTGTAATATAACTTTAATCCATCTTCCTTTTGCAGGGGGAAAGAAAAGAATCAGCCACAAAAGAAATTATCTCCTGAAGGTATGTAGAGTGAGAAGACACACCATCAATCTACCTAAATCTTTGTTTTGATTTATGATTGTCGATGGGGCTACAAAAGGGAACTTCCAGACATGATAAGCATCCGGCCCCTTTGGTGATGGTTACCACAAAAGTCCAGTAAGGGGGGAAAAGTGTGATGGGTTTGAGTATGATTTGAAGTAACACTGAGAATCAAGAACAGGAAGCTCGGAGAGATAAATGACTCCAGCTCCCTTGTTTTGAGGTGCAGCCCTCATTAAAGAGGGGACCACAGGAGGTTCCACAGCTGGCCAGTGGCAGAGCCAATATGAAAGCACACATCTCCTCTTTCTATTACTTCAGACGAATCACTACACAACAGTAGTCCTTAACCATTTTTGCAAGCCCCAGCCTCTTAGTCCCTTGGTCCTGTGCCCTTTGATCCATCTGTTAAAGTATGAGCTTCTAAGAGAAGTCCGTGCAGCCATGTCAGTCTCTCCTCCTTGCTTGTACATTGCCACCGTGTGCCATGGTACCTGGTGAATTATGTTTATTTTGGGATTCTCAGTTTTGAACCAAATTTCCTTTTGGTGTCTCAAGTGTAGAGAACCTTCCTGACTTTTTCCTGAACTTTCAGAAGCCAAAGGTGTTGAAACCTAAGGCTACATTTCCCAAAGTAAGATCCTTACAACAACAAAGTTCCATGAGATAATTCCATGAGCTTCTGTTGTTGTGGAGGGATAAGTAAAAAAAGGATTCCATGATCAAATAGATTGAAGAAATGCTCATTCAAATAATTGCAGACACTTTTCGTAAAAGACTTCTCAGAGCATGAAATTTCAAGATGGTGCTATAGTAGGGCTTTGGGCACCTATGTTACTTTGTAAACATTTTTTTATTCAAGGAGCATCTCAAAGGACTATGTTTTAAGGAATTTACTTGGGAAAATTCTAGTCTTATGACAATGACAGGTAAATGTTAGTGCATAGAGAAGAACCGGAGAAGCTTAACAAATATTCAGATTTTAGGAGTCATCTTCCTAAACAGTGAGTGATTCAACAGGTCTTTCAGGGAACCTAGGAATCTGAATTTTAAAAAGCATCCTAGAACAGTGATTCTCAAAATTTAATTTGAATAGGAATTACCTGGGATTTTGTTAAAATACACATTCTGATTCCATAGACCTGTGGTGGGCTCTAGATCTTGCATTTCTAACACTTTGCAGGTGAAGCTGTTGCTGTGGTTCTGAAGCCCACATACTGATGGCCTCAATGATTCTGACCATCCACTGTTCTTCTCTTCTGTTATCATCACAAATGTCAATGTCTTCCAAGGTTTCTGTCACTTTCAATTTATGAATGAATATTGCCTTATTGGTTATAATTAATTTCAGAGTAATAATTTCCTTCATTGCTTATTCTACCATCTGAGAGGTGGGACAGTTAGCAAACATGTCAAGATTTATCAAAAGCTTTTGTTCAGATAGTTGCAGTATTCATAACTCACTACTCTGTCACTAATCTGCGCCAGTTTTGGAGCCAGATCAGATACTATTATTCTAGCCTCCAGTGTCACTGAGCTGTTTTTTGCTTCCTTTTTTGCTGGGGCAGTATTAGCATTACTATTAGCCAGGGTTCTCCAGAGAAACAGAACTAATAGGATACATTATCTATCCATCTATTTATCATTGTATAGTTATATATATTTATTATGGGAATTGGCTTACTTGATAAGGAAGGCTGAAAAGTCCCACTATCTGCCATCTGCAAGCTGGAGAACCAGGAAAACTAATGATATAATCAGTCTGGGTCCAAAGACCTGAGAATGGGGGCGATGGGGGCTGAAGGTATAAGTCCTGGTCTGTGTCTGAAGGTCAAGAATCAGGAGTGCTGATGTCCAAGGGCAGAAGAAGATGAATGTTCCGGCTCACATTGAGAGAGTGAATTTGTCCTTCTTCCTCCTTTTTGTCCTTTTTGGGCCGTCCATGGATTAGATGATGCCCACATGTATTGGTGAGGGCATCTTCTTTACTCAGTCTCCTGATCCAAATGCTAATTTCTTATAGAGACACCCTCACAGACACACCCAGAAATCATATTCTACCAGGTGTCTGTGCATCCCTTAGCCCAGACAAGTTGACACATCAAATTAACCATCACACTGTTATCATACATTTGACTTTCACTTATGTTATAAGCCCCATAATCTATTAAGCCTATCCAATGTTTGTTTTTTAATTTTTTAAAATTTCAGATATTGAATTATTCAGGTCTAGGAATTTCCCTTTGGGCTTTAAAATAGTTTTATTGTTTTCCTGAAATATACCTTGTCTTTATCCATTATATCTATCTTTGCCTGTGTATTTAGTATATTCATAATAGTTGTTTTAAAGACTTCTGCTAATTCTAATATCTATTTTTATTGAATGCGTTTTCTTTTATTATGGTTCATATCTTTCTGCTTATTCTCAGGTCTCATGATTTTGTTCTGTACTTTGAACACTGTGTAATAAACAGTGGAGACTGAGGAAAAATGTTTTGTTTCATTTAACTTATTCCCCAGAACATCCAAACCCTTTGATCTCTGGTGGTTAGGCTAGGGCCAGTTCATTCTGGTTTCTCCTACAGCAGAGTTGAGCTGGAGTCAGGCTGCAACTTTGATTAGATTAAGATCATCTGTGATTAACCCAACCCCCAAACTCCTGTGCCAGTCAAAATTTTGGCTTTGATCTTGTTGGTATTTAAGCTGGGAGGGGGTTGGGCTACAGTTTCAGATGGTTTTGGTTGACTTTTGGATTCATCTTTGAAGAGCTCAAGAATTGAAGTGAAAGATTATGTGATTTCTTTCTAGTTTCTAGTCTCTTCTTCATTAAATTTCTTTGCAAAATTCGGAATAGGGTTAGGAATGGGAAGGGAAGAATTTTCAGGCAGTTTGCATTTGATTTGAGTCTCTTCCAGATCCTAACCCATTCTGTCAGCCCAAACTGTCTTTGTCCCTACAAAGTCTCTCCATCTATGGCCACCTCTCCATCTATTCCCCATAGATCAGGCAGCTGCCCCTGGAAATGTCCTCACCTATGAAGTGTTTGTTTCTCTGGAATTCAGTTAATCAAAGCTTCCTTGTGTCCTCTGTTCTTTGCTATCCCCAATGACAAGTATAATTTTTAATTTTTCCAAGTTTTATTGTTATTATTGTTGTTACAATAACAGAGGTTCTTTTTTTTACTTCTCTTTTCATCCTGAACATTTTAAGTAATCACAAAACAAATACTACCCCCATATTTTATTTAAAATAGGTAAACCTAAAACACATTTAATTGTAAAATAAATAATTCTTACTAGCAAATTTTTGGATAAACTCCTATTACTTTGCACTGGCTGATAGTTATATCTAATTTAGCTTGATTTCTAGTTCACAATTGAAACTCTTCTTGAGGCATATGAAGCCTTCTCAGTCTACATTGGATGTCCAGGATCACTGTTGATTTTGTGTTTGATAAGTACTCTAGTTGGAGTAATCTCTGTGACTGCCTTCTTAAACAGCTTTTCAAGGAAAGAATTCCCTTGGGTTTTGTTTCCCCTTTATCATTGTTTCTTTGCTTTTCATATGTAACAGAAGTAATCATACTGAAGATAGAACCTCACCCCAACACCATCTCCCATTACTATTAGAAGGCTGTCATTTCTTCTTGACTTTTGGAGAAAAAGATAAACATTTCTCTTCCCATAACCTTTCCAGCTGGAAATGACTACTATTAATGTCATTAAAATGCATTTATAATTGCTCTCTTGACAGCTCTTTAGCAATGATTTGAGGTCAGCTTCAAATTCACAACTTCCATGGCTATTCTCTGAAAGAATTTAGAACTCTATTAAAGTATACATTGAATAAAATTTAAGCCTATTTTTACAAAGTTAATTTAAAATAGCTTTATGATATTGCCATTTGAATTATAGTCATCATTGTTATCTTACATTTAAATTGACTATTTATGTTAATATCATTCAATTTTCTGCATAATAGGAAAAGAAATTTAAAATGGAAATCAAACCCAGGAATATACATTAATGATAGTTGCTGCAAACAGCAAATTCTCTTGAGTTCTCACTGACCATGAGACAGAGATCGGGGCTTCTCTTCCTTTTCTTCCCATCTTTAGTTCTCTTCTGGTTGTTGAATAGCACTTACAATAACCGCTCCTTCATTTTTCCACCATCTGTGTTTCATTGTGGGCCAAGGAAGAGGTAAAGAGAAAGGGGACTAAGACAGAGGGGAACAAGAGTTTACTGGCTGCACAGTATGTGGAATCAGGGACTGATTAGCAAGATTACCTTTCTCTCTTTTATCTTCTCCTCTATTTTCCCCATCCAAATATTTCTTGTCCCTTGTATTTTTCATACTCACTGCCTTGATTATATATATATTAATACTTTCTATGGCTTTCTTCCTTGGCAGGGTCATCCTTTTTGTCTACTGTGAATTTGTCATGTATTGAGGCAAGATCCTGGTAGAGAAGGAATAATTAGTAATTATTCTCTATTAGCACTAGTGGGTATGTCCCCTTTAACTATTAGAAATTTCATTAAGCAATTAGTAACTGGTGAAAGAGTAAACTATTAAAAGAAGCCAGAAGTAACAGTGGCTTAAATAAAGCAGAAATTTATTTCTCTTATGTCCAAAAGAAGTCTGGAAGTAGGCAGCTGACTTCTGGTATGAAAGGTCCATGGTTATTAGACACCAGGCTTCACTCACCTTTTTGTCCTGCTATCCTATGGCATAACTTCCAAGTGCAAGATTACCTCATAGTCCAAGAGGGCTGCTGAGATGCCAGCCATCAAATATTAGAAATTAAAAAAGGGAAAGAACAAAAGGAATTTTCATGCCAGCTAAGTAAACTCTCATTAAGCTGGAAGTTCCACAGAACATTTTGAATTCCATTGACCAGAATGTAGGTATATTCCCACACTGAGCTGCAAAAATGGTTGGAAAATATAGTCTTCTATCTGGTCATAATGCTGTCCTCTGTTATTAAGGAAGAAGAGAGAATGGATAGTGGGAAAAAGTTTGCAATCTCTGCAACCATCTACCCAAACCTAAAAGTAGAAGATGGTCTTTTGGGTCATTTTAGATATCAGTTGAAATTACACAACATTTGAAACATAGGAAAATATGCAACATTTGTTTCTTCCATTTGAAAATATCTGAAGACAGATGATGAAACTACCAGGGAATGTCTAGAGAAGAGTAAATGGGAGGTAGGGAATGTAGAAAGCATAATTTCTGAGTAATAATAATTTTTAGCTGTTATCAACTACATAAAAACTGTTGTCTAAAACTATTATCAAAAAGACAAAAGATAGCAAGTGTCGGCAAGGATGCAGAGAAAAGGGAACCCTTGTACCCTGCTGGTGGGAATGTAAATTCCAGCTATCATGGGAAACAGTATGAAGGTTTCTCAAAAAATTGAAAATGGAACTAACATATGATCCAGCAATCCCATTTCTGGATATTCTTCTAAAGGAAATGAAATCAGCATCTTATAGGCATACCTTCACTCCCATGTTCTTTGCAGCATTATTCACAATAGCCAAGATATAGAAACAACTTAAGTGAACATCGGTGAATGAGTGGATGAAGTAAATGTGAGGCACACACACACATACAGACATACACCCTCAGAATATTATTCAGCCGGAAGGAAATCCTGATATTTGCCATATCATGGATGAACCTGGAGGATGTTATGCTAAGTGAAATAAGCCCAGGCACAGAGAGACAAGTACTATTTGATCTCACTTACATGTGGAATCTAAAAAAGTTGAACTCACAGAAGCAGAGAGTAGAACAGTAATTGCCAGGGGGTAATGGGTAGAAGAAATGGGGAGAATTTACTTAAAGGGTAGAAAGTTTCAGTTTTACAGGATGAATGTATGTCTAGAGATCTAATGTACAGTATGGTGACTATAGTTAGTAATACTGTATTGTATACTTGAAATTTGCTAAGACAGTAGATCTTAACTGTTCTCACCATAAAAGTGGTTAACTGTGTGAGGCAATGGGTATGTTAATTAGCTTGATTTAATAATTTCACAACGTATACGTATTAATATATCAAAACATTATGTTATACACCTTAAATATATATAATTTTTATTAGTCAATTATACTTTAATAAAGTTGAAACAAACAAAAACAAACAAAAAATCTCCAAAAGAAAAAATACTCTCTGTCATCTTCTGGGTGTTCAGTAAATATTTATTTCATCCCAGCTTCTGAAGTGTGGGTAATAAAGGACTATAAAATGTGCACAGCATTAAAAAAAACTATAGCATAAAAGAGGAATTAGACTTATTCTGTGAAAACCAGGAGCAGCTTTTATTTGAATTGGAACTGTCCAGTGATAAAAAAGTTTGCCTGGGGATGTACAAAATTTTCCATCACTAGAAAAGTTCAAAAAGAAGCTGAGCTTCTAGGCACTTCTTCAAAGAGATAACTGGAAAAGTTTGCAGAGATATATGATTGTAATTACAATGTTTAAAATATCAGAAAATATGAAATAACATATTTACCCAACAATAAAGGATTGGTTGAATAAATTATGGGAGATCTATACACAATGCAGGCTTTTAAGTGACTATGTAAATATTTATTGACATAGAGGTTCATGATATATAGTAGATTAAACAAATGAGTTATAGAACAAATCTTATAGTATAATTTTATATGTGTCTATAAATATATTGCTGTGCACCAAAATTTAATCTAGATGATGAGAATGTGGGGATAGTTTTTCCTTCTTTAAGAACATATGTATACCATGGAGTACTATTCGGCTTTAAGAAACAATGGTGATATAGCACCTCTTGTATACTCCTGGATACAGCTGGAACCCATTCTACTAAGTGAAGTATCTCAAGAATGGAAAAACAAGCACCACATGTACTCACCAGCAAATTTGTATTAACAGATCAACACCTAAGTGGACATATAGGAATAATATTTGTCGGGTGTTGGGCGGGTGTCAGGCGGGTGTCGGGCGGGTGGGAGGGGGGAGGAGGGGATGGGTATATACAAACATAATGAGTAAGATGTGCAACCTATGGGGGATGGTCATGATGAGGCTCTGCCTTGAGGGAGGAGGGGGGATGGGCAATATACATAACCGTAATATTTGTACCCCCATAATATGCTGAAATAAAAAAAGAGAGAAAATAAATAAATAAATAAATAAAATATTAGGCAATGAATATGGATAGTAATAGCTAATATATTTAAGGAGAATAAAAGCTGAATGATCATTTGCCAGGGACAAGGTAGAAGTGATTGGGTACTGTAGGCTGATAGACCTTTATGATTTCTCCCAACTCTTAGATTAAATGATGCGAAAATGCATGTTTATGACACAATCGCATTGGATAAGTAATTCATCTGCCCACAAATAATTAAGGAGAGACCCTGTGGGTATTGCTGGTGGAGCTCAGAAGAGCTCAGTACTTTATCATGAACCAATTACAGCCCGTGATCTTGGTGGTGTGCCTTTCTCCATTCTCTCTGTTTTTACCCTAGATCCTTCAACACAGTGTTAGACAACTGACACCTGTGGTTTTTCCAAGAACACAATCCACCCAAACCTATTTTATTTGTGCATTGTTCCCTCTTTCTCCCTTCAAAAACTACAACCCTGTACCTAAAAACATACCGGCTGGAAACAGAAATCTTAAAATAGCTCCCTTAGCCGCAGCTGAAAGGAACCTTGGCAAGAGAGATGACTAAAACCCTGTTACTTTGAGAGGAGGAAAAACCAATGATAAACCAAAACCCCACAAAACTTCTGAAGGATGGACCAAAAGGGTAATTTTGGAAAACATAATACTCTCTTAGAAAATTGAATAATTTGTGATGATAAAGAATATACTACTTATTTCCTCCTTAAAACTGTGAATGAGAAAGTGTGTCCATCTTTATGTACCCCGAGGTTCTTTCCCTAGGAATGCTGATGGGTTTCCATAGATAAATCCACCCATGTACTCTCGCTTAGTTCTGCTCTTGACACATGAACAAAATGACTAGCTGAGCTTACACCTACATACAGCTCATAGTTATGGAAAATATTCATGCTAGTTCCATCTTGGTATCTCACCCACAATCTTGGCTAATAAAACAGATTCTTGATAGCAAATGACTGTGCTTTGAATCAATCATATACATATACATGAGTGACTAAAAGAGTTAAAATTGGCAAATATCTAAGAAAATGTATGAAAGGGCTAATAAGACTATTTTAGTGAGGATTATTTTAAGGTGATTTGACTAGCATGAGTGGCTCTGAAGTCAAAACATGGATATCACATACGACTATTTTGAGATGGGGAAAATTGTTATTATTGAGGAATTTTAATGAATAGGGAACCCATTTGTTATTTATTTTCTTCCAAATGTTAATAAACAGCTCCAGTGATAATTGCTGATTTTTCTATATTTATGGAAAACTGGCATTTCATAAATATCAAATTGTGATATCATCTACTTGTATGCTGTTTTTCTATGAATATATAAATTTTGTAATTACCTCTAGAAGTGTGAGTTAACTTTTATTGTGTGGATAAATCAAGAAGTAGAATGACAAATCTGTTAAAATTGTAGAATCTTAAATATCTTTTCCATTGTTCTTTTAAAGAATTTATCTAAAATGATGTCATGAAGTGACAGAAAAAAATCTAGGATACAAATTTTTCTATTAAAGCCACCAAGATGTTCATCAAGACTAAGTCAACATGCAGGCATTTGCCAGGGGTGTGCATAGAGCTTTCTCAAAAGACCAAAAGGTTAGGGAGACTTTCTAGGTCCCAAATAATCAATGTTTAAAGGATAACAAATGTATGAAGGTTATACTAATGCAAACTAGTAAAGTCTTTTTTCTTGAAAGGAAGTTTTAGCTTATTTTAATTCCAGGGAAAAGAAATTCTCACTTGATATGTTTACTATTAATATGTATTCTCTTGGATAGTATTGGCAGAAACTCCCCATTAATATTTATTTTTAGAACTTTAATCCATTTCATGGCTCAGTAGAGAATTAATATTTAGCAAATGTATGATCAGCTTCTTTTTTGTCTTATGGCTCAAATTCACTCAAATCCTTCATATGCAGGATTTATTTTTATTATGACTTTTATAATGAGTATGTATTTTACTCCACATTGTGGTAATATTCTTTATTATGGGCTGCAAGCTTTTGTTCAACGTTAAGTCATATTAAAATGGAATGTTTTAGTAGCTAAGGGGAGAAGATGAGTCTTTGGCAAAAGAAACTTGATCTCCTGTTTATGGGTTTGATTTCCTAAAATACGTGAGACTGGCCAATACTGAAATGATAATCCCAAATCATGGCACTTTAAAAAGGCTTTAAAAGGCTAGACCCTAATTTAAGCAGTATCAAAATTTTCTGTAATGCATTCTGTTTGTCTCATCAGATGACAATATTAAAGTGACCTTGCCTAGGGTGTTTAAATCCAACTGGACATTGATACCTGTGCTATGAAGGATGGGTTTGGTGGTGGTAAGAGATCATCTACAGTAAATAAATTCTGTCTCTTAACAGAGAGACCACTAATCTGACAAAAGCCACACAGTCATGAATCCAGGAAGCAACTCCAAGATCAAAACTTTCCTTAATCAGAGGAATATGTCCTCTTGCAAATGGTTCATGAGCAACCTGGATGAATCCTGTTTATAATCCAGGTAATGATGCCAACATTACTTCCCATGAACATCTTAATTGGCAGGTGAGAGTACAAATGTGGTTAAAAATTTCCTCAGGTAGAGTTCGAGCCCCATCCAAACAGCTAGTCAAACAGGAGTCCAGCATGAGCTAATCATAATCAGAGAATGTCATGCTTTTTCTTATCAGGGAATTAAACATAAATATTTGTGCACTTAAAATAATATATGGCCCAAGTGAAATTTAGACTACAGAAGACATGGTTTCTGGGTCCTATTTTTTGTGGCTAGAAACGGATCAAAACATTGGCTATGAGTTTTGTCTGTGGAGTTTTTAAAAACAAGTCAGTTAATTGGTTTCCTGAGATGTATATGAACATAAGATGAGCACTGATTATGCCTCTGAGCATCCATGCATAATCCTTCACCATTTCTGTGTTTTCAGTAGCCATCAAGTTCAAGCTCTAGAATGTGTATTGAACACAACTGAGGAAAACCTTTCACTTTGAAAGTGTGTTTGTGCTTAGGACAGATACAGAATTTTTGTTAAATGGCTTCTTGAATTCGAACCAGTGTACTGCTACAGCAGAGATTTCTTCTCTTTTCTTGTGTTTTTCCATTTGCATAATATTTTAAGTTGCAAATGGCTTGATATTTTTTTTTTAGAACTCATGTCCTTTATTTTCTTCTACACATTGACTTTTATTATTATTATTAGTAGTAGTAGTAGTATTTTTTGAGCTTCAGAGTTACACGAAATGGTTCTTTATAAGGATGTTCATGGGCCAGGCATGATGGCTCACGCCTGTAATCCTAGCACGCTGGGAGGCCGAGGCAGGAGGATTGCTCAAGGTCAGGAGTTCGAAACCAGCCTGAGCAAGAGTGAGACCCCGTGTCTACTATAAATAGAAAGAAATTAATTGGCCAACTAAAAATATATATAGAAAAATTATCCGGGCATGGTGGAGAATGCCTGTAGTCCCAGCTACTCGGGAAGCTGAGGCAAGAGGATCGTTTGAGCCCAGGAGTTTGAGGTTGCTGTGAGCTAGGCTGATGCCATGGCACTCTAGCCCAGGCAACACAGTGAGACTCTGTCTCAAATAAATAAATAAATAAATAAATAAATAAATAAAGATATTCCTGATGGGCAAAGATGGCTTCTCCACATAAAATCTCGAGAAGTCCAAACTTCTAAAAATTCATAGAAGGTATTCATCATAATTTTATCAAAGGAACTCTTTTCCTATAATGAAAAATGTAATTTTCTGTGGTATATAAAATGGTCTAATTATTATTTTAATCATCCTACTTCTGTGGGTATCTCCATGATTCTACATTAATGGGCTTGGTTTGTTAAAATAATAACAGCCTCCAACAAACACCTTCTTTGTTGACCATTGTCCTTATAGACAATAAATAACTGGTTCAGATAACTGCTTCCCCTAGCCCTCAGAGCATTCCTTAGGGGCCCACTCTTTCAGGCTTTACTATTGCTAAAATATTGATTTCCTAGTTGGCATTCTGATGTGAATCCACAAAACTTCTTGAAGGTAATGATGCTGGTTTTTTAATCCTGAAAATTTATGGGGTTGCACGTAAGTGAGATATCAACTTTTGAACCTATATTCATGTATAGATTTTTATCTCAGCTTGCCCTTAAAAGTGAATATCACTAGATAACCCAGAATATTGACTGAATCTAAATGACAAGTTATCAGGAAGAGGTACAAGGCTCATTTCTCTTCATTGACTGTGAATCGAAGTGGGGACCATGAGTACGCAGGACCCCGAATAACAACAACAACAATAATAGCTACTAACATTTATCGAGGACTCATTATAGATTAGCTCTTAATATTCAAACAACCATATGAGTTAGGCTATATTATGATGATGATTTTACAGATGAGAAAAGAATACTTGTGGAGGTAAATAAAGTTTTTCAAGTTCAAAGAACTAGTCAGTGACAGACCTGGCATTTAAACTTAGGCAGATGGATCCCAGAACCTATGCTCTTAAACACTCTGTCTTCTGAACAGCTGATGCTTCCTGTGAAACAGATTCTTTCGGGTCCAGAGGTCCTCAAAGAACATTCATCTGCTTGAAATAAAGGAGCATTTATTTTGTGTCCTTCATGCCACTATAGGAGCATGAAGCTGAGCCTTATTACAGGAAGCAGGGCCAGTAGGACCTTTCTCTTTGGATCAGAAAGAAAAGGGATGAGGCTTATTAAGTTCCACTTTCAAAAAGCAAAAGCAGAGCAGGATACCAATGGGGTACCAGTTACCAACTCAGTTTGACCAGGATATTAGGAATTAGAGGGTGATAGCATATTTTCTGAACTTTCTAACATTTCTGAAATTCTATAATTTTTCACATTCCTTGCTTTTAGTATTTCCTGTCTTCCTATGGTCATTGGTAATAAAATCCTTAAAGTTAACAGACTTTGAGGCATCAAGAAACTAGGACTCTGGGGAAGGAGGGTTTTGTTTCTCAACTACTAGTCTTACAGAGAGATTAATTCCAAAGGAGAATATGGATGATGAATAGCTTTGAAGAAGAAAAAGGATATCTAAGACTATATGTGGAAAGATTAAAAAACATAGTATAGATTGAAAAAAGCAAGATGCAGGGTGACACATATAGTATGATTCCATTTATTCAAATACAATTCTGTAAAATAACATGACAGAGCATTTGTGGATTCATATATGTATGGAAACAACAACAACAACAAAAAAAAGAATGGAAAAATACACAACAGACTCATGATAGTGATTGCTTCCAGGGAGGTACACAAGGGTCTTTAGTTACAATTAAAATAATTAATTTTTTGGTAACAGAAGGAAATGTAATAAATGTTATTTTGGATGGGAGAATATGATGTATTTTTTGAGATTTTCTCTAACTTAAAAATTTCTCAAAATAAAATAACTTTTGAAAATAAAAGGAAATGAAAAATAGAGGGAAAAAAAGAAGACAAAGTCACTGTGAACTTCTAGAGAAAAGGTAGGATGTGGAGCACTGGTCTGGGTTTGGCAATTGGTCCAGATATTCTTTGGAGCTGACTGTAATTTAGACTTGAAAAACTATGAAAATTCCTAGGCATGTTCCTGACTACTTTAGAGGTGAAAAAAAAGTAAGATTCTTGTTTGTGTGTTGGATGGTGGTGGGATGGGGCTTGTTTTAGATAGGAAAGGATATGTTTTTGGAGGAGGGGCTGGACAACCCATGCACCGCATTACTAACAATTCAAGTCTTTACTCTTCAAATAGAGAAGTCAAAAACAGTAGTCTAATAAATGTCTGATTTTAATATATGGACATTCTTGTTTCCTTAGACTCTTTCTAGGCCTCTTACTCTCAGTAAATGATAAACAGCACATTCTCCGGGGGTTTGCTGTGTGGGGTGCGATAGTAAGTTCCCTGAGAGCAAGGGGACTCCATGAATACCGTTAATTGTGCTGTGTTTCTTTTGCTTCCATGGATTTTATGGAATTTCTACTCTGCTTCTAAATTCATGCAGAATGCTTTGCCCTTTCATTTAAATCCCGATGAAAGAAGCGGCAGAATCTTAGGAAAGGTCAGGCTGGAAAAATTAGATATGGCATAAGAGAACAGTGTGATCAAATAAACCATACAGAGTATTACATTTTCATACTAGTGCTTAGTGCAGTAATAAGGGGTAGAAAGTTAAGGGGCTTTCTCTTTTACCTTTTTTTCAGTTTCTCCTAAAAAAAAATACAACCCCCTCTAAAACCAAAGCAAGGAAACAAACAAAAGACCGAGGAACTCCAAAGTCTGATGCATGCAATGGGAGAATGCTTGCTGATCTGGGGCAGGTTATGGATACAGAGGCTGCCTGAAAAAAAGGAGTCATCTCAGAGTATGATCTATGATTTTCTCTCTGAATATAATAATCCAAGTGAAATATCTTTAAAAACTTTCAGAGCATTGCAAAAACCCAGCAGGCAACGTTTTCTAGCTTTTTGATGCCATAGAGGCAGAGAATGTAGTTGTAATTCTAGCTCTGAAAGGAACACAAAGAGAGTGCTGGAATGAGCTCCTCCCCTTCCTCTCAAACTGGTCATTTAGGTTGATTCTGTGTCCCCGGAAGGGCCAAACTAGGCCAGAGAGTTACAGTCCAGACTCAGTGGCTTTCTTCACTTACCTTCCCTCTGGAGCAGCCCTCGATTGAGTGGCCTGAAGCAGGGGTCAGCAAA
Organism: Cheirogaleus medius; assembly: GCA_008086735.1. Classification (NCBI taxonomy): domain Eukaryota; kingdom Metazoa; phylum Chordata; class Mammalia; order Primates; family Cheirogaleidae; genus Cheirogaleus; species Cheirogaleus medius. Next base: position 52,673,545 of record VBSM01000361.1, on the reverse strand, counting down.
ACGCATCTTGCAGGCCAAATCCGGCCCACCACCTGCTTTTGTATTTGGCCCACCATCTGGTTTTGTATGACTTGCAGCTAAGAATGGTTTTTACATTTTTAAACTGTTGAAAAAAGAATCAAAGGATTTTTTGTAGTGACACGTGGATATTATATAAAATTCCAATTTTAGTGACCATAAATAAAGTTTTATTGGAACACAGCCATGCTCATTTGTGTTATGTATTATCTCTGCTTTCATGCTACAATGGAAGACTTGAGTAGTTGTGAACAGAGATTTTATGTGGCCTGCTAAGCCAAAAATATTTACTATCTGGCCCTTTACAGAAGAAATGTGCAGACCTGTGCCCTAAAGCACTATTTGCTACCACTGGAAAGGCTGTGAAACAAATGTAGCCAATTACACTGATCATTTTGAGGCTCATCTGGCTTGCTTTGGTGCTGTAGGTACAGCCCTAGTTAGAGTGCTTCCAAACTCTCAAGTAGCATAATACTGTTCTGTAATAAAAAGTCTACAGACTTATCTAGGAAGATGCTCACATCTTATTAAAGCCATTTTCTTAAATACAACCTCCTTTGCCTAAACAGGGCTGCTGCATAAGGCTGTGACAGTTACGTCCTGCACAACTTCAGGATGCATCATTCACACAGACTGTGATGTGAATGGCGCCCCCTTGAGTTGTGCACTATACAATGGCCTGTCTTCTAAAATTTGTGGGAAGAAATATGTATAAATTAGGAGTGGAGCAGGGAGTGAATGTGTTAGTTGGGGTCTTCAGAGAAGCAGATACCAAGGCAGAATTAGAAGCGTAAGAGCTTTATTGAGGTGAATACCTGTGAAGGATAGAGTTGGGAGGGAGCAGGAGTTGTTGGGGAGACCTTCAGATTGAGGTGACTGTCTGCCACCTATGAATGGAGACATGGACAGAAAGATGATTGGGTAAGAAGAGCGTCAGACTATAGCACAGCTGAGAAAAGTCTCACCTGGGTTGATGGGGAGGTTTCCTTTTAGGGGAGTCCCTGGGCTGATTTCCCCTGATTTGCTCAGTTATAAGCTGGGAGCAGCCTGGACAGAATGTGACCTCAGTATGAACACCACAGTGGATCCAGAGGTATTCAGAGAGGATCCAGAGTATTGCAGCTGGAGGCTGTGTACACTCCTCAGGGCAGATTTTCTCTTGGAGGGAGATTTGAGCAGCATACTCCCATGGCTGCCGCAATGACTGTGAACGAGGGTGCCCGTGTTAAGTGGAGAGAGGAGGGTGAGTTGTAGAGAAGAGCTGTGACGACACAATGTGGAGCTACCCTGGTTCCATTAGTCTGTAAATAATCTATGTCATCTGCAAGCACTGTATAGCACCTTTCTGCATCAACATTGTGGAAGATCTGACAGCTGTAGTCATTTCTAATCAGGAGATATTGATAAAGTCATCCATACTTCTTGTAAAGTCCCTAACTATACCAATATTTTTGCAAATTTCCCATAACCAACCCTTGATATTCCAGATAGATTCCTTTTCCTACCACTCTTAAGGTCCCTTCAAGGTGATCAGAATGTACCTGCTGGGGTCTGGTCAAAGATCTTTTTAAGCCTCACACAGCCCGCAATCCCAATTTACGTTGGAGAGCAATACTGCTTTTTTTTTTCAAGCACAGGCATTTCTATGATATGCTTTTATCCTTATGCAATCTAGAGAGGTAAAAAGGACACTATTATTTTACTTGTTCTACAAATGAGAGCTCTAAGGCTCAAAGATTAAATAGCTTTTCCAGAGTCAGAACTCAGGTGTTTGCCTCCTGGCCCTTTGCTCCTTCCGTGGGACCAAGCGGCCATCTGTGCATGTAAGCCCCTCATCAGGTAGTGAGAGCAACATGTAAGGGTTTGTACTAAACAACACACCAGTGGTCTCTAACTAGAAAGACATCCCCATGTAATACTCTCTGCCTTTCCAAGGAAGCTTCATTATATTGGTTTGTAAAGTTACCTAAAACTATGGCCATATGTGCATTACTTGAAAGTTACAAAGATAGAATTCCTAGAAAAAGATTTTCATACCAGGGAAGAGCAAATATGGTGTGAAAGCATGCCCCCACCCCCAGAAATTTATCCTTCAGGAGAGAAAATAGAAAGAATATAATGAAATAGGATAACTGAGTAATCATTTAAGAAAAAAAATAAAGCTGACTCCTTAAACAAAATATATTTTAGAGGGACCACATATTTACGTGTGAAAAATAAAAGCATAAAATATACTACATTAAAATATAGGAGAATAATTTTATAGCCCTGAGTAAGAAGGTTCTTTTTATACATGCTAAATAACCCAGAAGCAAATACTGATAGAGTAAGATTCTCCATTGAACTACTGTTTCTCTGATTCCATTGCCACCAAATAATTCAATCATCATTCATGTTTCCATGTAGCAATGGTAGTAAATATTTATTGAGTGTTCATTTTTCATTGTGTTAAACATTTTAAGTGAATTTCTTCATTTAATTCTCACAATAGCCTCATGAAAATTACTCCATTACTTTGCCAACTGCATTGATTTTGATACTATGGCATAGAGAATTGTTCTGATCAGAATCACACAGCTAGTGAGTGGCAGATAAGATGTGAAGGCTAGGTCTACCTCAGGCCAGGTCTCCTCTTCTTTTCCACCAGGTCAATTTTCCTGCAGGAGAATGTGCTGAAAAACTGTGCTGAATTCCTGATCCGCTGCAAAGTTAAATTTCTCATGGCAAATTAATAACTAGTCATTTCTTTTATTATCTTCTAAAACTCAATCAACATGAACTCAACTCCTAAGCCCAGCCAACACCGGTGCATAGATAGAACTAATGCTCTGAGCTTGCAGAGATGAGGTCCAGGACTCCTCAGGATGGAGAAAGCTGTTGAAGGAAATGACTGTATGGCCCAGAGTTACTATCTTGCCTCTCTTGCTGACAACTTTATATTTTCTAGTACTTAAAAAAAAAGAAAAGACTATCTAGATTAGTACTGTTTTTTTCTTTCTTTTAAAAAAAAAACTAGGCTATTTTTTCAGAACAGTTTTATGTTCACAGCAAAATTGAGCAGATGGTACAGAGAATTCCCATATACCCCCTTACCCAATACATGTATAACCTCCCTCACTATCAACATTCTCCACCAGAGTGGTACATTCATTACAATTGATGCAGCATTATCACCCAAAGTCCACAGATTACATTAGAGTTCACTCTTGGTGTGGTACATTCTATGGGTTTAGAAAAATATATAATGACATGTATCTACCATTGTGTTAAATAGTATCATGCAAAATAGTTTCAGTGCCCTAAAAATCCTCTGTACTCTGCCTATTCATCCTTCTCTCTTTCCAACCCCAAGCAAATACTGATATTTTATTGTATTTATTTGTATTTTACAGAATGTCTTATAGTTGGAATCATGTAGTATGCAGCCTTTCCAGATTGGCTTCTTTCATTTAATAACATGCATTTAAGTTTCTTTTAGGTCTTTTCATGGCCTGGTAGCTCATTTCTTTTTAGCACTGAATAATATCCCATTGTGTGGATGTAGTACAGTTTATTTATCCATTCACCTGCTGAAGAACATCGTGGTTGCTTCCAAGTTTTGGCCATTATGAATAATGGTGCTATAAACATCCATGTGCAGGTCTTTATGCGGACATGGTTGTCAACTCAATTAGTACTTTTAAAAGGGCAAACACATAGCAGGTGAAACATAATGTGGCTAGCAGAGGATGAGCTTGTTAATCTGATGTGTAGCAGCCCTTTTAGTGAAGTAAATTTCTGTCTTCAGAAGGGTTGTAATATCAGCTGAATCGTCCTCATGCTTATTTTAACATGATGTCACACATGCATAAAACTGGTTATTTATGTAAAGAACAATAAACATGAGATTAAGCTTGAAGTTTGATGAGTGTCCAAAAGAGCAACTAAAAGGCAGGCTTGGTGTGCCCTAAAACAACTCTTTTTTGGTGATTTGACGGTATTAACTAACCTAAATCAGTTCAGAGCTTTAGGTGACACTGTATTCTGACAAGTTACTACACGCTGCATCGTGGTTGTTTGAAACAGCTTTCTGAAATCAATAAATATAGCATTGGCAAATTTTCCTGGCAGGGGAATTGTTTTCAGTAAATTCTAGAAGGGCAGCTGCCGAGTGGCAAGAAGGAAGCCAGAACTACAGTACTGCTATTGACCTTAGAAAAGGGTCGATTTCCAAGCCCTGATTCCTGACCACGAAGGATGTTTGCTGCACAAACAGTGAATTGATTAATTTTATGAGAAGGGATAATTTTGAAATATCTAGCTAGAAGCTTCCTACTGTGTCTTGAAACACGGTAAGTGTACCTATTATTTTACTAAGTATGCAACAATTAGGATTACTGGTTAGTGGGTGTAGTACGTTACACATATTATCTGTGTTCTTTGAAGTTTTTCTAGAACATTTGGCTTTCCAGAAGAAAAGTCTTAATGCTCCCTTTTCTTCAGTAGCCATTGACTTCCTAACACTTTAAAATCTGGCTTTGCCCACCATGCTTCTAGCAGTGTCCTCTTGAGTTACCTTCCAAACGTCATATTCCACATCTCTTTATTTTATTTTCCTGCTGTTCTCCTTGACCTCTCGGCGTCATTTGACAATATTTAACACTCCTGTTTTTCAGTGTTTCTTGCCTCAGTTTGCATGATGTGATACTCTGCTACTTCCATCCCTCAGGCACACCTCAGTCTCTTCCACGAATTTATTTTCGTCCTACATGTGGCTGTCCACCCAGGTTCTGCGCTCGGTTCTCTTTGCTTTCTCCACTTTCTGCCTCGTTGGTCTCACAGAGTCTCCTACGGCTCTAACATAACAGCACACTAGTGACGGTCTCCTGCGTCGGGGTCTTTAGCCTCCTAAACTCCCGCCAGACCCTTCCCCTGGATGATCCACCCTGTTATTTATTCCCCACTTTGGTTTCACTTTCTACCTTCCAAGTTAAATGTCCTATTAGTTTATCAACACATCAGCATTTTTTCTCCCCAGCCATCTGCTCCATACCTGACTTCCATGTTTTTTCTAGAGACACTACTTAAGCAGTTTGTGCTGTAGTCAAGAGTAACAAGTGCCTAGTTTGCCTTTTAAAGTGCCATGTGAGCAGGTAAAAATAGCCAGATAAACATGGAAGCAGCTACATAAAGCCTGGGCGCTATCAGTTTGCATCATACTCTGATTAAAAGAATAAAGGGAAGAATTTCTGCTTATTTTATTTTTATTTTATTTTATTGTGTAGGTACTAGACCAACCCTAATCTAATTTAGGGGCTCATACCATCCTCTGCAAAGCCTCTGCAATGGCAAGGAAGATCCCAGAAGTTATGACTGATATGCAAAGTGCCAGGACCTGGATATTTTAAGACATATTCCTTATTCAAGGGCTCCTTCACCAGAACGTCCCATTCATGGCCCGTCTGTCAGTTCTTTTAGTCCTTACATTATTTACATTATCTCCAGTTACCAAATGTCTCTGGAAAAACCTATAAAAAATACTGAGAATTAGGTAGGCCTGGTGATGGTGTTCATAGTGATCAATGGTAGATGACATCGTCAGCATTGCTCAACCTTAGCCTGGAGTGAGACAAGGTCAGGTCAGAGCAGGGGTCTGTCACTGCCCACGGCCCCAGGTGAGGAGCAAAGAGGATGGACTGCATAGGGAAGATCCTGTATGCCGAGCAAAGCAGCAGGCTGGCCAGCTTCAGACACAGCTGTGAGAAAGCTTTCTGATTTATGTCATTGGTATATCTCGAAATAGCTCTGGGTGTATTTATAAGAAAGAAAGTTTGAGGATACATAGGGATTTAGATTAGGTAAATAACCATGGAAATATCACATTTTATTTAAACTAAGAAGAAATGTTGTTAATTAAACTAAGATATCTCATACATTTTAAGACACATTCAAATTTCAGAGATGTAAAATTGTTTTAAAAATATAAGTCTAATAATGGATGGAATATGGTTAAAGCAATCCATCATGCAAAAAAAAAAAAAAAAAAAAAAAAAAAAAAGACTACACTAAAGAGATATTTCTTTTCAACTCCCTGACACTTCAGGTGGGCATCTAAGATAAAACAGAGCTATAGAAAATCTAAAATTCATGAAAGGTGACTTTCTTTAGTTGACACTGTGAGTTAACGGAATCCTTTGCATCACCTGAGATTTTTAGGCATCTTTTAATCTTAAAATATAAGATAAATTGTTTTTTTTCCCCCTGGGGAGTACAAATGAAAGTATATCAGAATATAACTTTGTTCCATGGTATTTGAAAGAATTTAGGTTTCTTAAAAAATTAAGAGAGAGTTCTACAGGAGAACTTTTAAAAATGCAGTCCATATACTATCGGTTAGCAGCTTGCTTCTGTCTCCAGCTGTGACTCTATAAGAAGCTGCTCCATCAGTGGTACAGCCTGGGAAGGGTGCTGTCTCCACACCTCCTGACAAAGCAGGAATCATGCCATATGGTGATTTCCATGAATTTGACTGATTTCAAGCCAAAGTGATAGTAATTTCCCACTGGGCTGGGTTAGAGTGAGTACTGCCGCAGATCAGGCGAACACACAAGCAGTCCACAAAGTCTGCTTCTAAATTCTAAACACACAAGAGTTTTTAAAGCTATTTTCCTGACGGATGTGTCTGCACCTGATTTCTATGGTCCTTGATTGCAGCAGCTCTCAGAAAAAAGTGTTCCAGATGCTTCCAATGTTAGGTTGCAAATGATCTGCCTGACTCCTAGCGTTAGTGGCCTGAGTTGAGGTGAGTGCTAAGGAGATCAAAGGCTTACCTCTCTGTGTCTGGACACGCTCAGGTCTAGCCCAGCTCAGGAGTCTCATTTTTGAACCATTCTTGGACCAATCACTATATTCTTTAAAAGAAAAGTTTGGGGTGCTTTCTACCAAGAGAACGGTGAGGAGATTAGTTAATAACCCATAACTTTTCTTCCAATTGCCAGCAAAATGTAAAGGACCCTTGTTGTTGCAGACACGTCTTCCCCTATTAAGTCTCTTCACGAAAGAGAGAGGAGCAGCAAGTAGGGCGATGATTTGTTTTGACATCAAAGTAAATGAAGAAAAAAGTTACTCTTTTTTCTCTAAGTGACACACATCATAAAATTATAATCTTGTACTTCTTTTTGTTTTGGTGCTATAAACCTAAGAGAGATGCTTTTATTGAAAATGTAATTCCTGAATCCTTGATATCAGATATCAGATTGAAATATTTTGGTTTATGGCATTTTGCTGAGCTATGGTTTCCAGAGTCACCTAAGTATATTTTTTCTCTGAAATTCTGCTGGATAAAAATGAGGATTACAATACAACATTCAATTCCATTTTTATACAAGTGTCCTTAATGTCCCTGATGTATACTATTGCGTATTTATGTTTGAGGACTGAAAATATAAATGAAACTGAATTCTTAAGAAGATGCTTTGATCAAATTTTCATACTCTAAACCAGTAGTGATAAAACAATATAGAAACTGCACAGTTTCAACCTTCTCTTGTTTACTAATAAAAGCAGCATTTTTATGCAATCAAGCTTTTGTGTTCTGAGGTGAACATAATATAATGATTGCATTTGCATTTTCAAGTATTGATCATGTTAGCATCTTTTGCATCACACCTGTGAAATTTATACTTTGGAAAAAATTGCTTTTCGACGTGAGGAGACTCCATTCTAGTTTAGTTGTCTTTGGGTAGCATTACAGAGTTGTGATTTAGAACACAGATAGTCTCTGGGGTCAGGCAGAACTGGACTTGAATCCTAACTTGCCACATCAGCTGTGTGACTGTAGACACATAAATTTACCTTTCTTTTCTTTCTTTCCCTTTTTTTTTGAATCTCAAAACAGACTTTTCTTGAATCTTTTTTTAAATGTATTTTTTATTTGTATATATTCATAGGGTACAAGTTCAATTTTGTAACATTGATGTATTGCACTGTAGTGAAGTGAGGGCCTTCAGTACATTCATCACTGAAGCATCACACATTGTACCCACCATGCAACTTATCATCCACCTCCCTCCCACTCCTCTGAGTCTCCATTGTCCAAAATTCCATACTCTGCTTCTACATGTACACATTATTTAGCTCCCATTTATAAGTGGGAGCATGTGGTATTTGTCTTTCTGTGTCTGGGTTGTTTCACTTAAGATAATGGCCTCCAGTACTATCCATGTTGCTGCAAAAGAGGCAATTTCATTCTTTTTTTATGGCTGAATGGTATTGCTATGTGTATATATACTACATTTTCTTTATCCAGTCCTCCACTGATAGACATATGGTTGATTCCATATCTTTGATAGTATGAATAGGGCTGTGATTAACATATGAGTGCAGGTATCTTTTTTATGTATTTCTTTTTCTTTGGGTAGATAGATAGTAGTGGGATTGCTAGATTGTATTGTAGTTCTATTTTTAGTTCTTTGAGAAATTCCCACCAACAGTGTATACAGGTTCTCTTTTCTCCACATCCTCACCAAGATCTATTCTTTTTTGTCTTTTTAATATTATAATAACCATTGCAATTGGTATAAGATGATATCTCATTGTGGTTTGAATTTGCATTTATGTGATGATTAGTGATGTTAAACATTTTTTCATGTACTTGTTGGTCATTTGCTTTTCTTCTTTTGAAAAATGTCTATTCATATCCTTAGCCCACTTTAGAATGGGATTATTTGTTTATTTTGTTGTTGTTGAGTTGTTTGAGTTCCTTACAAATTCTGGATTTTAGTCCCTTGTCAGATGTATGGTTTGCAAATATATTCTCACATTCTGCAGTTTGTCTGTTTACTCTATTGATTATTTCATTTGCTGTGCAAGAGGTGTGTAGTTTAAGTCCCATTTACTTATTTTTGTTGTTGCATATGAATTGAGGTCTTAGTCATGAATTCTTTGGCTGGACCGATATCCAGAAGACTTTTCCCTAGGTTTTCTTCTAGTATTTTTATATTCACATTCAAGTCTTTAATCCATCTTGAGTTGATTTTTGTATATGGTGAGAGATTGAGGGTACAATTTCATTCTTCTGTATGTGGCAATCCAGTTTTCCCAGCATCGCTTATTGAAAATAGTGTCCTTTCTCCAGGGCGTGTTCTTGTCAACTTTGGCAAAGATCAGTTGGTTGTAAATATAAGGTTTTATTTCTGGGTTCTCAATTCTGTTCCATTGATCTATATGTCTATTTTTATGCCAGTACCATGCTGTTCTGGTTACTATACATTTGTAGTATAATTTGAAGTCAAGCAATGTGATGCCTCCAGCTTTGTTCTTTTTACTTATGAATACTTCGACTATTTGGCTCTTTTTTCGGTTCCATATGAAATTTAGAAATTTTTTCTAATTCTGTGAAAAATGACACTGGTATTTTAATGGGATTGCATTGAACCTGTAGATTGCTTTAGGCAGAATGATCATTTTAATGACATTAATTATTCTGGTCATGAGCGTGGTATGTTTTTCCATTTGTTTGTGTCATCTACAATTTCTTTCATCAACATTTTGTAGTTATCATTGTAGAGATCTTTTACTTCTTTGGTTAAATATATTCCTAGGTATTTTTTTTTTGTAGCTATCATATATAGGATTGCCTTCTTGATTTGGCTCTTAGCTAGATCATTATAGGTGTATAGAAGTGCTACTGATTTCTGTATATTTTCTGATGTTCCTCTTTGTATTGATTTCTAGCTTTATTGTGCTATAGCCTGATAAAGTTCTTGATATGATTTTGATTTTTAAAAATTTGTTAAGCTTTATTTTGTGGCCTAATATGTGGTCTATCTTGGAGAATGTTCCATGTGCTAGTAAAAAGAATGTATATTCCATAGTTGTTGAGAAGAAAGTTCTATAAATATCTTTTAAGTCCATTGGTCTAAAGTCTGATTAAAGTCTAATGTTTCTTTGTTGATTTTCTTAATTATGTTGATTTGTCTTAATTATCTGTCTAGTGCCTGATTGGGATATTAAAGTCCCCCACTATTACTGTATTATTTACTTTCTGTTTCTTTAGGTCTAGTAATATTTGTTTTCTGAATCTGGGTGTTCCAACAGTAGGTGCATATCTATTTAGAATTGCTATCTCTTCTTGCTAAATTGACCCCTTTATCCTTATATAATAACCAGTTTTGTCTTTTTTTTAACTGTTTTTTATTTAAAGTCTATTTTATCTGATGTAAGTATAGCTACTTCTGCTTGCTTTTGGTTTCTGTTTGCATGGAATATCTTTCTCTACCCCTTTATTTTCAGACTATATGTGTCTTTATGAGTAAGATGAGTTCCTTGAAAGCAGAATATAGTTGGATCGTGTTTTGTTTTATTTTCTATCCATTCTGCCAATCTATCCTTTAATTGAGGCATTTAACCCATTTACGTTCAAGGTTAATATTGATATGTGAGGATTTATTCTTGTCATATTGTTCATTGTCTTTTAGTTGTTTTATAAATTATTTTTTTCTTTCTTTTCCTCTTTTTGTGTTTGTGGTTTGATGAAATTCTGTCATGTTGCCATTTGATTCCATTCTCTTCCTCCTTTGTGTGATTGTTTTATAAGACTTGTGAATTTTATATTTTCATGTGTTTTCATAATGGTGAATATAGACCTTTTGTTTCCATCTTGAAGACCCTTTTGAGCATTTCCTATATGGCCAGTCTAGTGGTGACAAATTCCCTCAGCATTTGCCTGTCTGGGAAAGACTTTATTTCTCTTTCATTTATGATGCTTATTCTGAAAGGATATAATGATCTTGGCTGACAGGTTTTTTTTTCTTTCAGCACTTTGAAAATACCATTCCATTCTCTTCTGGCCTGCAAGGTTTCTACTAAGAAGTCTGCTGTTAGTATGGTGGGATTTACTTTATAGGTGACTAAACACTTTTCTTTTGCTAATTAAAAAAATGTTTTTTCATTTTGACTTTAGACATTCTGAATACAAATGTACAATCATAAAATCCTTTTTCTAGTTAATTTGCCTGGGGATCACTGGGCATCCTGTATGTGGATGTCTAATTTTCTTGCTAGACTTGGGAAATTTTCATCAATTTTTTCCTTAAATAGGCTTTCTAAACTTTTTGATCTTTCTTCCCCTTCAGGAATACTGCTAATTAATAAGTTCAGTCTCTTTATGTAGTCCCAGACATCTTGAAGGCTTTGTTCATTCTTTTTTATTTTTGTCCTACTGAATTATTTCAAAAAACTTATCTTCAAGTTCTGAGATTCTTTCTTCTTGTTAGTCTAGTCTATTATTAAAGTTTTCAAATGTATTTCATATTTCCTTCAATGAATTTTTTAGTTCCAGAGGTTTTTTTTCTTACGATATCTATCTCCTTGGTAAATTTTTAATTCATATCCTGAATTAATTTTCTGATTTCTTTGTATTTGTTTTCAGATTTCTCTTGCATCTCATTGAGCTCCTTTAAAATCAATATTGTGAATTCTTTATCTGGCACTTTGAGGAGTTTTTTTTTTTTTAATTGGGATTCATTTCTGGACAGTTGTTGTGGTCCTTTGGTGGTGTCATATTTCCTTATTTTTTCATATTTATGGTGTCCTTCCACTAATATCTGTGCATCTGGTATAGCAGTCCCTTCTTCCAATTTTTTGAAATTGCTTTTGTGGGGGAGAAATTTTTCCTGAATATGTATATATATTGTTGGTTGATTAGGACACTTTGGCTTTTTATTTTGGGTGCCTATGGTAGTGTGATCTTTGTATGACTTCTTCAGCAGTGCACAGGGTCAGTGGTATCTATGATTTCCTGGGTGGCTTAGGAAATAGCTATTAGTTGAGGCTGTGGTAAAGTTTTACTGGGGATGTGGATGCCAATTGAGCCAGTCTTTGGGCCCCAGTGGTGGTAGCAATGGACTAAGTATGCCAGATTTTAGGCCCCAGAGCAGCTTATGCTGGCACCAGTATTAGTGGGTCCTGAAGGATTAATTCTTGGGCCTCCAGATGGCACATTCAGAAGCTAGTAGTGGGAACAGTGGGATGGGTGTGTGAGTGGGTTCTCAGGCCCCTGGAGAGCTGGCATGATGTGCGAGTTTGCAGTAGATGTGGTGGGGCGACCCACTGGGACCCAAGGAGTCTGTTTTGATGTTGTTGGTAGCTGCAATGGGTTGGAGAGGCTAGTCCCCAGCCCCACAGCTGCCCATAGCAGAGCGGTAGGTATTTTCCTAAGCATGCTTAGGAGAGCTTGGTATCCTCTGTCTCTCTATGGCTGGATGGCAGCTGCAGCCACATCACCTTGAACTCAGCCCAAGAGCTAGGGGCAACCCAGTGTTAAACTTTCAAAGTGGTACTGGCTGTGGGCATGTGACTGGAGAGGGTGGGGCTCTTGTCATGTGAGCAGTATGGGCAAGAAGCTGTGGGGAATGTGGTTCACTTGAATTTCAGGCTCACAGCAGCCTGTTAGAGGTGATGGGTATTTTCCTGGGTATGCATAGAAGAATTGGTTTTCCTGTTCCTCTTTGGCCAGGGAGTGGCTGCTGCTATGTCAACTCAAACTCAACCTGAGGGTGGGGTGCAGCCCAGCACATTAAACTCTTAAAATGGTGACCTGGGCCTACAACAAAGGAGGGGAGGACTCCTCCTGGGCAAGCAGTGTAGGCAAGAAGCTATGAGGAGGACAGTCTGCTTACATCTCATACTCAACAGCAGTCCACAGTAGGGAGGTGAGGACCTTCCCAGAGGTGCATGGGAATGCCCATTCCTCCCTCTCCCTCTTCAGAGCAGTGCAGTGGCAGCAGGTATGTCTGTAGATGCCCAGTACCTAGGCTTTCAGAATGGCTCTCAGCTTCAGCTGCTCTAGGCTCAGATACCTGTGGGATTCTGAGTGGGTTCCCTTTGTGGAGCAATCTTCAGGCAGCTCCCTGTGTTAGGCCTGGGGGCCTGTGTGGGTTGAGGAGTTCTCCCATAGCCAAGATTGCAGTAGCATATTTTGGAGTGTGGAGCCCTGGGGATTTCTGTTTTACTGTTGTCTCATGTCCAGGAGCTTCTCCCGGCTCTCAGCCAGACCCCAGCTGGGCAAGCTGCCTTGAACCCTCTCCTTACTTACTTTTCATGCTTCCCATCACTTCCCTGACAAATCCTTAAGTTCTCTTCTAGAAAGTATGTTCAAAATGTGAGTATCTACTTATTATTCTGGATCCTGTCTGTGGAGGAAGCATCTAGTCAGCCATCTTGATCCCTTCTCAAAGTAACTTTCTTAACCTCAGTTTTCCCATCTTTGGAATGAAGCTGGTAGTAATGCTTACTTATAGGATTTTTTGATGACTAGATGAAATAATGCATGTAAAGCAGTTAGCCCAGAAATATGAACTCAATAATATTAACTGCTGTGAGTTTGTGATATTGGTGCTGCTGACAGGATTATCATAATGTAACTACTAAAAAAGAAAGTCAGACTGGTTGTCTCTGATTTGTGGATGGAAGGCTATGGAGACATAAAACCATGGAGGGAAATGGTCTACAGTTTGGGAGAAATAGCTGGGAGGAGATATTTTGTATACACAGACTTAGATTTATTTGCTTTGTACCATCAGACCAAAAGGTTTTTCTTGTAAAGTAAGGAGGATGGAAGAAAAGAGACTGTTCCCAGATAATGCTCTGAAAATAAGACTGAGGGAGGCAGGACATTAGTTACAGAGTTCTCAGTCTCAATACCCATCTCAGGACCTGGCATGCGAAAGTCACCCAAGGGCTTGTAGGGTACACCACCTTTGACAATATATTTTTTAACAGGAAAGATTTTCTCTTTTCTTATTTGCAAAAACTACATAAATTGTTACCCTTTAAGCCAACCTGGTGTCATTTGGGTTGTTGGTGATTTTGATTCCTACTCTATTTTCTCAAGTATAGAAATAAGAGGAGTCAGTCATAAAAACTCTTTATTTGGGGTCTCTTAAATCTTAGGAGCGTCATAGACTACTTTGAAAATTTGATGAAGTTTTAATTCTTCTCTCTCCCCAGGAAAAAATGCAACATATAACTATAAATACAATTTTGTGTACGATTATGGAAGGTCCAGATCCTGCTAAAGCACACCCAATAGACTCTGGGTTAAAAGCCCCTGATATGGTTATTTCCTAACTATTTCCCTTATTGTACTATTTTAAATACTATCACTTTATATTTTCAGGATTGGGAGGCAGGTGGAATCAGTTAACATTGTGAATACCTTTTTTTTCTTGCCTAAAATTGGTCTAGACTTGCTTAAGGGGCTAGGCATATGGGTTTTGCCAGGAAAGGTGAAAATATATTCTGAGTAGGCTAGAGTGTCAGGTGGACTCGATAATCAGCTTTGCAAGGATTTCTCAGACCTCATTTCGCCAACACGTCTCCTTACTTACATTGAAAATGCTCTAACATGCCAAGCACACTCCAGCCTCATAGCCTTTGCCCTTGCTGTGCCCTCTGCCTGGAAAGCCCTTCCTCTGAACAACTCCTATACATAATTCAGTTCCCTGCTCAAATATCACCTTCTCAGTGAGAATTTCTCTGGCCATCCTGTCTAAAAGAGTGCCCAATGACTCTCCATGTTTCTCCTGGCTTTATTATTATTTTTCACTGAACTTATCACCACGAGACAGTATGTTTTACTATATCTATTTGTCCATTTTTTTCGCTGTTCTACTGCAGTGCTCTCCTCACCCACAGTCTGCAAGCAGCCAAAATCTGCTCCTCATGGTTCCCAAATAGTCTATGCAACTTCACGTTTCATTTTCATGTTTCACAGAATATTTTCTCACCCTCCAGCCATAACTGCACCATCCCATAATACTTTTGCCACTGGGAAAAATTCTACTCATATTTGAAGATCCACTTCTTGAGATGTCTCCCCTTCTTCTTAGCTTTCCTTGAGTTCTTCCCCAGCCATTGCCATAGCAGAAATCAATTGAAATTTTGTTTTCTTCCATACTTTTATAAGTAGTATTAAAATAAAATCCAATGCATCACATGGTGTCAAAATTACCTGCACACATTTCTGCCTGCCCTGCCAGGCTAGGGGTGTACTGAGGGCAGGAGCTGAGTCTTCTTTGTCTTTGGGGCTCCTGTGTCTTGCACTGAACCTGCCACATCATAGGCCATTGAGAGAGGGTAGCCTTGGATGGAACTGGAAAACTGACAGGTTCTTCAGGTAGAAACGTGCAGGAAGAGCAGTCTAGACAGAGTGAACAACACAGGCGAAGACAGTGAGATTGGAAGAAATGACTTGTGTGAGGTTGCTGCTGGCACAGGAGGGTTTATTAGGGGTAGTATCAGATAAAGTGGCTAGAGAGGTAAGTGCAGTGCATCTCATGAAGAGCCTATGCACCACCCTAAAGAGTTTAAAATTTACCCTGAAAACTATGAAGGGACTGGGGCTGAAGGGAGGAGAACCATGATTGATTTGCATTTCAGGAAGGTTAACCTCAGAATAGTAATAAGATAATGAAATATTTTTGATATGATAGGCTGCATGGCACTTAAAAATAGCAAGAAAAGTATACATAGTATTGAAAAAGGAGTTGGAGTTCAATTGTCAAGAAACGGTAAAGCAAGATTCATTGTGAATAAACTTTAATATGGTTACCCATCTGCTGCTATTTGAAAGTTGACACTAAAGATCAAAAAAAAGTGATGAAATACCCTAATTCAAACATTACCTTCATCTCCCCCTTTTTCCAAGGCTCTTTCAGTGTGGCTGCAAAGCCCTTTTCCAATGGTGTTTTCCTACCATGTGCTCTGCTGTCCTCTCACTTAGGCAGCCTGGGGGAGGTCTGAGATCACCCCACCAGAGGTCTGTACCCTCAAGATTGGTCCCCAGCCACTTGTTACTGGGAACAGTGAGCATTTTTTCCCCCAGATTGAGGTTCTGGTCTTCCTGATTGGTACCTATGCTCAGACACATGCAGATGGTCCATAAATAATAGATCTTCGTGGGATTTGTATAGATTCCTGAATCTGTCTACTTCTCTAAAACTCTTCTTTCCAAACTGCACCCCTAAATTCCACCTCTGCCCTGCCATAGCCCTTTCAGAGACAGAAAAGCAGCCGCTTGCAAGGAACCACTGTTTTTCTGATAATACTAAAGCTCACTGAGCAATAATCTTATAGACTTTTCACAGCAAATCTCCAGGTAGCACTTTAGAACACCCTTGGGTTCTATATTTTAATTTTATCACAATGGATTTCTTAGAAGTTATTTTATGTTTAGACCAAATAGAGATACTCTATGTTGTTTCTGGCCCATGCTGATGTAGCATTTTTGAAAACTTGAGAATCCAAATGCTATGGGAGAGCTGGGATTTATTTCTCCCCCTTGGGGAAAAGCTGCATCATAGCTCTAGCCCAGGCATTGCATGCCCTGATCCTTTATGACTACCAAAGCCGCATTTCTTCATCATGTGCAGCCTAAAGGGGCCAGGAGAAAGGCAGGGCGGACTAGAGAAAGGGAGGTTGGGAGATAGCAATGCCAAGGAAGATACACTATCTCAGGCATGGAAAGATTTGTTTTATGTTGTTGTCTACATTAGAAAGCCATGTTATCCATAGGGAGAAAGAAAACATCAAAAGAAAGAGACTCTTTCAAGCAAAATTATTCCCCACATGCCATACTGGGTAACTGTGCATGAATTTAGGAGGGTTTTTTGTTTTTCTGATAATTGGTATAAGGTATAAAGAAATCTAGAGATCAATTAAATTAAATAACAACCTATGGACAGGAGTCCTAGTTGTCAGATCGGACAGGCTCCTTGTCTTCTTGGCTCTTTTTATTTTCCTCTGGCAATGGTTCATGCATCATCCCATATTTCAAACTGTAAAACACTGTGTTGAGCTCCACTTATTCACGATTTGTGTTCTTTCAGCCTTGCCTATCTTTTAGTTCAGTCATTCCTGCAGTGATCTCAAGCCTTCCCCTTCCTCTTCCTATTGGGCTCCTGCCAGGCTCACACAGGGACATTCTGACTGTGCTGAGTATCAGGACTATGCCACATGCCTTCTACTTCTTAGGAGGCCCTTGGCAGGGGCCTGACTTGCGTGTACAACCTGGAAATGCCTATGAGTGAGCCACTGACCAGTGGGGGGCAGGGGCCAAGGCATAGGTGCCACCCTGTTCCTTCTTTGCACATTTACTTCTGAGACATATTACATGTGGCCCCTTAGACTATCCCCAGGATCCAGCAACAAGGTGCCCAGAGAAGGAGGCAGCTCCATAATGTCACTTTGCATTTGTTCCCCCTCTTTCCTGTTTTTCTTCTCCATCCCTCACTTTCACTTCCTGGACCACACTTTTTATAAATAAGTTGACCCTAAGTTGTCCTGGTTTGCCCATGGTGGTGCCTGTTTAAATTGTTGTCATGACGTAATTATTAATAGCTTCTCCTTTTACTCTCAAAATTATCCCCATTGGATGATCAATTATATGGTCTGTGAAATTATCTGCTTTATATTTGAACTTCAGAAAACTTTAGGCAAGTAAACCTACCCAGGTAAATTGGATCCAGATTGTGAATGATGACAAAATTGTGCAATGGAGGGAAGGCATTGAATGCCTGCCATGAACCAGGCAGGTGCTATCATATGCACTTAGGATGAAACAGTGAACAATGCAAAGATTCCCTGCCAGATGCTTACATGCTAGTAGGAGAAGACATGCAATGATAAGTGTGATAAATAATTATATTTTATAGAATGTTTAAAACTTATTGGAGTGGGGAGGAGAAGAGGAGAAACAATATATTGAGAGTAACGAAGGGGTTTATTGCAATTCCAAATAGGATGCTCAGAATAGGTCTCATTGAGAGGGTGACATTTGAGCAAAGACTTGAAGGAAATGAGGGAATTAGCTTTGGAGTGAGAGAGAGGATCACTCCAGGCAGAGGAAATAGCCAATAATGTAAAGACCCTTGGGGCGTGTTCAAGAAACAAGAGGCCAGCATGGCTGGCCTTGAATGAGCAAGTGTGATGTAGCAGACAGGTTTGGGAGGCAATGTGGAAGAATTCCTGAATGGTTTATTCCCCGCCTTATCAGATTAAGGCCTTATGCTGATTGACCAACGCCTGCATTTCTAAGACAATTGCTGGCAAGAGAGGTAAAACAAAAACCAAAAAACACTTCAATCTCATATGTGGCTTTTGTGTCTCAGAACCTACTCTTGGAGCTGAAGCTAAGCCCTCAAACAGCAGTGCTGGGAAGGATGGAATGGATGGTGGGATACAACCACAATTTCCTCTACAGTGACTAAAACCTGAGAAAGATTCTCTAAAGTGTGAGTACTATTCTGGCCAAATAGCTTCTCTGTATTAGGCTGTTATACCACTGGGTATTGTCAAACATTTTTAAACCACAGAGTTTCTAGATGAAAGGGGGAAAAGGCATAGAAGATGTGGGTGACTAAGGAAATGCATAAGGAAGAACTCACTGGTAGCAGCTAGCTGTTTCTGAGTAGGATGTTGAAGCCACCTGTCTGGAAGTCCACAGAGGTAGGTGCTCTACCTGCATGGCTTAGGGGAGACCCTGAGGGGATGCCTCTGACAGTAGCTCCATGGCTCTCTAAATGCTTCCCAGCTTTTGTCTTTTTGTGCCTAGAACCTAGGGGTGGTGGTTCAGAAGAATTACAGGAACCAGCTCTGTTTTTGTTGGCCTCTTGCTGCCAACATATTCACTGCTGTCCTTTAGATGTCAGCTTAAATAGGCTCTAAAATGTGAGAGTTTAGAGATGATCTAGTGCTAATCCAATGCCCTTGGATTTCAAATATGAAAACTGAGCTGAGGAAATGGCAGTGACTGACCCAAATGTACACTCTTGGGGATTCATTTTCCACCCTCTTAATCCAGTACTATATCTGTAACAACACTAAACTCACTGTTATTTTTTTTTTTTTTAAAAAGTTTGTCTATTACTGCAGATTCACTGAAACCTGGGTATAAACATAAAGAATAATCTTAAAGTTATTTGGATGATGGCA
Organism: Cheirogaleus medius; assembly: GCA_008086735.1. Taxonomy (NCBI): domain Eukaryota; kingdom Metazoa; phylum Chordata; class Mammalia; order Primates; family Cheirogaleidae; genus Cheirogaleus; species Cheirogaleus medius. Next base: position 52,654,555 of record VBSM01000361.1, on the reverse strand, counting down.
GATGACTCCTGTAGACAGAAGGTATTATCTAAGACTCAAGTCATCAAGGTTGATGAGGTGGTTATTACCTACTTAAAAGCCAGACAGAGGACATGGGAAAATATGTGGGATATACATGCCATTACAAAATGTAAATAAATAAAAATAAATGAAAGTGAACTTCTACCCTAAGTAACACCATAATAGCAATGCACATTAGATTTTGAGGCAGAAAACTTGGGTTTTGGGTGTCAAGTCTGCCATTTCTGTATGACCTTGAGTCAAGGCATTTTATCTCTCTGAACTGCAATCTACTCATCTGTAAATGGGGATAGTTAGGATAAGCTCATAGAGTTTTTGTGAAAATTAAGTTAGAAGTAGATGGAAATAACTTTGTAACCTTGAAAGCTCCTTACAAATGAAAGGTAGTATTATTTCTAAGTGTAGACTGACATACGTTGATCTGGCACAGGTAGAAAGGTGATATGGTCCTCATTAACTTAAGTTGGAGACAAAATAAGTTATTGTGAATAGTTTATTATTGAAACCTCTGAATCTGATGACATGATAATTTATAAAGTAATCCATGTGGTTCAAAGACATGGAGAAATGTGTTTCTGTAAGACTTGTAGTTCCCTCTCTGAGAGGTTTTATGATATGATCGCACCTGTCTTACCTGAGGAGCCATTGGTGAGACCTGGATGTCTACTCTGATCAAGGCTGTGTGGTGAAGAGGGAACAAAACCCGTACCAATGAGGAAAAAAAAAACATATGCTGAGCAGTGGGCGATTGGAGGGGTTTCTGACCAACAGCAAAGGCTCATTTGGTTGGGCAAGAGAAGCTACTGTCTCACAGCTGAAAGGCCTGGCCACCATTTTTGTAGAAGCCTATAAGCTGATGCCACAGGAAACATTCTTTATTCTTGGAGGCAGTGTGTAAAATGGTTAAGAATGTGGGCTCTGGAATCAGATCACTTAAATTCTAATTCTGATCCTATTAAGGTTTAGTGGTGTAACCTTGTGCAAGTGATTAAACCCCTCTATGACTTAGTTTTCTCACTGTGAAATGGGAATGATAATAGTCCTAAGGTTTATTGTGAGGATTAGCTGAAATAATTCATAAAAGGTGTTTAGACCAGTACCTGGCATATAATAAGTAAATTGTCAATGTCCCTATCAAGCTCATTCAAGTAGGTTTGTTTCTCTACATATAAAAATAATATATGAATACAATATATTTTTAGCCATATTATTCCTTCTTGTATTTGAATATTTAGTGTGGAAAAAAAAAGAAAGACTGATCCTAAGGCTAAATTTTAAAATTTCTCTTTCAACCAGAAAAAGAAAAGTAACTAAGAAGACTACTTTTTAAAAATACATGGAATTAGCTCAGCATGGCTTTTTGTTAGGCTGACAATTGGTCATATGATGATAACTATCTTTTGCTTCTGTTTTCCCTCCTTAGTTGTAAAATCTCTTTTTGGAGAATGTAGACTTTATTTTCTGAGAATTTTAGCTGGGACACACTACTTTTTCCACCAAGCTTTCTGCGTGCTTCTGTAGGCCCGTCAGAGAGGAATCCAAAGTAAAAACCTTTCCAGGAGAGGGACACTGTGTGTCAAGAAAACACCAATACAGCCTCAACTAGAGGGGTTTATAGCAGGCAACACTAGGGCTGGGAGTTCAGTCCCTCTTTCTACCAAGGGCTAGGACTCTTGGAGGTAAAGACTGAAAATCTCTCCCTTTCACCCCAACAGGGCTCTCAGCCTGTGAGCTGCCTGTGTAAATAATTTTCACACCTTCCTCATACACTGCAGGATGCTTTTCCTGCACAAGGGCTTTCTATGAGAAGACAGACAGAAATGCCTGGTGTGTTTTCACCCAGATCAGCATCGTGGAGCTAGGAGCACTGGGTTTGTGGTTATACTAGTTAGCTAAATGTTGTCTTCAGAGCTTCATTTTTTAAGAGTAGAAAAATCCTGCCTACATCCTACAATCAACTAGTGTGAATAAAAGGAGAAATAAAAGGTAGCTGCTGCCTCTATGTTGGCTAGTTGAGTTTTTTTTTTTTTTTTAAAAATCCACTGGCAAAAAACAGAATATAAAAATGAAAATAAGGAAAGAAAGAAAGAAAGAAAGAAAGAAAGAGAAAGAAAGAAAGAAAGAAAACAGAAGGAAGGAAAGAACAGAAGGAAGGAAGGAAGAGGAAGACCTTCAGGAACCTTGGATGATACGGGTAAAAGGAAAAGCATTTGTATCCTGCATGGAAACCCCCGTGAGAATCAAAGGACAGCACATCATCCCAGAACATTCCCAGAGGGCCACCCCATCACCTTCCCCTGAACCATAGTAAGCTCTACCCTGGGGAGTGATTCACATCATTGCCCTTCATTATAGAGCTAGTGACTTGGAGATGTGGCTTTCAGTGAAGAATTACAAAGTATGACTTTGCTCAAATTCTGGGTAAACAGAAGCAAGTGAGCCTTAAGTGACACCAAGAGTCTCTTCCTGAGCATAACCATGACTACAGCAACTTCCACTGCCTCACCTGTGGGCTCCCAGTTGTAAAATAAAATAAGTCACTCTGTGTACATTCTAACTTAACCACTTTGCCAAAAATCTCTGTAATATTTGATGCTCTTAAGTACAGTCATGTGTCTCTTAACATCAGGAATACATTGAGAAATGTATTGTTATACAATTTTGTCATTGTGCAAACATCACAGAGTACACTCATACAAACCTAGATGATACAGCCTACTTCACCCCTAGGCTATATGGTGTCGCCTATTGCTCCTAGGCTACAAGCTCTACAGCATGTTACTCTACTGAATGCTATAGGCAGTTATAACACAGTGGCAACTTTTGTGTATCTAGACATATCTAAACAGAAAAGGTACAGTAAAAATGTGATATAAAAGATAAAAAATGGTACAATGTGCTTGTATTTTGAAGTGTTATTATAAAAGAGTCAAAACTTTTTTAAGATTTAAGTTTATAAAGTAAAATAGCTACAGTAAGCTGAGATAAATTTATTATTGGAGAAAGAAAATATTTTTTAAATAAATTTAGTGTAGCCTAAGTGTACAGTGTTTATAAAGTCTACAGTAGTGTGCAATAGTGTCCTAGGCCTTTGCAGTCATTCATCACTCACTCACTAACTTACCCAGGGCAACTTCTAGTCCTGCAGACAATAATATACACTGGGGAAAAGAATCCCTATTCAATAAATGGTACTGGGACAACTGGATAGCCTCATGCTGAAGATTAAAACAGGATCCATGCCTCTCACCACTCACAAAAATTAATTCAAGATGGATAAAAGAATTAAATGCAAGGCATGAAACCATCAGAACTCTAGAAGAAAATGTTGGTAGATATTGGACTAGGCAAAGAATTTATGAAGAAGACCCCAATGGCAATCACAGCAAAAACAAAAGTAAGTGGGACTTGATTAAATTAAAAAGCTTCTGCACAGCCAAGGAAATAATCAAGAGAGCAAATAGACAAACTATATAGTGGAAAAAAATATTTACAGGCTATACATCCAATAAAGGGCTAATAACCAGAATCTATAAAGAACTTAAGCAAATCAGCAAGAAAAAATCAAACAGCCCCATTAAAAAGTGGGCAAAAGACATGAACAGAAGCTTTTCAAAAGAAGATAGACAAATTGCCAATAAACATATGAAAAAATGCTTAATGTCACTATGAGGGAAATGCAAATTAAACCCACAATGTGATATTACCTTACCCGCATTAGAATGACTTTTATTAAAAAGTTCAAAAACAATAGATGCTGACATGGATGCAGAGAGAAAGGAACACTTACACACTGTTGGTGGGAACACAGGTTAGTACAACCTCTATGGAAAACAGTATGGAGATTCCTGAAAGAGCTAAAAGTAGACCTACAATTTGATCCAGCAATCCCACTACTGGGTATTTACCCAAAGAAAAAGGAATCTTTTTATCAAAAAAGAACTTGCACTCGAATGTATATTGCAGCACAATTCATAATTTCAAAGATGTGGAATCAACCCAAATGCCTAGCAATTCATGAGTGGATTAAGAAAATGTGGTGTATGTATACCATGGAATACTACTCAGCCATGAAGAAGGATGACTTAATGCCTTTTGCAACAACATGGATGGAACTGGAAACCATTATCCTAAGTGAAGTATTGCAAGAATGTAAAAACAAACACCACGTATACTCACTATTAAGTGAGCACACATGTGCATAGAGGAAGTATAACTCAATGGAAATCAACCAGGGGCTTGTGGGGAGAAGGGAATGGGTGCTAACCTACCTAATGGGTACAGTGAACACCATCTTTGTGACGAGCATACTTACAACCTTGACTCAAGCATTACAAAAGCAATCCTTATAACTAAAAACATTTGTACCCCAGTAATACTTTGAAATAAAAAAATTACAATTACATATGCACACACATATATATGTGTTTATGTGTGTTATAGGTCTGTCAAAATCATCATATAAGTTCTGTTTCTATATAATATTATTTTCTAAAAGTAGAGAAAGTAGAGGCCCAGAGAAGTTCAGTAATCTTTGTGAACTTTCCCCCCCGAGGTACTGCCTCCTGAACATTATTCAGTGCTCCCGACACCAGCCCTCTGATAGTTCACTGATCCTTGCTACCTGTCAAGTAAAAGAATGGCTGAATTCTCTAATCTCTGAGTCACATTGATTGGGTTAAAATTTATTGGAGGTATTTATTGTTCTGGTCAGTCTTTAAAATCCAGGAGATAAAAAATAATCTGATCCAATTAAAAGGATGTTTCTCCTCTACTGTGAGAAATTAGCATCTTTTCTTTGTTCCATTTTTCCAGGAAGTTTTGCAATAGATTCCAGCCCTGGGCCAGTTTATGGCTCTCTTGGTACTTAATTGATTTTAACTGGCAGATAGGTCATGCTCAGAAATTCTTCCTCTCTAGGCAAAGAGTTAATAAGGATCCATCCTTTCTGTCTCAATTCTAATGTAATTCTTTCCATAAGTGATAAAAATGAGAAGATACAAAAGAAATAACACAATGTTATTTCTTACCACATTCACAGTGATATATATATATATATATCTTTATCCCCAAAGATCCCTAAATATTTCTTATTTTAATTTATTCTCATATAGACTTGCTACCTAATTGATATTTCCACTCTAATTTTTTCTGGCTGTATTTGAGGACATCTACCTCCATCCTTTAGAAGTACAAAAGTAGGAAAGGGTCTTTAAGGTAAGCTTTTACTCACCATATTTTCCATGTTATTTTCTATCTCAAGTTGAATGTGAATGAGTTATTTTAAATGACCTTCTAAACTATTTTTTAACAATGTATATTACTGTCAAATGACTTGTTTTCACATGAAACAATTATAAGTTAATGCCTTTTTCATCTCAGGACTATTGGGTACATCTTTCTTTAGAAGTGATTGCTAATACATAATAACAGCCACACCTGCCTATGCTAATGAAGTTATTAGTCACTGCATTGGATGCTTCAGAAGAAAGATAACATTAAGGTTGAATTTGTCTGCCCAACAAAAGAATGGATTCCAGAAAACAACTTGACTGTAACGTTTCATAGAATCATCACAGGGACCCTTAGTGTAAGAAATTTTTGTCAAATTGGTCTATGTTATCAAAACTATTTGTGTTTTGAGACCTTGAAAATTTGTGTTGCTATTTAAAGGACTACTAAATTATCTACTTGATATGAAAACTATTAAAAGAATATCCCTGGATCCCTGACTACACACAGCCCTGAAGGTTTATTTCCTGGTCCACAGTAGGAGAGAAATAAATTCCCCAATCCTAAAGAAATGTTTAGGATTTTTGAATCTTCATGTTAGGGTTATAATTTTGGACTTAAAATCTTATTTCCCTAAATTTCTGTTTTTGACAGCTTTTACTTTTACATTTCCATTATATATTTGCCAAAACATCATTGAATTAGGAAAGAAATGAAAGTATGAAAGGGATGGTGGGCAGAGAAAGGATGGTAGAGTCAATGAATTGGGGGTCCCAATTGAAATATCATTGAAGTCAGGCTACTACAGGGAATAATCAGGAAAAAAGACCAGAGCTTGTAATTGAGATTATGGACAGGTTGCAGATATTGGTAATGACAAGGTTTAGCATATGACCATGGGAGTGAGTGACTGAGACAGAGTGGAGGACAAGGTCATTGGAGAGAGACCAGAATATCATCTCCATGTGTATAAAAATTACCAAGAATTAAAATTGAAGTAGTGCTGAAGAAGTGACAGTGAGTCTGGTAGTAATAACCTCTGAGGAGTGCATGGGATGACTGGGATTGGTAGACGACTGTAACAAGCAGAAATTCTGGTCTGAGCAGGAATTCTGGCAAGAGCCTCAGTGTTGCTCAGGGCTTAAAATCAGGGGAGGAGGGTCAGTGATCTGGAAGGAAATGAGGAGTAAGAAGGCTCCCTACTTCAGCTCTAGGTGCATTTGTAGGTAGAGTGTGAAAAGAAAAATAGCTTTCACTTGTTAAATAAAGCTTCAGGGGCCAGTGTCTTTAGGGTATGGCCAGGTTTCAGTTAGAACAACAAGGTAGTGGGAATGCTGGGAGAAGAGGTTTAAGATAAAGAGGATGTTAGTGTGTTCCAGAGAGTGCAGGGGAAAGGTCTGGGGGTACAGGAGGGGTGAGAGCTGGAGTCGGACTAGGGAATGTGCAGAGCTAAAGAGGATGAGGATGGTATACCCTCCTACACAGTGGCACAGTGATGGCTCCTGCATTTCAACAGAATAGCATTTCTGGGCCAATACTCAGTTCAGGGTACTCAGAAGTCTTTGTGTAGCTCTGCTGATTACCTTGACCCAGGATTTTTGGGCCAGTCTAGAGATTGGGAAGCTAAAAAGACTCAGGAGTTCAAGGAGGCCAGCCCATTGCACTCTGCATCCAGGGGGTTTGCTATTGCTCACTCACTCGTTGCTATTGCTCACACCTCACTGGCCTCCATTATGTGCAGTGTATTATGCTAAGTGTTGGAGTTATGCCACTCACATCCCTGCTCTCAGTATACTCATATTAAAACATGCAATCTGACATGATAGATGCAATATTAAAGCTATGTTCTAAGTTCTAGGTAATCAAAGGAGAGAATGAGCAACTAGTGGGGATCAGATTCACAGAGGAAATGATAGTGATACTTCGAACTTTAAAGGATAAATAGGAATATGTTAGTCATATTGGTGTGGTGGGACTATTTCTGACAAAGAAATGATGTATTTATTTTAGAGTTGGGAAAACATAAAAGCATGCTTTGTGGGGAGTGGTAAGTAGTTCAGAGAACTTGGAGTGGAGCAAATATCAGAGGAGTGGGAGGAGATGAGCCCAGAGAGGCACTCAGAGGCCAGTTCACAAAGAATCTAGTGTCATGTGCCAAGGAGCTTTCAGTTAGTCCTTGTGAAAAAGGATTTATACATATAGTCATATTTGTTCTCTAGAGAGAGCTTTGACTACAGCGTGAAGGAGGGATTTGAGAAGGTTGAGACTTGAGGTGAGAAGTTCAGTCAAAATATTTCACTCAATTTATTTCCTCAACCTGTGTTTATTAAATGATATTCGTGCCCCAAGCACTGTTTCAGGTGCTAGAGATATGGTATTGAACAAGGCGGAGAAAACCCTTGTCCTCGTTGAGTTACACTTTGGTGTAAATAAAAATGATACCAGTTCATGGTAAGTGATATGAAGAAAAATGCAGCCTGATGGTGTTAGCCTGGGGATGAGGATTCGGTCAGACGAATGGTCAGAGAGGTTCCCTCCGAGGAGGTGTGTTGAGCAGAGCGCTGAAAGTGGTGAGGGAACCCGTCATGTGAAGACGTGGGGAAGGCGTTCTAGACAGAGGGAACACAGCAAGCACGGAAGCGCTGAGAGGGACAGAACTTAGTTCAAGAAGAGCATGGAAGCCGGTGTAGCTGGAGCAGAGTGAGCCAGGGAAAGCACTAGGAGAGAGGGTGGGAGACTCCAGTGGATGGGGCCAAACACGAAGGCTACCAAGATGGGTTTAAATTTAGTTCTAAAAGGAAAGGACGTCAGAAGGGCTTTTGAGAGTGGAGTGACTTGCATTTTTAAAAGGTCACTCGGGTGGTGTGAGGAGCAGGCATTGAAGAGGGGGCTCGAACTAGGCAGAAGCATCTGGGATGAAAGGTAAGACTGGATTTAAGAGGCAAAATTACCAAGACTTGGTGACGAATTGGATACATGGAGAAGAATTTATGATGGCTTCCCAGTTTCTGGCATGGTGTCTAGAAGAAGAGGAGCAGATTTAGGGTAAAAGATAGAGTTTAGTTTCCTTTAGTAATTGACTTTAGTTTAGATTTTTTATATGTTTTGTATACTAATGAAACATACAGATAGAATTTATTAAAAACAATTGGTATATGGATCTGAAGATTGGTGGGAAATAAAGAATAAAAATATAGGTTTCTCAATTTGGAGGTTAGAGGAGGTCTAATAAGTAACACCCCTCATCTCCACCCGAGTTCTGAATCAACCAAAAAATAAAAGAGAAACAGAGAGAAAAGACCAAACTGATATAGCTCACAAAGGAGAATATGGCTCATATATGCAGACAGATAGGCATTGTAATGCTGAGCATCAGAACTACCCACTGGGTGACAGATTAACTACCACTAACCAACAGATAACACACCGTACTGAGACAAGGTGGGAAGCTTTGAGCCAAGCATATGCAGTGTGTTCTTTCCGCATTTGCCAAGTTAATAACTTACTCGGCCAACCAAAGGGTTGAGCAAGTGGGAAGAGGGAAAGAGACCAGGAGAGTTTTACTCATGGGGATAATTCCACATGGAAGGAACATCAGGAGTGGGGAGAAACAGCCTCCCCACCTGTCATTCCTGAGGGCGCAGGCAATGAGGAGCAGATAGGAAGCCTGAAGCAAGAACTAGGTGGCACTGGCCACTCCAGGAGGGGTGAGTTGGGAATGTGTCGGGTGGAGTGAAGGGGAGGAAGAGCTCAAGAGGAATAAATTCTGCCATTTAAGTGGTAAACTTAATTCTGCCTGTCACTCCAAGAGCTCTTTTAGTGTGATGATTTTGTGTTAATAAAATTTTGACTTCGTGATATCAGTGATTTCAAAGCATTTCATATTCATTTATGA
>VBSM01000361.1:52520375-52631007 GCA_008086735.1 Cheirogaleus medius | reverse complement strand
ACCCAAACATTATTTGTACCCCCATTACAAGATGGAATAAAAAAAAATTAAAAAAAAAAGTCATTCTCACTAGAGTTAAGTGATATTGTGGTTTTGATTAGATATTCCCTGATGATTAGAGATATTGAGCATTTTTTCATATGTTTGTTGGCCATTAGTCAGTCTGTCTTGTTTTGAATAGTTTCTGTTCATGTCCTTTGCCCACTTTTTGATACGGTTGTTTGATTTTTTTCTTGCTGATTTTCCTGAGTTCTATATAGATTCTAGTTATCAGTCCTTTATTGGATGTGTAGCATGTGAATATTTTTTCCCATTTGGTAGGTTGTCTGTTTGCTCTCATGATGGTTTCCTTGGCTGTGCAGAAGCTTTTTAATTTGATGAGGTCCCATTTATTTATTTATTTTTTTGATGCTATGATTGCCTTGAAGTCTTCTTCATAAATTATTTCCCTAGGCCAATGTCTATAAGAATTTTTCCAACATTTTCTTCTAGAATTCTTATAGTTTCATGCCTTAGATTTAAGTCTGTTATCCACTGTGAGTTGATATTTGTGAGAAGTAAGAAGTGCAGATCCTGTTTCAGTCTTCTACATGTGACTATCCAATTTTCCCAGCACCATTTATTGAATAAGGATTCTTTTCCCCAGTGTATGTTTTGTCTGCTTTGTCAAAGATTAAATGGCTATATGAGGATGGTTTTATATCTGAGTTCTCAGTTCCATCTGTTCCATTGGTCTACGTCTCTGTTCTTGTGGCAGTAACATGCTGTTTTAGTTACTATAGCCTTATAGTATAGCTTGAAGTCTGGTAATACAAGCAATTCTCTTAAAGTCCTTTTTCTAAATTGGCAGAGGAGTCCAGGGCTGTTGGGAGGGAGGAAAGAAAAAGGAAATCCACACAGCACTGCCCAGTGAGCTGATGACTTATGGCTCCAGTGATTCTTTTGGATCTCCCTCCTCTAGTAGTAGAGCCAATCTGACAAATTCTTAATTAGCTCCAGGGAGGTATTGGTTTCTAATTATTTTCTGACCTCTTTATAATGTGCGGAAATTGATATCTCTTTAGTTTAAGTCTTGGGTCCTAGATGCCAATTCTGGGGAATAAAAAATTTCTAATTAATATCTTATTATATCCTGCACATTTCTCACAATGCACTTTTCACAAGTTTATGCTACCACCTGATATCTTGGAGTGGGGAGGCATTTGCCCAAACCCCAGCTTCTGGAACACAGGACTCCTTTCTGGTTCTGTATGTTGTCAATCACATACATTCATACATTCTTTCTGCTGATATTTCTGTGTGCTTACTAGTGCCCAGTAGTTTTTGGGGGGGGGGCAACAAACAAAACAGACAAATTGGCTGCTTCCACAGAGCTTACACTCTAGTGATGGAGCAAACATTCTCTATGTAGGTGGATTATTATACATAAGACCCTGAAAGGAGTTAGGTCTCACTGAGGGCTTTGGGCTGGTCCAGATTCTTATTCTTTTTCTGTCTGTCTGTCTTTCTCTCTCTGATTGACTAATGTTAAGCCTGTCTCAGCTATGCTTCTTTGGCCACCTACAAGACCTCTTTCTTTCCAAAATTGTCCTCTGCCTTTTAATCCAGTCCACTGAGTTTAATTTCAATCTCTTATACCCTGAGACTAGAACCACTGGGGTCCTCCTGAGTGATCCATTCCCCTTCCCCATCTTTTAGAATGGCTGCCTCCTGCCACTTTGCTCCCACAGCTCTTGACTGTGCTTCCATGACGGCATTCACCACACTTGAGATCAGGAACTAGGTCATTCCTCTTTGTAACTCTCTCCCCCTCACAGACACACACATACCACCACCTCCACCTCCATGACCACCACCACCGCCCATGCTATAGCTGCCAACACTGTCATCTTTATGCCTCGGACAAAGTAGGAATTCAACAGAAATTGTTTGAGTTGAACTGTTTACCCATTAGCAATTAACCTTTCACAATGCTGGTGCAGTCTTTTAATAACTCTGCCTGGTCAAGCAATATAAGAGCTCCTCCACTTCCAGGCTGGCATCAGGAACAATTTATCACAGATGATTCTACAGTGACTGACCCTCATTGCTCAGCTCCCTGTTAGCTGTGGCTATTGTAAGAATAACCAGAAGCCTCCATATTCCATGTCCTCTCATGATCCATGAACTCCCAGAAAGATAGATACATAAAGGAGAGGTCTGTTTCAAAAAGCTTTGCAGTGCTAGCCAGCCTTTGAAACCTTATTTATTGTGTTTCATAATACGTCAATTTAGGACTCATGTTTGGTCAACTATGCTAAAAAATGTTAGAACTGCAATCTGAGCTTCCTTTGTTAGTTTGAATTTTCCATAAAAGAATTTCCCCTATAATGAAAATAACCAAAAGGGCTTTCATTCATGAAAATATTTGAGGCATCCGAAAGCCTAGTACATGTAGGAGTACTTTTGTACTGGTCTTTTTGAAGAAAATTTCTTTTAACTCTTTTTTAACTGTATCAAAAATGTTATGACAGATCTCTCAGTAATTGCCTCTTCACGAACAACCGCAAAACAGATACTAATTTTATAAAAAAGATATTTTCACTGAGAATGGACAAAAGTGGAGGGTAGATCAAGGTTAGTCTCAGTCAAAGAAAATAAAGATCAAAAAGCCTCCTGGGGTAATGTGCTGGAAAAAAAAACAATAAACAATTAATTTTCCAAGGCCAATTTATGGCAAATTTTCTATAGTAATTGCTGACAAAAAAAGAATAAATAGAGAGCTTTACATGTCATTTGTTCTCCATCTGACTTGGAGAAACTGAACCATATGCACTTCCCTAATTTTCTGCCTTGTTACTTGAAATTCAGCCAAAGACTTGGTCATTGAGTTAGAGAGTTAGAAGAGCAATCTCTTAAACCTTTAGCCACTCAGTAATTTCTAGTAAGATGGTCTTTCAGGAGATCTTAGAGGAAAAAAGACAAATTTAACATTACAGAGAATGTAAAGGAGTATTACATTAGAGGTAGGAATTAACATTATGGGTAGGAATACATTTGAGAATAGAATTAGATGTTATTTGCTTTTATTTGAAATAAGAAAATAATAGATGATTCCCCTATTGATTCATTTAATCATCTAACAAATATTTATTTTGCATCTATTATGTGCCACGATGAAGAGTAAGTGTAGACAATTAAGGCTAGAGAAAAAAACAACCAGGTAATAAAATTAAATGTACTTATTTTGAAATCTTACTATAATATTACCAGCATATAATTTACCTTGAAGCATTCTATATTGTTCTGTATTAAGAATTCTTACAAGATTTTTTAAAGCTAATTTAGACTTAAATTCCAGCTTCCATAAAACCTATACAAACTCCATATTTCTGGGGTTTTCTAAGAATTATGAAAGGCAAAACAGTGAAGTTGTGTTAGTGATGTTGGAAACTGCAGAGTTGGTGATTGTATTAGGTATATTCTACATGTGGTGAAGTGTGTCTCATAAAACAAAGTATCTAACATATTATAAAATTAAAACTTTAATAATAAAATTGTTCATAGTTGTAATAATATATGTTATAAGGGAGATTCTTTCCTTTATATCCCTATAGAATAAATCCAAAACAAACATATATTAATAATTCAATAGCTTAGTAATTAAAAATACAAATTAAAATAGCAATGAGATAACTTTTTTGCCTTCAAATTGACAAATATCATTTACAATGATAGTGCCTATTGTTGGTGAAAGTTCTTGAAAACAGGCACCTCAAATAACTGTCAGTAAGAATATAAATTAATACAGCCTTTCTGGAGGACATTTTAATAAATATATCAAAAGGTTTAAAAATAGTCATTTTTTAAAATCTAGTACTTCTACTCTGAGGAATAAAAGCTACACAAAAAGATAAAATTATCCAAGAACATTTATCACAGCATTGTTTATGATAGGCCTGTTCTAATTATCTAAATGTCCAATAATAGGGAATTGTTCAAAAATTTAGGTAGTATCCATATTTCATGATTTTTAAAGCCGTTAAAATCACATTATAGAATTGCTAATGCATGGAGAAATGTTCACAATATACTGCTAAGTAAAATAATCTTAAATGCTATAAGAAGTGTATAATATGTGTGTACTAGTCTGCTTGGGCTACCATAACAAAATACCACAGATTGGGTGATTTAAACAACAGAAATTTATTTCTCCCAGTTCTGGAGGCTGAAAGACTAAGATCAAGGTGCCAGGTAATTTGGTTCCTGGTGAGGGCTCTCTTCCTGGCTCACGGATGGCTACCTTCTTGCTGTGACCTCAAATGGCTTGGAAGTGGGAGATTTGGGAACTCTCTGGTATCTCTTCTTACAAAGACATTAGTCCTATCAGAGCAGGGCCCTGCCCTTTTGACCCCATCTAATGTTAATTACCTCCTAAATGCCCTATCTCCAAATACAGTCACATCAGGGGTTAGAGCTTCAACATTTGAATTTTGGGGAACACAAACATTCAGTCCATAATAATACGTATATTGTCAAATACGCGATGTGTATTATATATGCATGGAAAAGAGGCCAGCAGGATATATATGACATACATCAAAATATTAACAATGCTCATGTTCAGGTGGTAGGATTGAGGGTAGTTTATATTTTTTTTCTTTCTTTGTGCATTCCTGTCATTTCAAAATTTTCTATTAAAAATATATGTTACCTTTGTATCAGAAAAACACTATAAACAGCATTTGTATTTTTAATCTCATCACTATAGCACCAATCTCACTGAGCAGACCATGTGCGGAGCAGGCTGCCCATTTTGGGGCTGGCCCTAGAATCGCTTTGGGCAATGTATGCATAGCACAGTAGGGAACAGAGAAACTTGCTGAACTTCCAAGGGAACCTATAAGAGATAATACAAAGACAAAGCTTTCATGGGATTTCAAGAAACAGCTACTTTTCCAGGAGAGCCTTATTATAAGTGGAGTTTCCGATGAATATGAAAGCCAAATAGGAATAACTAACGCTTGAGTGGCACTTTTAACTTTTCCAAAGCACTCTCCCATTTATTAATTCATTTGATCTTCATAACAACTACGCAGGCAGGGTGTCTATTAGTATTCCTATTTTAACAATGAAGACATAAAGGTAGAGAGCGATTAAGACACAAACCCCAATCACAATTAGCAGAGTAGGACCCAGATCACCTGGCTCTCAGTCCAGTGCTCCCGCTCCTGCCAGGGCACCCTCCCTTACACCACAGCCTCATGGAAACTCTCAAATCTTTTCCGCTCTTATTAAAAGAAAAAAGTCCCTTAGCTTTCTTGCGAAAATAATGAAACCAAATAGGGCTATGAGAAATAATATAATTCAAAAGGCAAAATACAGCGTGTTTTTACCCAGACTGTGAAGGCTTTGCAGCTAGAGTGTGTTATATTGTTATTTCTGGGCTTAAGAATGTGTCACTTTTTTCATTGACTATATACTGTTGCTCATTTGCCCTGAGACTCAGACAGGTAACAACTCGTTAGAAGCTAACTGTAGTAAATGCCACCAAGTTAAAGTGCTTAGGGACAATGAGCTGAATGACTAGTTGTATAATATAAAATTATATAGTTCTAAGCTCTATCTTAATTAAGAATGATTTCCTATAAGGACATAATTTTATATACTAGATGACTTCACAGTTCTACCCAAATGCAGTGTAAGGATATAATTTAAAGCATTTTTGTTTTAAACACTCAAATATGGCAGCTTGGAAGATAGTTTACAACTCTATTTTTAATGAACTGATTTAACTATAGATATTATAACTGCAAATAAAACACATTTACAAAAAGCTGTTGTCTTTAGAATTGTAAATCTGGCAAGGTTTTTAGCAGTAGAGTCTTAGATAAATAAAAAGTTGCATCTTTTTAAACTGTGGGTGTTAATTGGGCTTTTCTTATCATGAAGAATAAAAGCAGATGTTGATCTGAAACAATGCCTTATCATGCATAGTGGTCCTAAGAGATGACATTTTTTTTGATGCCCTTATTTGTTCTGATTTATTATTGACCAGATTTACCTGCTGGTCACATACTTATTCTGACTTGGAAATACCAACCAATGGTAATTCAGGAGATAGCTATTACCAGAGAGTAAGCATCCAGCAAGAATGCCACAAACATATTTTGTTAGTGGTCTATAGCTGTGTCAAGGTGAGATAAACTAATCATTTCACCTTGATGTGATAAATTAAGTAGTGTGAGGAAATCAGAAGACAATGTGAATAAATTGAGCTGAGTGAATAACTTGCTATTTCCTTGCATAAATAAATTTTTGTGATGATTAAAGCTTAGTGAATAAGTTCAGTGTTGAGGGTGGGAGAGGCAATTTTTCCACATAACAAGAGAAAGCATCTATAATTATTTCATGATAACTATTAAGAGTCAAACAGAAATTATCAGAAGGGTTGTAGTTGTATATCCAACCAGTATGCTAGGAAAGGTGGAAGTTGTTGCTGAAAAGTTGGATTCAAATCCATTTCTTTCAAAATGAAAAATATGTATGATAAATATGGTCATTTAAGAGAAGTTCAAGTACTAAAAGAATGAATGCAACTATTAGAGCCTGTTGTGTTTAAAGCAAGTAGTAGAGGAATGAATAAGACTAAGAAAGCTTGTTCTCCTCTTTGTCTCTCTCCTGGCTCTACTCTCTTTTTCTCCCCTGTTTAGTTCATTCCACTTTAAGAACAATATTTACATTCTGCATTTGAGGTCCTGTGCCAATAGGCACTGCAAATGCAGTAGAAACAGTTCCCACTCTTGGGGAACTTCAGGGTAAGGAGGTAGTTCTGGTAGGTGAATTTCTTGCTTTACTTAAGTGTTGCCCAATTGGAAGACTTTCTACATCAAATTGGATATGAAAACATAGTCTAATAAAGACTGAACAAAAAATACATATTTCTACATAAAATGTTGATAAATGACAGTTCCTTCTTGGGAGTGTCCAGTTAGCTTCTCTGTCAACTTAAGGCACACATGTATATGCACATACATGCATGTGTGTATAGGTCTGTGGGTGTGAGCATGTGTATGTGTACATGTGTGTGTGTGTATGTGCCTCCGGTAGATTAACTGTCAGTATGGCATGGAATTTTGCAAGTCTAAGTGCCTGAGTCTAGGACTTTAGCAATCCTAGTTTTACATTACTATTTATTCTATTTCTAAAGTTGGTGATTTTCCATTGCATATGCATTCTAACAGATAACTTCTCCAAATTTCTCTTACTTGCATTTTTCCCACTTGTGGGTTTACATTATGCCAACCCCTTAGTGGAAAGTTTCTTGCCTACCCTAACTCTAACTCTTTAGTCTACACTTTTTGGGGTTTTTTTGTTTGTTTTGTTTTGCTTTTTTACCAACCCTAACTAAGAAAACATTTCACCAAAGCTAGTGCAGGGTACATGTACTTAGAACTTTCTTGCTTTCCTTACAGAGGAGCAAGCCAACAGTGTCATGAGATTTGTAAGATATTGCATTATTTTCCATTAAAATGGGGCAAAGCAAGATCAAGTGCCAAGCCTATTAACTGTTGGCTCCTGCATGCAGGAGTACAAACTCAGGTTTCCTGCTTACCATGACATGCTATTGACCTGTAGGAGAGTACCTGTACAGTGAAGGAAGTCTTCCTGGAGGAGGTGCTGTCTAGGCCGAAGAGTGAAAGATGAGTAGGAGCTAGACAGGCAAAAGGTAGAGAGGGTCAGGAAGCACATTTCAGGTAGTGAGCTCAACAGGGGTATTTCAGAGGTTAGAAAGTTTTGTGTTGAAGTACCTTGCATTAGCTTACTAGGGCTGCCATAATAAAATACCACAAACTGGGTCACTTTAACAACAGAAATTCACTCTGTTACCATTCTGGATGCTGCAAGTCCAAGATCAAAATGCCAGGAGGGTTGGATTTCTCTGTGGCCTCACTCCTAGGCTGGCTTGCAGATGGCTACCCTCTTGCTGTCTCATCACATGTTTTTTCTCTGTGCACTCAAATCCCTCGTGTCTCCTTTTATGTCTAAATTTCTTCTTTTTATAAGGACACCAGTCAGATTGGATTAGGGCTTATTTTACAGCATCATTTTCACTTAATCATCTCTTTAAAGGCTCCATCTGTAACTACAGTGACATTCTGTATTTGTATTGCAGTGTATAAGTACTGGGGTTCAACATATGAATTTGGGGTTGAGGAGACACAATTCAGCTCATAACAGAGCTTGTAGTGAAATTCAACTTTATCAAAGCATTGATGAAAGACAAAATACGTGACTAAATCCTATGACCAAACCACAATCTCAAGCACATCAATATTTTGACACAACTTAAGAGATGCATTAACTGTTTACAAGGAACTGCAGAGCTCTCTCCTCTCCCCTACAAATGAAACTGAAAACAATACTTTAAGTATCGTTAGTAGTCTCTGGAATATTTTGTTGGACAAACAAACAAAATCCCTGTTTTTTAGAAAGAGCGCATTCCTTTTAGCACAACACGCCTTCCAAACCTTTAGTCTCTGGGGAAGAACTAACAGCACTGCCATGTGTGATTTTTGTCCAAGCACCTACGGTGACATCCCTATGAAACGACCTGTTGACCAAGAGTCACTTTTGTCACTTGATGACACTGCATCATCATTTTTATTAACATGAAAGAAAGTTCATACATGTTTAGGGCATGTGCCTGTCTGGATAAACTTGTAATGAGAAAGGTACTCACAAATAAGGTTGGGGCCTTTGGGGCCTATCATGATGGTCTAACTAAGAGAATGACCTTTGTCTAAGCTGTCAAGAGACCCAGATTCAAGTACAAGTTCTGCTGCTTACTGTGATCCTGATGTCGCTTCTGGCACTGACATTCTATGATTCTATATCCCTCATATATCAAGTCATGTCTGAAAGGGATCACAGCTAAAGAGTTAAGGCTGCACTTACTCTTTGTCAACATCGCCAGTCATAAACGATGAGCCGGTGTCAGAAAGCTGGCCTCGCGTGCCCCCAGCACTGAGATCGTGAGGATGGCACTATTAATGGTAGGACGCCTCGCTTTTCTTTTCTGGGCCTCTGGGCACCGGGCAGTGAAACCGTGCAAAACTTAGAAAGCTCTTGCCTGCATGATTTATGGCTATAGCCAGTTCTTTATTCCCTTACTTTCATAAGCACCAAATTCTGTTAGAAAACTTGGGGGAAAATCTGCCAATCCTGGGTTATTTTGGGGTTTCTTCATCATCTCTTGACCTTTGATTTGACAAGCCAAATAACAAAATGAAAAATGGGCTCTGTATGCTCACCCATGATTACCAACCAGAACAGGCAGCATCAGGACGGAGAAACAAAAAGCCCCACCATTTGGAGTAAAAGGTTCTGAGCTAGTAGCAAAGGAGAAACTTGAGAATTTGGATGCAACGTCCCAATAAAGTAAAGTAAATTATTTTAAGTATGACAAATTATGTTCCTAATTTGCATCCATCTTTGTGAGATAGAAATGGAAGCTTAAGGAATTGCATGCCATTTTAAGTGGCCGTATGTATCAGGCACATCTTAAAGAATAATTTTGACATTCTTGACTTCTATGAGAGTGAGGCTGTAGGGTCTATATAATCTAGTTGTTTTTGTTAATATCTTTAAGATAATCTGCAAAGTTAACATTTTAAAATTTTGCTTACCAATGATCACGATTTCCCTGTTTCGTGTTGTAATTTTGTATGAACATCAAGGTATTTCAGTATTGTTGACGGTTTTTCATTCTTGCTATATATAACGTGTCTAAATTTGAAAGTGAAAGCAAAGTAATGAGGAAATTTGCAAAGCACAGAAATATATTCCACTTGTTCCCTTCCTGAATTTTTCCTTGCAGGTAAGGAAGAAGGTGCAATGTGCCAGTTAATCTATTTAAATGAAACCATAGCTTTTTAAGATTTGAGGGAAAATATTTTTTCAGACATTTACATGCATAAACAATTGCTCTATGAAAGCTAAACTTAGTCATACAATCTACCTAGATCTTTAGAACATGCGCATACATTAAATCACTTCAAAATTAATAAAACTCTCTAAATTATGCATGGCGCAGAGGGTGAAAAAAGTTGATAACAGGAACTGCTGCCTGCCTGGTGGTATGAATTTGGTAATGCACTGAGAGCAACCCTATGGCTATGCACTAGAGAAGATCATAATAAGGTATAATTGTTGCTTGCTCATTTGTTCAAACTCCAAAACTATATCAAATAACACTTAATTATACACATAGAATACCATTACAGCAAAGAGCTCACACTTGAACAGCTCAGTATAAGTGAGGACATTTAATATTATTTGGCTCCAGTAGGTGCAAAAAAGATACAAAGTAGCAGCTGCTAATTAATCTGGAGTTCTAGGTTTGCAACCTCAAAAGAAAATCTAAAGAATATCTCCTGGAGTCTGAATATGTAAAGTTTTAACTGCTCCATCTGGTACATGCCCTCTGATTACCCAGAATGTTGGCTGGCAGTTTGAGGGATGCATTTGATAGCCAGCCAAGTTTAAAGGTCTATTGGAGGTAAAACAATGCCCACCCTTTAACAAGAGCACCATTGTTCCTTAACAATGAAGCTCTCTGGCTTATTTGAATGTCAACAATTCAGAAAAGTTGATGTTTGGAGCCATCAAATAAAATGTTTTTGTGAAACAGTTTATTATTTCAGTGGTAATTATTTGAATCATTCATGGTAAAGGATGTTTGCTAATGAGAGCTTGGCTGCTGTAAATTCCAGGGAGACTGAATGCTCTTTGTGCTGACAAAAAGACCCAAATCACTGGAGAGCGACTGACTGGACAAATCATTCATCTATGCAAATGCCAGCCGAAATGGTCAGATGCATTTATTACCCTCCTCATTATAGTAAACAAGGCAGGAATCGTGACTGGCAGTTATCAACTTGCCCTGAAGTATGATTTGTTCTCCTACCACTATTTAAATGAGAGGAAAAAAGGCATGCCACCAGGGACTTTGTTGGTTTATAAAAGAGTAAATGTCACATAGCCCAGTGCTTAAAGACTTTTGATTGACAAATGTTTTATTTGACATATCAAACAATGATGGTTTTCATATCAAATAGTCCATATTTGTTAGCAAAAATCTTAACCCCTTGAAGTTCGGCCAATGCTTTTAGCTTGCTTCTGCCAATGCTTAGAAACTAGAACACAGATGGCAAGTTACATTAAAGGCAATACCAAATATCTCTACACATAATGTGCAAAGACCTAAAAATACTCTGCATTGGGTGACAGAAATGACACAGTGTTTTATCACAACACATATAGTGTAAAATGTTCTTCTGAACTGATAATGCAAATTAAAGTGATGTTGACCTACTTGCACTTACTAAGTATTCTTCTGCTGTTTAGTGCAAGATAAGCTAAACATTAAAGAATTTATACAGCATATGTCAGTGAAATCTAAATTGTCTGGTGTAACTCTTCTTAAATGTCACAACAGTGTCACAACATGCTCAGGGTTTCAGGGCTTACAGTTAAAGCCATAGCACCCTTATATAACCCCTTGTTCTCGTGCTTAAAACTTTTCCTTCTTGTTTCCTGTGACTTAAGTTTTGTTTGCTTCATTTCAGTCCGATTGATATTTACAAGTATACGTCATCATACAGAGGAGGCATGCTAGCCAGAAACGTGAGCTTATAGAATTTGTAATCAAGGTTGTCACTTGATAAATAAGATGCTACAACTTGCCTTGGAGACACTTAGGGTGATGTGTTCCCACACATGTTTTCCTCTCCTTTCTTGCTATATTTTAGGCTGCCACCACTGCTGGAGTTTAGTGCCTCTTCGTTCTTTGAACTGAGATGGAACTGTTCATTTTGAAAAGCCGGAAGTAACTGCAATCACTAGAATAGGTTCTAAACTAACCCAAAACTGTGGTTTGTTTACCTAGTAGAGAATACAATATGAAATTTTCAAAGGGTTTGTCAGTCCATGTGTTTCATTCAATTACACTGATGTATTTTTAGGCTTGTATGTTATTATTCAAAACATAAAAGTAAATTTAGTCATTTTCATTGATATAATTTCAGCTTTTGAATATGCATTTTATCAGAAGGAATAATAACATTCTGCCTTTAAAAGTATGATTGTAAAAGTTTGGTAGTTCTCAAATAAAATAATATCATTTGGGGTCTAAACTTTCTCCACAGAGATATTTCCACTTTTATGATAAGTTGCAATCACAAAAGAGAATATGATTATTAGGGGAGAACACTTATTTCCAACACTGCTGCTTCATCCTATGTGGAGGGGCATCCATCAGGAAACTCTGGTCCTGTATTTTCCCCATCACTTAGTGATTTCTCTGCCTAGTGCTCTTGGTGAAAGACTGAGCCCCTTTCTCTGACTATCCTAATAGGGTACATATGCTTGGAGAAAGCATGAGCTCTAACCTGCCCCTGGAGTGGGAAGGTTGGATTGCCAGTTCTTCCTGAGACTAAGGGTGATTCTGTCTGATTCTGGGTGCAGCACTAGGAAGCCCATTGTTGCCACACATGAATGCCATAGTCTTCAGTAGTTCCATCAGAAATTTGATCCTTTGTTTTTAGTCAGTTTAAAACTTGGGTGAGTAGGAGAAGCATATTAATATATAATGAAATTTATTTCATTAATAAGATTTTGAGAGTGCATTTTCTTCTGTACAAGATGGTACAAATGCATTAAGAAAGTCTGGACTCAGCTGGCTCTGGTAAGTTCAGAGGTTTGGGGGTTGAACAAGGAAGAGACAGGACCATGAGAGGCAGTAACACAAAATAAGCTTGACTGGGTAGTGCTTAGATGGGGATGCAAGAGAGGAGACGTCCCTCCCAGTAAAGCCCTTCCAGAGATAGCAGCATGAGGCCACCACCTAAAAGAGGAATAGAGCAGGGAGCTCCCAGGGGAGAGGGTGAAATCAGGCAGGGGGCTTATGTGTCTAGGTGATATTGCTCAGCAGTAAGGTGGCGAGTTTCTAGGTCAGAGAACTCTGAAGGCAACAGTTTTGGCATCTTTTATAGCTACAGGCTTTGTCTTATCTATGGTTAGCAGATGTTGGGTGCAGTTTCATGAGGTATATAAAGTAGGTAGGCTCTGAATGGCTAAAAATATGTTTATTTGGATTATATTTAAAGCAATTAGATGTGTGAGAATTTGAGTTTGGTGTTGATGGGCTTTCAGCTAATGGTCCCAGCCTACTGTGAAGGAGTAAATAACATTGGGGCCATTTTAGGTTAGTACACAGGAACTATCTCTGGTGCATTTATATAACACTGGCTCAGTCAAATTTCATTTCTTTTAGAGATTAAAATGTGTATGTATATATTTATATATAGATATATTTTATATATCTATATTTATATCTATCTATATCTATATATATCTTGAGGACTAATGCACCATGCTTTGTTCTCTAAGTCACTAAAATTTCTCTGAGATGGGAGCTTTTGGCATAAGTAGGAGGGTATATAAAAGGCCCAAGTGAAAGCACTTTTCTGACCAATTTGTAGTCCTGAAATCACACTAAGTACATGGCTGCCAATTTTACTTCCTGTTTGGGTTGAAAAGCAGATTTCTTAATGGAAATCTTCCTGAGGGCATTCTCCTTCAGAGAAATGACCTTTGCTTTGGCTTCAGCTAGCGAATTCAGGTTTTTCATTGGCAGTGAGATTCCATGTGTGAATTTGTCTAATCAAACAAATCTGGGCTAAACTAGGCATATTTCTTATGCTGTCTGTAGTCAAACCCTGTCTTTTGGTCTGTGGTTATAGCTGCTCCTTAAAGAAATAACCATCTTTGTCACAGTGCTTTTGCTGAATAAATTGTTTCATCTTGCATAATAATTTCTGTCTATTGCTAGTGATAATAAGTATGATATGGTGTTACTTTTCTGGTTTACTCCCCAAACATAGCCCTCATTTTCCAGCTATCAGTGTGTCTTCATCCAGTTGACTCTATCTATTGAAATTCTGCCCTCTGAAATGTCACCTTTGCATGGTAGAATTATGGGTGATGAGATTATTTGCCTCTTTAGCCTTATTTATATTGCCTTTATGCTTTGCTGTTTATTTTATAATTAGGAAAAGACTATTCATCTATACATAGAAAATACTTAGATTCAAATGATGCCATCACTTGCTTTCTGGTTTCTTTCTCTTCACTGCTGGTCTATGGGTTTTCTCATGTATGCAAGATAGCTACTAATAGCCATTGGGGTTGCAGTCTTCCTAGCTCATGCCCAAGAGGAAAGGGTGAGAGTATTTCTTCCAGCATTCTCATTTAAGTCCTAAAATTTACTTTGTTTAGACCACTTTAGGTCATGATCCCATTTGAACCAATTATTGTGGTCATGAAATTTGATGTACTGTCTGGCTTAGTCCTGGCCTGGGTCTACCCACTAGGGCCAGAAGGGAGTCTTATCCCATTCCCAACAATGAGAACTGAGAGTGGGGGAGGGGTGCATCACTAATCAGAAGTTATCCAGTTAAGTAAATGAAAAATGTCCACTCTGTATTTCTGGCTACCTTCATTTGAGGTGACCAAGAGAAGAGTTCCTAAAGCTACAATATTGATAGTAGACTTATGACTCTCTATATACATTTCTGAGTTCCCTTTTCTGTGTTGGCTACTACAATTTTTGTCATGGAGAATTTTAAAAGTTATTCCATTTTCCAGAAGTTCCGTATTGTTTCAAGTATAGCACCTTGAGTTCTAGGTATAGTTTTTTATTTTCTATAAGCCTTTGAAGAGTATGAACAAATATATGGTCAGTCTGACTTTTCTTGGAAGGGTAATTAGCAGTGTTAGTAAATTTTTTAGAATTCAACAATGAGTTTTCTACTCTCTATATATCATCTAATGAATCAAGATAGAAATTTTAGATCACATTTGGAATATTTAGCTAAAATTTTTGACAGGAAAAAGAAACACTCAAATTATTAATACATCAATTTTAATGATGTTTGTGCTTAGAAAATTTGATACATATACTCTAGATAATTCTGGAACTAAATTAAAAAATAACAATATATTAAAGCACACATAAAGTTCTATAAATCATAGAGATCTGTTAAATTAACTGTTGATAGATCTACAGTGAGAAACTGAATATACAAATAGGCTATGGCTAGATCATATATAAAAATAGAACTCTGACCCACAATCTCAGTAACTAGCCCAGGAAGCCATCTGCTACAAGTTGGACTTGTAGGAAGTAAGACCACCATCTTTGGCAATTGATGCAGGAAGCCAAATGATAATCTTTGCAACAATTGGCTCTAAAAGGCCAGGATTTGATTAAAAATTAACAACTTCCTAGTTTTTGTTCCTGTTCCTAACTTAGGACCAACCAGAGAAAGCCAAATATGTACCCTTAACCAATCACTTAGAATGCTCCACTTCTAGGTAGCCCACCTGCAGCTTCACCATGCCACAGCCACTAATCAGGGCACTCCTGAAGGTTCTTTTTATTCTGCTATAAAGCTTTCCAATCCTCTGCCTGCCTTTGAGTCTTTGCAAAATGTAAATGATGGTGGCTAACTCCTTTGCTATATTGTATCAAGCTCTGAATAAATAAAGGCTATTTGTTCTCATTGGAATTATCTTCATGGTCTTCATTTATTTCCCTAATAGTTACTTGAGAAGTCACTTAATTGTATAACACATGTATCCTTTAGCCTTTTCTATGCATGCAAAGA
This sequence comes from Cheirogaleus medius, assembly GCA_008086735.1. NCBI lineage: Eukaryota > Metazoa > Chordata > Mammalia > Primates > Cheirogaleidae > Cheirogaleus > Cheirogaleus medius. The sequence goes on along the minus strand of VBSM01000361.1, from coordinate 52,615,297 downwards.
TAGCTATAATTCTGTTCACTAAATTGTATTTTTCAGTTTCATAGTATCAGATGTTCAAAAATATTAATTAATTCTTCCAGGGTCCTCACATTGGCGTCTCTTTTTTACTAATGAAACAACCTAAAACCTCCAAATTAAGTAACTTATAATGAATGTAAGGCAGAGCTAGAATTCCACCTTGACATTTTCGTTTCTCAACTAATCTTTAAACAAACATATAATAGGAACTGTAAGAGAAAAATATGGCTACAACCAGATTTTTTTTTTTAATCAAAGTCTGAGGAGAGACAAGATTGAAGTTTATAAAATAAAGAAAAGTATGTTTACTATGGGTATCTTCTGATATTTGAAAGGCAACATAAAGACAAATGAAAAAAATTGCTAATTTATTTGGTTGGTATAAAACATATTTCTTAGTTGCTGTGTTCTTTGGATTGGTAAAGGATAGTAGGAAAGTGGAAGAATTGTGTAGTTATACAAAAATCAAAGGCCTCCCTAGTTCCTGTCCCAGGACTGATCATATCCACCTGAGTATTCATGGACACATCATTTTACCTCTCTGGACCTCAATTTCCTCATCTTCTAAAATGAGGTTTGTAACCTCTATCTGTCAGACTACTGTAGGGATTAAATGAGATAACATGTGGGAATATGCTCAGTAACTGGCATGTAATACATATTGGTTCCTCTTTTCTTTCCATTCAGGGTGCTGTGACACTATCAGAATCATAGCTGTGCATTGATGGCGGAATATCATCATCATTAATTTGCTAATCATTCTCGCTCTAGATTGACTATCTCCAAAATAGGGATGGGATCTTACTTATTTATGTACAACCAAAGCCTGAGAGGAAGTGAACACTGCAAATGCTAGCTTATATAGACGATCTCAGACTTGAGGAAGTGCAAACTCTACAAGAAAAGAGTAACGTGCGTGATATAATAAAGAAATGACACAAGACAGCAAATACTTCAGTGATAAAATGTTAAGGCACTGAGTAGATGAAAAAGAATGGGTAAGTGAAGTTGGGGCAAACATCATTGAGGATGGATGAGCCAGGAGGTAGACCTCAGCAAAGGAGAGGAGTTTGCTAACAGGGAAAATGTACAAACTGTAGTGCAAGAGGAATGTGCAAAGGCATAGAGATAGAAATAGACATGAATGTCTTGGAGGTGTGGTGAAAATATAGCTTAACTAGCAGAAACTTCCTACTTACTTCCTACAAGTCTGATTTTTTTTTTTTCATTTGGGGATAAAAACAGAAGATTGCATAGTTATGGTCAGATTAAATGGGGCCTTGAGTTTGTCAACAGGTACATCTGAGCACCTATAAATGCCTAAGCTTGCAACAGCCTACCTCCTCTGCTAAAACAAATTTTTTAAAAGATCATTAAAAACAAAAACAAAACAGACAACGCATGAAACCAGAGTCCTTACAATGGCTCATAAAGCCCTGCTGATCTGCACTCTTCATGGTACTGGTCTGACTGCCTCTCCTTCTACTATCCTCCTAGTCTATTCCACTCCACTCACACTGGCCTCCTTACTATTTCTGGAACATTCTCTAGGCATCAACCTGTGGTAGAGTCCTTGATCTTGCTGCTTCTGCTGCCTACAATGCTCTTTCCCCTGGCTATTCCCCTCACATCCTGCAGGTTTATGCCCCTACCTTACTTTCTCCATGAGGGCTACTTGATCTCCATATTGAATACAGCAGCTCTTCCACCCTGCCCTACTCTTCTTATTCCTCCCTACTCTGCTCTGCATTTTCTTTTTCTCAGAGCACTAATCACCTCCTCACATACCATAGATTTACTTATTTGCTATGCTTATTGTTTTGTATTGCCACTCTAGTGCAAGCTCTGTGAGTGACAGCTCTTAGTTTTGTTCACTGACAGATCTTAAGTACCTGGCACACAGGAGACCTCCACAAGCAATCATTCCATGGATAAATGAAGGAATACAGAATTTTCAGTTTTACTAAAATGAAAACAAGAGTGAGATTCCAAATTTAAGTAAACCCTCTCATAGCTAGTGGTAGAATTATTGATGTTTTAGCATTCTGGTTTAAGATCCTGACCATTTTGGTAATACAGGCTCAGAATCTGGACTTGTATTTTTTGCTCATTTACTCTACTGAAAGTCACTTGAACTTTATAGAGGCTGGAGGAAAAAAGAGAAAGTAATGGATGGAAAGCCACAGATTTCACACTGACGTTAGCTGAAGCCGAGGAGACAAATGCAGAACCGAAAGCCCTCAATCAATGAACTTGGTTTCAAATGTGTATTAAGAAAGCCTGAAGTCTTAATTCCTTTTCTCAGAAATGTAGAAAGGTCAGGAACTTTGGTGACAGAATTTTGTTTGATCTTTCAGCTGAGGTTTCCAAATGTTTTTCAGATATTTTAATGTGGATAAAAGGTCAAACATCTTGAACTAAAAGTTACAATCAGGCTTTAAAACTTGGTGTGTTAAACAGTTACAGAAGCTAAATCACCATTCATCAGGGAGCAAGAGTAACTTAGAAACAAAAGCTAGTGCTCTTAAACACTGTCAGCACAAATGGTAGTGTGGCAATAAGTTTAATTCTGGGCGAGAAAACTTCTTTTCCCAATGGGGATCATGATTCTAAGTATAATGAGAATTTTGTGCCAAATGGAGAAAAATAATTTAACCATACGCTAACAATTAAAATATAAGTTTCTTATTAGAACTAATAATTTCATTTATCATGCTACTCTAGTCATGTGACTTTGGTACTTTAGACAGGAATTAAAAGTTGGGAAGCAGGAGTCATCTCTATTTTTTTTTTCCTTCTTAACACATGGCATTTTATTAATCCATCAACAGAGTTTATGGATTTTTCTTTTACAAATTCACTAGTGCTTACACTTTTTTATTCTCATTGTCATACCCCCATCGAGGTCTCATTGGCTTTTATTTCTCTCCCATCCGGGGCCTGTGACTTATTGCCCCCAGAGTAATCTTCCCTAAATTCCTCCTTCAACATTAACTTAATAAAGGTGTGTTAACCCCTTCTATGTGTAGTCAGCCATGCTAGATGTTACTCTTTCCTCCGTTTCCCACTGGAGGAGTCCCTTGATTCTCTTTTCTTCTCAGAACATAATTGTCATGCTAAATTCTTTCCAGCACATGTCAGTTTTACTCCATGAATATATTTTTATCTAAATTCCTTTCTATTCCCACTGACACTAACTTCATTCAGTCAGTTTTTCCTTAATGAAGGCAGTAACCTCTACCCATTCTTGTTCTTCTCAATCTGCATTGCGTTTAGAGCAATATTTTAAAAATATACATCTGAGTTTGCCCAAGTAAATTACTTCAATAGCTTCCCATTACCTCCAGGATAAAGTCCAACTTCTTTAACATGGCATGCACTATTTTTCCTGGTCTGGCCTTGTTTTAAGCTAAAATGTTGAGAGTGGGTGTTTGGGTATCATTATGAATGACATCATTCTCACCTCTGCCCTTTCTGTCCCAGATCCAAGCATTCTGGCTATGAGAGAGATGGAGCATTGCCTATCCAAAGCATGTGCTTTATTCTGCAGGGTAGCATCCCAGCCTTGCAAAGAATTATCTCCAAAGTAGTCCAGTTAAATTCCAAAGAAGGAACTGAGAGCAGGTTCTTTTCCTCCAACCAAATAGATCCTCTCACAAGAAGTTAGGCTCACCAGTTTCAAATCCATTTCAAACAAGCTTTAATGGGTCCTCCTGATCTCCATGGGACCATGTGGGTAAAGAAAGATTGCATTTCTAGCCCAAAGGACAGTAAAGGGCTTCCATCCCCGTCTCTCTAGGCAGTGTGCAATGGAGTGAAGGTAAGAATTGGGCGTTAGAGTGGTATCACCTCAGGAATAATGTAAATACCCAGTCTAAGCAAAGGAGGATCAGCATTTAGGCCAGTGGGTGTTTCCAGTTGCTTCAGGCTGCCTGGGACATAGTAATGGCTCACTCCCTCTAGTGATACTAATTGGGCATAGACCAGGTTCTTAAGGAGAGCAGTTGACCTGGCTGGAGGGCAGGAAAATGTTAACTCAACCGACCTGAGTTGCTCAACTCTTGCATATTTAAAAACAAACAAAAAAAAAAGATCTGTTTTCAGGGCTGGTCCTTGGCCAGGTCTTTGGAGATAACCTCTGAGTCCTTGGAATATTCTGCCTGATAAGAGTATGTTTTGTGTGTCTGAGGCCTTGAGCCTTGCTGTACCAGATTAACCAGATGAGTTTACCTTAAAAGTGTGATTTACAGTGAATGCCTGCTTTGCTCTGGGCACATGGGTAGGGTCTGAATATCTGAGATCATGCCTACATGACTGCCATATGTTTGTGTTCTCCCAAAATTGATGTGTAGAAACCTAATCCCTAATATGTTATTATTTGGAGGTAGGGCCTTTGAGAGGTGATTTGGTCATGGGAGTGGGATTAATGCCTTCATGAAAGAGGCCCCAGAGAGCTCCTTTGCCCCTTCTACCACTGAGGTTAGCATGAGAAGGTGCTGTCTATGAACCAGGAAATGATCCTTCTCCAGACACCAAATCTGCTAGTGCCTTGATCTTGGACTTCCCTGCCTCCTCCTGAACTGTGAGAAATAAATTTCTGTTGTTTATAAGTGCTATGGTTGCATATTATTTGTCCCTGCCAAAACTTATGCTGAAGTTTGATTGGCGGTGTGGCAGTGTTGGGAGGTGGGGCCTAGTAGTAGGAGTTTGGGTCATAGGTGGGATTCTTCATGAATAAATTAATGCCTATTAGTCTCTTACGTGAGTGAGTGAGTTCTGACTCTTGTGGGAATGGGTTAGCTCCTTTAAGAATGAGCTGTTATTGATCAGCACCTAAGTGGACACATAGAAATTACATTTAATGGGTATTGGGCATGTGGGAGGGGGGAGGAGGAGATAGGTATATACATACATAATGAGTGAGATGTGCACCGTCTGGGGGATGGTCACGCTTGAAGCTCAGACTTGTGGGGGGAGGGGGAGCAAGGGCATTATACGCAACCTTAAAATTTGTACCCCCATAATATGCTGAAATAAAAAAACAAAAGAATGAGCTATTATAATGGGAGTTTTCTCCTCTTGTTTGGTCTCTCTTTACACATGCCCACTTGCCTTTCTGCTTCTCTGCCATGTCTTGATGCAACAAATGGCCATCACCAGAAACTGAGCAGACACTGGTGTCATGCTCTTGGTCTTTCCAGACACTAGAATCATGAGCTGCATAAACCTGTTTTATTAATAAATTACTCAGCCTTGGGTATTCTGTTATAACAACACAAAATGGACTAAGACAATAAGCCCACTCAGTTTATGGTGTTTTGTTACCTCAGCCTTAACAGACTAAGACAATAACTGGCTCCCAATAAAAACCCTAGACCCAAGACTCAGTTGAGTTTCTTGTTTGGCAACACTTCCTATGTGTTGTCAACATTGTTGCTAGGAGAATTAAGTGTGTCCTTGTGCAACTCCACTGGGAGGGTACACCTAGACATTTGTGCCTGGTGTTTTCTGGACTTCACCCTATGTACCTTTTTCCTTTGTTGATCTCATCTTTATCTTCTCACTTTAATAAACCATAAGTATAACACAGTTTTTTTCACTCCTGATATAGATGCCTATGCATGCAAACCAACAAATTATATTTTTAAAACATAATCACATACTTAGATTTCAAACACCATCATTTCAGTTAAGTTTAAAGTTATTGCATTATAAACTATTTTCATCATCTACTATTAGTTTAATGCTATATTCTTCATCTAATTTAGGGGACAGTTAGGAGACCAAAGAGTGAGAATATCATTAGAAAGTGACATCTGCTTTGAGTACTCCCAAACGTACAGCCAGCTGGGCCATATCCATGTCCTCAGTAGGCCACACTCCTAAACCATTCAGGTAGCTTCTTTAGGATAATAGGGCAATTCCAGTGATTCATATCAGTCCTAGTGGTTTGAAGTGAGTTTTCTTGATTGAATAAAATGTTTTGTGAAAGGCAATGAAGGTAATAAGGTTTAAAGGGTCAATGGAAAAATTTGATGGCAAAGGCATCATTGGCAGAAAAAGCAAACCCAAATTCAAAATAATTGTCTATTCCCACAAGGACAAGTTGCTCTAACCGCTATGATGAAAAGAGGCTAATGTGATCAGTTTGTCAACTGGAATCTGTCATTTCTCAGCTAGCTTTCTGCTCTACCAATTTTGGGCTTTTTGTGGTCCTCACACATACCACACTATTTCACATCTCTCAGTGTTTGTGCATACTCTCCTCTCTGCCTGGAATACCTTTCCTTTTCTTCTCCACATGGCTAACAGCTACTCAGATTCTCAAAGGCAGGGACTGTATGCCATGTATTTTTTTTGTTGTTTTTACTCTGTCATGCTTAACAGAGTAGAAACACAGTGAATGTTCATTGAATCAAATGAAAGATAAACTTACCAAAAAAGAATAGATGGGAATAATACCAGAGGCAGAACCTTGGAGAATATCTAAATTTAGAATATGGATAGAGAAAGAAAAGTCAATAGAGGATTTTTAGGGTAAGTCCAAAAGGTGAGAAGAGAACCATGAGAATATTACTATATATATAATATCACATATTATATATCATTATTATATAGGTTATATATCATTATTGCATATTATATATATATATATCTAATACTGTAACTATATTTGGCTATATACATGATGTGAAGCCAAGGAAGAGAGAGTTTCAGGAAAGGGAGCTGACCAACTATCAGATATTGCAGGGAGGTTGGGCCTCATTCCTCAGGCTCTTGATTAGGTCCCATTCTCATACTGACTCTCTCCATTTGGTGGCCTCTTCCAACTCAATGTTTATATCCTTCTGTTTAAGAACTCCAGTGGAAAAAAACCCAACATCTATTTTCTAATAACATCTATGTGATACCTAAGCCTAATGTTCACTGACTCTGATGAGCCATCACTGGCCAGGGGGACATGGTGCTCTGATAGACCAACCCTGACTCAGGAGTGGGGTCAGGCCCATCTGAACCACATCAGCTGAGGATTGCTTTAGTGGATTCCTTTTAAAAAAAAAGTGCAAGTGCTATCAGTAGACAAAGGTGCATAAGTGTTGGCCAGGCAAAAACAATAGCAGTTCACTAGGGCAGAACCTAAAGTAGCATAATTCTCAGTGCAATTAGTCAAATATTCTACCAATAGGTGATTCATAAGAGGAACTACAGAAAGAAAAAATCTTTAAAAATTTATATACATGTTTTGATCTATCTCCCTCCTTTCTGTGTAGAGTGGCAAAATGAGTAAGTTGTCCCTTTCTGAACTGGAATGATTAGGAAGAAGCCTGTGTAAATTCCCATCTAGAGTTCTTATAAAACTCTGAGGCAACAAATTCAAGACATATCTGTGTGTATGTATATATGTGTATATATTTTACATGCATCTTTTAAAACTTGGCTACAGGGCCGGGCGCGGTGGCTCACGCCTGTAATCCTAGCACTCTGGGAGGCCAAGGCGGGTGGATAGCTCAAGGTCAGGAGTTCGAAACCAGCCTGACCAAGAGCGAGACCCCATCTCTAAAAAAAAAAAAAAAACAAATAAAACTTGGCTACAATATACATTTCAAAGCAATAGAAATTCAACTTACTACTTCTTAATTCTTTAGGTACATTTTTATTTAAGCTTGAAATATTGGTTAGGAGAATAGGGTACAACAAAACCATATTTGCGTCTATCTTATTATGGCCTATATTTGGCTATATCCATGATACATAGCTTAAAACAATGAAATCTGGCCAGAGCATTTCCTATTACTAATAGTAAATCCAGCTCCTCATAGCAGCATTACAAAGGTATTCCACTATCAATGTAATATAGATTTTAGAGTAGTAAGAAACTACAGTTCTATGCTGATCACCTAGCTAAGCCTGCTCACTTTAAAGATGAATAAACTGAAGGCCAAATTGGTGAGTAACTTGCCTGAGATATGCCTGTCGATGGCAGAGACAGGTCTAGAGCAGAAGACAAGGACTAGAATTGTCCTTATTGTCCTTTTGTTGCTATATCCCAGTGTTCAATGCTCTCAGACCCTAGTTGTAATGTCTATGAACATTTAAATCCATGTTGCACTTTGATATATGCAGCCCAATCAAGAACTTTGGTATTTGAGTCTGTCTCAAAATTTGAGGGGGAAGATACATAGTATAAAGCAACTCATCTTAAACTCCTCTCCTCTTCCATTCTGTAGCCTGAAATTCCTCGGAGCTTCTAGCCCACTTATTTAGAATCTCTCTCTCTCTCTCTCTCTCTCTCTCTCTCTTTCTCTCTCTCTCTCTGTGTCAAGATCCTGTCCCTTCATGATCCACTATCCTAATGTCTCAGTGGTCTCTGCTTATTCCATGCTACCTTTTATGACACATTTTCCTGCCACTCTTGCAGCTTTTGTGCCTATTTTCCTCTAAGAACAAGGATCAGGGTAGAGGAAGTAGGGGGAGAAGATAAAAAGAGGACTGTGGGGGAAGGCGTGCATCTGCGGAGGTGTGCAGCAACGACACCCAAGAGTATATCCTTATATTTCAAATCTGCCCTTGCTCTGTCAGTAAGTAGAACTGCAGCTCACCCTGGCTCAGGACACCTTTGTTCTCATAAGAAACAACTGACTGTGTGGGTTTGCCACCAGTCCACAAGGAATGTCCCATTTACACAGGGTTCAGCTCCACTACAAAGTTGCTTTTGCTTCATATGCTGATCTCTTCCCCAGTTAGCAGTGGCTAAAAGTGGCCTGGTTGTTTCCACTTGAACCTGGAGGCACATCCCATGTCAGCTTTAGGAGGGGAGTAAAACACAATTTGGGAGACACTTCTTAAAAAGTGGCTGTGCACCTGCAGGCCCTTACATCTACATGGATTTATGTAACGTGATGAGTACACACCTTTCTTACCCTACAGGTTGCACAATGGACTTAGCTATAAAGAAATACCCAAAACTACAGTGTATACTCAGTGTGGTTCCCGATGTGGCTAAAGTAACGGTTTCTGTCATGCCCCAGTTGGTTGCTCTTCTTGTATTGAACTGGATCATTAATTTTTTTTTTCTGTGTCCCACACAGCCCAGATTCCCTATAGTCTGTGTTACATGATCACCTCTTCATATCAGAGCTGTTAATATCAATTCCAGAGCATAAGCAGCCTTTCCATCAGGATTTGCTTCCTTACCAGTTGTATTTCTTCCTAATGACATGCCCAGCAAAATGCCTGCTGTCACTGCCTCCTGTCCTAGGAGTGGAGTTTCCATACCTGTGCAGTGCTCTCTGCTCCCTGCCTTGTCAGCCTGGTCTCTACCTTTACCCTCTCTGCTCCAGAACAGTGCATGGGAAGCACCTTGCCTCTCACTCTCCATTTCTGGGAAAAAGGATTAGATAGAATTGGATCGAAACAAGTTTTTCTACTGCAGAATGTATGGAGTTTATGATACTATGTGGTGTCTCAGGATTTTATTGTTTAACCACTGCATATCCATTTTAAAAGTAGGTGATAGTTATGGCAACCATGGAATATGAGTGCATTTTCCTATCTCAAATTTATGAAAATAAAAGCCTTTTATTCATTGCAGGATAATAAAAAAAGATTTTCCTGTTTTGCTCCATTAATAAATTTTCTACTATTGAACTATCCTTGCATTTTGAAAGTAGTTTACTAGGTCATCCTTTAATATTTAAAAACATTTAAAGTAATTGAGCTTATCTTTTGTTTAGGAGTTTTTTGTTAGTTCTTTTAAGGGCAATTGTTCTGAAGTTTGTGCTTTCTTTGTTAGATGGATGCTGACTTCATATAAGGAATAGAGACAGTTTCTTTCTATATCTATGTTCTGGACCAGTTTATATAGCATAGAAACAATTTGTTCCTGGAAAGTTTGAAATAATTCATCTGTAAAACCATCTGGGTCCTGCACATTTTTGAGGAGTAGTTCTGTGACAACTTTATTTTTTCCATGAAAATTGATTTATTTAGGTTTTCTACCTCTTCAAGGGCCAATTTTGGTAATTTATATTTTCTTAGACTACTGTTCACTTCTTTCAGATTTTATTAATATAGAGCTGTGCAAAGTATTTTCCTGGAGTTCTTTTAATAGCCTCTCTGTTCCCTTTTCACTTTTAACTCTGCGTATAAGGACTCTGACAGCATAATTGGTGCTTGCACAATAGTTAAAAGTCAAGTCATGCTTAGACAAATTCTTTTTATTTTATAGATACAATATTACAAATTAGAATTCTGGTCCTAGTCATACTATAACAATACCAATGTTAATCATAGAAGCAAATGCAAGAAATATACAAAATATACTTGTTCACTAGAAACAAATATTTATAAATGTACAAACCAAATATTTAGAATAAAATATAGATTTCAAACACTCCCTTTGAAGTATTTTTCTCTGTGGAATTATACTAGGTAAGCTTTCTCCAACGGAATTCAGAACGTTTTTATTGAGGTTTTTTTTTTTTCTTTCCTGAAAGATCCCTTAATGCAAACAGAGATGCTATGCTCTTCATTAATACAGTGGACATCTTCTGCCTTGAACATTTCCATTGTGCAAATTTATTACTTGGCAAATTCTGGAAGGTGGGATTATTTTCATGCTAATTCGATATGGCTGATCACAGGCTACAAGGGGTAGAGGTGAATCTGGAGACAGAAGCAGAGAGCAGAGCACAATGTGTCATATATGTTATGTACCATCTATAGAGTTTTGGGCCAGATCTTGTAGATTATGGGAAACTATTGAAGAGTTTTAGCTATTTGTATAGTATAATCATTTTGCACTTTATGATTACAACTGTGGCAGCAATGTGAGGCATGAATTAGAAGGGAGAAAGCATGAAGGCAGGGATGCCAGTTATGACAGCAGGGAAATGAGTTAGAGACCAGAAGGGTAAGATTCAAATAATACTTAAGAGGAAGAATAGCAAGTCTTAGAGACCAACTGAGTGTAAGGGGTAAGTAAGGGGAAATGTTTAGATTGGTTTCCAGATCACTTGTGGCTTGAACGATTGCATGAATGATGGCATCATTAGTTAAGGTAATTCAGAAAAGGAACAGGTGTTAGGAGGAAGATGATAAATTGCTTTGCACACATCGAATTTTACATTCAATGAATGTTCTATGGAACATTCAAGAAGAGCTGTGTTTGAGAGCCAGCTGTATATACTAGTCTAAAGCTCAGTGGGGAGATTCGAGCTGGGTTATGTTGACATAATTAGAATATGCTAGTGAATGCCACAAAATGAGTTTGCCTAGAGAGAGTGTTTTGGATAAGAAATGAAAAGGGCCCAGGACCAAAGCCTGAGAAACACTGAAGTTTAAAAAAACTATATTTAAATAAAGGTGTTTTTATCATTCCCTCTCCAAACTGGGTTCTCTCTTCTGATGAATATCTTTTCAAGAACTCAGGCTCAAACCTTGGGGTCAATTCAACTCCTTGCATTCCTTTTATGCTCACATAATTTTCAAGGCCTGCTGAGTCTCCTTTCAACAAGCCTCTCATCTCTGCTTCTCGGTTCCCATTCTGCCTCTGCCCTAGGCCCTAGTGCCATCTGCCAGGCAAGAGCCTTCTGGACATGGAAGGCCCTCCTCTCTGAGGTCATCATCCTGATGGCTAGTCAATTTTGTTTTTATGTCTGTTTACGGGGAGAATTATAAAAATAATGATACTCATATACCTTATGAACATACAAATGTGCATTCGCTCACTCATCTTTTGATATAGCCATAGCCTTTTGTTGATTAGCGATTCATTTATTGGCATTCTGCATTGTTCTTCTTTTAAAAGCCATATCCACAGTGCATAATAATAATATCTGGGCCTTTTAAAACACTTTCTGTGTAGAATATACTCTTTTATGCACTCAAAAAAATTAACTATTCATCTTCACTATAAACTATGAAATAGATATTATTAGAAACTCTATTTTACAGATAAGGAAACTGAGGCACATAAAGATTAAACAACTTACCCAAAGTCACAGAGTTGGCAAATGGTAGAACTGGAACTGGATACATTAAGTCTTGTTATGTAGGCACTTAACCACTGTGCTGCACTGCATCATCTAACTCTGAACGTGCAAGACTCTTACAAAGTAACCTGACCATTGAATCCTACTAGATTTTCATTTTTCCCCCAAACTTTTACCCTTGTCTCACCCACTCTTGATCTCACAGCAGCTATTAAACCCTTAGTTTTTCCAAAGCAGACAGTTTATTTTTCTTGGAAACAACCACTTTCTTTGCTGATGCACTCATAATTGTTTTTAAATATTTAATTAAATTATGTAATTGCAACTAAAGCTCATAAACAGATTTGGGAGCTAACACCCTGACTCATGGTAAGCAAATGACTGATCTGGAGGAGCAGGAATGCAGGGAAGTGCTAGAGTATGTCTTACTGTTTCAGCACCCAGAGTGCCCTGTGCACCCATCTGTGGATTTTAGAGACTACATTGAAAGCAGAGGTTAATGAGGCATTTAAGCTAAGAGGAGGTCAGTTAAGAAAAGCTCTCTTGTTTTCTCTCAGTTTCCAAACTTGCCAGTCTGATCCATCCTGCCCAGGGCTTTTAGAGTGAAGCATCTTCATAAATGATTATGCCATTCACTGATCAAAGACATGCAGCCATTTCTCCACTGCCAGAGAGCAGTGGCCTGAAGCCAACATAAAGACCTAAATTCTCAGCATGACATTTAGAAACCTCAATGATTTAACCCAATCCATGTCTCCCAAGATATTTGCCACTTATCTTTTCCATGTGCTGGGAATATTAATCTATATTGAGTTTGAATTTTAAAAATCCGTAATAACACATTATTAATAATTTCTTTAAGCAGAGAACAGGATTCATAAGTACTCTGCTTTCCTCTTTCTTTATTCAAGGAGCAAGAGCTACAAAGGGTATAGGAAAGGAAAGAAGAAGGACAGAAAAAGAGCTGCACAGTGTTCGTTCTATGAGTTCTCTAGGGCCCTGAAGCAGATTGTATTTTTCAGATATGGCTATGGCATTATGTCTGGTTTGACACATTCTTAAGAACGATATGACAGAAGTAACACTATGTGACTTCCAAAGCTAGGTCATAGGAAACATATAGCCTGTATTTGGCTCTCTCCATTACAATGTTTGCCTTTGCACTCTGTCACCATATTGCAATGAGGTCAAACTAGCTTTTTTGCAGGGAGACCACATGGAAAAGTCAAAGTGGAAAAGAATTGAGGTCCACTGCTGATAGCCAGTGTCCAACTACAAGATGTGAGTGAGTGAGCCTTCACATGATTTCAGCCATTAGCTTTCAGGTCTTCCAGCTGAGGCACCAAACAGTATTAGGCAGAGGCAAGATGACCCCACCATTCTCTATCCAAAATCCTGACCCACAGTCTGTGAACACAATAAATTGTTTTACTCCACTAGGTTTTGGAGTCATTTGTTATGTAGCCATGGTAAGTGGGATATGCCCTTTGGGCCAATAAGTAGATAAATGGTATGTTTCGGGTTCTTCTTCCCAGAATTTTGAGTTAGAAATGATTGGAAAAGCTTCTCCATTTTAGGATTATCTGCTCAATGTTTTTATCTGGAACTCCCACTCCCCCTCACTATTAGGTTTCAACTAGAGTGTGAAGTGTTACCTAGTGCCTGGACTTGCAGTCTTAGCTGGCTGACTCTCAGGCCAGTGCCTTCATGTGTCTTCCCAGCCATCCTTCCCTGTGGGCTGAGCTTGTCACGTGATTGCCAACATAGTATTACCACATGCTTCTTTTCCTGTTGGGCATTGCATAGGCCCCCGCTGAATGCTTACAATGTTAGTGAGTGCAATCCTTAGTTGTCCTGGGCAATTTGAAGAAGTAAAATCATTGTGTTTGTGCTCCCTGGAAAATCACTTTCTGGTTTAGAATTTCTTCACATATCAATCTATACTCAAAAATAATATTTTCATAGCGTTGATGAAAGAGGGAAAAATGATCACAAAGTGTTATGGATAGAAAAGAGGTAGGAGATACTTTGCTGTTTTCTCCATCATCCTTCTCTCATCACCAGTCCCAAAACATTTCCTGCCTTTTCCTCTCTTGTCATAGTCTGTTTTGTGCTGCTGTATGAGACTGGGTAATTTACAATGAACAGAAATTTATTGGCTCAGAATTCTGGATTCTGGGAAGTCCAATAATAAGGTGCTGGCATCTGGTAAGGGCTTTCTTGCTGTGTCTTCCCATGGAGGAAGGAGGAAGGGTCAAGAGAGAGCTGAACTTGCCCTTTTATAATGGCATCAATCCCAAACACGAGGGTGGAGTCCACATGGCCGAATCACCTCTTAAGGGTCCTGCCTTCAATACTGTTAAAATGGCAATTAAATTTTACTATGAGTTTTGGAGAGGACAAACACTCAAACAATAGTACTCTTGCATGCTTTTGTTCATGTTATTGCCTTTGCCTGCCTGAAATTATACCTATTTTGTTTTAGCTCAGTTCAACATGCCAAGTCTTTTAAGTAGCTAGTCCTAGCAGCAATCTTGTCCTATTTTATGTTCCCACAGAATTTTGTTCATAATGCTTTTTAAACCCTCTTCTTAAGATTAAGTTATTTATACACATGGATTATGATAGCCTTGGTTTGATAGTGAGGTCCTTGTTAAGTCTTTATTTCCCCCACAACATTTAGCATTGTGCCTTCCAACTAATAAATCCACAATACAAAGTTGTTGAGTTAAATTTCAGTTAAATTTCTAAATGAAAAGGAATGGCAAAATATAACAAGGTGTGTGTGTATGTATATACATATGTATATGTACATATGATATAAATTGGAATCTCATTTTCTTCAGCATTTCTATAAATTATTGTTACAACTCTTTGGGCTTCACTTTCGTGTAAAGTCAGAAAAGGCTCTGAGGGACCTATCTGAGAGAACCAAGGAATTTTAGTGATGGCAAGTTATGACACACACATAGTGTTTAATTTGGATAGTTGGTGGAAGTTTACACCAATTATTAAGGTCTGATTAAGAATTAATAAACACTTATTACAGCTAAATGTGAAAATTTGAACATCAAAAGTGATACGAAATATGATAAGAAAGAGCAAGAAAGAAATTTGATACTTTAACATAGCTTTTACTTTAAGCTAAAAAATGTGTTAGCATTTTTCTATTTCAAAATATTTGCGAGATATATTGCATTGCTTCTACTTTGAAAGTGAGATAAACCACATAAAATAATTATTTCAAGCAAGTACACATGAATGAATTATATCTCACTTACAATATTATATACATATTCCATTCAAAGATATTAATATCGATTCTTTCATTATGTGAGATTTTTTTTCTAGCTACAGCATTCCAATTAACATAACCATCTATTTCCATATGAAGAGGGATCTGTGCTAATTTTATACTAATTCCTAAGATGAATAATTGAGATATTGGATACAATGCCTCAAAAAACTGAATCTTGTTTGGTGTTTGAAGTAACAAGTCCTGAGCCATGAGTTAATCAAGAAAACTATACATAGGTCTTCATTAACATACCAAGAATCAGCCCACCAATAACAGAATCACTGAACATGCACATTTAATGCTATAAAATTCAATCACACTTAACTCGGCCTGAAAATATCAGTGTCTTAATAATTCCTTGTGTTTATATAGACTAGAACCTTTCCTGTGGAGAGAGCACAGTTCTTTTGCATATTTGCTTTGATTAACCACATTTAAGAGTGGATGCCATTATCCACACTTGACAATATATCAAAAAGGTGAAGTAACTCAGCCAAGGTCACACTGCCAGAGAGAGATCTAAATCAGCTGGAGATGTGTTGGCTGCAATTAGCACTCTTCTGAATTCAGAAATACACAGGACAAAATATACTTCTGTACTGGACGCCTCTCAATTACTGTAAGGTCCCAAATGATGCTGTCACCAACCTCCGTCTCCCTCTGAATGCTGTATATAATGAAGGGTGAGAAGTGATGGAGTTGGCACCTGATGGAAGTTTTGCTGGATGGAAATGTCTCAGATGGAATCTGAGACAACTATTGTGAGCTGTGGCTTGGTTGTAAACACTCTGTAGTAAAGTTTAACGGTTGCTGTAACATGGTCATTCATGGGTATGGACTCAGGCCAAAGCACCCAGTGGTAATGCGGGCCCCTTTGGAAATGCTGGAGAACAACAGTTGCCATGGATGTGTTCTGGGGGGGGGCCAGTGCTGGCTGGTGATTTAAAAAAGGGGTAGAGAAAATTTGAAGGTCAGGTGAAATTTGTAGAGCTGTCCTAGGCTCTTGGTATGACCCCAATCCTTCCTCAGATGTAATTTTCATGCCTGGCTGGTACTTGTATGTAGGTAGAGGGTGCCAGATAACGAAAGGAAAGAAAAGAAAAGAAAAACACAAACTAACAGTTAGGATTGGTATTAGATCTAGATTGGAAAATAAAAGATACATCTGCCCGCATGCCTCAGTCCAATGGAAGTGAAAGTGAAATGCATTTGTCACTCAGGGATAGATGCTCTTTAGAAATCCTTCTAGTTGTATCATTATCTTATCCTACTTAAGTAAAGAGCTTTTGAAAATTATAGAATAATGAAATTTATTTCCCAAATGTTATATTTTCGGTGAGTGCCCACCCTGAATGCACAGAAATGTGGTTGTTTTTTCGAACAGATAACTTAAGGCAAGTAAAGTATTACAAGGTCTTATCAACAGCAACAGGTAAAAGAGCAAGATGCCTTCTATTTAGATATGTAAACAGCAAGGCTCAAAGAGAACGTGAACTGACTGATTCAACATTTCCAGAAGATGAAGTTATATTAGAGTCCTGAAGAAAACCAGGCTGAGAAAACTTTGCCGATAAATCAGCAATTACTGGTAGTTAGTCAATATCACAGGTTTGATAAAGTGCCAGAGCCCACTAATGGTGTAAGAACATTAAGTTTTGGTCACAAAGTCACAGCAAGTCCTTGCTCAGATTTACTTCGGAGCTGTCTGGATGGGGAGCTGTTGTTGTGAATAACAAATCTGATGTTTTTCTTCTGTCATTTTTGTGGCATGGTGCTGCATTCACACTTGGTGAAAATAAAGGTAGGCTGAAATAGAACAGCAGCTGGAGATGTGACGTTAGGAGTTTAGAACTTTGGCATCTAGAAAGTTAAGTTGGTCAAGCTCATGTATTCTTGACCTGCACCAAAGTTCTGCCCCTCAAACTCTGCTACCATTGGCTACTGGGTTGCTCCATTACTTACAAGATGGGCAAGCTATAGTCTTCTGAGATTGAAGTGATGCACACTTGTGCTGTCATCTCATAGTTTTTATCTTGCACCTGCCTTTACAGCAAAACAAAAATAGAATATGGATTACCTGTCCCCATTCCCAAGGAAATCTACAGTTGTCTAAAGGAGTCAATGCAAATGTTTAAAATGAGTCTATCCATTTGCCTTGCTCAAGTCTCCAGTAAAGTTCAGATATTGCTTTGTAATATTAGTACCTGTTCATGGTAAACCTTCATAGTTCAGATACAATGTTCTGCAAGTGAAATAGCCTAAAGCTTTCTACTCAGAGTGTAGCTCAGGGTTTGGTAGCATCTATATTACCTTGGAGCTTGTTATAAATTCAGAATTCAGGCCCCACCTAGAATGAGAATCTGCATTTTAACACGATGCTCAGAAGTTTCATAAGCACACTGAAGTTTGAGAAGTATTGGTCTACAGGACTTTTACTATTTTTACTGAAAATGGTATTTGTCAGGCATTTTATGTAAAAGAATGCCTGCTTGGATTCCTATCTATAGTTGGAGGTGGCACAGACAAAATTGGAATAGAATATGCTACCAAACACAATTTGTATGTGAGATCCAACTCTTAGTCTAAGTGAACATAAATTCTTATAGTGGGAGAATACAATACTGATATTGTGATTACCAAAAAATGGCCCCTCGCATCATCAAAATGCTACCTTCAGAAAAAGTAGCTCAAAAATCTATTCTTCTGAATTTTAAATACTTGTGTTGCTCCCCTAAAGAGGTACTTTTGAGTGATTGCATTAGGGTTGCCTTGTAGCTGCACTAACGGCTATGGAAAAATATTCATTCTTAGGGAAATAGGACGTACAAATATGAAATTCACTCAAGACCTCTCATCCTCTAAAATGATCCAACACTATATGAATAGCAATCTACTTAGTAAATAGTAAATAAAGTGCCTGGGTCCATAACAGATCAATGGCAGCTGACCATTGTTAAATCTTGTCTGGCCCATCTCCAAGTTGTTTATGCTGTCCTGGCAGCCACAGGCATTCTCAAAGGGCAGGAGGCCATGAAGCAGGCGGAAGGAGGAATGCTGCTCGCAGCCCCTCCTGGCTTCTCCCCCTCTTCTTAGTGGCTTGCTTTGTGAGTCATTTGATTTGGAGAAAAATACCCTTACTCTAAAGCAATCAAATCTCTCACCATTAAAGGCTGAAATGATGAGCAGGAAAAAAAAAATAGTAAGAGGACAGTGTATAATAAGAACCTTTATCCTCAGAAACATTTTGATAAGCACAATAAAGAGGCAAAGTCAATTTCTCCTTAAAATTCTGGAGACCCACTACCAATTTATAACCAGAAGAAAAAAAAAGAAAGCTTATTTTAAAAATAATTTCCTTTATTTCTTTTTAAATAACTTTGAAATAGAGGAATTTTTCCTAATAAGGCACCAAAGAATCTAACCAAGAAACCCCAAACAGTTATAGTATCACAAGGGATGATGTTTAAAGATGCATTTTTGGGGAGCTTCTTGTCAGATTCCCTTTGTCTTTTCACAAATTATTCAGGAGGGATACAGGGCTGCCAGATGAAGGAAAATATATTATCAAAGGGTACTTAATTTGGGAGAAAGTTTATAATAAAGGTTAATCAATTATTGTAACAATTTCATTTTAAATTATATTTATTCTTGAGTCATTTGTATTTACTACATAAATTCTATTACTTATATCAAGTATATGGGGAAAATATTTATGGCTTAATAACAATACAGGATATACCATTTTGTGTTTCAAAGGAGATGGGTAACCCAGAAAATCATTGTCTTCAATTTTTTGTTTTAAATAGACAGGTTGTATTAACACAGGGAAGGGACATCAACAGTTGTGCAAGGGCACAGATAAATATATAAATACTGAAAGTTTATCTGGGTAATCCAGCCCCCTCAAATTTTCCACCGAGGACAAAATAATTGTGAGAGGATGAAGACCTTGCATTATATGGAACATTTACATTGAAACTCTCAGATAATCACTTATCATTTTTGCTTTACCTGTACAGAAAGAAAATCTTTGTTCTTTTAACGATTACTATGTCACTGTGAACAGAACACAGGGACCTGCCTAATATAGATACACAGGAATTCTTTCAGAAGCATTTTTAGCTGGGTACATTGGCTCACTCCTGTAATCTCAGCACTTTGGGAGGCCAAGGCAGAAGGATTGCTTGAGCCCAGGAATTCAAGATCAGCCTGGGCAACACAGAAAGACCCCAGTCTCTATAAAAAATTTAAAAATTAGCAGGGTTTGGTGGCATGTGTCGGTAGTCCCAACTACTTGGGAGGCTGAGGCAGAAGGAATGCTTGAACCTAGGAGTTGGAAGTTGCTGTGAGCTATGATGTCGCTACTGTACTGAAGCCTGAGCAACAGAGTGAGACCTCATCATTAATGAAACAAAAAAACTAACAAACAAAGAAAAAAAATGCTTTTCTACTTAAAAAAAGGAAAAAGTAGGAAGGAGAGGGATTGTAGCCTCAAGGATTATACCCTCAACTGGGCTTACCCGACGCCCTGGCCATGAGCTTCATTTATCTGGCTGTGAGTAGGAGTGAAGGTACCTTAGGAAGAGAGCTATTCAGTCCTCTGCCTCCAGATGGTATGTATCCTAAATTATTCTTGACCACTGACCAACTTTATTAGCATTAAAGTTTTAAGTATGTGATCCAAGCTACAGGAAAAGAAACAATACAAGTCAAAACAGCACAAACAGAACAAGTTAGATAGGTTTTTATTTTTAAAATATATTTCAAGTTATTCCTTATAGGCCTGTGTAAATTCAGCTTAAAGTTTTATCAGATTACTTTAAACAATCTTACTGACTTGTAGTCAGTATTCACTTATTAAAGATATTAGGAAATATTCTCTGGAAGCTGCAAGTTAAGAGACCTACATTCAAGTCTTGGCATTGCAAGCAACTTGTCATAAATCTCTGGGTAAATCACCCTGTCTTTCTAGGCTTTTCTTTCCTCTGGTGACAATTAAAAGGGTTAGACTAGAATGAACTTGAAGGTTCTATTCTGACATTTTGCACTAGAAAGGCTCAATTACTGATCTTCTACATGTTTTAATAAATATTAATAATATTCATACATTTGCATACTACTTTATAGCTCACAAAGTGCTTTCATATATATGATCTCTTTTAAATCTTTCCAGTGCCTATGAGTTAGGTACATTTCATAGAAGTGAGAACAAGCTCAGAGAAGCCGCAATTTATCCAAGATCACAGAGCCTAATGTGACAGAGCTGGATAGAAGGGTCTTCCTTCTCCCAAGTTTGATTTTTCTTTCTATTGTATTCAGCTACTTCAAGGTTAGTGTTATATGGGAGCATGATTAGTTAAGTTTATTGAATTAAAAAGTAATGTGTTATTAAAAAAAAACAGACTTCTGAATTTAAAGTCAACAACTAGGTTTCACTGACAGCTCTGACACTGTGATTTGGGGAAATCATTTCAACTCTCTGAGCTTCAATTTCTTCATCTGTGAAAAAAAGGGTCTGGACTCCCTGGGTTTGGATTTTTTTCTTGTTTACAATTCTGGTTTTCTTCTTAATGGTTGTCACTGTTTCTAGAGCAATACAATGATAGATTAATATTAAATGAAACCTTTTTATGGATTATAAGAGGTTAAAAAAAGGTAGACTAAGAGATTACTCCGACTGGCTATTAATCATGCTCTTTGGTCATTGGCATATTAAAAATCTTGAACTAATATTATTGACTAAATTCTACTTTTAAAAAAAAGTTAACCTAAAATTCCACAGAGGGGTAAATTATTTTGGCTGAGTTATGTAGAAAATGTATGGAGTTGCATTTTCTGAGAGGTCTTGACTTGAGAGAAGAACTCACTTGGGAACCAATGACAGACAACCAAAGGGAACTCATTGTGAAGACATTTTTGGCCCTCTCTGTAGTGTTCTGAATGTTATCTCTATCATCTGATATAGTATCTTATTGTCATGCATACTCATAGTCCTGAAAGTTTATAATTGGTAGAAATTTCATTTTAAGATAAAGAAAAATCACTTGAAAACAGTAGAGGGTATGATGGTGAGTGTTTCAAGAGTTAGGGACAAAGAAGAGTTTTGAACCTGCTGCTTCTTTGCCCGCCTCCCCATTTGAGTAGAACATTGTAACTTTTGAAGCTAACATAGAATAGATCATAACCAGCTTGCTGAGCTGGTGACTTTATACACAATTAAGCCTTGTTGGGACTTTCTTTATTTGTAATAGTGCTGTTACAGCGTGGGATGCTATTCAGTTCCAAACAACATTCCATTTAATAACTAGGCATTAGTTCACCCATTAAATCAGGGCCATCACTAACTGATAAGCATCGCCCTTTTCTTTGGCCTCACTTGGCTCTCCTGCCCAGCAAACAAAGCACGGCAACAGCGTCACCCTTGAGATGAGAAGGTTAGAGGCAGGGTAGATTGAACAATGATGACCAAAATGCAATCTAGTCATAGAAATGAAACTTTCCCTTAGACTTTTCTTTTCTTTAAATAAGAACTTATGTACTTTCCAAGAAGTATTTTAAGTGCCATTAAAAACAAAAGTAGACAAAATAAGCAACAGTACCAATGACCACATCTTTTAGACACTGAAGTGATGAAAATGTATGGAGGGGCATGCAACAGATATTCATCCAAAAGATAAGAGCAAAAATGTTACTATAATAGCAGCATTGCTTGCAGTAATCAAAACTAAAAGCAGCTCAATGACCATCAAATAAAATAGATAAATAAATTATGGTATAGTTATACAATAGAAACTCAAGAAACTACCATTACACTCAACAGCATGAATAACTCTCACAAACCTAATTTTGAGAGAAAGAAGCTAGACCCAAAGGAGAATATAATATATGATTTCATCTACCTAAAGGTCAAAACTTAGCAAAATTAATCTCTGGTGTTAGAATTCAGGATAATGGTGACCCTTGGGAGAAGTAAGGGGAAGGGATTTAGCAGAGCATATGGGGGGCTTCTGAATGCTGGTACTTACCTATTTTTTTATCTGAATGGTGAATACATGGGTGTATTTACTTTTCATCAAACTGTACACTCATATTTTGTATCCTTTTAAAATAGATTTCATATTCAAATGAAAAGCTTATCTAGAAATTATCTTAAGAATGAGCAGCTGCTGTAGTTAGACTTGGTGTGAGCACTTTACAGGTATCAACTCAATAGAGTCTCACCAGCAACCATAGATGGGTCAGTCTTATTTACTTATTGATAAATTATTATTTTAATCTAGTTTTTATTTGAGAATAGATTTAGATTTATAGAAAAGTTGCAACAAATAGATTTAGATATACAGAAAATTTGCAATGATAATATAGACAGTTCCCACATACCACCCATCAGTTTCCTCTTATTGTTAACATCTTATGTTACCACAGTATGTTTGTTACAACTAAGAAACCAGCACTGGTATATTACCATTAACTAAATTATACTCTTCATTCCAATTTCACTAGTTTTTTCACTAATGTCCTTTTTCTTTTCCAATATCCCATTTAAAATGCCATACTAGGTTTTTTTTAAAAGATAAACAAAATCAACAAGCTTTTTACCAGACTAATAAAGAAAAAATGAGACAAGACTCAAATAAATAAAATCAGAGATGAAGAAAGAGACATTACAACTGATAGCACAAAAATATGAAGAATCATAAGAAGCTATTAGGAACAATTATGCACAAACAAATTTGGTAACCTAGAATAAATGGATAAATTCCTGGACACACACAACCAGCCAAGATCGAATCATGAAGATACAGAAAAATGAGAACAGACCAATAACAAGTAATGAAATGGAATCAGTAATAAATGGTCTCCCATAAAAGAAAAGCCCAGGACCTGACGGCTGCACAATTTAACTCTATCAAACATTTAAAGAAGAACTAATACCAATTCTTCTCAAACTCTTCCAAAAAACTATAGAGGGGGGAATAAGTCCAAACTCATTTTAAGAGGCCAGCATTACCCTGATCAAAATCAGACAATGACACACCAAAAAAGAAAACTTACAGGCCAATATTCCTGGGATGCAAAAATCCTCAATGATAAAAAGATCATTCACCATTGTCAAGTGGGATTTATCTCAGGTATGCAAGGATGGTTCAACATATGCAAATCAATAAATGTGATACATTACATTAATAAAATAAAGAACAAAAAACCCCAAATGATCACTTCAATAGATGCAGAAAAAGCATTTAACAAAATTCAACATTTCTTCATGATAAAAACTCTTAAGAAATTAGGTATAGAAGGAATGTACCTCAACACAACAAAGGCCATATATGACAAACCCACAGCTAATATTAATATCATACTGAATAAAAAGCAGTCAAATTGGAAGCTTTTCTTTTAACAACTGGAATGAGAAAAGAACACCTACTTTCACCACTGTTATTCAACATAGTAATGGAAGCCCTAGCCAGAGCAATTAGATAAGAAAAAGAAATAAAAATCATCTAACATGGAAAGGAGGAAGTTAAATTGTCCCGGTTTGCAGATGACATGATCTTATATATAGAAAATCCTAAAGACTCCATTAAAAAACTGTTAAAACTAATAAACAAATTTAGAAAGGTTATAGGATACAAAACCAATATATAAAAATTAGTAGCATTTTTATAAACTGATAGTGAGCTATTGAAAAAGAAATCAAGAAAAAAAACCCTGTTTACAATAGCCACACACACACAAAAATACTTAGGAATAAATTTAACCAAGGAGGTAAAAGATCTGTACAAAGCTATAAAACATTAATCAAAGAAATTAAAGAAAGACACACATAAATGGAATGATATTCTGTGTACATGGATTGGGAGGATATTTGAAATGTCCATGACACCCAAAGTGATCTTCAGATCCAATAAAATCCCTATCAAAATATCAATGATATTCTTCACAAAAATAGGAAAAACAATCATAAAATTTGTATGGAACCACTAAAAACTCTAGATAAGCAAAAAGCAATCTTGAGCAAAAAGAACAAAGCTGAAGGCATCACAATACTTAACTTTGAATAATACTATAGAGCTGTAGTAACCAAAACAGCAAGATAGTGACATAAAAACAGATACATCAACCAATGGAATAGAATAGAGAGCCCAGAAATAAACCCACATACCTACGGTCAATTGATTTTGACAAAAGTGCCAAGAACACACAATGGAAAGAGGACAGTCTCTTCAATAAATGGAGTTG
This sequence comes from Cheirogaleus medius, assembly GCA_008086735.1. Classification (NCBI taxonomy): domain Eukaryota; kingdom Metazoa; phylum Chordata; class Mammalia; order Primates; family Cheirogaleidae; genus Cheirogaleus; species Cheirogaleus medius. The sequence continues at coordinate 52,590,745 of VBSM01000361.1, read as the reverse complement.
GGAAAACTGAATACCACATACAGAAGAGTAAAATTAGACCCTTATCTCCCACCATATACAAAAATAAAATAAAAATTGATTAAAGACTTAAATCTAAGATCTAGAACTATGAAACTACTAGGAAAATGTTGGGAAAACACTCCAAGACATTAGTCTGGGCAAAGATTTTTTTGCGTAAGACCTTAAAAGAACAGACAACAAAAGCAAAAATAGATAAACAGGATTATATATCAAGCTAAGAAGCTTCTGCACAGCAAAGGAAACAATCAGCAAGGTGAAAAGACAACTCACAGAATGAGAGAAAATATTTGCAAACTATCCATCTGACAAGGGATTAACAACCAGGATATATAAGGAGGTCAAATAACTCAATAGGAAAAAAACCAAATAATCTGATTATGAACTGGGTAAAACATCTGAATAGACATTTCTCAAAAGAAGGCATACAAAAGGCCAACAGGCATATGGAAAAATGTTCAACATCACTAATCATTAGAGAAATACAAATCAAAACCATGATGAGATATCATCTCACTCCAGTTAGAAAGGCTTTTATCGAAAGGCAATGAATAACAGACGCTGGCATGGATGTGGAGAAAGGAGAATCCTCATAGACTTTTGGTGGGAATGTAATCAGTACAGCCACTAAGGAAAACAGTATGGACGTTCCTCAAAAATAAAAAAGAATTACTGTACGATTCAGCAATTCCACTATTGGGTATATATCCGAAAGAACAGAAATCAAAATACTGAAGAGAAATCTGTACTCCCGTGTTTACTGTGGCACTATTCGCAACAGCCAGAACATGGAATAAACCTATGTGCCCATCAATAGATGAATAAAGAAAATGTAGCATATATACATAATGGAATATTATTCAGCCATAAAAAGAATGAAATCCTGTCATTTGCAGCAACATGGAGGGCACTGGAGGTTATTATGTTAAGTGAAATAAGCCAGGCACAGAAAGACAAATATCACATGTTCTCACTCACATGTGGGAGCTAAAAAAGTGGATCTCATGAAGATACAGATTAGATTGTTGGTTACCAGAGCCTGGGAAGAATAGGAAAGACAGGATGAAGAGAGTATAAATGGGTATAAATATACATTTAGATAGAAGAAATAAGACCTGGTGTTTGATAGGTCAGTAAGGTGACTATAGATAACATTAATCTATTGCACATTTTAAAATAGCTAGAAGGGAAAAAGTCAAATGTTCCTAGCTTTAAAAAAAAAGATAAATATTTAAGGTGATGGATATCCCAATTACCCTGATTTGATTATATGAATGAATCAAATTATCACATGTATTGGGAAAATATGAACAGCTACTATGTATCAGTAAAAAAATAAATTTTAAAAGAAATTGAAGAAAGTAAAAAATAAAATTCCCATTTTTCTATACAATTTACACTGCACATTATATATTGGCTCAGTTCATATAAATATCCCTATTATTTTGCCTCTTTATAGGAGCAATGAGATAAACAATGCGTGGATTAACATCTTATTATTAAATGTTTTTCCATCTTAATGGAAATTTTGTAACAAGTCAAATATGATGCAAACTAAAAAAGGGCGATACTGTATCTACAGAAAATAAATCAAAATGGCTGAGGAAGGGAGGCCGCAAGAGTATATTCTTCATCGGAGGTCATGGTCAGAGGCTTCTCAACGTTAGGAAGGATTTGTATCTGGGGCAGATGTCTGCAAACTTGGTGAATTATGCCTTCAAAGCCTTATAACGTATCTTCCACTTTTCCTCTGCGGATCCCTGCCGCCCGGAATACCTGTGCATCACCTGACCCGCCAAATCTGGACTAAGCTCTTAGCAAGACTACACTACAGATGTCAAGCTGGTTTTTGAAGGGATTATATTGCAGAGCGTTTGCAACCAATGCCTGCCAGGGAGTAATTGGGCCATTTACAAGTTCACCTCCGGAGCTGAGAAGCCAGCAGGATGCTCCTCCCCCCCAGCCTAGGATAGGGCTGTCCAGACGCTCTCAAGCACCTCCGGCGGGAACAGCGCCCGGCCTCCTTCCTGGCCCCGCCCCTAGCCCCGCCCCCGCACCACAGGCCCCGCCCCTCCTCGCAGCCGCTGCGTCTTCCTTCCGGGTCGCGCTGGGCCGAGCTCGCCGCCGAGGTGCCGCCTGGTCGCTGGTAAAGCCTGCGGCGTGCGCCTCTCCCGGACCCTGCAGGTTACGGCCCTTCCTTTACTTCTCCCTCCCGAGGGTCTCCGTCTTCTTCCTGCGGCGCTGGGGCCGGGCTTGGGCGGCGCGCTCCCGCCTGGGGAGCCTGGGCGCGGGGCACAGACTTCCGCCGCCCGCCCCTCCCCCGCCCGCGCCGCGCTTGCGGGGCTTGCTGGGGACCCTGGAAACTGCTTGCGCGCTCCGGCGCTGTTTTTTTGCCCCAGTCTGTCTGCAAGGCGGGAGGCGCCGCCCCGACGTGTGCGCGGCGCAGGGTTGTTTACACCCAGGGATCTGCCCAGATCCGCGCGCTGCGCTAATCCGGCCGCCACGGGTTGGCCACTTGCCCGCCTGTGTACTTGTTGCTCCTGTGCCTGCTGCCCCGATTTCCCTCTGACATCCGATGATTTTTGCCTATTCAGGCCCATGTTTCCTTTCTTTAGGATTGGCACAAGATGCCCGGCTGCAACCTTATTTCAGTGTTTAGGGGTGCTGCTAGGATGACCATCCCCTTGGCCTCTTTGTCAATATGTTTGCAACAGGGGTGGTTTTGGATTTCTTGGTTTCACAAATGATCATTGCCACAAAGCTTTGAGAAACAAATTGAAATACAGCATACAAATAATTAGAAAATTAAGATGGTCTAAACCTGTGGTCAAGTAGTTGCGTTTGCAGGATACTGAGTCTGGCTTTATGCCCTGGAGGGCTCACTACTACCAGGTGCTGCTTGTTCTGGTCTGTTTAAAGACAAGCTGCCTTTCCTGCTTCTTAAGTGCCCTCCTCGTTTTATTAAGTTTGGAATATAGGTACACTGTTTTCCTTCCAGCTCACTTCATGCTTCTGTTCTGTACTACATATTTCTTACCTGTTGGTTGAGTAGAGGGATACTATACAGACAGATCAACGCTTCTATCCTTTATCAGATATTAAGTTCTTGGGTGAAAGGGTCAGCTTACTTGTCTTTCTAGTAGCAGTCTGCATCACTCTAGCAGGGGTCCCCAAACTTTTTAAATAGGGAGCCAGTTCACTGTCCCTCAGACCGTTGGAGTTTTAAAAAAACTATGAACAAATTCCTATGCACATTGCACATATCTTATTTTGAAGTAAAAAAACAAACGGGCAAAAACACCCGCATGTGGCCCGCAGGCCGCCTGCATAGTGTTCATTGAATTGGATTCTTTTTTCCAGACTTTGTGAGTACTAACTACTTTTTTTTTTTAACTGCTGACCCAAATTTTGGCTTTTCTGAATTCTGCTTTTTCATACTCTTCCCTTCTGTTACTTGAAAATCAGAGAGGTTAGGTCAATGTAAGATGGTTAATTTCTTTTACACCATGATGCAATAATGCAATTATAGTCCCCTGTACAATGATATTGTAAAATGTTGGTAACTGTGTATCTTTTATTTCCACATATGGACAGTTAACAAAAACTGCCCCTTTCTTTACTGTGTTAGTCTTACTGCCTCATCCTGTTAATTTTGGTGTATTTAGTATTTTCCATCTTAACGTCTTGGATCTATCTTTGGTGTCCTTTCAAAAAGGCCTTTTGCCACATGAATGGTATATAAATATCCACCTATGTTTTCTTCTGGTGCTATTAATGGTCTTATTCATATTTTAGTGTGAGATAGGAAGTAAGGTTTTAACTTTTTTTGTTAATCAGTGACCCCATCATCATTTGTTGAATTCTATTTTTCTCTGCTGATAAGTACTATAGGTATCATAGGCCCCAATTTCTGTATATCTTTGGGACCCTCTGAACTATTGTGTAGTGATCTCTGACTTCCTTGCTGCTTCTTTTACTCTAGCTTTATAGTGTGTTTTAATGTCTAGTGATTGGAACAATGCCTAGCATATTGTACATCACTAAATATTTTTGGAGTTAACACATTTAGTGGGGGCAAGTCAGTTTCCTTTCTTTACCTCTTGCTTCCCTCCCCGCTTTTAAAGTTTCTTGCCTGTTCTTGAAATTAATTTTTTTAAGCTTGCTTTTTCCATGGTCAGTTGAGTCATTAACTGTTGCTAAATAAACCTCTTCTTTTGTTCACTAAGCATTCACCACTCAAGTTCATCTTCAGAGTTGTACATAGAGAAGCTGCATCCTGATTTAAAGTCTGCATGTCTTTTGACTTTGCATTGTGTCTTAGTAAGTGTACCGTTTCCAGGTTTAGTCTTGTTCTGTGTTCTCAGTTCTTGGTGTGCTTTTGGCAGAAGGATGACCAGACACTCCAAAATAAGGCAAGCATGAGGTGAGATTGATTGAGGGGGGAGCAAGATAGGATTATAGAGCAAGATAGAAGTTTACAGGGCAATATACATATACCACCACAGATGACAACCAGACCCTTGTCATGGCAGAAAAAGAGTTTGGTTATGGGCTGGGTCTTGTTTTATGGTGTCTAGATAGGGACCTCCTTGTCATTCAGACATCACCATGAAACCACTTTGGACAGCTGGGATCATTGCATGAATCATTTTTTGAATTCTATTTTTCCCATCATCATTTGTTGAATTCTATTTTTCTCTGCTGATAAGTACTATAAGTATCATAGGCTCCAATTTCTGTATATCCTTGGGACCCTCTTAACTATTGTGCAGTGATCTCTGGCTTCCTTGCTGCTGTTCTAGGTCACTTTCCAGGCTCTGTTGTACCTATGCTGCTTGGCCTGTGGGCTAGAGAGTCCTCTGCATTCTTTTGCAGTTGATGTGCTAAGTTCTGATTGGCAAATTCGTAGGGTGTTCCCTCCTACCGCAGATATGGCAGTTGCTTGGGACAGAACCAAGGAGGGGGACTGGGACCCATCATTGTCCTTTTTTTAGGTGAGGCAATTGCACCAAAGCAAGGCACCCACTTTCATCCCTATGAGACCCAGAGTCCCTCACTGTTTACCTAACAGTGTGTTTCTCCCCATTGGCTATTATTTAGGACATTTTGTACCTGATTTCTGCAGCTCTAAGTGGTAAATGGCTATAGATGTATTCCCTGGGACATGTCCACTTGTATTTTACCATTCCAACTGGGTATCAAATATAACCAATTTTCAGATGTTGCTATAATAGACACTTAAAAACTTTATTCAATCATAAAATGTTCTCTGCCTGGTGCTGGTGGTTCACACCTATAATCCTAGCTCTTTAGGAAGCCAAGGTGGGAGGATCGCTTGGTATCAGGAGTTCGACCCCATCTCTACAAGAAAAAAAAAGCCAGGCGTGGTGGTGTGCCCCTGTAGTCCCAGCTGCTTAGGAGGCTAAGGCAGAAGGATCGAGTAAGCCTAGTAGTTTAAGGTTGCAATAAGCTATGATGGGCTACCGCACTCCAACCTGGGCAACAGAGTGAAACCCTGTCTCAAAAAAAAAACCCAAAAAAAGTTCTTTAAAAAAATAAAGCAATACAGAAATAGCCGAAGGAGGAGGTGAAAGTGTTTTGTGTCCACGTACCCAGTAACTGTTTCACAAAGATTATCACCCTTTAATACTTTGTTCTCTTTCCTTCTAGATTTTAAAAATATATGCATATGTCTTTATTTCATAAATGAGAATGTACTATATGTAATTTTCTATAGCTTCCATTAGTAATAATGAACATCTTTCTATGTCAGTACATACAACATCATCTTTTTGAAAAGTCTTTTTAGTATTTTATTGTAGAAATAACACAAAATTTATTTAACCAATCCCCTCTTGATGTTTAGGCTATTCCAAATTTATTATAAACATAACTGCAATGATCATTTTTGTATGTATATATTTGTGTGTTTACTTCCTTAGTGTAAATACGTAGATGTGGAATTGCTGGGTCAAATGCTATGTATACATTTTAAATTATGAGAGATTCTGCTATAGTACACTTCACAAAGGTTGCTGGTAAGAGGACATTTATACAATTTATAAGAATACTGCTTTTGCCATATCATTACCAAGAATCATTAAGGGTCTGAGATTATACCCTACTTGCAAGCTAACAGTTTCATGGATGCTGTCAGGAATCAAGACTCCTGGGTCAGAGACAAAGCACAACAGTACTAGTAGCCGGAGTATCATCATCTTATGCTGATTCCTGGAGCCCCAATTTCCACAAGGTGATGGGACCAGGGCTAGGTGACAGTAGCACACAAAGTAGGTTGTGTTTGTTATAGGAAAGGAATCCTAAATTTAGGGAACCTGAATCTTTCATAGTGTTCTTTGAGTGAATGACATGATTTTTGCTATAGAAGGAGACATTATCTATATTTTCTTGGATAGTAAACAAACCTATCCTCTGCTCCAGAGGGAGACCTCCCTTTATCTGTCAAGGCTGTTTGGTATATAAACAAAGGCCATGAGTCCCTCTGCTTATAATACTTCTAGAAATTTGAGAGACCTGTGAAGTATTATAACAATAAGTGCTAAGATGATATCATTTTTTTACATTTAGTAATTTTATGGCTGAAAAATGCTACTGTATTACTGTTTTAATACTGCATTCCCTTGCTTATTGATGGGATTGACTATATGTTAGTTGGTCATTTGTACTTTTACATGATCATGTTCTTTGCTTAGTTTCATGTTGAAGTATTTGTCTTATTGATTTGTAATAGCTGTTTACATATTGTGGCTATTAACAACTTGGTACACCATTTGTTATTTTCTCATAGCCTCTTTCTTGTAAGGTTGTTTCTGGGAGCTTTTGTTATAGAAATCTTTAATATTTATGTTGCTAGTTTTGTTCTTCTTTTTCTTTATGGCTTCTGGGTTTCCACCCCAATATTATTAAAGTACTCGTATACATCTTTTATTGTATATTTTTTGTAACATATTTAGATTTTTAAATTTGTTTTTCCAAATTGCTGGACATTTTCCTAAAACATTTATGTTGATGAGCTGTCCTCTCTTGTTTTGATTTGACACATTTATTATAACATACAACATCCTTATGTGTTATTTTCTCAAAACTGACAAATTAGTAAGTAAAGTATGTTAGTTCCCTACTAAGACTATGATTTTGGTTAAATTCATCCTTAAACACTACTATGTGTAATTTTTCTTAGTGGATTTTATCTTTAAAAATATAAAATATCTTTTTTTGCCCTGTTTAATGATTTTTTGCTCTGGAGTTTACATTGTCTGATATTATTCTTGCCTTTCTGTCAGTTTTGCGTTAACCTGGTAGATCTTTATTGCCCATATGTTTATTTTCAGTCATTCTGCATTATTTTGCTTTACCTGCCTTTCATAACATCAAACATTATAAAGCTGGAGTTTCTCCCTCCAATCTTCCCCCGTCCCCATTTGGAAGATTGTCTTTTTGTGTTTTGCATTAAAAAAAAACTTTTTTGAAAGATACTTATAGATTCACATGCAATTGTAAGAACTAATACAGAGAGATCTAGATCCTATGTATACTTCACCCAGTTTCCTCTTTATATCTTGTATAACTATAGTACAGTATTACACTCAGGAAATTGACATTGATAGAGTCTACAAACCTTATTCAGATTTCACCAGTTTTACATGTACTGTTGTGTGTGTGTGTGTGTATGTGTGTGTGTGTGTGTGTGTTTGTGTGTTTATTACTAGGCAATTTTATGTAGATTCCTGTCACCACCACCAAAGTCAAAATATATAATATTTCCATCATAAGGACACCTTATGCAAAAGTGTTTATCTGTAATAGGAAAATTTAACCTAGTCATATTTACTTTGTTCCCCGCCTTCTACAATCTTGGAAATTCTAAAACCATCTATAACTGATTCTTTATTACTATCATTCTTCCCCTTCCTTCCCTATATTCTTGGTTTTATTGATCACTTGCCTTCTCTACATTCTTGGTTTTATTGATTTGATTTCTTTTTTATATTACTTCTGGGTTTTTTTTTTCCCCTCCTAACCATTCTTTTAAACTTTACCAGTACTGTATCTGTAATTATTTAGATTTAACTATGAGGTCACTGGTTACTTGAATGTTAGGTCTTCCCCCTTTTCTAAATTATTTATTTAATTCTTTTTTTTTTTTTTTTACTGGAATACATTCTTGAGTAATGCTTTTAGAAAGAGTTATGAGAAGTATACTTGCATATCCAGAAATATTTTTCATTTTGTTGTTTTTCTATGTGAATAGGAGTTTGAGTCAGTTTTTTTCCTTTAGAATTTCTAAAATATTACCTTATCTGCTAGCATTTCCCTGAATTTCAATCAGCTTCAGTCTCTTCTTGAATTCATCTTATATAAATATTAGGTTTCTCACATTTGTGCTCTAGGTCACTTATCATTTTTCTCATTTTAATTTTCAATTTCAGTCACCATGTCTTTAGTTTCTAAGAACATTTTGATCATTTTTTAAAATTAGCTTTTATTTTTTGATGTATCCTATAACCTGTTCACACTAAACATAATAATTATTTTTTAACTATTCTTCTAACTTTGACATTAATTTTGCCATTTGCTATAATTGGCTGACTTCTTTTCCTGTGTTTAAAATGACTAATTACATTCAGACATATAAATATAGATCTGTATTGACTGATTTGTTTCTAGTCTGAAATTCTTCTGAAGTCATGAAGGTCACTAGTCTCTGGAAAGGTAGTTTCCCAAGACAAGGTGAGTAGTTGGGGCTCTGTGAGCAGTTTTTGCCTTGGGCAGAATGAATGGGCAGGACAGGCCAGCTAGTAGATATCTTTACGGATGTACTGGTTAGAAACAGACAAATAAGCTGTGATGCACATAATAAGCCAATACTAGGGTATCATATCTCTAGCTCGACTCATTTTGGTCCAAAACAAAGACTGAAAATGAAACCACACAGAACCATTACCCTAAAAATTCCTTTCTGTGGCCCATTTATAGTCATTGTAGTTAACCTCTACTACCTCCCCTAACTCCCAGGCACATAGATCTGTTTGCCTTGCCTATAATTTTACCTTTTCCAGCATATCCTATAAGTGGAATCATACAATATGTAGGCTTTGCATCAGGCTTCTGTCACTTAGAAAAATACATTTTAAGATTTATCTGTATTATCACCTGGGTTGTTAGTTCATTCCTTTTTTTATTTGCTGAGTAGTAATTCGTTGTATGGATGTACCACTGTTTATTCATTCACCTGTTAAGGACATGTTTCCAGGTTTGAATTTTGAATAAATCTGCTGTAAACACTGGGGTGCAGGTTTTTGTTTGAATATAAGTTTTCAGTATGCTTGGGTAAATACCTAAGAGTGGGATTGCTGGATGATTTGGTAAGGGTGTATGAACCTTAAACTACCAAACTGTTTTGCAAAGTGGCTATACCATTTTGCATTCCCAGTAGAAATGGTTGCAGCATTTAATTTGGTATCATCCTAAAATGTGATTAATCTGTAATTAATTCTTCCCAGATCTAAGACATTAAATACTATCTTTCCCAGGGTTTACCCTTTTGAGACTGCTTTATGCTGCTCTTCAGTAAAATATGTGCCAAGACACACACAAATATACCATAAAAGAAAAAGGTAAATTGGACTTAAAATCTTTTAAATATACTACCAAGCAAATGAAAAGTCAGGCATAGACTAGGAGAAAATACTTCCAAAATATTTATGTGACAAAGAGTTTGTATCTAGAATGTATAAAGAACTCTTATAACTCAATAATAAGAAAACAACAACAAAAAAAACTGGGTTAAAAAATGAGCAAAATAGACATTACACTAAAGAAGATACAAATGAGAAGCACATGAAATGATACTCCCTGTCATTAATAAATTGAGAAATGCAAATTAAGACTATCACTGCCTATCTACTAGAATGGATAAAGACTGACAATATTAACTATATTAGTGAGAATGTAGAGCAATTGGAACTCTCATAGTTTGCTGGTGAAAATGTAAAATGCTACAGCTACTTTGGAGACAGTTTGGTCCTAGAAACAACCCAAATGTAAATCAACAGGTGAATGGATATATCAATACAGTTGATCCAGGAACAACATAGGTTTGAACTGTGCCAGTCCACTTATACAGATTTTTTTCAGTAACTATAGGAAACGTTCTTGGAATTTTTCAGCAATTTGAATAAACTCACTAGACAAACCACAAAGCCTAGAGATATCGAAAAAATTTTAAAAAGGTGTGTTATGAATGCATAAAATATATATGGATACCAATCTGTTTTATTTATTACCATAGAATGTACAGAAATCTATAAAAAGTTAAAATTTATCAAAACTTATGCACAAAATATATGGTGCCATCTGCAGTCAAGAGAAATATAAACAAATGTAAAGATGCACATTGAGTCATAACTGCATAAAATTGGCTATAGTACATATTGTACTACTGTAATAATTTTGTAGCTACCTTTCGTTGCTGTTGTGGCAACCTCAAGTGTTACAGGTATCTGCTTAAAATACTGTCTGATCTGACCTCAGGGTGTTCAGTAAAAAAACAAAACAAAACGAAAAAACCAAAACACTATGTGATGCTAATCATCTCTACCTGATGCAGTTTGCTCTTCCAATAAATTGCATGTTGCAGTGAAAAGTTATCTCTTGTAGTTCTCATGAATTTTTATTATATTTAGTGCAATACCATAAACCTTGAATAACACCATGGAACCCATAGGAAGTGCCACTAGTGATGCTGAAAGTGCTCCCACAAAGCAGAAAAAAGTCATGACATTACAACAAAAAGTTGAATTGCTTGACATGTACTGTTGATTGTGGTCTGCAGCTGCAGTTGCCTGCCATTTCAACATAAATGAATCCAGTGTAAGGACCATTGTGAAGAAAAGGAAAAGAAATCCATGAAGCCATTGCTGCAGCTACACCAGGAAGTACATTTTCTGAAATGTTTTCTTTTTATCTTGTATTGAAATTTAGCTTTTATGTGAGTGCAGGATTGCTAAAAGAAAGGCATACCTATAGACTAACATGATTCGAGAAAAAGCAAAGTCATTATGTGACAACTTAAAACTAAGGAAGGTGAAAAATCTAAGGCTGGAAAATTTAATGCCAGCAAAGGATGGTTTGACAATTTTAGAAAGGTTTGGCTTAAAAAAGTCAAGAGAACAGGAGAAGCAGCTTCTGCCAACTGAGAGGCAGCAGACAGGTTCCCAGATACCATTAAGAAAATCACCGAGGGTCAGGCACGGTGGCTTCTGCCCATAATCCCAGCACTTTGGAAGGCCAAGGAGGGAGGATCGTTTGAGGCCAGGTGTTTGAGGTTGCAGTGAGCTATGATTACGCCACTGCACTTCAACCTGGGCGACACAGCGAGATCTTGTCTCTAAAAAGATTTTTAAAAGAATATTAAGGAGAAAGAATATCTGCCTGAACAGGTTTTTAATGCATTTGGAAGTTCCCTACTCTGGAAAAAATGCCCCAAAGGACATTTATCAATAAGGAAGAGAAATGAGCACCAGGAGTTAAGGCAAGAAGGATTTAAGGCTAACACTACTGTTTTGTGCAAATGCAGGCGTGTTTATGATCAGGGCTTCCCTTATCTGTAAAGCTGCTAACACCCAAACCCTGAAGGGAAAAGATAAATGCCCACTGCCAGTTCTTTGATTGTACAATAGGAAGGCCTGAACAATGAGAAGCCTTTTTTATGTCAGGAAGTCTCTTGCTAGTAAGGGAGTGCCTTTATAAAATCATTTTGATATTGGATAATGCCCCTGGCCACCCAGAACTTCATGAGTTTTAACACTGAAAGCATCGAAGTGTTCTACTTGCCCCCAAAAACAACGTCTCTCATTCAGCCTCTAGATTAGGGTGTCGTAAGGACCTTTAAGGCTCATTACACATGGTACTTATGGAAGGGATTGCCAACTCCATGGACAAGAACCTCAGTAGAACATCGTGGAAATCTAGAAGGATTACACCATTGAAGATGCCATTGTTGTTAAAGAGCTGTGAAAGCCACCAAGCCTGAAACAAAGTCCTGCTGAAGGAAACTGTGTCCAGATGTATGTACATGACTTCATAGGATTTATGACTGAATCAATAGAGGAAATCATGAAAGAGACTCAGTGTGGCACAAAAGGTGGGGGAGTGAGGGGTTTCTATATATAAATCTTGGAGAAATCCAAGAGATAATAGACACCATACCAGAGGAATTAACAGAAGGCAACTTAATGGAGATGAGTGTTTCTACACTAGTGCCAGACGATGAGGAAAAAAACATAGAAGAAGCAGTGCCAGAAAACAAATTGACATCAATCTGGCAAAAGGATTTTGATTATTCAAGACTGCTTTTGACTTCTTTTATAACATAGACTCTTCTATGAATTGGACACTGGAACAAAAGCAAATATTGGAACAAAGATTGGTACTTTACAGAAACATTTTTAGAGAAATAAAAAAGCAAAGTACCAAGTGTGCCTGCCTACTCTTCTACCTCCTCCACCTTCCACCCATGTCACCCCTGTAAGAATACATTATTTAATACATATACAAACTGTGTTAATCAACTGTGCTATCAGTAAGGCTTCCTGACAATGGTAAGCTATTAGTGTTTAAGTTTTTGGGGAGTCAAAGTTATACTTGGATTTTCAACTGCACAGGGTGGGGTGGGGTTGGTGCTCCTTTCCCCTACATTGTTCAAGGGTCCACTGTGTGATGGAATACAATGTACAATAAAAGGGAGTGAACTGATACACATAGCAACATGGGGAAATCTCAAAGATATACTGAGCAAAATAAGCTAGACTCAGAAAAGTCATTTGATCCTTGAACAACATGAAGGTTGCAGTGCCAACCTCCCACACAGTTAAAAATCCACATATAACTTTTGACTCCTCAAAACTTAACTACCCAATAGTTAATAGGTCTATTGTTGACTGAAAGCCTTATGGATAACAAGCAGTTGATTAACATATATTTTGTATGTTATATGTATTATCTACGTATTCTTACACTAAGCTAAAGAAAAAATATTAAAATCGTAAGAAAGAGAAAATAGATTTACTGTTTATTAAGTGGAGGTGGATCATCATAAAGGTCTTCATTCTCATCTTCACACTGAGTAGGCTGAGGAGGAGGAGGAGGGGTAGGAGGCAGAGGATGTGTTAATCTTGCTGTTTTAGGGGTGGCAGAGGCAGAAGAAAAGCCACATAAAAGTATACCTGCACAGTTTAAACCCATGTTGTTCAAGGACCAACTGTATTATTTCACTTATACATAACTGAAATAAAGGGCAATCTGGTTTATAGTGACAGAAAGCAGATCAGTATTTTGCCTGATGCAGGATGTGAATGGGTGATTGACTAGAAAAGGGCACCAGGGAACCTTTTGGGCTAATGGAAGAATTCTATACCTTGATTATGGTGGTGGTTACATTGGTGAACGTCTTTATCAAAATTCATGAAACTGCATACTTAAAATGGGATACATTTTTGGAATGCAAACCATACCTCAAAGTTAATTTAACAATATTATACCATTTCACTTAATTACTCTTTTAGCTATAATAGCTAGCTGTGACAGACCTATGATATTGTACTTGGATTTTTGTTAGGCAGGATTACTGTAAATCTATATTTTTCTTAGGTAAAATGTTCTTTATGTTAATGTACAAAATGTTTCACAGTGTTTGGTTTTGATAGAGATATCATTTTTCTTTATTTAGTAAGTACATTAAAATTATCCTTAACCAGACATCTCTCAATTTTAATATTTTAGTTAATATACATTGTGTATGTGCTAAAGGTTTAGGGTTATTCTAACTTCACAGCTCTTCTCATTCAGATGGTTTATTCTTACCCATCATTTAATAATGAAGAAAAAGGTAAAAATACAGATAATATAGCATAGTGGTATCTGTATCTAAGATACTTTGTATTGTCATACCTGTATAATTAGAAACATTTCCTTCCTTCACTTTGTGAGATAGTACCTTGGGCAGGAAGAAGTTTTCCAGGTCCATTGGATCAGAAAAATTAGCATTCCACTCATCTACAGCTCTGCTTTTATTTATTTATGTTTTGGATTCCTCTGATTCCCCCTTCTGCTTTTCTTGTTACTAGAGATTGATTATGAAATATTTCAGAAGTTTAGATATGCTTGTTAAAGAAAGTCTAGGAGAGAGGAGAAAGAACACATGCTGCAGAATTGACCATTATCAATTCCTAGCTTAAATTGGTTTTAAATCTTTGCCCTTGTTTTCTGATAAATTCATTCCTAGTCTGACTTCTTAGGTACCTCTTGCTTAGTTTCTGCCGTTTGTTCATTAACTCAACAGAAATTTGCGAAGAGCCTACTGTGTTCCAGACTTTCTGTGTTACTTTCTTGCATTTTTGAGGGATACCTTGATTTCTGGAAGAAAGAAAGGTACTTTTATCTCTGGTTTTTAAGATTTTTCCTCTACCTTTAGTTTTTTTCTCTTCTTGGCTAATTCCCCTGCTTTCTCCATTTGCATTATTTGCCTGGATTTTCAAGAAGCTTTGAAGGTGGATGGGAGTTTCTAGTCTCCCTTTTGAACCACTTGGTTCAGTTAAGAACTCCACCTATTTATTCTACATTGAGGCCTTATTGATTAAAAAATGTAATCATAATAGAAATGTTTTAACTGAAGAAGAATTTATTTAGAGGAAGAGAGAAGCACATAAAGTCTTAGGATAATATCCCCAGTATTCTCCACATGACACTGTTACATTTTATGTTAGTTTTAAGCACATACAATTACAATGTCAATAATTATGATGAAGAAAAAGGGATGCTTGTGCTAACACTCCTTCATAGCATATCTAATACCAGAACAATATTAACCTGTCTTCTTACCCTTGCTCTTGTATTATTGCCACTCTTGGCCTCTTTTCTCTTAGCTCTTAGGTTATCTCTTTAAAAAAGAGATATCTCTCTTTTTTAGAGAGAGATATCTCTTTTTTAAAGAGATAACCTAAGATAACTTTTTTAGATATCTCTTTTTTAAGAGATAACCTAAGATAACTTATCTAAGAAAAAAAGGTTAACTTTTTCATCCATAGTTTTTCCACTTCTCCATAATCAACCTGCAGTCTTAACATAGATTTGGAGTGTTAAAAAAAATCATTGTGTTTGAGAAAATAGCTTTCTTTTACCTCTCCAATCATCTCTTTCATGAATCTTTCTTTAATTTCAATCACAGTTTCTTTGTGGCCGAAGTCAAGTCTCTCTTATGTATTCAAGGGCTGCTTTTGTACTAACAGAAGTTACCACTTTTTTTCCTTCTCTTTGAAAAGTAAAATTTCAATATGTATACTATTCCTTCTTGGATGGCTTCAAAGAAGTTCATACATTTGAATCTTACCTATTGTGTTTCAGTTTTTATTATCTATTTCCCCCCTCTTTTTCTCTGTATCAAGATATGGAACACTTTTTGCTTCCTTTTTTGGTTTACATGTGCCTTATCTTGAAGACTCACTGGTTTCACCTCTGTGTTTAATTCTCTTATGCCATCTATTCTGCCAGTCTTTATAAAACAATAAATGTTTATTGAGCAAATGTTGGTATGCACTAGGCTAAGGGTCTAGTTATAATTAAGATACATTCTCTGAACTTGAGGATTTCATAGTCTACTGGGGAAGAGAAATATCTTAGTGTATAAGAAATAGCAAATATGTAACCTGTAAGAGCAAAGGAAGAGTGGGTGGTGGATAAAGGCTGAACCTGACCTTGAAGGATGAGTAAGAGGGTGCTAAGCAGAGAAAGAAAGAGGGCATTCCATGGCTAGCTAGCCTCAGTTGAAGACTTAAAGATGCTGAGACTTGACAGCACAAGTGCTGTTAAGGGCACGGTAGAGCCTCCAGTGGGTCTATAGCAATGGTGGTGGGTGTGAAAGTGAAAGGAATGGGGGGAAGTCCGGGGCAGAGGTAAGTGGAATGTTCTTACATACCATGTTATTGGAACGGCAGCCTTCCTTTAATGGTGCGTCTCCATATATGAGAAGGATAAGGAGGAAGAAAACCCAATGGAGACTGAGGAGAAGTTAGCAGAGAGGCAAGAGGATGTATAAGACCACATGTTGGTGTAGAAGCCTAGAGGGGGCCAGCCAGAAAAGAGGTCTGATAGGAATTTTGGATGCTAAACCAAATTCAGATATAATTCCACTCTTTTCTGGATTGATATTTTCCATCATTCCCCTGTTTTGATTTTTAGATTCAACCATAAAAGTCCTTTCCTCAAAATAGTACCTCTTGATCAGTTTCAGCAGGATTCAGAAATGAGAAACATTTAAGATTTGGCCTTTTTTCTTCCTTTATTACCACATTGCTCATTCTGTTCTGTTTTGGGTCTATGCTGCAAAACTGTCAGTACCCTCTTTTTTCCTATCACTTCATTGACAGGCCTCCGTGGGCTATTTTACCAGTAAGTATTGTGTTATAGCTTGCCTTCTATATGTGGCTGTGCCTTATTGCCTGTCATTTTTGTCTTTTTCCATGTTTTTTTACTTTAATATAAGTTGAGAATTCTCTTTTGAGTTTTAAACTTGTGTTCCATGTTCTTTCATCACACTGTGAACCTAGCCTTTCCGTTGTCCTGGATCTAGTTCGTTCTGATTGCTCCCTTTGTTATTTCTTGAAGAGTCTTTTTCCTTCCTCCTCTTCCCTCTGCTGAAGCACAAGCCCCACTTCTCTGCAGCTCCTGCCATCCTGCTTCTCGCCGCCTCATCGACTCCCCATCTCACTTCAAATCTCAGTAGTAAACATATGTTCTCCCTTGTCTATACCTCTTAATTTCGCTTTTCCACTGTTACTGCTTTCTTTGTAATGGTATTATTTAACTTTGTTAAGCATTTTATAATATGGAAGATGTGGCTGAAAATAAAGTTGTATTATAATAAAATCATGTCGTATAAAGCAAGTTGTTTCCCAGGCAGTATGAAAGTCTCAAGATACAGTTAAAACGGCTGTGGTTTTGTATTCCTTGATTGTGCTAGTGTAAATGTTTGGTGTGTTACAGAGAATTTCTTGCCTCATAAACATTGTTAATAAGTGATTGGATGAAGTAACAAATAAAAGGAAGTTTATCCTATTTCTAATTCTGACTTGTTAAATGGAAAATAATAGTTTTATATGTTGTGAGTGTCTTTAAAATTAAAGTAGCTTTTTGAATGAACTAAAAAAGAAAATCTCTCCGCAAAGGTACATTTTATAATCACCCTTTTAGACAAAGTTAGGGTTCTAGACTAAAATTTATTTATTTATACCAGGTGGGAAATATCATTTTGTCTTTGAATCCCATTCTCCTCATAAAATAGAGTTATTGTATCTTTTACACTTGGTTCTTTGCCCATTGGGATATTCATTGGTTGTCAAAAATTGTCTCTATGCCTTGGCAAAAGTCCAGATAGTACATGGACAATTTGGACTTCTGCATTGGTTGTTGCTACCCACATGGGTCCTGAGACAATGACTCCATTCCCCTTTTCAGCTTCATTTCCCAAGGAAAAGTAGAGGGAGCTATCCTTTCTTCTCCATATGTTCTTCCCCACCCCTAAGATACTTTTATGTGTCATCTTAGTAGATTGGAAAAGAATTTAGAATCAATGAAGGACATTCGCAATGGGTTTGTACATTTCTCTTTTTTATTTCTGTGCTTCACTTATCTTTAAAAACAGTTTTTAATTTGTATAACATTTTTAGAATAGCACTGCTGGAAAAAGAATAAATATATTTGCTTTTTCAGTGTATCATACTTTGCTTTTCCTTCTTTCAAAAATTTCTTATGTAATTTTTAGCTTTATTTCACAAAAAATTAACTCAATATTATTTTTATCCACAGTTTGAAAAAAACAAAGCATTCATTTTACATTTCTGTACTGAAGAAATTTGAACATATAACACATATTTACAGTTTATAACTCACTTTTACATATGTTCCCTCAGTGTAAAGTTTTATTTAACTTTAACACAGCTTAAGAATAATATTGCACATATGATACTCTTGCTGTTTTTGATGTTGTCTTATAATCTACAGTGGTAAAAGCTAGCTGGGAAACAGTTTTAAAGTTTGTGGCGTGGTATATGTCAAATAGAATTTGACTTTCACGATTTATCTCAGTCTTTTCACCAAGAATGTGAAATTCACATGAATATCTTATTTTGAGGATGTTTCTTTGGTTTTAAAAAACTGTTTTACTTTCTGATAAACACCATTTTATAAGGAAAATGGGTGGAGCTTAGTTGAAGCAATTTATAGACTGTAGAGTGAGAAGTGATGTCCAAAGATCATACAGGTAATTCATCTGTCCACATTGGCAGGTGGTTTTCTGTTCTTCCCTTGAAGATTTCCAGGAATAAAACATACACAGTCTTCCAAATTAGCTAGTCTGTCATTTGAATTGGATATTTGTTATATGTTGTTCTTTATTTCCTGGATTTTATTTTTGCAGTTTAACTTCATTTATTCTTTTTATTTTCAGAAAGAGAAGGATCAAGTAACTTCTTTGGAAAATGACTCTTTTTAGTTTACCTGTGCCTATTTTGAAATAAAGTGTATATGGTAGAATAAAGATCTGTATCATTTCAAATTTTGTTTTAAGGATTTGAGATTTGTGTGTTTGTAAAACTTTTTTTATTGGATGGATTTATACTTGTGATAGATGAAATGTTTGAATAAAGAAGTGATACAGCTAGATAGTTGTTTTTTCCCACATTTATGACATGACCTATAGTTCAGCATTTGCTTTTACATGTCCTGAGCTGAATCTGGTTCATTGACTCATGCATTGACTCGTGCATCCTAGGAACATGTGCTATAGAAACACTTTATTTATTTTCATAAATGCTTTGTTTCCCTTCTTCAGAAAAAGTTTTGTTCTGATTATTATTTTTAGTTATTGTGATGCAAACTCCTTTATTTGGTGAGTCCAGTGACTGTCCCTCATTGCAGTTCATTTTCTGTTATGATCTATAATTTTTTACTGTGATGCATCTTTAATAAAGGTTTAGTCTGTTCTGTGTTTTGAAAGCATCTCTACAGAGAGGTTTTACATTTACTGCTACCAGGTCCTAAAGTTTTACAAGTTCAGGAGTACTTTTTTGTTTTTCAGTTTTTGACTTGGAAATGGAGTAGAATTCTAAGCCATGAAGGTAGTGTGGAT
Source organism: Cheirogaleus medius (assembly GCA_008086735.1). Taxonomy (NCBI): domain Eukaryota; kingdom Metazoa; phylum Chordata; class Mammalia; order Primates; family Cheirogaleidae; genus Cheirogaleus; species Cheirogaleus medius. Next base: position 52,571,523 of record VBSM01000361.1, on the reverse strand, counting down.
TTAGGCTCACATTCTATGCATAGTACATGCCTAATAGGGTTCTGATTTGTTCTGGTGACTTTCCCCACATTGGCTCAGTTGATGGTCTTGCTTACTCAGAATTCCTGCTCAGTAAGCTAAGTTTTTATAGTCCTGGTTTCAAGGATAGGGTGGTCTTTTCTGAGTTTTGCCTTTATGAAGGTCCTTCCAAATATAACCCATGTATTGAAATAACTTCTCTGTATGGGTATTAGAAAGTCCCCTTGTAACCATTATGGCCTGTAACTCATTCCATAAGTTACGTTAGCTTTAGCCCCTGGCCTGTGCTCTTTGACTTTCTTCTTTGTTTCTTATAACTGTGGATTCTCTGTATTTGGTTCAGGTTCTGCTCTTTCTTTATTATTTTACTGGTTATATTTTATAAAGCATTTTAGTATGTTTGAATCTGGCTAGGATTGAGAGGCAAGAGGGTTGCTGTTTTATAATTTAAAATTATTTTAGACTTTTATAATTTTTTTTGTTTGCTGATCACCTTTCTATCAGCATGTCAAATATTATGTGCCTACTATGTGCTGACTACTTTGAGAAATAAAGATATTTGGCTAGATTCCCTCCTTCAAGAAACTTCTAATATAGACCCTAGCAGAGCTAAGGTACGTATCTAATAAAAATGCAGTGCCAGTAGGCGCCAGAGAGCAAACCTGCTGATGTGGAATAAAGTTGTTGGAAAAGAAATGACAGAGGAAGGGAGACAAAGTAAAATATGAAGGGTGGTAGAGCTTGACTGGGTTTACCAGGTTAGTACAAGGAGAGATTGGTCCAGCTTGAAGGGAGCCTTGAAACACCAAACCAAGGAATTTATATTATATCTTATAGATAAGAAAAAGCCATTGGAGGTTTGTGAGTGGGAGAGACATTTAACACAAATAATATTTTATAATCCTAGTGCTAAAGTTTTGGAAGGCTAGCACTTTGCTAGAGAAAGGTTGGTATGTTCCCCTTCTTTTGCTTAGGAGAAAAACTTAAGACTTTACAGGTACAAAACTAAGTATGTTTGAGTTCCTTGTTTGTCTTGACAAGAGGTCACCTAGTCAGTGAGGACAGGGTCCAGGCATATGTCATAAATGAGTGGAGCTGGCTAGGAAAAAGGGTGGCCACTGAGAGCGGTCAGGCCTCTTGGGGTTCTCTTGATTGTTAAAGGTTACAAACCAGATCAGTTTTTAAAAAAACACTGTTTGGCCCCAGTAAAATATGTCTGCAAACATAGTTTGAAACAGAAGCTATGGGTTTGCAACCTCAGTATAGATAAGATTCATTATTATATTTTTATTACATTCTGTCATAAAATTTAAAGAATATTTAGAATTATCTATAAAATTCAGCAAAAGTGTAGTCTGATTTGAAAGTTCTGTGTCTAATAATTGGCTGTTTATCTATAATAATGTTGTTGGGATATTTGACTTCCTGAGTTAGACATAAAAATATTTTCTAAAACTCTTGTCTTACAGGTAAAAGAATGTCACATTTCAGCACTCGTGCCTGAAATCAGCATGCAAATTTCAGGCTACATGGATGAATGCCAACTTTTGCATTTCCCATGTGCATCCTATGACCATACTATCTGGGGTGAGTGATTTCTAAGAGTACCTGGCAACAAACCAGATGCCAGCCAGCCGTGGACTGCCCTAACAAATAGTGCTAGGAGTTATAAATTAAACACTGTCTGGTGATCTGTGATGTGTAAGGCAGTTAATTTAGTTGGTCTGGATTAACTATCAGCACCAAAAAACTATATTCCCAATAATGTGAAATCTGTACTTACCATGTTTGGAAGAGAGTAATAGTTAACAATAAGAAATCATTTGTTAAAGTGTGAAATTACGGCAATGCCTAAGATTCTTTGGATTTACAGCAGTATTTTAGTGGTTCACCATATATTTTAAATAATTTTTAAGCTTAAAATTCAAGGAGTTGGTATTTGTTGAGTGGTGGTTTTAATTTTTTGTAAAATAGGGTTTTGGGATCATGCATCTTCCATTGCCTTATAATATCATTTTTGCTTCCCATATAGCATAGTTGTACACATTACAATATTTAGGTTTCTTAAAAATACATTAGATAAATTATTTATACTGGACATTCACAATCACAGTTTAAAACTTATTTTTTCAGAGTTTTATTCTTGGAAATTATAGTGGGATAAAGCCTGTTTGTTACCTTATCCATGCATTTTTCTGCTTATTTAAATTATTTTACTTTACCAAGCCATTCATTTTTTAGAACATCCTTCAAAGAGTTCATGCGTCTTACTGAGGACACCTGACCTTTTGAAGCTTCATAATTCACATCTAGATGTCACCAGTCTTTCCCATGTTAACAGTTCTGACTATGTTTTATTATATATGCCTTCGGCGCCGAGCCAGGACAGCTACAAGAGGAGAAATGATGAACAACCATAGAACTATAGAATCAAATAGCCGGGCTTCCCCTCTCAATGCAGAGGTGGTGCAATATGCCAAAGAAGTAGTGGATTTCAGTTCCCATTATGGAAGCGAAAATAGTATGTCCTATACCATGTGGAATTTGGCAGGTGTACCAAATGTATTCCCAAGTTCTGGTGACTTTACTCAGACAGCTGTGTTTCGAACTTACGGGACATGGTGGGATCAGTGTCCCAGTGCTTCCTTGCCATTCAAGAGGACGCCACCTTATTTTCAAAGCCAGGACTATGTGGAACTTACTTTTGAACAACAGGTGTATCCTACAGCTGTTCACGTCCTGGAAACCTATCATCCTGGAGCAGTCATTAGAATTCTGGCTTGTTCAGCAAATCCCTATTCCTCGAGTCCACCAGCTGAAGTAAGGTAAGACTCATTTTTTAAAGACCTAAGTTATATGGCTGAAAGGTTTTGGTTGTTTTAATATTGGAGGCCTTTTTTTTTTTTTATTAGAAGCCTTCTCTTGAATAATTTAAAATAATTTGATTTTGAAAATTTTCCTTAGTTTCCTGATGGGGAAAGGAGATCACACACATGAAGATTTACTGCATGCTTTATACCTGTAATACCTCACACTATAATATTCATGGATTGTGATATTTGCATGTCACAGAATTTAGCAGAAACAAAAAGCACAGTTTGAACAAATAGGGACATGGGCCATTCTGAGAAGTTAGTAGGAAATATGAAAATATTTTCAGGCAGGCATCATGTATTCCTTTTAAATACTTTGAACAACGCAGAATAGGCCTATAGAGTGATACTTTGGAGGAGATTCTTAGGGGATTAGGTTTGATGTTGGATGTTTTTGTAACAAGCATATTCATTTAAAAGCAAATGTTGCTTTTGAGTAATTCATGCATTCTCCTTACAAGCCTGTTTGCATCCTTAATTTGCATAGCATCTCCTCTCTCATTTTTGTCATTAAACCTTCTGATTTTTAAAAATATGGTCTCAAAAGTACATAATGCAGTCTAGCCTGTACCCTGTTCTCCATGTGCCTAGGATGCATCCCTCCTGCAAGGAAACCACTTTTATCAACTTCCTTTTTATCTTTCCAGAGTTTCTTTGTGCAGATACAAGCAAATAAAAATATATTTTTATTTCCTTTCTATACAAAAGTAAGCATAATAGTCATATTGTTCTATATTTTGTTTCATTTCGTGGTATATATTGGATTTTTTTCATAAAGAGACCTTCCTTATTCTTTTCTATAGTTGCAAATAATACATAGTGTATATGAACCCCCACTTATTAACCCCCATTGATGGGCACTTAGTTGTTTCCAGTCTTTTGCAATTGTAAATGTTAATGCAGGGAATAACCTTATCATAAGTCACTTCACATGTGTGCAAGTGTATCTGCTGGATAAATTTCCCAGAAGGGTTGCTTACAGTAAAGGATAATTTGATAATTTTATAATTTTTAACATTTGTAATTTTTAACGTTTTTTACATTTTAACAATTTAATTGTAATTACATTTAATTTTAAGCACTTGTGGTTTTGATATATAGTACCAAATATCCCTTAAAAGGGGCTTGCCTATTTATATTCCCACTAGCAGTGTATGTGCATACATGTTTTGCCAAAGCCTCATCCACAGAGTGGATGTTAATAAATTGTATTAATAAATTTCAATATTTTTGCAGTTCAATAAGTAAAAAATGTTATTTCATGTTAGCTTTGTTAAAAATTCCTTTATTATCTCTGAAGTTGCATGTCTCTTCATATGTTTAAAAGCCATGTATATTTCTTTTCCTGAACTATCTGATCATATTACTTGTTCATTTTTCTATTACTTATTGATCTTACCAGTTTTAAGATCTTTATGTCACTTGCTTAAATCACCCTTTATTAAATATTAAGTAGTGTCTACCATGTGCTAGGTATCATTCTAGGTATTTGAGGTATGTCAGTGAACAGTGGACAAAATAGACAAAAATCCCTGCCCTTGTGAGCCCATTCTAGCCTGGGAGTAGATCCTGGGCACCTGTTGGACTGTAGGACCCCAGCTGCCAGAGGAGGAAGAGTGGGGGGAGGGATCTACTGCCACCCCTGACACACTGCTTCCTTGATGTCTCTGTCCCCTCACCTCTAAGGGGACACCTCCACAGCTTACCAGGAAACAAATACAGAGACAACTCAACTTGGAGACTGCTGTTATAATCTTGTTCAAGGCATTTTCAGAACTACCTTGATAATTCATTGTGAATAATGTTATTGAATCATTTTTTAACTCAGAAAATCAGCATTCTTTAATATACAGATTTTTTTTTTCCCCAAGAAGAAAAAGAAGTGATACTTTGGCCAGGATCTTTTCTTATGTGAGAATTATTTTATTAGGACTGTCATTCTTTGTCTTTTTCCTTCAGATATCTACTTTTTTGTAAAAAGCTGTACAGATTTAGGGATGAGATCTATGAAACATGTAATGTCTAAAGCTTAATGGCTTCATAACAGATTTTGAGTATAAATCTGATTCCTTAGAGTTATACTGTATGATTGTGATTAAAGTTAAAACTTTATAGATATATTTCTAATTTGTTTTGCTGATTTTTAGCTTTGTTAAGAGAAAAAGAATCTGACCAATATAATATTTTATTACAGGATAAGAAAAGGCCTTTTTAAATTTTACTGGTTATGAAATGAATAGATGTTTCATTGTAAAAAAAAAACTGTTAGAAAATGCAAGAAAAGGAAAATATATATGAGAAGAATACCTATAATTCTTCTGCCTAGATTCAGTAACTGTTAACATTTTGGTGAGTTTCTTTAGACAATCAGAAACGTTTATTGAACACCCTTTCTGTCAGTTCACTTCTGGGAACAAAACAGAGAGCCAGGCAAAGTGGTTGTTATTCTTTGAGTGTACAGGCCAGCCTGGAAGAGGACCATGAGATCACAGGGAACATGTATTGGCAGAGGGGAGGACCTCATCCATGGGGCTCAAGAAAAACTTCCCTGAGGAAGTGACTTAACTGAGACCTGAGGGTTGAGTGAGGCTCCATTGTGGATAGGCAAGGGGGAGAGAGAACAGCACATTAGAAGGTGAGATCATGAGGTAAGATCATGGCTTTTGAAGAAGTAAGAAAAGTCCAAGAGGACAGAGATCTTAACTAGTGGTGTCTAGACTTTGGGATTATGTAGATATCTTAGATCTAGTTTCCCAGAAACAGACCTTTGGATAACTATTGCTGTGCAATTATTTATCGTGGAGGTGCTCCAGGAGAAACTGTGTGGGAGTGGGGGAAGCATGATGGAGAAGGAGAAGTCAAACAAGGATGCAATGCCACGTGAAGTCCCCGTCTGCTAGAAGGCAAAGTTGCTAGGGGGCTGGGCTTTTTACTACTCCTGCACTAGTCAGTGTTTGCCTGTGGGCTGGAGCAGTGGGAAGGGGTCTGAAAATCTAATAGGCACATGCCACTCTCTGGATGAAGAGGCTCCAAAGGTCCAAAGTAATTCTGTGAAGAAGGATGCAGGTATAAGCCCTTAGGAGTGAGGCAAGCCCATCTGGATGATGGCACACAGAACTGACCAGGGGATCGAAGTGGACCACAGATGGGAGGAATCAGCCACAATAAACTAGTAAACATAATGATGATTATAAAAACTCGGAAACTCTTACAGAGTTGTCAGATTATTTACTTTGCTAAATAAGCATACATTAAAAAGACAAATGAAATACTAACCCATTTGTCATTGCCATTATTTCATAAAAGAAACTTCAGTTTATAGCAAGAAATTAGCATGATCAGAATTTTGACTAAAGAACAGTTGGCAGTTTTATAAGAACATATATATGTATGCATGTTTTTATATATTCCGATATACATTCTCTTTCACATTAAGTTATGGAAAACTCCATCATGCACTATGGTTTGGAAACCAATGGGCTACACTGCCTGTTATTTTAATTGAGCACACCGTATTATGCCGACTTTAGGAATTAACAAGTAAGAGTGTGTTGGAATAGTTCAGAAACTTGTTTGCAGAAATGGACTTCTTATACTCCCAGAACATTCAAAATTTAAAAGCAGTCTTTTCCTATTTCATCTGATTGCATTTCTTTGTTCAGAAAATGAAGTTGAAAAGTTACAGGTAGTTCTACCAGATCTCAAAGTTTTTTGACTTCTTGCCTAGTGCCTTATTAAGAGGAAAAGAAAAAAGCTAGCATAAGAATGTCCTGGTCTAAGGATAAGATCTTAATGGATGCTTGTGTAAGAGTCAGAAATAGGCTAGCAGAGGGTTACTATTGAGGCTAGACAGGGAAAGGGAAGAGAAGATAACAAATTGAGATCATAATAAAGAAACTGATTGGAATAAAATTATTTGGGAATGAAATTTAGGTGTGTGAGTGTGTGTGTGTGTGTATGAGTGTTCAAAACACTTCAACTATATAATATTGAAGTTAAGAAAGCAAGGAGAAAGAAAGAGGCTGTCACAGAATTTGCTACCAAAGGGAGTTGCTTAAGCAGTGACTTTACAAATTTAGCATGGTCTGGTCCCCTTGACTTTGTGTGCCACAAAACATGATTTTGTTGTTTAAGGATTGACCAGACTCTTCACAGTTATTTTTATTTTATTTTATTTTTTAAGCAGAATGCCAATTTGTTAGTTTCCAATTAGAGGTGGGTTGGGGGGTAGGGAGTGATAGTTACGCCTATCAGAATACTTGTTTCTTTTATTCCTATTTGTTTTCCTAAACTATCCTTTCACTTTCAGCTAGTGAAATTGAAGAAGGTTGGCATGAGCACTTTTTCCCTGGCTACTAGATAAGCTTACTAACTGGGAGAAATTTTGGTTACAGGGAAGCTTTTTGTACTCATGTGCCTGTTTTTAACCTGAATACAAGTTAAAAAACTTAGTTTCTCTGTTTTCCATGAATGAAACATCTGTCTTCCTCACATGTCTACCTGTTGTCTCCTGGTTACCTGGAGAGAATTTCTCAGTGGTATAACAGCTGGTGAATAGTCATAGAGAGAGAGTGGTTTGTTAATTGTTTTAGAGCACTGGACACATAGTAGTCATTCAGTATAATCAACAGAAAAAACATTAAATGGACTTGTGAAGAGAACACTGTTGGTTACCATCCCAGAACTGAGTGCTCTGGTTGTGAACCGAAGCACAGTCCGAAAGGGATTCCAGGTTGAATTTTGCACACATGTGTTACTCTAGATTTAAAATGCTTGAGTAGTACACTAGAGTTTGTCAGATTTCTCCAGTAGATAAATACAATGTGTGAGAATAATAGTAACCACATAAGTGGATAGACTACAATGGCCATGACTTAAAGGAGTTTATTCCTATCAACACTGCCCTGAGTCTAGAGACTTAAGAGTTGGGCTATCTCCAGAGATGTGTGTGTATGTCAGCATGTATATGCATGTACATGTGAATATGTCTTTGCTTTCTTGTTTTCGTTGACTAGTTTTTAAGATTCTGGCTTTAATTTTCCACACTAAACAGAAATTGGCATTCTTTGTTTTGATGGATAAAATAGACACCTTTCTCTTTCTAACTTTCAATTGATACATTCTAGTTCTACTGGGCAATTTTAAATAAAAAGTCACTTTAATGCAAATACCACAAAATCAGTTTGTGTTGGTCTCATAGTTAATGTTCATTTAATTCAAGTGGCCAAAGACCTATAAAATAATTTTTCTGTCTTTTTATCATTTTTACTTTTTGGGTTATCAGGAAAATAAAATATAAACTAATGATTTATTTGGAAATTTTTTATGTTTGGACATTTTAAAATCTTTCTAAAGGCTGTTAAGATCCTGATATTGTTTAAGTATATTTGTAATTTTTACAACTTATATATGTGTCTCTACATATGTAATGTTCATGCTATCTAGAAGTCACAAGCAAAATTGATGCTAAAATAACATTAATCCTTATATGTTTAAATATACTAGAAATGTTAAGAAGTCAGTTTAAAGCATCACCTTAATCTTGTCTGTTTTGCATATTCTGCAAGGTAGAGGGGACTTCAGTAGATGAATGCATTATTAAAATAGAATATTTATGCTCTAATCAATGCCTTTCTTTAAGCTTATATTTGTAATTTTATAATTTAATTTACATTATAATGCATTTCACATTATGCATGAAGAACATGTATTGTCTGCATATTTGTTTATTGCAAAGCACCTGGTGGAGGTTATTTCTATATTACATCTTCAGTGTTTCTGTTAAGCCTCACAAAACTCCTCTTTGAAGCTAAACAATGAAATAGGCTGGTTTGGTTCACATGTGCTGTGAACCAGTATAGGCAGTTATTTCACAGGGTCCTGAGTGGTCTTGAACCGGAGACATTCCTCCAACACTGTCTGCTGTCAGTTTGCAGTAGCAATGAAAGAATGAATAAAACCAAAGTTTGAATTTTCTCATCCAGTCCACAATTTACCCCGTGATTCTTGGAAATAAACCATTCAGAATCAGGCATACATTTTGCCACCCACATTGTTTTAGGTGTTTCGTACTTCTGTTCCCCTGTACCTATGTGACTTATTCTAGTTTACTACGTAGATTTACATTAGAGTATTCCAATCAATTCCATTGTTAGGAACCCTTAAGATTTTTGTGGTTAATCTCTAGGGACACTTCTTGGGTCCAGGTTGGCACTCCAAGTTTGTTTTTCTGCCTTGTCACAGGAAGAAGATACTCAGCCTGCTTTTCTTTCTATTTTAAACCTGACACAACTTGCTGTATTTCTTGGAACTCTTCCCCTGCCTCCTAAGATTGGTTATACTGTGTGGCCAGTTAATTCCTCCAATCCTCCTTCTTGTTGCCTCTGAATACAAACACTCACAGGCTCTTTCTACTTGCTGGGTTTTATTTCTAATTTTCAGGAAAGAATTAGCAAAAATAACAAATATAATTATAAAGGTTCTAGAAACTGTAAAAGTTCCTGTACTGGTTCCCTATTCTGTAGTTCCTGATTACTTTGGTGATGTGTTTACTAGACTCCTCACTGAGCTTCGACTTTAAGCTTTTATTCCTGAAGGTAGAAATTACCATACTTCTCATCTCCCTTCTTCCAAGATTGGGGCTATCTGCCCTTCTTGGCCCTTAAAGACCATTAGAATATCTATATGTTGATGCCTTCTATAGTTTTGGCTCAGATTTCTCCTTCGAGTTTCACACTCTTTTGTCCATTTCAGTTTCCTATGTGCTTTGCTATAGTTAATCAGTTTTTACTTAGAGGTCATTGGGCCAATAAAATAAACCAGCAATTTAATGATGGGAAAAAATCTCATATAATTAATAAATATATAACAACATTTTAAGTGTTATTAGTAATCAACAAATTATAAATCACATCATAAGGAGATATGGCTCACTGTGAAATTAGAGGTTATTTTAGAAAACAGATAATGCTTTCAAGTTGTCTTTCTTACATACTATAGGCATAAGCTTTTATGAAAGCAGTTTGTAGTATATATTGAAAGGCTTAAAAATATTCTTATTCTTTGATACTGTCTTTATTAAAAAAATAATAGCCAAAGTAAATAATTAGGAATAGAGGAAAAATGTCTATTGAAGTATTTTTATCTGTTTTTCTAATTTTCTCTGCTATATTAGGAAATAATATTAGAGAAATAATTAATTGGCAAATATGAGAGTGTTAAATAGCTGATGATACTATGTTATGAAGAATCTTTAAATAATTTTGGAAAATATTTTTATAAGAAGATTTATATGGAGATGGAATATGAGTTAGGCCTTGAAGAACAAATGGGCAGCTAATAGTAGGTTGGGCATTTCTTTGAGGGAAAACAACATGAGCAAAGACACAAAGGTGGAAATAAGTTTATGGTATGAAAAGTAATGATCAACCTGACTGAGAAGTGAGAGTTCATTTGGAGGGATAGGAGAGGATATTATTCACCTGTTACATATTAGATACTTGGCAGTTACTGGGGATACAAGGATAACTAAAAGATGACAAAAATGGAAATTCAGGAGAAGGGCATATATGCGAAACAATTTCCTGAAAAATTTGACAAAACTTAATGACTTGATAAAAGAAAGAGAAAATCAAAGATAACGTGAAAGTTTTGAGTTCATATGGAGCCAGTAACAGAAATGGAAAAGCTGGAGAAGGAGAGCTTTGTAAGGCCAGACGACCAGTTTAGTTTCTGCAGTTGGTTTCAGAGGTACGCACAGGGGAGCTTTATCCTGTGTGCTTTATCATTACTATTCTTATTAAAACCTGATGTTGTTCTCCAGATACTTCAAACTACATGTTTCAGTTTTTAAACTGCCCAACATGAAATCTGAAGGAAAAAAAAGGGGGGTGCTGCTTTGGGACTTGTAAAAATAATTTAAATAATAAGGTCTGTGACATTTAGTTTTAAGTTTTTAATATCCTGGAAACAATACTTGTGTTTGATTCTATTCACCTTATTTGATGGCTTTGTTTTGTACCGTGACGTATTGGGCATGGGGCCATAACCTTAAGGTACCAGTAGATCTCATTCTAAACTATATTATAGGGAAATTTCTTTTTTTGGCAGATGGGAGATTCTTTGGTCAGAGAGACCTACGAAGGTGAATGCTTCCCAGGCTCGCCAGTTTAAACCTTGTATTAAGCAGATAAATTTTCCCACAAATCTTATACGACTGGAAGTAAATAGTTCTCTTCTGGATTATTACACTGAATTAGATGCAGTTGTGCTACATGGTATGAAGGACAAGCCAGTGCTTTCTCTCAAGACTTCACTTATTGACATGAATGATCTAGAAGAAGATGACTATGAAGAAAAGGATGGTTGTGGAATGGACAATCTTAACAAAAAGTTTAGCAGTGCTGTCCTCAGGGAAGGGCCAAATAATGGGTATTTTGATAAACTACCGTATGAGGTAAGCTAAAAATATTTATTAGCAATATTGGACATAACATTATAGATTCTTAAATGTCTAGATATTAATGTTTATTTTGCTAGATATCAGAGGAATAGGAGCATTGGTAAGGTGTATATAATCCAATTTGTTGTATATTTTGATTTTGGAAAAAGTAGACGGAATTATGTTAATGAATTTTACCGCTTTTGTTTTGGATTGACTTTAGTGTTTCTGGATAAACTAATAAATATATGTTATATTAATAATTAATAGTAACCAAATACATAAACCAATAAAAAACTATACTTTATATTTTATAATGTAAGTATGGATAATACATGCTTAACTTTATATCAGTTATGTCAAAGAATATTTGCTATTAAAAATAAGAGTAATACTAAGATTGTGAAATGAAGGCTTATTCCATTTAGTAGTCTACAGTTCTCTAAGTGTCATTTGTTCTTCTGTACTAACTCTATTCTGTATTCTTCTAACTGTAATTTTTGGTCTAGGTATGTACAGAGTAGCTTTACCTGGATATACTTTTTTTGTGTCTAGTTTTCAGTATGTCTCTGCAGGGACACTTCTGTGGTGTATTTGCATCCCTGGATCCCAGGGATCAAATGCCAGTAGCATTCCACAACCATGTAACACCAAAACCTCACCCTACCTGTTTCCAAATATCACCTCGGGGTGGGAATAAGGCCAGGCATTTCTGTCTCCCACTGAAAACAGTTCTGTGGTTAAAAATAATATAATCAATTTTCTTTTTAAGAAAAATTTATAAACTCAAATTTAACAACTTAGATACCCCCTTCCAAATTGGTGGGTATTTCAGATTTCATTGTAATAATACAAGTAGCTTAACTTGCATGGAACATATTAAGCCTCTTGAATGCCTATATAACATTTTACAGTTAAAATGCTGTGGTACATCCTGTGAAGTAGCTAAAGTTGCCACATAAAGATGAATTTAAGGGTCCAAGGTAATTCAGTAAGCAAGCCATAGGACCAGGATTCCACCCAGGGTTTTTAAGTCAAGTCTTGTGTTATAGAAGGGAAGCTTAACAGATTTACCTTTAATGGGAGGAAGGAAAAAGATGAAGGGAGAGTTGAATTAGGAGAGAGAGGGAGGTGAGATATTGACAGTGTGGCTCCTGAGGGGTCTGAGAAGGTCTGTTGTGGTAGCAGTGGGAGCAGTTCATCTGGAGGAGAGTGAATCACTTTGATTCTTACCCACTTCTCCAAACTATAAAATAGAAATTTAAATTCAGCAAATATATTTTAAACAGTTTATTGAATTTTATCCAGACCTGATAAAAGGCATGACACATATCATTTGAATGAATGACAGAAGGGACTTCAGGCAGAGGGAAGAGAATGTACAAAGAGGAGAAGAAGTGAAGCTGTGTGACTTTGTTTGGGAACTCCAGTATTTCAGTGTGACCAAAACACAGGACTTGATAGGGGAAGGAAGCTGTAAGAGATAGGATTGGATGGAGGCTCAGGGCTGCCTCAGTGCACAAGTCCGTGCCCATAGATGACAGAAACTGGGACTCCCCAGCCTGGGCAGCGCACATCCTGCTCTGCTGCATCAGAGAGGATCTCTGGGTTCTTCCAAGAGGTTTGTATGTTATCCCTATAGCCAGTGGTCTTCAAGGATGCTGAAGTGCACAGTGGTTTTCGGGGGACTCCAGTATACAGTAAAATTAGTTGAGGGAATTTACAGATACTTTAGACTTTGTAAATAATTTACTTTTGTTAAAAACTGAGAGCATGTCCTTGAGTAGGAAAACAAAATAAAAGTGTCAGTTTTCCTTAATCTATGTATTCAGTGATATCCCAATTAAAATGTAAATAATTTTTTTAAAGTGAAAAGTTCACCTAAAAAAAAAAATGAAAATTCTCAGGAAAATTCTGGACAAGAAGAGTGATAGAGGGGCATTAGTCCTGGTTCACATTTGCAACCAAACAATCTAATTCATTCCAATGTATACACTTTAAAAATTTAGAAGAAAATTTATTTATTTTAATTAGAGGGCAATTGATATGGAAGAAATAATGGGTAGATAAATGGGACAGGATAGAGTACAGGAACAGGCAGCTCCCTTGGAAAGGGCTAAATTTCTGTAGTTAAAAAAAATGAATAAGAAGAACCACAAAGAAAACAGTCCCATATATTTCTTTCTTTCTTTTTTTTTTTTTGCCTTTCAGAATGAAAATGTTTAAAGTTTTGATACCAATGCTGTCTAGGATATAGGTGAAAGGGTACTTTTGTACACTTTTGTGGATATATAGATTGATGTGAACATTCTGAAGGGCAATTTTGTGTTTGTATCAAAACTTGTAAATGCATGTAATTTATCCTAAGGATATATTTGCAGAGTTTGCCAAGATGAACATACATACATAATACACACACACAATGATATTGTAATATAATTTGCAACAGAAAAAAAAAAGCCTGAAATACATCAGTGAGAAACTAGTTGAATTGTTATGTCACATCTATGAAATGGAATGAGGCGGGTTTTTATGCAGATATAGAAAGATCTACAGGATATATCATTAAATCAGAAAATCGAAGTGCTGAACAGTGTATATAGTATCTTTCTTTTAGTGCAAATCCAAGAATAGAATTTCATACATGTTTATCTGGAAGAGATCAGAAAAACCTTTAACAGTGCTTATCTCTGGGGAGAGGGATTGTTAGAATTGAGTATAAAAAGGGAGAAATTTCTCATTTTCTATCTTTCTTCAATATTTAGATTTTTGTAATTTTTTACTTGAATTTTTTTATTTGTATAATATTTTACATGTCACCAGCTTTATCTGGATGAGATTTGTTAAAGAAAAAAATTATTCAATCGTGATAGGTATAGGGAGTACTGCAGCGAGATTTTGCAATGGAGGGGAGAGAGTGAGCTCAACTCTGAATACAGCATGTGCAAGTGGGAATTTATAGCCAAGTTGCAGATTGCCGGGTTAGTAAATGGAAAACGACTAAGAGGAAACATCAGGAATAAGGGAGATTTTGGCTAAGGACAGGTGATCAGACATCACCTGGGGGGTTGGTAGTAGATGAAGGTTCTTACTAAACTGACTTACTGGGGTTCTTTGCTCAAACTTGATTTTAAAGGGAAGTGCATAGATGGGCCTGGAAAGTTCAGAAGTCTGACTAAACCTTGGTGAAGCAGAGCATCTTTGTCAGCTTTTGGGCTAATTTTTAATATCCATATATTTTCCTCTTTTTATAACACACAGACACACACACACACCCCAATGTTATTTTTCAAAAGCCTACTTCAAATGTTAAAAATAAATAGTAAAATACTCCAAACATTACTATATACAATATATTAATTAGCTGATGCTCATATTTTATAAATATTCCTTGATCGTATTTTAAAGATCATATTCTTGTTACTCTGTATTTTGCATTATTTTGGGCTAAAACAGTGAAATTCTGACCTGAAATTAAGACCAAGCCTAGATAATCAAATAAATTGAAGAAGAGTATTTAGGCTAATTATAAAACAAAAAGTTTAGCTAAATAAATACCGTTAATTAAGTTAAAAAAAAAAAAACCTTCTCTCTCATCTTAAACAAGATTTTTAACTTTTAGCAAATATTTTATCTTTTTTTTCTTTATGGTTCCTGGTTCAGAATAGGCTATTTAAGCAGTTCTTTGAAGAACTAATTTAGAAGCCTGTTAAGAAAAAAACAAAACTTTGATGAGTTCAAGGAGATAATTTTAATTAAAGATAACAGTGTCTTTGTTTCCACCTTCTTAATAATTTTTGTATCTGTTTGCTACTCCATCATCACTGCCAGTTGCCTTAAGCAGGCCCCTTATTTTCTCTTTCCTGGAATTCAGCATTAGCCTCCTGGCTGGCTTTCCTTCCTGCCTCCCTGCCTCCAGTAGCACCCCCTGTAATAATCCTTTTAAAATACAAATCCAACCATGTCGCTCTGCAGTTCAGATCCCTTCAGGACTTCTCATTGCTTTCAGGATAAACCCAAACTCCTCTATGAGGCTCTTTGTAACCCAGCCCTTACCACTAGACTCTTTTTTTACCTAGTTTTCCCATCATTGTTTAAAGCTGTGACTTCCTGGCACAAGTACACTTTCACTTTGGAGTTAGACGTGTATATTAGGCCTTTGGTAGCATTCTGTGCTTCTCTCCATCAAAACTAATAAAACATATCATTGGACCAATCCATAAGCACTCTGAGAATGGGAACTCTTTCTATTACCAGTGTCTGGCATGTAGTAGATGTTCAGTAAATGCTGAGTGTATGAAAAATCATGTCATTCAACAGAATACCAAAATACATCTTTGTACCCTAAGAAAATAAGTAACCAACATGAGCTGAGTATATTTCAAACAATTTTGAAATGTAATATGGTCTTATGAATGTATAGTTTCTTCACATTGGAGTAATTCTGTTGAATGTTGATTTATTTACCCTGTGAAAATATTATATATTATACTTTATTCCTTATTAGACTACATTATATGCTTAATAAAATGATACTTACTGTTTTTCACTCTTGATGATCTTGATTTCTCTCTCTTATGTAGCTTATTCAGTTGATTCTGAATCATCTTACTCTACCAGATCTGTGTAGATTAGCACAGACTTGCAAACTACTGAACCAGCATTGCTGTGATCCTCTACAGTACATTCACCTCAATCTGCAGCCATACTGGGCAAAACTAAACGACACCTCTCTGGAATTTCTACAGTCTCGCTGCACTCTTGTCCAGTGGCTCAATTTATCTTGGACTGGCAATAGGGGCTTCATCTCTGTTGCAGGATTTAGCAGGTTAGTGCAAAGCCTCGGTAAGGTTTTATTCCACCAGCAAGCTGTACTTAATTACATAATAGTTTTTATAATAAAAGTTAGAAGTTATATGCCATGTACATTATAGAAATAAAAAATAATTACATCTTATGTATGATTGTGTTCCGAATAATGCTGCTTATAAAAATGAATGTATTTTACCATCCTCTTAATAATATGAAGGGGAACTGTACTCTTTATTTACCTCATATTTTTTAAATCCCAAGTAACTTTCAACAGAGCTCCTTTTTTTTTCTTTCTCATATTTTCAGCACAGATGATTAACACATTTTAAAAACTATTTCCAAATCAAAATCTACCTCTCTAATGTGATTTGTCAGAAATGGAAAACAATTTATTATAGAACATTTTTAATTAAATCTTAATTACATGTGCAATACATCACCCAGATTTAGAAGCTCATTTAAACTAATTATGTTGAAAATGCAATTGCATGCTAAATAGACGACCACACTTGTAGACCTGCCCAGGTGTTTCTGCTCTTTTCTACTTAAGCATTTAGTTTTCTTACTATTAAATGTCACCTGTTAAACATTTGAAAGCTTGCACAAGTGCATATTCATTTAGATGCCATAGTAATTTTTATTATACAAACAGGTGTTTTTCTCTTAACCTTGATGATGGTTGTTCTCACTGTATGTTATATATAATCCCATCATTTTCGTGAAGTTAAATAATGGAGTAGAAACTTTGAGGAAATTACCTGTTATTTTTAATTAAAGAATATTCTTTTATCCTGAAAAAATGAACTACCGCTATCCCAATATGTATCCTCAGTGGATACATTCTTGAACAGTGGTTTATGAATTAGAAATTTGTGTGTGGAGCCTTGTTTCCTCTTGACTCAGATTATAAAAATAAAGTTGCAGTTTCAGAAATAAATATTTGATATTATATTTGGATGAAGTAATTAATATTTGAACTGGTAACAGTGTGTTCAAAATGCCAATAACATTGATAGTTTATGTATCAAAGTGAAAAATAAACACAAGCAGTAATGGCTTGTGGCACGTGTTGAAAGTGTGGCTGTACCGAGTTTCTTTCTTTCTGCCAGAAAGAGAGCCAGGGGAAGGGGTTCACTGTAGACATTTGATAGCTGTCCAGTGAAACTCAGTTTAGTCCTTTCTGCCTCCCCTTACCCTAACACGCACACTTCATTGGCAAATTTTTCTCTCTGCTAATAGGTCCAAGAAGAACGGAACCTAATGATGACTGAATATTTAGAGCATATACAATCATAAACCAAGACTAACTGAATATGAGAGCAGATAGAACAAGTGGTGTCAGTAAGCATTATTTTACATTATACAGACCTTCATATTATTTTAATTACCCTCATAGCTCTTTCTCATTGTTTTACACTATTAGGAATATATTAAGTGTTTGTTTTCACCCTTTATGTACAAGGCATTATAGTGGGTATTTTTGGCCATGGAAACAGATATATCAGAATATATAATAACAGTTCCTGCCTTCAGGCTAGAGAGAAGATAAAGATATTAAGATAAACACATGTCTTTTATGTATTTTTATAAATAACAGGATGGTAACTAATGATTGTAGACATTAAGGAAAACATTGGTCGTGAGTGGCCGAATCCAGCTTCTTTGGCAAAGTGCTGTTTATGACCATAATAATAATGAGTAAAATGTAAAGGTAATATTAAATCAGTTTTTAAAAACTTTCATTACATAGCTCATTCTAGTTGAATGAGAAGAAATACCAGTTGTGAGTAGAAAACCAAGAAGTGCTATTTTTAAAATTTTAGACTGGTAATGGATAAAGATCTTCTTTTGCAAAGTTAGAACTCCAGTCTACTTTCTCACCAGCAATTTCTCTTCCATTTTCAATTCACCCAGGTTAGTCGCTGTAGGGCTGTTTGAGTAATAACAAAACTGCATACATGAATTTTAGTTCTCCATATTTTACTGTAGTACTTCAGCCAGTAAAACCATAAATCTTGATAGCATTCCTTTAACTATCGTCACTATTTCCATTAAGAAAAGTCTAAATAACAAGGAGAGAGAATCTCCCCTTGGGTGGGGGCATGTTGGAGTTTTACCTCCTGATTGCTGTTGGCCCCCAGGACTTGACTGCTGAATTGATCTTGATCGTCATTATGGCTGGTAGGCAGCATTCCCAGAATAAACAATAAATATTCATGGCTTGATTATTAATGAATAATCTATGAATAAGTATGGTCTATTTATGCTCATTACTGTGAAGAAGACTTATTTATAATACTTTAAAGAAAAACACATTTTTAAACTGGAGACCAACCTGATGAGCTGCTTTTTGAGCAAGTCTTTGGGAAAAAGTTTGATGTCGTTTATTTCTGTTGCCTAAAGATGTTATCCTCACAAGTTGGAACCGTGTAACTGGATTTTAAATATTTTTAAGAATTTGTATTATTCAGAATAGCAGAGAAATAGGTTAAATCGGAATAAAGAGAACCTTAAACTTTTAATCAGTTATTAAAATCCTATTCTAGCCATAGATTTGTGATTTGCAACTTTGAGTACCGCTCATGCATATTATTACTCATTAAAATCACTTCTATTATAACCCCACTTTTCTTTTTATGATATAGTTTCCTAAAGTCTTAGATATTCCTTGACTTCCCAGCTTGTTTGTGCTTTGAAGTGTAATTACATCTTTCTGTTTAAAAAGGCTTAGGTTCATTTTCCCACTATCATATTTCTTCAAATAATTGCTAAATCACCCTGATCTCTACCTCAGTTATGTATAGGTTTTTACCCTTAATCCCTCTACTTGTTCTAAGTAGTTTATATTCATTCTTTGAGGAAACATTCTTGGATGCTTTCTAGATTCAAAAAGCAGATATTTTGGAACAGAGCTACAGTTTTATGGTATAAAGAGCTTATTGTTCATTAATATATTTATTCAATTGCCTGCCTACATTTTATACATCTGTCTCTCCTAGAGAGTAGAGACAATTTCAAGACTTTCTTTTCTCCTTTTTCTATACAGGGGAAACTGTATATGGTACCATATACACTTAAGCAGGAAGTTTTGTTCTTAAAGGCTTTGTTTTGGATTAGATATATTAGTGTTCCAAGTTGTTTGGGATTAAAATTATCTTAAATATACTGTTTTATAAAACTTAGTGAATATCAGCTAACAAAACATAAGATTAGAAAACAGAGGCCACAGATATGTCTAATTCTTCCCTTACCTTTATACTTCAGGCAAGTTGTGAGGATTAGTGCCTTTTATTTTGTGATGAGTAAACTCAGATTAAATCGTACATTCATGTGATGTTAATTATTTTAGGGTGCAAGTTACCATTTAGTAAATTACTTCTTATGTACTTGTATTACTCTGGACAAATTAATTCACCTCATAAGGATAAGCAATTTATTTCTCTCTCCAGAGACTCCTTTTCTCACAGCAGGAGACCTAGTTCGGGATTGTTTATCTGAACTTAGGTCTTCTTTTAAAACCCTCAGTATTAAAAAATACTTTATGAGCTTTTACAATGTAGAATGAATAGGCTGCAGGAAGCTGAGTTCTTTCAAGTGACCAGTGTCACAGTTGAGATGAAGAAATAGTTGACCAAGACAAAAACATGTATGTAGTTATGCATTAAAATAAAACTTACATGAGGAGCATTAAGGAAAGAAGAATTGTGTTCAGCTAATTGAGTCTGCTACTGCTTCTGTTCTTTGGGATATAGATATTATGAAAAAGTAAATAGTATAGATCTTGTAAATTTAGGTAGAGATGGGGATATTGACCAAATAATCTGCTCAGAATAAAGATATGCAGTATAGGAATCTTGAGAGAGAGAAAGTCAGAAAGGTAATATAGGTATGGTCATTATCTCTATTGTGCTTTCAAAAATTTTATCATTCATTATTTCAACTTGGGAAGTTTTCCACTGTCTGTTAACAGCTTTCTGGTGGTTGGCTTGACAGCACTCTATAAATTGTTTGGAGGGGAAAAATTCAATAATTAGAGCAAAGAGAAAAGGGATATCAAGGCATTCTAAGTCAAATATGAAAAAGAAATGTAGAACAAAGTGCTTTGCCAAGTAATGAAGACCTTAAAGAGAATTAATATACTCTTTTAACTTTTATAATCTGCAAGTATTTAATAATTTTAGCAGTATCAAACCAAAATAAGATACTCTTTAATTCTCTGAAACTCTACATCCATTTCTAGATTGCTAGCATACATTATTAAATAATGAAGAACTCCCATAAACTACTACGGGGTATATTCAAAGTAAGGTAAAAATGTTAATTTCATCATATTTCTTGGGAATAGATTGATCCTGTTAGGGGAAAACTACCCTGAGTCACTAGAACTTAATTTGTTCAAGAATAGAAGAAAATTAAATTTATCAAGTGAATTTTCATAAGTGGAAGATCCACTCAACTCACTCTCATCAAATGTTTTTTATGTGCCTGACATTGTTCTAAGTACTGGGTACACCAAGGAACTGTCTTAATTGCCAAAGGATTTGAGGCAGCTTATAAAACTCAATATAAAAAAACATTAGTATGTAAGGAATGGTGGTTAAGAGAAAAATAATGGTTGGGACTAGATGATGCCAGAGTTCAATTCAGTATGTACGAGGTATATCAGAATTTAGTATGCATTGGTGACCTTTGAAATAGATCCAGAGTCTGAATATTTACCACCCCATCTGGTGCTACCACCCAGATCCAGTGTGCCATCCTCTCTTCCCCGAATATTGCAGTGGTTTCCTGAGGCTCCCCCTGTTTTGGCCCCTGTTCCTCTTCAATCTGTTCATCACACAAAGACCAGAATGATCCTGGTAAAACACAAGGAGGTTGTATCAGTCCTCTGTTCAACACCTCTGATGGTAGGAATCTTATCTCCCTCAAAATAGAAGCTGAAGTCTTTGTAGTGACACACACTATACGAGCTGGCCCCTCTCCTCTCTAGTCTATTCCTCATGTCCCTATCACTGTGTGCCTCTTGCATCAGTGGTTCACTGTTCTCACTCTGTTGGTTATACTGCCTCAGAGCCTTTGCACTGGCCCTTCCCTTTGCCTGGAATGCTCATCCTCCAGGTACCTGCTTTGCTCACCCTCTCACTTCCTTCAGGGTTTTACTCACCACTTCACAGAGACTTCTCTGACCACTCTGTCTCCCCTTGACCTTTTCTATTGCCCTTTCCCACTTTTATTTCCTCCTTGGCACTTTTCATGCTCTAATTTACTTATTATTTCACTCATTTATTTGTTTATAGTCTCCCTCTCTCACCAAAAGGTAAGTAAGCTCCATGAGAGCAGGGACTTTGTTTGGTCCACTGCTTTTTTCCAGTGCCTGGGTCATAGTAAAAGCTCCATAAATATTTGTTGAATGAATGAATGTGCTTAATGCAAACTGCAATTAGCTAACATAACTAGCAAAGGAAACAGGAGTGAAAACGGTTGGAGGTGATCCAGGAGGGAGTTAGAAGAGGAGTGTCAAGACTTTTAAGGAAAGAGTGGGCAGTTGTTTGAAATGTCACAAATAAATCAAATAATACAAGTACTGATGACAAAGGCCATTGAATTTAGCATTTAAAAGGAAAGGATGAATTTAGGAACAGCAGAACACAGACTGCAGTGGATTAAGAGTAAATAGGTGTTTAAGTGTAAATAAGATATGTGGGCTGCTGGGTTATTTGTAATATTTAAAATAAATTTGCAGCAACTCGGGTTTTTTATTGTTTAAATGTGAGTTGGCCAAGATGTAACTTGTATTTGTTTATGGAGTGTTTTGACCTTTACAAACTGTGTTCACATATTATTTGATGTTTAGTACCACAAAGCAGTATGTACTGCTTACATCCTTTAAGTCTGCTTTTACAGCTGGGGAAATGCTGAGATTTGGCTAAATGCCTGTTTCAAGGTCACTGCTAGGAAGTGGTGAACAGGGCAAAAACCCATCTTGTGACTTTTAGTCCTGTGTTACTTACTTTATTTACACAAGTGATCTGATTTAGTCAATTTTATTTTGAATGTGTATTTTTAAGCTCTTGAAATCATTTAGGAAAAAAGATGTGGCATAAATTAACAGTGTATTACTGATGTGACACTGATGGGCAAGATTATGTCAAGAGACCTACATAGACGTAATTGGTACATGGTTTGAGGGCTCCATTTGCTTAGTTAATAAAGCTTATGGTTTCAAATACTCCTAAAGTCGTGTTTACTTTTACATTGTTTTCGGATGATGATTATGGACAGGACTGTTTTTCTCCAAACTGTAATGTAACTAAGATAAATACTGTGATTCCTACTCTGATAAAACATTTTGTGTCCTTTACCTTGGATTATTTCTGTGTATTTTATGTGAAGCTGTAATTGACTATTTTGTAATAATTTCAACATCAAGCAGTCTAGCTGCTAAATAATAACAGCTACATGGAACATATCACAACAGGACAGTTAAACCAACCTAGAAATTTTCTGAGTTGAGAGGAGTCTAGTCTGATTTGTTTTAAGGTCATTTAATTAAAGCTGTTTCCTTATGTGCAGTGTTCAAAATATATTATCCAGTACTGAATAGGTATTGTTAAGGGAGAAATATCTTCCAAGAGATTAGAGTTTTGTTTTTTTGGCTTTACCAACTCAGATGTGAATTACAGGTAAGTTGGAGAAATACACTTTCTGCTTTCTTAATTTTCCATTTAGCATTAGCTGACTTTTTATTTGATGTGAATCCACTTTATCTTCCCAGGTTGATTTATTTTAGCCTAACTATTCATATTTCATTATGCAGTGAATGAGAATTTAAGCAAAACAAGTTTCATATTTTCCCTAATAGAAATCTATACCTCTAAGTGTATCTGCTTATTTACTTAGAGTTGATGTAATTTTAAAGTTCTTATAAAAGTATTTTAGTTTTACAAACATGGAATTTTTTTTTTACAGGTTTCTGAAGGTTTGTGGATCTGAATTAGTACGCCTTGAATTATCTTGCAGCCACTTCCTTAATGAAACTTGCTTGGAGGTTATTTCTGAGATGTGTCCAAATCTACAGGACTTAAATCTTTCCTCCTGTGATAAACTACCACCTCAAGCTTTCAACCACATCGCCAAATTATGCAGCCTTAAAAGGCTTATTCTCTATCGGACAAAGGTAGAGGTAAGAATAATTTATCATTTACATCTTTGCTAGTGTAATAGCCAACTGAATATTTAGTTGCCTTTGATTACTCATAATAATGTGACTTATGATTTTTAAATAAAGTTTATGATGCCATCTGACTAAAATCATTAGAACTGATTCACAGTTATTTCAAAGTTATTTAAAGTCTATTATGTTTTTAAATTATAAGAAAATGTTCTTCTCTGTGCTCTCAAAATTTTTGTAATGCCGTTCATGCTCCCAGATAATAAAAATAAGCAGTGTGCTGAGGTAAGCTGAAATGCTAGCAGGAAATGAATGAGAGGAAGAGGGAGGAGGATAGTATGCAAGAGGACATTTGCCTTGAGGGAGAGGAAACAAAGTGGAATTTATCCAGGACCAGACCTTAGGAATTAAATTTTGCGATACTATAGTTAGTTCATGAATTTCATTAAAAAAACAAAAACAAAAACCCATAACAGAATTATGTCATATACATTAGTCTACTTGGTTTTTTTTCACGCAGTATCTCTAGGACATCTTTCCAGGTCAGTACATATACCGTCTGACTCTTTTTATTAACTGTGAAGTGTATATTATACCATAATCTATTCAACATTCCCCATATAATCAACATTTAGTTTTTCCAGTCATTTTCCTTCTATAAACTACCTAGCAATAACATTCTTCTGTGCATAGTCTTACATGTACATATTATTATTGCTGTTGGAAGTGGTATTGCTGGATTAAAGAGTATGTGCCTGGGCCCCTGTAGTAAGTACCCACCTTCTGCCATGTGATCGTTCCCTCTACTCCAGGCACGTTGGCCTTCTTTCTATTCCTTGAACATTCTGACCTGGTCCCAGCTTAGGGCTTTTGCTCTTCTGCCCGTTTGGAATGTTTGTCCAGTTCTTTATCGGCTGTCTTCTTTTCAGCTGAATGTTCAACTTAAATTTTTTTTTTAGAGATGGCTTTTTGGACATTGATAAAAATAGCCCCGCTTCTTGTTTGTTTCTTTCATATCACCCATTTTATTTTCTTTTTGACATCCTTCTTGCTCTCCGAAATGATATTTACTGTCTTACTCATTCTTCATATTTGAATACAACAGAAGGAGCCTTGTTTTCATTGTCATGTTTCTAGCATCTAGAATAGTACTTGGTAAAGATTGGCCATTCAATAAACATTTGTTAAGTGAGTGAACAAAGATAACCACATTACTTTTCCAAAATAATACACCAGTGACTTTTCCACTATAGTGGACCCTTGCCTGTCTTGAGTGTTACCTTGGTCAAGGTATTTCAGTTTTCTTATCTGTAAAGTAGGGATAATAAAAATACAAATCTCATAGGAGTCATTGTGGGAATTAAATTATATTTAATACATAAAGTACTTAGTACCTGGAATATAAAAAACTTTTAATATGTATTAGCTGCTAATTATAGTACTAGCAGTAATATTGTCATGGCAATTTTTCAGTATCTTTTACTATCTGGTGGGAGAAGACTATCATTATTTTTTGAAATTTTTTTTGGTCAATCCTTGTATATTTATTCACCCAGGTGTATATTTCAGCAAGGATTTTTTTAGAAGTACATTCATTATATTTCATTTTGCTCTATAATAAAGCTTCCCATTTGTTCATGTAGGTCTTGTTTATATCCAAGAACATGTTATAGTTTTCTTCACTTAGCTCTTATATCTTTCTGGTTAAATTTATCTGTTGCATGTTACCGTTGCAGGTGCTATTCTCCCATTTAATTTTAACTGGTTATTGTTAGCATAAAGGAAAATTTGGGGGGTTGTATATTTACTTTATATCTACTTACCTTATCGAATGCTTATAATTGTTCTAATAGGTTTTTACTTATATCTTGTGGATTTTCTAATCATACAGTTATATAATCTGGAAACTAATATACTTTTTATTTCTTTTCCAATATTTAAAATGTTACTGCATTAAGTAGAACTTCATAAATAATGTGGAATAACAGAATTACAGCAGTTTTACTAGTGTTATTCCTAATATAATAGGAATGTCTTCAATTTATCTTACATTTATACAACAAACATTTGCGTTCCTATTAGATGCCAGGCACTGTTCTAGGCACTGGGACTTCAGTAATGAACTAAACAAGCAATTCCTTATGCAGCTTACTATTTTCATATGTTGTTTGATGTTGCTTTCTGATAAGTAGTCTTTATCATTCCATTTAAGAATACTTTATCAAAATTGTATATTGTTTTTTAAGCCTCTGTTAATGCATTCATTTGTTGCTTCTCTTATGTATTAATGTAATGAGATATTAAACAGTCCTCGTATTCCTGGGGTAATCCCTATATGTTTTAAAGTTGATACATAGCTACCGTGTTTCCCCGAAAATAAGATCTACCCATAAAATAAGCCCTAGCAGGATTTCTAAGCATTTGCGCAATATAAGCCCTACTCCAAAAATAAGACCTAGTGATGGGCGTGGCTACGCAGCGTATCTGCACAACCCATGCATTTCATCATGGAGTGGTAAAGAAGACAAGCAGCCCTTCTCATCTGCCCCATAAGACCTCTATTGCTCAACATGAGAGATTGGGGCCAATGGTTCTAAAGGAAATAGAGTCTCAAGAAATTCAGGATGGAATTCGGGGTTTGGAGAGTTACGATGATGTTCCAGAGGAAGACGACTTAAGTGTATTTGAATAAATGTAGATTGTTGTACCGTACTTAAAAAAAATAACACATCCCCTGAAAATAAGCCCTAGGGTGTCTTCTTGAGGCAAAATAAATATAAGACACTGTCTTATTTTCGGGGAAACACGGTAGGTTGATTTCCTAATATTTTAGAGCCAAATTGCTTGGGTTTGGACCAAATGCTAACTTTATAACTCACTAATTAGATCTTGAGGAAGTTTCTCAACTCCTTGTGCTGTCCTTGCCCTTTTATAAAGTGGAAGTAGTAATAGTACACATCTCAAGGGCTACTGTGAGGATTAAATGATTTACTGTATGTAAAATGTCTACAACATGCCTGGTTCGTAGTAAATGCTACCTAAGGGTTTACCCTTATAAGTATTCTTTACATGTTCTTTCTTAAGTAAAAGTGAACTATGGTTTTCCTATTCATTCTGTTTTATCAGGCTTGGGGCTAGGGTCATGACAGCTTAGCAAAATGAATTGGGAAACTCCCCATCTTTTGCTCTGATCTGGAATAATTTGAATAAATGGGAATTATCTGTTAGATAGAATTTACTTATGAAAGCATCTGGGCATACAGCCTTTTTTAAGTGATACATGAGAGTAAATACCTTTTTCTAACACATGGGATTTTTTCCAATCTGTGGAAGCCTGAAATTATGTGAGTATGAGTGCTTCTATTTAATGCAGTTGATATGATTTGGATGTGGTTTGTCCCTGCCAAAATTCATATTGAACTTCAATTGCCAGTGTGGCAGTATTGGAAGGTGGGGCCTAGTGGGAGGTGTTTGGATCATGGGGACAGGTCTTCCTGAGTAGATTATTGCCTTTTCACAGTAGTGAGTGTGTTCTTGCTCTTGGGAGAATGGATTAGTTCCCACAGGAATGGATTAGTTCCCTCAAGAACAGGTTGTTATAAACTGAGGATGCCCTTTGTGTTTGGCTTCCTGGCATCATCTGTTTCTCCACCAGAAGCTGAGCAAATGCTGGTGCCATGCTCCTTGAACTTCCCAGCCTGCAGCACCAGGAGCTAAATAAACTTTGTTTCTTTATAAATTACGAACTAAGACAACAATATTCTCAATTTGGGGCAAAATGTTTAGCTACAGTTTGACTAGTGACCTGGTATGGTGAAAAAAATTCTTTGATTTTTGTTCTGGTCCTGCCCGTGACAAGCTTAGTGAACTAGGTTAAGATACAGTCTCAGATTCACAGATTTTTTATTTGTAAAATGAGAGGACTGTTGTCTCTGAATGCCAGTTTAAAGATGATATTAGCTTATGTTTTCACTGGTCTGTGGTGAAATGACTCACCATTTGTGTGGGTGTGAAATTGATTGCTCTCTTTTCTTGGGTAGGATTGTCCATTCTGAAATTATGCTATGACTGCTTTTTATTGGTACATTTACTATTTTATTCACTTGCATACTATAAACGGAGATCTTGAGCAAGTGATGCCTCACTTAAAAATTTTCTGATTGTTTAACTTTAAGAAGAAGTATAGCATACTTTATTATTAAATGAGCCTTTGAGAAGAAAAATAGAATAAAAACCAAAAAAATTATATGAACTTGCTGGGCATCTTACATCTGTGGTGATTTGTGAAAAGTTATCCCGTGAGATGCTTTTGAAATGTTATATATTAGTATGATCTGAGTGTCAGAGAATCATTAAATAGTCTACAATTATCTTAAATTTGTCTCTCAAGAGACTGACAGATATGACCATATTTTTTAAAAAGTATGATTTATGAGGACTGAAAAGCTTTCATATCTCAAGAGTGGAAATTTATACATATGTACCTAAGTCGAGATAGCATCAGGTCTAGTTCCCCTTAGTTACTTAAATATAGATGTAAAAACGTTGCATGAATGTATTAAATAAAATTTAGGTTGTACTCTTTATTACTTACTATTAATTTTTTAATTGGTCTATCTGTTAAAATACCATAAAAATCACTTATATACTATACAATTTTTCTGACATTGAATATGTAGAAAAATTTATAAAATTGAATTTTGATTGACCTACAGCTGACTTATAAGAAAATAAAACATATTATTTTAGTGATAATAGATGGCCTACTCAAAATTGAGAAAACTTACCCAGGCAGTTTTACTTTTAATGCTCCCGAACTCTGTATGTAAAGGTCTCTACCTATACTTCACTCACTTCTGTTATTATCTCCTCATTCTTTTAATCTATATCAGAGTCCCTCATGGGCACTAAGTAATTCAGAAAAGTGGTTGAAGACAATACAATTAGCTGGTTTCTTTTAAAACAAGCAGAGGCTACAGCACTGGTATTCATGTAAATCTGTAACACCTCCTTTGTCATCTAAGCAAAGCATTATGTCCCCTCCTTCTCCCTCTCATACACACACACCTTTTAATCCTGCACTTAAATGATGTTGGTGAATGAGAGCAAACAGAGTGAGAAAACAAGATTTAGGAGACTGGTCTCTTTCTAAACCTTTCACATAATCATTAGCAGTATGTTCAGATGTTATAGACTCTGTTTTGAAAAGAATGATTAGTAATTGATTTCAAATGCCTTTGCTTGCTCTAGGGAAATATATGAGGAGAAAAATAAGATATGAATTTGAGCTTTCTAGAAGAGGTTATTTTGATTTAAAAGGACTACAAATTATCCAGTGCCACTTTTACCCCTGTTTTTCTAAACCATACAAAATTCTAAAATAATTAAAAATTAGTATTAAAAATATTGACTCTATTATAGCATATTAATCTCAGAGAGGTCAGATTTATGATATAGTAGAGTTACATTTTATGTCCCTATATATAATTTACATGAATAAATATAGTACACTTATGCCATTTCATAAGACTTAAGTCTGTGTGCATAGTGAATAAAGCTTAACAGGATTTCAGAGACCTGGCTTTTATTAATAGTCCCAAAGTTTGGGAAAAGTTAATATATTTTGTTACTGTTCTAGACATTTTGCACTATTATTTAATTCCTTATGCTAGTCTAAGGGGGGTAGGTGATATTCACATCTTGGGGATGATGAAATTAAGGTCCCAAAAGATTAATAAGTTGCCTGGTGGCACAGAACAGTCGTTAGAGTTAAGATTTGACCCCAGGTCTTGTGGTCTTGGTGTTGTAGTTAAAATTGTAAGATATATAACATGGAATACTAATTATTCTAATAGCTTGGCTACCTCTATCTAAAACAGAGATTTTTCTTTACTGCTTATTTCTAATTTGCAATTGGTAAGGAATATAACATTGTAACCAACATATACAACATTATAATCCCATGTAACAAACTATTAAGTTATATTTTATAAATATCTTCTGGTCTTAAATATCTTCTACAGGAAAATGGAATTTTGTCTTTTTTTAATGAACAAACTTAGAACTTTTCAATGAACAAATCACAGTTATTCAAATTACATTTAGAAACATTTAAGTGAAAATTTATAGAATCAATACATAATGAACTGCTTTAAGTGAATGGTTTATATAGGCCTACTCTCAATTTTATAATAATACTATAATGGAGAGCAGCATTAGGACAGATAATCCTCAGAATAATTTTGGCATGTAAAATGATGTGTATTAATAGTTGATGGCTAGGTGGTGTGTTTGTAAGTGGTTGGCCAGAGCCAGGCCTACTGCAGGCCTGATTACAGTAAGAATGAGACTTCAGGAGAATGAAACTGTGGCAGAGTCAGAATTGCTTTTTACGCTAGTGGGTAGATTCTGAGTTGCTGATGTTCCCCCTCCCAGCTCCAATGGTTGTTCAGAATTTTTAGCCTTACAAGATAGTAAAATCTAGTTCAATTTGTTAATTTATTTCATGAGATCTTTTTCTTTCTTTAGATGTGCTTGGGATTACAATAAAAAATTGCGTCAGAAATAACAATGTCTTTTTATAACATCAGCAAAAAAACAAAACTAAGTATGCTCTTTCCAGGATAAGTGGCATATATTTGTCGAATTTCAGTAGGTGCAGAGCATTGTATCTATGCCTAGTAAAGAACAAGATACTATTACGTTAATGAGAGACAGAGTGGACTGATATATAATAAGCCCAAATTCATGGTAGCAATGTGTCATAGGTTTGTGCTTAGTTAGAGGTTGCACTGTGTTGGGAAACCTTCTTAGAAGAAATTACCCTAGAGCTGAGATTTAGGCCCTATTTACTGTGTGATTCCAGAATTACCAGTAAATGGGTTGGTAAGTAGGGTTATTTTTTTTTTAACTGAACTTTATGGACCTTATAGAGTTATATAGACAATACTTTAGGCAAAAGGTGGGAACTTAGGAAAGAAACTTTAGTTGTGCTTAGTGTTTTCTACCATCTGTGGCAAGGAAATGATTATATTAGAGTTAGGTATTATAATGATTGGAAGGACTGTACTTCAATTCCCTTAGTCCTTTTCTTCTCTATTCATAAGATTCTTATTATGTACGACAAACCTTGATTGCAAACACTTCTTTAGCCATATATAATGATGTATTTTCATGAGAGTAGGGCTGTAAAAGTCAAACTCATTAACAAGACTTTTAAATACTTAAAAAGAAAATAAATTTTGTTTTGAAATAATTTCAGACTTACAGAAAAATTACCCAAAAAAAAAGATTTCCTATATACCTTCACCCAGATTCCCCTACTATATGCATAATTGTTTTTCTGAACTATTTGAAAATTAGTGAAAACATAATGATCCTTAACCCCTAGAGGCATTATAAGTAGAATATGCAATTTACCCCTAAAGAGGCATGTATCTATAACCTACTCTTAAATACTTATGCTATGAGCTAAATTGTCTCTCCTCAAAATTCATATGTTGAAGTCCTAACCCCCAGTAACTCAGAATGTGATTGTATTTGGGAACAGTTTTTAAAGAGGTAATTAAGGTTAAATGCAGTCATTAGGGTGGGCCCTAATCCAATATGACTGATGTTCTTGTAAGAAGAGATTAGGACACAAACAAACACATAGGGAAGACTATGTAAAGAAACCAGAAGAAAATGGCCAGTAGGCGAGGTCTTAGAAGAAACCAACTCTGCAACAACTTGATATCAGATTTCTAGCCTCCAGAATCATGAAAAAATAAATTGCTGTTGGTTGAACTACCTTGTCTGTGGCACTTTGTTCTGGCAACCTCAGAAAACTAATAATACTTTGTAAAGGATAGCATAAGAATAAGTTTTTAAGATAGTATATGAGAAGTGTCTTTAAGATCAGTCCTGTACATTTACTAAAATAATCTGGATTAGTGTTAGAAGTTTGAGCCTGTTTACCTTTTCTTTGTTTGGAAAAAAAAAAAAGAATAACACCTAGAGTAGGGGTTGAGCATGGGGCATGGTAGGTAGCTCAGTAAGAATGTCATTCTGTTGCTTAGCAGCAGATGAGAAAACCAAGAGTGTCTTTTTAAAGGTTGGAGTTATAAATGGAACACCTGTATCCAGTTTTGATTGCCTCACTTTAAGAATGATAGAGCATAAATTGGAAGAATCTGAAGAAGTGAAAAAACTGATTATAGGTATTGTGGGGGACAAGTATATGACAGTAATCCGTAGTGTGGTTCAGCAACTGTTTACTTGGCCTATGAGGCTGTGTTGACAGTTTCAAGGACCCCTCTGCTTTCATCTTCATGAACTAGAAGACAACAAAAGAATTTGATCTTTACTTCTGTAGGATATCAACACTTTTCTATTTTCTTTTTTCTATGCCAGTTTATTCCACAAGAGTGTATACATAAGTAGAAATGCATACTACCCTGTCTGTTGATGAAAGCGCCTGGTCTTTCCCACTGAAGATATATTAACTGTGTTTTGAAAAGAGTGTGATTTGATTTAGTGCTGTGAATTTGCTTTCTGACATGCATATATGGTGGTCTCCTTACTGCATTTTTATTTGATTTAAAGAACACATTGTTGTATATTGGTAAGTAGAGCAGTGATGGCCTTTCTTTTAATAGAGCCAGTGGAACTGACAAACTCAGACTGTAAGACCAAACCGTATGGCAAATGAAGGGGATGGCCTCTCCCTTAACAGAGCCAGTGCTGATAACTAAGACTGAAAGAAGAAATTGAAATAAAAAGAACCTACTGTGGTCACTTAAATAGACTAATGCAGGCTGTCATTAACTGTCATCTAAAATGCAGTCTTTCAAACAGATTAATTTAGCTAGAAAACATATAAAACAGAAGGATATTAGTAATTTGTTTTTAAACAGAATCAAGAATTAGGATTTTAATAATTTATAATAAGTTTAATTTATTACCTATCATATGACTACCAAACTTTCTTAGAGTTCTTATGTCTCCAGGGTAGAATATACCTATACTTCTCTATCCCCATTGGCCTTGTAGAATTCCAGTGGGAATAGGAGGCTTTGGGTGTGGGTGTGTATGTACGACCTGAGCTAATGGGTTGTGGTTCAGGTAGGGTCGAGAAGCTTGACTTGTCAGTGCTGCAAGAGAGGAGATGATCTCTTGCAGAACAGACACGTTATCAACTACATTAATGACAGTGACCCGTAAACCAGGCATAAGAAATCTACCTGGAAAGGACATTGTTCATTAGAGATGGCTGATTAGCCCATTCACTCACTGTTGACTATCCCAAGGGAAGCTAAATTACAGTTATAAGACTTGTCTGGTGAGTTTAGAATCAGAACATTGAGAATTAGTTATGTGATTCAAATGTTTAATGGCCTTAGCACAGAACAGTTTGACACTTTCATCCTAACAGGGAGGAAAGAAGTGCTTTTGAAAGACGATAAAGTCTTTGGACCAGAGCACTCTCTTAGCTGGGCATCATTTAGATGAACTGTGTCAAACAACATATATCTCAGACTCTCCTTACGTGCTTCCATGACAGTCCAACTATTCTCCCTCTGATCAAAACATTCTTTCTTTATATATTTAATGAGGTTACCGTCAAGTCTAGCTGGTGTGTGAACTACCATGTCTTTTTGACTATAAATCTCTGCTATCATCCATTGTGGGTTGTTATGGAAATTGATCAGTTTGGTCACTATATTACTATAGGCGAGATCAACTATAGTGGTAAAAATAGGTTCTGAAATGGGACAGCAGAGCAAGGCAAGGGTGTGTGAATGTTTAGCCTTAGATTTTGTTTTATCACACACATGCATTATTGGAATCTGACAAATTATCTGAATGTCAAACTTACACTTTAGAGCTAAAATTCTAAGTCTGTGGTCTATGGTAGCTATAAAGCATCTACAGTTAGATTTAGAGAACTTTCCTTTTTTTCCTCAAAGACATGTATACAAAGCTTTATTAGTTTATGCCATTTATAATCTTTAGCCTTTTCTTTTTAAAGATCAGAATTTTAACTCCACCACGACAATGTTGATCTTAAAGTTTAACTTGTAAAAGACAATACTATTTTTAAGTTGTGATTATGTATCAGCATATAATCTATACTGTATTGTATTAATATATTTCAGTTATATAAAAGAGAACAATTTATAGTAGATGGTTCATAGCAAATTTCTATAAAGTAGTTGAATTTAAATATTCTGGAAAGGTGATTGTTTATTTCTACATATGGGTAGTTTCAATTACTTTAAATAGTTCTCAAAATACTTCAACTTTTACTCTATAGTCTCCTTCCCCAAATTTATCAAGATTAGAACACTGGGACCAAAAAAAATTAAAATTGGAGAGAGACTCACATTTATGTGTATATTTTAAATTTTAATAATTGAGTGGCTGTGTTTTTAGGATTTTTTGGAGGTATTTGTTAAATAAATTTATGGATTTTCATTTAGTGGGTATACTTTTTAAAAATTTTACCTTATTACTTGGAGATATTGCTCTGATATGTTTAAAATGTATCATGATCAGTGAAAGTTCACTTGTTTGTGATCACATGATATCACTAGTTTATATTTTAGCTAGTCAGTGACTGTAATATATAAACTTGTTATATGTCCCTTTATCAATATGCTTTCTAGGAATCATATTTTAGAATGGGGAATACTAACTTGGAATCTTACCTTCTTATATTAAAAGGATTATAATTAAGGTTACATTCTTTATTGAAGATAAATAATTTTAACACAGCAAAAAAAGTCATAAACTAGTTATAACAACTAAAAACCTACATTAATGTAAAGTAGCAAATGTAGTACTGCATACATTGATTATACAAGGTCTCAATATATTATAAAATGTACAGGATATGCATAAATATAACTCTACTGCTATGAATATAGACTACCTAAATGTTGTATGTGAGTATAATAAACATCAGTTATTTTTATTAAGTATTTTTGCTTAGTATTTTAGAAGTCTGGAGGATGGGAAGTTTTGAAGTTTATAGATAGCATTTCTTAAACTGTCAATGAAAATTTGAATTCATGCCTTCTTTTACCTATTAATAAATTTTCTTGTCACAAGTAAAGTCATTAATAATAATTCTTTATAACTGCATGGCACCTCTATATCTGCTGACACCAAACTTTCACATCTGTTATCCCTCATTTCACTAACTTAAACTATTTTTGAAGTTGAAGTCATTCTTTTTAGAAGTAGTCATTGTAGCTTCTGAATATTTGGAGGCTTCATTAAGGACACTATGGGGAATAAAATTGCTAAACAAATAAATAGAAGGGCAGTTGTAAAAGAAGGTAGAATCAGTCTTCCTTCACTTTTAATCATTGGAGTATGGTGTTTATGGATTAATTCCTTCATAATCCTTTTCTGAGTTGTAGAATATGGTCAGGAGCCCTAATACTGTAAATATGCTTTTCATTTGTTTTTGCTTAATTGCGTTAATGAAAACTGTTTACACTGAGATTGTCTCTTGCTTTTCTCTCTGTTCATAACCTGTTACAATGTTTTGCTATTTACTCCTTTACTTTTGGCAGTTCTCTATCCATAGTGGCTGAGTGTCATCTAATGTACTTTAACATTTAATTATGTGTTACTCTTCCAGGTTGGTCCCAGGTTAAGAAGCTATTTATGCTTCTTCACCTGGATGTGGGAATTGTTGAATTTATTACTTACAGTTATCCATTGGATTTTAAAGCTGCTAAACAGAGTGAATGGGTAGATTTTAGGTGGAATGTAAAAATATTCTTTTTTATGAGCATATATTCTACTAGATGACAGCATTCATCTAGAGTATGTTTTGATAATTTTATAAAAGAAATTATCATGGATCCAGTCACTCTGTAGTGAATTCCTTTCCATAGTGATTTAAATAAGGTTGGCCTTTGTTTGAAAATTATAAACTCACTTTAAAATGAATCTGTTACCTTGCATTATTAAAGCTGCATTTTAAATTGTATTTTAATTTTATAGAACTACTCTTATGCTTCTATTGAATGAGTTTTACAGAACTAACTAGTAGAATTTGTAGACTTGGGGATTTAAGAGATACTTTAAGTCTTAAGAGTTTCATAAAATTTTTCACTTTTTACTTCTGAATGCCTTTTTCATAGTAAACTTATTAATGTAGCTTTGATCTATCCATTTGTGTATTCTAGATGTGTAGGAGTGCTGCAAGTACTCATTATTGTTTTGCTCTCTTATGTAGGAGTCAGCAAACTTTTTCTGTGAAGGGCCAGATAGTATTTTGGGCCTTGCAGGCCTTATGGTTTCTATCACAACTACTCAGTTCTGATGTAGTGCACAAACAGCCATAAGCAATACATTAATGGGTGCGCCTGTCCAATAAAACTTTATTTACAGAAACAGGCAGTGAGCTGAATTGGGCCTGTGGGCAATAATTTGCCAACTCTTGCTCTAAACTATTGAGGCTGTGGTCGCTACAAAGTCAGGCCCTTTTATATCTAGGCATGAACGGTTAATTTCTCCATAGTGTATTCTCTTTGTTGTGGCATAAATAGCAATATTTCAATTCTGAATACCAGCAGCACAGAGAAAGAATATTCTAAATATATTTTCAGAGTAAATGGGCTAACTGGATTTAGTGAGATTACAAACTGAGTCCATAGTTATGTCCTCTAAACCTGGGTACTCCCATAACCTCTGGCTTATCACTGATGAGCTCTGCTGGAAAAAGCCATGACATTTGTGCTGCTCACCTCAGTGCTACCTGCTAACACTTTTATTTATCTCTATTTGACTCCTTTTTTTTCATTTTATTTATAGATAATATAAAAGTACAAACATTTTGATTGTATTTTATGTCTTTGCCTCTCCCTAGCAAGGGTTAGAGGTATGCCCTTCCCCTCCACATTGCTCACCACATCTCTCAGATGTGGGTCTACCCCCCCAACATCTGAATCCCTCGTGAACACCACCACCATTTGAGCACCATAGTGTTAATCTGTCAGTACCAATTTGATGACGAGTACATGTGGAGCCCA
This sequence comes from Cheirogaleus medius, assembly GCA_008086735.1. NCBI lineage: Eukaryota > Metazoa > Chordata > Mammalia > Primates > Cheirogaleidae > Cheirogaleus > Cheirogaleus medius. The sequence goes on along the minus strand of VBSM01000361.1, from coordinate 52,535,181 downwards.
TTTTTCTGATCTTGTCACCTCACTTTGGATAATGGGCTTAAGCTTAATCCAGGATAATATAAGCGGTGCTAGCTCACTATCATTTCTTAGAATTGAATAATATTCCATTATAAACATATACCAAATTTTAATAATCCACTCATGAATTGACGGGCACTTGGGTTGTTTCTATGTCCTTGCAATAGTGAATTGTGCTGCCATAAACATTCGAGTGCAGATGTCTTTATAATAGAATGTCTTATGCTCTTTTGGGTAGATGCCTAATAATGCTATTGCTGGATGGAAAGGTATTTCTACTTTTAGCTCTTTGAGGTATCTCCAAATTCTTTTTCACAGTTTGCACTAATTTGCCATCCCACCAGCAGTATAAGAGTGTTCCTGTCTCTCCACATCCTCGTCAGCATTTGTTGTTTTGGGATTTTTTGATACAGGCCAATCACAACCCCATCAAGAAATGGGCAACAGAAATGAACAGAAACTTTTCCAAAGAAGACAGAATAATGGCCAGCAAACATATAAAAAAATGCTCAACGTCTCTAATCGTTAGAGAAATGCAAATCAAAACCACAATGAGATATCACCTAACCCCAGTGAGATTGGCCTGTATCTGTTTGACTTCTTGTTACATTCTTCATGGCATCTCTGGTCATCGTTGCTTTTTCCTTTACCATCACCTCCATCTCCCCATATCTTCATCTCAGCATTTGATCTCACATCTCTTATTCAACATAGATGAGTGATATTATTCAACATGAATCTTTTGTTTTGTGTTAGTTCCTTTTTAAGGTGAAGATGAAAAATTATAGTTCTCTAATATTAAATGATTTTCTAATTCCCAATTTAATGTGCAGACTGATTAAGTTATTGTAAAATATTACCTGAGTAAGTATAGTATGCCATGAATTCCTCTTCTACAACTTAAAATTCTCCCAAAGGAAAAAATGCATCCACATCTGCTGTTTTCTAGATATATATGATTAGACTCTTAGTCTAAAAGTGAATTAGGAGAATATACTGTTAGGTCTGTGCCTTAAAGTTACAATCTTTGAGATGGAGAATAGCTATAGATGTGGTTTCTCTAAGGGACAGTCCAAATAGGTTGTCTTACTCGTATATGTAATTATAAGAACTGAATTCATCTCCAACTATATGAAGAGAATCTTATTGTCCCAGCCTAGGGATCATCAGTTAGAGCTACGTGACAGTGTTACATACTTGTCCAAGCCAGCCCAGGAGTTTAGACGGAAGTCTTAGAGAGAAAAGGGATTTTGGCCTGGGAAAGAGGTACATAGTGACCTGGCATTGGACATGCCTCATAGTCAGAACTGAGACAAGCTTCCTACTGGTTCTACAGTATCCCCAGTGCCACAGCAGAGCAGGACCTCTACACCTTCAGTGGAAGTCCTCATTCTGGAAGGGGGCAATCTATAAGACCCTTAGGGAGGAATAAAAAAAAGTGGGGTCTGGGAGTGGAGGTTCAGAGAAGTAAATGAAAGCATTTAAAAAAAACTCTAGAAATTATGAAACATAAATATCTAAGACAATAAGAACAAATAGTTGTGAAAAAGAACTGATAGAAATCTAGGAAATAAATTAGTCATTGGAATAAAATAATTAATAGATGAGATAAATTCTAAATTAGACACAGAATTGCTAAATTAGAAGTCTGAGCAATGTACTCAAATTTGTAAAAGCTATAAATGTCAGGTACTGCTGTAAGTTCTTTATATCATATGAAATATAAAGTTATTTAATCCTTAAAGCAACCCTATTCGTTTAGTAAGAATATATTGTGCCTATTTCCAGCACTGTATTATTTATCTTTGGCTATGTATCAATTACCCCAAAACTTAGTGGCTTAAAACAACCTACATTTATTATCTCATACAATTTCTGTGGGTCAGGAATCTGGGAGTGGTTTAGCTGGTTATTTTGGGCTCAGGTTCTCTAAGGATGTTGCAGCCAAGTTGTTGGCTGGTGCTATAGTCATGTGAAGGCTTTACTGTGGCTGGAAGATCAGTCTCCAAACTCATCATATGACTATTGGTAGAGCTTCTGTTTAGCTTGTGGTAAAGGTTTCTGCTTTCTCCACATGGGCCTCTCCATAGGCTGCCTGAATGTCCTCATGACCTGGCAGTGGCTTCTCCCAAGTGAGCAGTGGAGGAGGGAGGAAGTCAAAACAGAATCCACAACCCTTTTATAACTGTATTAGTCAGGGCAGGGTTATTCTAAGAAACAGAACCAATAGGAGATAAATGAAAGATTTATTATAAGGAATTGGCTCATGTGATTATGAGTCTTGCAAGTCTGAAGACCTGCAGGATGAGTTGGCAAGTTGGAGACCCAGGAGAGCTGATGGTATAGTTCTAGTCTGAAAGTAGGCAGGCTTAAGACCCAGGAAGAACTGATGTTTCAGTTTATAGGAAAAAAAACAATGTCCCAGTTTGAAGGCTATCATGTAGAAAGAATTCTCTCTTCCTTGTAATTGGTCAGCCTTTTTGCTCTATTCAGGCCTTCAACTGATTGGATGAGGCCCACCCACATTAGGGAAGGCAATGTGCTTTATTTAGTCCACTGATTTAATTATTAATTTCATTCAAAAACACCCAGAATAATGTTTGACGAAATATCTGGGTGCCCCATGGCCCAGTCAGGTTGATACATAAAATTAACCATCACAATAACCTAATATCAAAAGTGATGTGCCATCACATCTGTGATGTACTGTTTGTTAAAAGTGAGTCACTAAGTCCACCCCACACTCTCAAAGGGAGAGGAATTAAGCTTTACTTCTAGAAGGAAGAAATATAGAATAACATGGGGGCATATTTTTCAGACCACTTCAGAAACTGGTACCTGGTACTTAGGAGACTCCAATGTTCATTGAATAGAAGTTCCAGAAGAAATAAATGGAATGAATGGTAGCAAAGTAATATTTGAAGAGAGAATTATACAGAATCTTCATCTTTCATAAAGAAAGATATGAGTCTTCAAATCAAATGTGTACTCAGGATATCAAATAAAATGAAAATAAATCTGTAGATACATTGTGATAAAATTACAAGACAAGAAAAATAAAGGGACAAGAGAGAGAAAAGACATATTTCCACAGAGGAAGACAACTAGTCTGATGACAGTAGACTTACTATCAAATAATAGAGCCTAATAGGCAATGGATTAACATTTCAAAGTGTTGAAAGAAGATAACTGTAATCTTAAAATTTTAAACCTAGCTAAACTTTCATTGAAGGTTGAGGGTAAATCTAAAATATGCATAATAAAATTTATTTTAAAAAAGATTGAGAGTAAATATTCAAACTAAAGTTACTTTTTATGACTCTAATTCCTCATCTATAAAAGGAAATAATGATACTTCCTTTTAGTTTGTTTTCTGTTCTGTTCACTGTTATATCCCAAGTGCCTAAACAGTGCCTGACACATAGTAGGTGTTCAATAATAGGGTTGTTGTGAGGATTAATATATATAAAGAATTTACAGCAATGTCTGATGTGTTACTAAGTACTTAATAAATGTTATTAAGATTTTATCACTCACGCTCACTTAAAAAACTATTAAAAATATTTCTCAACAAAAAGAAAAATTCTGTAAGGAGGTGTATCATATATAAAAAATCATTATGACACAGAAATTGATAAAATTCTGGTAAATTCTTATAACTGATGACCATGGGGGGGGAGAAAATCTAATCTTTTTGCATTATTTTTAAAAAGGTGAAACTAAAACCTTTAAGGTGATTTTAAAATTCATGTGAAAGAACAAGGGACTATCCAATTTTCCCAGCATCGCTTATTGAATAGGGATTCTTTCCCCAGTGTATATTGTTGTCTGCTTTGTCAAAGATCAGATGTCCATAGGTGGATGGTTTTATGTTTGGGTTCTCTGTTCTGTTCCATTGGTCTGTGTCTCTATTTTTATGCCAATACCATGCCGTTTTGGTTGCTATGCCCTTGTAGTATAGCTTAAAGTCTGATAAAGTGATGTTTCCAGATTTCTTCCTTTTGCTTAAGGTTGCTTTGGCTATTCAGGCTCTTTTCTGGTTCCAAATAAAGCATGGAAGTATTTTTTCTAGATCTGTGAAAAATGATATTGGTATTTTGATGGGGATTACATTGAATCTGTAAATCACTTTGGATAGTATGGACATTTCAACAACGTTGATTCTGCCAATCCATGAGCGTGATATGTTTTTCCATTTGTTTGTATCATCTACAGTTTTCTTCCTTGGTGATTTGTAGTTCTCTTTGTATAGATCTTTCACCTCCTTGGTTAAATATATTCCTAGGTACTTTATTTTCTTTGTAGCTGTTGTGAAAGGTATTGAGTGTTTGATTTGATTCTCAGCTTGACTGTTGCTGGTGTATAGGAGTGCTACTGGTTTGCGTACATTAATTATGTAACCTGACACTTTGCTGAGTTTATTTATCAATTCTGTTGGTGGAATCTTGAGGTTTTCTAGATATAAGATCATATCATCAGCAGAGTGATATTTTGACCTCCTCTTTCCCCATTTGGATACCCTTAATTTCCTTCTCTTGCCTGATTGCTCTGGTTAGGACTTCCAGCACTATGTTAAATAGAAGTGGTGACAGTGGACATCCTTGTCTTGTTCCAGTTCTAAGTGGGAATGCTTTCAGTTTTTCCCAATTTAGTGTGATATTTGGCTATGGGTTTGTCTTATATGGCTTTTATCATTTTGAGATATATATCTATGCCTTTTTAGTTAAGAGTTTTTTCATGAAAGGGTGCTGAATTTTTTCAAATGCTTTTTCTGCATCTGTTGAGATGATTATATGATCTTTGTTTTTGTTTCTGTTTATGTGGTTAGTCACATTTATTGATTTACATATGTTGAACAATCCTTGTGTCCCCAGGATGAAGTCCACTTGGTCGTGGTGGATTATTTTTTTGATATGCTGCTGAATATGATTTGCTATAATTTTGTTGAGAATTTTTCCATCTATATTCATAAATGTATTTGGTCTATAGTTTTCTTTTTTTGTTGTCTCCTTTCCTGGCTTTGGCATCAAGGTAACCACATGTAGAAGACTGAAACAGGATCCAAATCTCTCACCACTCAAAAAAAGTAATTTAAGATGAATAACAGATGTAAACCTAAGATATTAAACCATGAGAATTCTAGAAGAAAATGTTGGAAAATCTCTTCTAGATACCAGCCTAGCCAAAGAATTTATGAAGAAATCCCCAAAGGCAGTCATTGCAACAACAAAAATTAATAAATGGGACTTAATTAAATTCCTCTGGACAGCCAAGGAAACAATCAACAGAGCAAACCCACCTACAGAATGGGAGAAAAAATATGCACATGCTATATATCTGTTAAAGGGCTAATAACCAGAATCTACAAAGAACTCAAGAAAATCAACAAGAAAACATCAAACAACCCCATTAAAAAGTGTGGCAAAAGACATGAACAGAAGCTTTTCAAAAGAAGATAGACTAATGGCCAATAAACATATGAAAAAAATGCCCAAAGTCACTAATCATCTGGGAAATGCAAATCAAAACCACAGTGAGATGATATCTAACCCCAGCGAGAATGGTTTTTATCAAGAAGTCCCAAAACAATAGATGCTGGCATAGATGCAGAGAGAAAGGAACACTTATGCTCTGTTGGTGGGACTGCAAACTAGTACAACCTATTTGGAAAATAGTGTGGAGATTCTTCAAAGAACTAAAAGTAGACTTACCATTTGATACAGCAATATCACTACTGGCTATTTACCCAAAGGGAAAAAACTCATTTTATCAAAAAGATACTTGAACTCGAATGTTTATTGCAACACAATTCTCAATTACAAAGATGTGGAATGAATCCAAGTGCCCATCAATTCATTAGCATATTAATAAAATGTGGCATATGTATACCATGGAGTACTACTCAGCCATAAAAAATGAATTAATACCTTTTGCAACAATCTGGATGGAACTGGGGATCATTCTCCTAAGTGAAGTATCACAGGAATGGAAAAACAAACACCATATGTACTCACTATTAAATTGGAACTAACTGACTAGCACTGATATGCACAGATGGAAGTAAAACTCAGCAGAAATCAAGCAGGTTGGAGCGGGGAGGAGGGGATGGGTGAAATCATACCTATGGATACAGTGTATACTATATGGGTGATGGGCACACTTTTAACCTTGACTCAAGCAGTACAAAAGCAATCCATGTAACCAAAACGTTTGTACCTCCATAATATTCTGAACTAAAAAAAAAAAAAGAATAAAGTGCTAACAGCAGGTAATAGGCTTTTGAAGAATGAAGAAAGGGTTTTTGCACTGCTAGATTTTAAGACTTACAAACTATCATAATTAAGATTAAAATATTGGTGCTGGGAAAGGCAAATAGACAGTGAAACAAAATGACCCAGAAATAGACTCACACATATATGGAAACTTGGTATGTGACTAAAAGCATCACAAATCAATAAATAAAGTAGAGTCTTCAATAAATTGAACTGGAACAATTGGGGAAAAAACGAAATTTGATATACTACTATATTAATATATAAAAATAAATTCTAGTTAGGTTAAAAACCTAAGTGTAAAAAAGAAAGATTTTTGTACATACAGTTAGATAGAAGGAGTACGCTCTAACGTTTGGTAGCAGAGTAGGGTGACTATAGCTAACCACAGCATGTTGTGTATGTCAGATTAGCTAGAACAGAGGACTTGGAATGTTCCCAACACATAGAAATAATAAACAATTGAGGTGATGGACACCCAAAATACCCAAATTGACCACTACACAATCTATGCATGTAACAAAATATTTATGTACAAATATTATGTATCAATAAAAAAATGTTACAAAGAGAAAAAAAAAAAAGAAAGATTTTAAAGCTGTCATTTGAAAAAAAAGAAGAATATTCTTCCTTGGTAAAGAAGGACTTTTGGAAAAGACAACAGAATATAAACATAAGGGGGAAAAAGATTAATGTGACTTTATTAAAATGTTCATATCTCAGAAGATCCAGTAAACAAAGTGAAAAGACAAGTCTCAGATTTAGAAGATATATTTGTAATAGATTAACTGAAAAAGATTAGTATCCAGCATAAATAAAGAATTCCTACAAATCAAGAAGGAAGAAAAAACCTAATGGAAAGAAAAATCAGCAAAGGATATTATTAAGCAATTTACAGAAGAGAAAATAGGAGTAGCCAATAAACATATGATAAGATCCTCAACCTCCCTAGCAATCATACTAATGCAAATTATACCATCCTGTATTCATCAGATAGGCAGACTTTAAAAAGGATAAAAAAGTCTATATGTTGGCAAAGATGTGGGGACCTAACACTCTCTTACATTAGTGGTGGGAAAATAAGTTGATTTAATTACTCAGAAGGGCTATTTTGCAAAATCTAATGAAGTCAAAGCATACCCAAACACCTGGAAATTTTTTGTCTGGTATATGCTCTAGAGACATACTTTCATATAAATGCACAAGGAAGCATGTTTAAGAATGTTTATTCTAACACTGTAATGGTGAAAATTACATGTGCATTGTAACACCGTTTATATAAAAACCATGTAGGATATTATATACTACTTATATATAATGTATAGTAAAATTATATAATTTTCTGGCATTCTTTTAAACACCAAGCGATAATAAAGGTTACCTCTGAGGAAGTATGTGAATGGACTGTGGGATACAAAAATGGAGAGAGAGAAGCAAAGAAGGCAAAATGTTAAGAGTTGATAAAATCTGAGTCTTGTCTACATGCATGTTATGTTGGACCCCATACTTGTTTGTATATTTGATATTCTTCATAGTAAACTTAAAAATAAATTACCAAACATGTTCCATGAATCATATGTGTGTCTGTATAGTATGTGTGTGTGTATATATATGTACATTTTTTAATTTAAAATTTCTTAACAAGGATATGTGAGATCCTTTCTAAAAATTCTCTCTAATATGTTATGGATCTTGCTCATATGAAAATCTTATAAAACAACCGTTCTATAAAGTTATGGACCTTTAGTAAAAACAAACTTAATGTCATGTCCCTATTTGTTAGTAAATTAAAATGGCTAAGTATTATGGAGAACCTCAAAATTAAATTATCTTCAAATACCCTTTCTAATGTTGACATTCTGAGAGCTACGTGGGCTTGTCTTATAAATGATGTAAATTATGTTGAAACAAGTATAAAATCAATATAAGCTTTTTTATTTTGCTTAAATTTAAAGAAATGCTCAACAGTGAAATAATTAGACTTAAGTCTAATATCCCTCTAAGGCCTGTTATAACTATTACTCTTTTATGTTGCTCTAAATCTTTTTTTATGTGAAATACTTTACTACTTTCTCAATGAGAATCTTATCTGGGATTTGACCAGATGTTTTGCATTGTCATTGACACATTCTTCACCTTTCCCTCAACTGGTATTTTTTAGTTTTTGAACACTTTGAACAGATTTAACAGTGGTTTTATAATACCTTGATGTTTTATGATATAATCTGGTTAAAATGTTTAGAAAGACATTTTGCCACATAAGTTTGAGTAGTTTTTTTTAATTTATAAAAGAAAAACTAGAAATTTGAATATTTTGCTTTTTACAATTCTTCGTGGCAGGCATGTCATGAAATGAGATTAAGACTTTTTAAAGATGTTTTAGGTGCCATGGTTATATAGCAGTCTAGCATACCTTTGGGTTTCTTTAGTGGTGAGACCGTTTTTATTGCACAGGAGAGATGAGCTTAAATGGCAGGAACATGACTAGAAAGTGCGTGTTATATACGTTTCAGTCAGCATGTTGCTACTGACAGGTGCTCAATGGTTGTTGGTATCCTTGTCAGCAAAGAGAATCCTTTGACATTAAAGTCACCAGCTCAATCCTGATTTGGGGTGACTCTATTGGCAGTTCCATCAGGCTGCAGCTGATCAGTGAATGTCAGAGCTGCTGCTGTTCTTCTAGAGTGTCACCAGCCCCCTGTGGGTTTTTTGTTTTTTCTTTTTTTTTTTTTTTGGAGGGAAGGATGGTTTAGCTTGTCTTGTTCTGTCTTAACCAGACTTTCAAATTGCTTACCTTTGGGAAATGAACTGAAAGGTCATAGGGAATATAGGTATCTTTAGGGTATGCAAAACCATATACAAAGTGACGACTTACATGGAGACCAATAATGATTACCTTGACTCCAAGCCAATCAATGGCAAAGCCTCTGGGGACTCATTAAATGGCATTTGTGGAATCTGTAACCTAGGTTTTGAGCTATATTTCAGGAAAAGCAGTGACAGCCTTTAATGTCTAATTGACCTCTTCTCTTTGTTTCACTTTCATTCACTTTCCATATTTGCCTCTGATGTGGTCCCCGATGGCAGCAAACGGCACTGCTCAGCATTTTGAACTTCTGCTCAGAGCTCCAGCATCTAAGTTTGGGCAGTTGTGTAATGGTAAGTATTTGAAAATTCTTTATACAACTCAATCACTGGTTCTCGTTTTCTTTCCGTGGGTGAATTTTCTCCTGACCCACCCACTGTAACCCATACTCATCCACAGTTTTTCAGATTTATGGTTAACTACTTTGTTCTCCACTTTCAAACATTTTTCTTAAATTGGAGAGGTATGTCTTTGAAACACTGACATTATTTATCTACCAGAGCAAGGAAAGAGGTATTAGTGTGGTAGAAAGAGCTCAGTTCTGTACCAAGCCAGAGGTTATCTCAGACAGGCTATTTACCTCTCTAGGTTTCTTTACAAAATGCCAGTCATACCCAAATGCCAATAATTTAGTAAGTTTTTCACAAAGCTAATTTCATTTTTAAATTCTGACATTATTTCCTGGAAATGTTAATGATAGTAGATACATTTATTTTGTTTGTTTATTTTTGTGTTTGTTTTACTGTCCTTACTGGGTAAAATAGAAAGATTGACACCCTACATTGGAATTCAATTTTGGGGAGATTTTGCTGGTCTGCAAAATCCAAAAGTCTCAGAACTGTTGAACTAGATAAGCTCTAAAGTCCTTCCAGATTTAAAATTATGATTTTGAAAGAGCTTATGGGAAGAATTAAATCTTTTTTATCTAAACCATATAATTATATAGCTTATAAATAATACTGAAACATAAAGGACAGTAGAATTCCCACAGGGGAGGGGTATGCATGTTCGTGCCTCTCTGTGTGCATGTACACATGCATACATACATACTCACTGGAATTGAATCTTCCAGTGTAACTGACTATGGAGCAACCATTCCTCTTCACTTCCTCCCCTGCCAAACCAAAGCAAATTTAGGAGATCCTCAAACCATTCCAATTTTGCATCCAGTTAGTAGAAAGACCTGAATAAGCAGGATGGTTGCAAGATTTTACAGAAGTTCTTCTGATATCCTAGGCTTGGAATCAACATGCATGGTCCCTGACCTAAAATAGATACCATTTGAACATCCTTAAGAGCTCAACAGTGGCTTTAGAAATGCCCCAAGATTTGGCAATGTAGACTAGATGGGCCTCTTATAATGACTTATTTATCTCCATATCACCATGGTCTTTATTCCTTGTGGTTAAGTCTTAATAAGCCCCAACTATAGGCTCAGGCCATCCCAATCTCTGGAAACAATCTTGGGAGCACACTAAATTCTCCTTACTTACGATCAAATTCTTACCATAGTAAGCCATTTCATAGGCTTCTGTGTGTCTCTCTAGTGGCTCTTCCTGTGGGCCCAGTGACATTTGATGGCAGTTTCTGTGCAGCAAACCAGCCAGTACTGCCACTTATACCTTTGCTTATTGCTAGCCTGTTCTCTTTAGATTGGTAAAGACCCTGTTGAACTTTGCTAGACATACCTTATTGTGCTTGTAATATATTCCCTTTAAACTGGAGTAACATTCCCTAGAAAAGCAAGCCCCTGACCACAGACACATTAGAGTTGTAATTATATATGTTTATAGTTGGAATTATGTTTATGTTAAGTTAGTGTTTCCAAAGTTAAGCCATGGAAAATTAATTCTGAAGGATACTCATTAAAAAGGTGTATGTATGGGGGTGGAATGGAGATTCCTAATCAAAATTAGGAATCCTATTAGGAATCCTCCTCTTGGAGTTGTGCAATGATATGTGCTACCACAAAGAAATGGTTTACCTTTGCTTAAACTAGTATTTTCCAGCCATACCTGACTGCTAAACTCATTTTTCCATATTACATTGTATTTTTGACTGTCAATATAATAGCAGTTTTAAAATTTGTGTTACTTATGAAGCTATTGTCCACATAAATAGCACACGGTGTTGACTTTGCATGGTGATTATGATCTATTATTTGTCTTCTCTGAGTGTCCTCTCATGGCATACTATTTTCTGTATTGAATATAATGTAGGTACTACATTAGTTGAGCCACTTTTTTCTGAAACTAATCTTTGAGCTACAAGTGCCAGTTCGACAGATCTGTAATGACAAGAACTTCTGAGAAGTAGTGTCTTACTCATAATAAACCTAGATATTCCAGTCAGTGCCATAAACATTTTTGCAGGACTCTCTGGAAATTTATATTTTTTCTCTTGATTGGGAAAGAGAATTTAAAAAAAATTTTGTATAGTCATACCTTTGACTTAAAATTGTATCATCCATGGTAATGGAAAGCAGTGAAAGAATAGATAATGAAACCCAAAGTAATCGGAAGCTTGCTTTAATTAAGCATTCATTCCAGCCCACTCTTCTACCAAAGTTTTCATCAAGTCTGTAGGTAAGTGTGTTAGAATTAGATTCAACCACCAATGAGAGAAAAACTCCAAATGACTATGCTTAAAAAATATAGTTTATTTCTCTTTGATGTTTAAGTAAAGTGTTAGAGGAGAGTAGTCCAGGCTGGTAGGGTAGATCTCCTCAGACTCCTGATAGATGGTAATACCTAGCTTACTGCTCTGCAGTCCCTATGGACATACATTTACTTCATGGTTCAAAATGGGGCAACAGCCATCACATCCCATGTCAAGCAGTAGGGAAGGGAAAAAAGAATGCCACCTTCCCTTAAGGGCACTTTCTAGAAGGTACATATTTAGCCTTACTGCCTATTATCCAGAACTTAGTCATATGACATACTTTATAGCATGAAAAGCTGGGAAACATAGTTTTTATTGTGGGCAGCCATGTGCTCAAGTAAAACTCAGAATAAAAGTAAGTAACTTTAATTAATTGAGTTTTGTATTTCTTTTCTACCAAATTAATCCTAGGAAGAGGGCAAAAATAATTAAATGACCCATTGGTAAGCTAAGAGAAAGAGAAGTAAAGAACATATATAATACCCTAAATACCCTAACTTGGTAATCTAAGTCTGTGCTATCCAATCTAGTAGGTAATAGCCACGTGTGGCTCTTGAACACTTGAAATGTAGCTGGTCCAAACTGAGATGTGATATAAATGTAACACATATACCAGATTTTGAAGGCTTAATACCAAAAAAGTAACATCTCAATATTGATTTTATTCATAACATGTTGAATGATAGTGTTATACATAAAATATATTATTAAAAATAACATTGTTTATTTTTTTAAAACTGACTAAGAGTTAAAATTCCATATGTGATTTGTGTCATATAGTGCTGCTTGAGGTAATGAAAATTGGCTAAATTAAAGAATCATAGACCTAGATTTTCTTAAGTTTCCTACCCATTGTATGATCCTGGTCATGTCACCTAACTTTTTGCTGATAGTTCCTCTGTGACATGTGTCATTTTTTTAAATTAGATAACTGAGAAAATAAATGTGTCCAAAAAATTCTATGTAATTTCTATAATTCCAAAGGGTTTATAATTAGTTAGGGGGAGGATAGGTTGCCTTCAGTCTAATAACAAATATTTGATTTTATTCTTATTTTCCCAGCCCTGAATTTCTTTGTGCCTGTGTGTGTAATTGTACTGTGAAAATTTCACAACAAAAAAACTTTTGAAGGAATTTTGCACTGTATACTATGCTGATAGAGAGGTAGTTCATATGACACTGAAATTGCCCTGGTACAAATTCAGCACACTCAGAGTAATGGGTTTCAGAATGTTTTTTGTTTTTGTTTTTGTTTTGCTAAGGAAGCTAATTGGCAGCTCTAATTCTCAAGTCTGTAGTTTTGTGTTGTTCAAGTATACTTACTTAAGGGGTTGGTTATGTTCTCCTATACCTGTTTCTCATGGACTTCTGCTTGATTCTACCATACACAGAAGACCAGAACCTTAGAAATTATTACCACTATATCTAATCAGCCTTTGGTTTTGACTCAAAAATACAGCCCCAAATCTGTCAGATTTCTCCAATCTCTACCGCCTAATCCAAGCCTGTCATCTCTTTTCTAAACTATTGCAGGCATCTTCAGTGGGCTTGCTCCTCATTCTTACCTACCTACCTAGGCCATCTTCCAGGCAGAGCCAGAGGTGTTTTTTGTTTTAATGTAAATAATATTATGTCACTCCTTTGCTTAAAACCCTCCACTGACTTCCTTACTACTTGAAATGAAAATTCAACTTTCTCATGACCTAAGTGGCCTGGCTCTTGCCTTCATAGCCTGTCCTCTCCCTCACCACCCTTGGGCCATGTGGATCTCATTTCTATTCCTTGTGTGTGCCAAACTTGTTCCTGGAGATCCCAACAACTACCACCCCCTCCCTCAACTCCTGACACTATGATCACTCTTACATCACCCTGTTTTACTATTTTTGTACCATTTATTAATCTCTGAATTTATTTCACTTATTAGCCTGTCTTTCTCAAAAATGTGGGCAACATCACTGTTTTTCGGTTTGCTGCTGTTCCTAGCATATGGAGTGGTGCTTGCACACAGTAGGTACATAAATATCTATTGAAAATATGAATAAACAAATGAACAAAAGGAAATAATCATTGTAAATGTTTACTATTTTGTTTCCTTTTGATTTCTGGTGATAATTATGATACCTGATTATAACAAAATCAAATGAACCTCTTAAAAGAACCCATTTAAAGAAACATTATTAAAGCATATAAAGCCCAAGAACTGAAATGTTTAATCCTTGATTAACAGAGGCTTATCCTGTAATCATGAGATAAGTATTGGGCACCTTCACTAACTGACAGTGATTAACATGTTATAACTAAATTTTCCTCATGTTGTATGTTCAGTCTGCAAATGCCACATTTATCCCAAAACTAGCATCTTTATTAGTACTATCAGCATTTCCACATAGTGTTTTAGAACCAGGTACACACCTCTATCAGGGAGATCTTACATGCCTACCAAAGTATATTAATCATGTATAAAATACAAAAAATTAGGCTCTGTCAGTGAATAACAGCAGTAAGGTTGATAATCCTCAAATTCTTCATGAGAGACTGAGGACCTCAGACTGCTTTGGAATTTAATTCACTGATATCTTATGTCTAGAGTTCTATTAAATGGATTTTAAGTAAGTGATTACTCTTGCTGTTTTATGAAACAGTGGCAGATTTGTGAGATGAGTGGGCAGATCTGTATTAATAAGAGTGTGAGTATGTTTATATGGAAGCAAACAATAGGAGATGATTAAGAATGTTCTAACTTACTCTAAACAGTTTGCATTTCTGAGTGTAACATGTAAAAGATTGAAATTGTTTGATTTCCAGATTGAAGACTATGACGTGATAGCTAGCATGATAGGAGCCAAGTGTAAAACACTCCGGACACTAGATCTGTGGAGATGTAAGAATATTACCGAGAACGGAATAGCAGAACTGGCTTCTGGTTGTCCACTTCTGGAGGAACTTGACCTGGGCTGGTGCCCCACTCTGCAGAGTAGCACCGGGTGCT
>VBSM01000361.1:52495451-52520275 GCA_008086735.1 Cheirogaleus medius | reverse complement strand
AAAAAAAAAAAAAATTCTTGGATAAAATAAAAATTTCATCTTAAGACTGCTTGGTTTGATAAGAAGTACAAGATAGATCAATTAATGTGGGGAATAATTATATATATACTTAACTAACATAGTGAGGATAATAACAGAATTTTATAGTTGAACCTATCAAAAGCTTTAACCATTAATTGTTAGTCTAGTTAGAAGAGTGAGAATTTCCATGAGCTGTTTCTCCATTTTTATTAAGGACAGAAAATAAGAAATGAATCTATTTGCTGTTAGTGTAATGAATTCAAGTTAGATATTTTCAAAAAACCTTCTTTAAAACTTAAATTCTTGATTAAGGAATATTGTGAAATTTTCATCCCTAATAGGTCTGGTTTTTAGGAATAGTCCTTTCCCTGGCAGATCAATTGAAAATCTTTTCCAACTCTGGGATTCCTTGTGCCCTTACCATAAAATGTGATTTTGTTACTTCTTACTTTAGCCAGGGTTGCTAGCAGGGCCACAGTTATGATTGTCCACACAATTGTAACTTTGTGAACTCACATTGCACTTGCACATTTCACATCAAATGCATTTTGAAAATCATTTGGAACTGGGGTGGCAGAAACAGGAGAGTCTGGAGGAGCTGATTTAAAGGGGTAGGAGGTAGTAATGAAGATGGTAGGTAGAGTATTTACAAGATTCAGGTCCTAGATGCCAAACTAGTGGGGAAATTCAGTTTTTATTTTTTTAACAAGACCATTTCAATATGTAGTCTTTTATTTTTTTAAAAAAAAATACTTTTAATTTTTATAAGGTCAAATGTTATACTTACGGTGTTTTGTTTGGTTTTGTTTTTTTCAAACAGGAACAAGAATGGTAAGTCTGGCATCCTTAAGAAAACTCCTGGAATCTTGTAAAGATCTTTCCTTACTTGATGTGTCGTTCTGTTCACAGATTGATAACAGAGCTGTGCTAGAACTAAATGCAAGCTTTCCAAAAGTGTTTATAAAAAAAAGCTTTACTCAGTGACTTGATACATATTCTGTAGTAAGTTAATGTGCTTTTGTAGGGTTTTATTTTGGGGTTGGTTTTGTTTTTTGTTTTGTTTAGTTTTTATAATGGTAAGAAATAAGACATTTATAGATTTAAAAATATGAAATTGTCCATTAAATCAAGTAAAAATGTACACAAATGTTTTCACAAAATATTGCAAGCACTTTTCTTCAAGAATATGTGAGTGGATGAAATTATTTTTACCTCATATTAATCTGTGATATGCTTTAATCAATAATTATATTATTAATAAAAGAATAGCATGGAAACATGTTAACTTATTTTTAAAGGAATACTTTGAGCAATACAGTATCATGATATTTATGCAAAAAATAAAATTAATTTTTCACACCTCCATGTAAGGATGCCTTATTAAGCCTATGACCTGGGAAGTATTTTGTTTGGTAGGAACAAAATTGTCAGAGCTAGTTCGAGAAAGAGACTTGTTTTTCCATCTGTTAAGTTTATTTTATCAAGCTGATATATAAACTGTTCAACTGGAAAATTTGTAGTTTTTCTAGCCAGGTGGTGGCATGTACCTGTAGTCCCTGTTACTAGGAAGGCCGAGACAGGAGGATCGCTTGAGACCAGGGGGTTGGATGCTGTTGTAGTGTGCAATGATTGTGCCTGTGAATAGCCACTGCACTCTAGCCTAGGCAACATAGTGAGACCTCATCTCTTAAAAAAAAAAAAAAAGAATTGTAGTTTTTTCCACTTTTCTTCTAATCTATTTCACTACTAGATAATACCAATATAAAAATATGGACATAATGAAGAACAAGAGGTAAACTACTAAATGAAATAGCTTTCCAACTGTTAAGCAGATGCCTTTTTAAAAGTTTGCCACAGGGAAAAGTTTAAGGCTTCTGAATTATGTGTGGATTTTATTTATATTTTGTCCTGTGTTCCAGTACCTTAAATATTAGAAATCAACTACAGTGTGGGGGTACTGAGGGGGTGCAAAAGATAATAGACATTATTTTGTTAAATAATGAATTGACTTAGTTCTACTAAGAAAGTAGATATTTTGTGTCATGAAAAGGCAGGACTGCTTTGACTAGAAAGATAATATTAACTGTGTAGTGTAACAAAATTCATTTTTCGATTCAAGGCAAAATTTATATTCCAACATCCAAATGCCCTAGAGTGATCTTGTAGAACTGTGTTGTCCATTACAGTAACCACTAGCCATATGTGGCTATTTTGTTTAATTTTAGTTAAATTTAAAAATTTACTTTTTCAGTTGGACTAGCCACATTTTAAGTGTTCAGTAGTCACATGAGGCTGTTGGTAATCATGTTGACAACATAGATGTAGAACATTTCCATCACTGCAGAAAGTTTTATTGGATAGCGCTACTCTAACATTTCTTATGTTGTAAGATTTGTTGTAAGATTTATTTAAGAAAAAGCGTATTTCATTTAAAAATTAGTGCAGTTAATATCTCTGGACAGTTTTCAAGGGTATTCTCAATAGTACATATATGAAAGCACCTTTTTCTCCAAAGTTCTTAAGCTAGTAAGTTTATACATAAGGCAAGTAGTAGGCATATTTATTGAATGAATAAGAATACAGTATATTATTAAGTATTATGTCAAAGTTTTAAAGTGTAAATGTTATAAATTATTACTAGTGGTGCTGTGTTTATTCTTTTATAGAATGTAAATAATGTAATATTATGATATGTAAAATGTTAAAGGATTAATACAATCTCTTCTACAATAAAAAAATGTGTGTGAGAATTACTATCCTGGTCATATACATAGTATGCTCCACCCAGTCTTCTATTTGATGGAAGAAGTAAGGGGCAGTTGGAAAAAGATTTTGTCCTCTGTTGTTATCTTCATGCACTGGCATTTTCTTTTCACCCACAAATGTACATAAACATTTTAAGTGTTTATTCAGTGGACCTTTGGTGGGGGGAGATGCATCGTTTGACTACCAACTGTGTGAATTCATACTTTTATCTTAAACTAACAGCTAACATTAGGATGTTTACTTTATGCCAGGCACTATTTCACAGCTCTGTAAAATATATGCCATTACTTACCCACATTTACTGATGAGGAAATTGAGGCAACCAAAGATTGAGAAATTTACTAATGATTATATAGCTGTTAGTGGCAGAGCCATCATACAAACCCAGGCCATCTAGCTTTAGAGGCAGTGCATTCAACCTATGCTTTTAAGTGTCCAGAGTGGCTTCTGGTTCTACAGCAGAAGTCAGGAAACTTTTTCTGTAAAGAGCCAGATATTTTAGGCTTCATGGGCTAAGAGGCAAAACTGAGATTATTATGTAGGTACTTAAATAACTAGAGAAAAAACAAATTTGTACAAAAATTTTACTGACAAAATTCAAAATGATAATAAAAATTTTTTTGTAATATGGTTTTACTAATGAGAAGAATTAAATACTTTGGGGGAGGGCATTTCACTTAATTGGGGTTCAAATTTAGTGTTTCCTATCATCAAAGTTGATTATAAGTATTTGTTAATGCTGATCTATAATAAGATTTTACATATTTCAACTTTGAAAATGCCTTTTCATACAGATAGGTATTGCCAAATATATTAATCCATAAGATTATGATTTTCAGTGATCATGTTCATCACTTGGAAGGCATTGATAAAATTCTGTTAGTTTATTTCTTTTCTTGATATTTTCTTTTTAGCATATTCTTTGCAGATTAATCACTTCAGATTGAACGTTAGGTGAAAGCCCCTCAATTGCACAGTTAAATGAGTTTTGAAAAATGTAAATTTCCTTTACACTTGCTTCAAAATTCAAATACTGCTGGAACTGTAGCATGGGCTACAAATTTGTGTGAGAATGGAGATCCTGCTTCTTTGTCTTACTTTTTGATGACAGGAAGTATATAAAGCAGTTTATCATTACTTGTGATTCAAAGAATGTTAATTGTCATCAAAATGACTTAAGTATGTTTCACTTATAAACACTTCTCTTGCCTTGTCATTTTTGGTTGATTTTATTACAAAACATTGTCAAGTCTGCAGCAAAAGCTAAATTCCAAAGCCATTCAGTGTTCCATAATAGTGGTTGAGGATATTTCTTCTTATTCAGAAAAATTCCAATATCAGCCCTGAGCTCAAAAACTCCCAATAGAGCTAACACTGCTATGCCAACAAACAGCTATGTGGTAAGGCAAATCAGAATATTCATCTTCTATATCAGACAAGAGATAATGGAACTGTTGATGGTTAAATCTATTAGAACAAATGATGTTCCCCATTGATACAACTAGTTCAGTGACACAAGATTGAGTCAAATATATTCCACAAAGTATCTGCTGATGGATAATATATTAAATAACCACAGTTTTTAACTTACTCTTATAGCTTTGTAAATTTAACCAACTAAATCTGTTTTTGGCTCCGCACATTTTTATCACCACCAGTTGTAACACGTCTTCTTAGCAGATTCTACTTCAGTTTATATGAAATTCATGTTTTCTTCTTAGAAAATATTCTTGCCTATAATTTTTCCACACAGACAATTCATAGACACTAACCCTGGTCACGTCAACCTTGGCATTGGCTCATCAAATAAATAATAACTAGGCAATATCAGTAACAATCTATTGACTCATCAAAAGCCAAGGGAAACCACTCAGAGTCATTTGCCATGTTTTTTAATTGACTAATGATGTTCCCAATGTTCTCAATTCTTTCAGCAACTAACTGTTCATGCCAAAAGGCTGATTTAATAGTCTTCAAGTTCACTCTGGACACTTCATCAACTACAATTTCTTTAATTCACCATTGGTAAAAGGTTTTCCTTGCTTGGCTAACAACTGAGTCACTTTGCAGTTTTATTTTTATTTTTTTGTTTTTGTAAATTCTTCAGTGATATCTTGTTTTAAATTTTTTTAATTTTTCTGCCCACTGCATGTCTATGAATTGAGAATATTGTGATGAATGTTTGGTCCAACATACATAACATTCTTCTAGAACAGCTGTTGTGTCATTGCATATTAAACACCATACTTTGACATCCAATTTGATATTTTTAAAAAATCCATATTCCACTGTGCCTTAAAAACATCACTTAAAGTTTGCTTTTCTCTTTTTTTTTTCTTTTGCTATTATGGGTTTGCACTAGTAATAAAAAAATACTATGATATGACAACATGTGTGGCACTCAAAATGCTGCTAGTTATGACTGCATCACTGCAATTTGCGGCATGCCAAGTGGGAGTGCAAAATGATGAGGGTACTACGTAAGTCTCCTGCAGCCACTCACCTCTGTCATTGTAATGTGAAAGCAATCATAGACAATACCCAAATAAATGTGGCTATGTCCAATAAAATTTTATTTATGGACACTGAAAGTTGAATTTCACACAATTTTCATGTGTCACAAAATAATATTTTTCCCCCCAGCTATTAGGAAATGTAAAAACCATTCTAAAGGAGCAGGCTGGATTTGGCTGCCACAAACAAATTTGTGACCTCTGTGCAACAGTCCTCAACCTTTTGGGCACCAGAGACCGTTTTCCTGGAAGACAATTTTTCCGCGGACTGGGGATGGGGGCATGGTGTCACGGGAAGGCTGTGGTGCAGAGCTCAGGTGGTGATGCGTGGGCCATTTCCTAACAGGCCAGGGACCACTAATGGACCTCGGCCAAGGCGTTGGAGGCCACAGTTCTAGAGTATTCTCCAATCAATTTGGGCTTGCCCATTCCTAGTTTTATAAAACACATTCAAACCTGTTCTCAGCTGTTATCTTTTTTATTTTACCATTTAGATTTTAAGATGAAGAACAGTATTTTATTGTGCTAGAGAAAGCAAAAGTGTTTACCATAACAAGAAAGAATTTATGTAGACTCTGTTCATTACAATTTGAAGCCAAATGACTCATTGTTAGCTTTCACAACTGACTTAAATTTTTGTATAATTATTTATCTTTTAGCATTTTGCTAAGGTATATGATCTTCCCAGAGCTTAGTAATAATGATATAATCTTGACCCTGTTTGGGAACATAATTAAATTATCTTTTCACTGTAAATTGCTCTGAAATAAGATCTTAAAAATACACAATGTAGACAGTATTCAGGTGCTTGGTTTTGAGCCAATATGTAACAATGTAAAACTGATTTCTTTGTGGAATTACTTTTATTTTTTGGTGTTTTCCAGGAATTAACTAACAACTAAAAATTCATATTTGCAAGTGTAGTAATGCTAAGGAGAGTCAGTAAAAATTACATTTGGCTATCATATATATTAATAATGAATGTTTGGCTTTTCAGTTTTTATTTTCAGGCATTAAAGGATGTCTATTACTTACAGAGTAATTTTCATTTCCAAAGCCATTTATCACACATTTATCAGTGCTACATCTAGTTTTCTCCATTTAGCACATTTGATATTTATACTTCGGAGAAACTTTTCTTTTTAACTACACTGAAAATCTTGACACTGACCGTTAACTGCCAATCATCACCTCATTTGCCTATTGACAATATACTGCTAGAAATCTAGGCTTCAAGTATAAAACCATAGCTGTTAGATTAGTTTTTGGCAATAGCTAACATTCTGTTGAGTCATTTGCTTTAATCAGAGATCATGATTTGTTATATATTTTTTATAAATATGGATAGAGTCCAAGATTTTTTCTTTGGCGCAGCAGAAAGTATGCTTAAGATTTTTGCCTCTAAGTTAATTTTTGGCTCAAATTTTTGTACTTATGAATACTGTCAATGGTGTATTTGACTACATTTTGAATGGAAAAAGGTAGTTTTGTGGAAATTGACATTTTGAGAGAGATTTCTATGTATTTGGTAAAGCAATACAAATTAGTGAAGTCTTAGTTATAAAAATTTTAAGGAAAAATTTAAAAGCAAAACAGTCATATGATCAGGTAAGTTGACTAGACTACACCAAAGATATAACAGGTGTTTGTTACAAATGAAGATCTGTACAGACAACTAAGATGTTTTAAATTTTATTTACATAAAAATTCTGTTCAATGTCTAATGCTTTAGGTTGTTTGTATTAGTCTGTACTTTAGAATAATAAGATAAGCTTGAGTATCTCATTAGCTCACTTTCAGAATTGATCATTTCAGGACACTGCTGAATATAATGGAAGTTTTCAGTAAATAGGTTTGTGTCACAGCCCCTATGCAATTAGACGAGGATAAGCCTGGAAGATCTACCTGCAGAACACTAACAGTCCATCCACACACTATGAAATGATATCAGCTTGGGTGCATTTTAAACCCTAAAATTACATGAGTCTGCAATTAAATTGTCAACTGAGTTGACACTGTTATTTATTATACTTCTTTCTACCTTCTCAGTAACTCCCCCAAAGTAAGATTTATTTACTTAAAAGTTTGTTTGGTTTGTTACTTAAAACACATCAAAGTTTAATACAGAGTTTTCCTCCTTTTACTTACAAAGTATCATGTATTTGCTTTTTGTAGAAACTAATCCCTTCATTACTGTAGTTCTTAAGTTGTTCCACAGTTCTTAGTCATGCCCAAACTACTTGTGGTAATCTAGGATGGAATGGAGGACCTGAGCTAAGACATTCATCCATCTATTTAGTGTGTGTGTGTGTATTAAATATGAAATGTCCAATTTCAAATCAAAAGTTGTTTATTATATCTCAAACAAGAAGCCGTAAAGCAGTACAATTAATCAAAGTATGCACCTAAACTGTCAACATAGTTTTGCCATCTCAACGGTAGCTTGTTTATGCCAGCAGCCAAGAAGCTGGGAGAATGAGTGGCAATGAAATCATGAAAGGCATTTTCCACAGCTTGTTGAGAATTGAATGTTTTCTTGCAAGAAGTGGTCTAAAGTCTGGAAGGAATGGTAGTCAGTTGGTGCTAGTTCTGATGAATATGGTAGATGACAGTTTGCGAGTCCAGCCTCTGTAGTTTGAGCAGTGTTGTTTATGCAACATGAGGTCAACCATTGTCTTGGAAGAGGATTGGCCTGTCTCTATTGACTAGCCTCAGTGGCTTAATCACAAGCATCCTCATCATTTCGTCCAATTGGTTGCAGTAAACATCCACTGTAATGGATTGACCAGGTTTCATGAAGCTGTAGTGGATAGTACCAGCACTGGACCACCAGACACACACCATTAGCTTTTTTTGATGAATGTTCGGTTTTGGACTGTGTTTTGGCACTTCATCTTTGTCCGATATGAAATCAGACATTTCATACTTAATAACCAATTTCCTTAAGTACTAAGTTTGACAGTTGATATCTCTGACATTTCATTTTGACACTTCATTTTATTTTTATTGTGAAGATACATCCTCCTTCTTTCAAATGCATGTTTTGGCTTGTGAGTATCTTTCAAATTTTTTTCAGAGCAATTTTTGTGAAACCATGGATAAGTCAAAAATTCATGTTGTTTTCGAATATGAATTCCATCATGGAACCAATGCAGCCCAGACATCTGTATATATATATGTATATGTATATATGTATATGTATATATACACACACACATACATACAACAAAAATATATCGATAGCTTTGTGCTAGGCACAGATTGGGGTAGGGGTGCTGGTTATAGAAAATGCATATAAAGGACCACAAAGCAATTTTTAAAATGGTTACGTGTCTAGAAAAAATTCTGTGGTAAAATAATCATGGGATACAGTGGGTTAAACAAAGTTAGGCAGGTTTCTTTTTTTTAATGAAAAATAAGTTTAAAGTATTAAGGGGGTACAAATACTTTTGTTTACATAGATTGCTTTTGTAATGCTTGAGTCAGGGTTAAAAGTGTGCCCGTCATCCAGATAGTGTTCATTGTACCCATTAGGTAGGTTTTTGCCCATTCCCTCCTCCTCCCTCTCCCCTGCTTGATTTCCATTGAGTTTTATTTCCCTCTGCACATGTGTGCTCGTCAGGGATAGGCAGGTTTCTTTGCTACTCAACTTCAGGGCCCTTAAAATGCTAATGGACACTGTGAAGGCCGGGTGAGTTAGGGTTAGTAATGTTTCCCTGCCTTCTATGGAATACCTGTCAATATCTCTTGAAAACTTGAGTTTTTCAGAGCACAGTTTGGGAAATGCCATTAAGCAGCATTATATATACATTATAAAAGGTATTCACTAGGGTAACTTTTAACATAATTTGCTAAATATTATACATTGTAATTTGTTTCTAAAAAAAGTATTTTTTATTGTTTAACAAGATTTGGAAGTTGAGTAATACTTTGGTAATGTGATTTAAAAAATTTTTTTGAGCCTGATTACTTTTTATTTTGACCCATAATTTCTAAGTTCAGTTTTTATTCATGTATTAGATTTTTAAAATATGCATTTACTTTTGATATCCTAAAAATCTGTGAAATATGAGTCATAGTTAATAATTGGCAACACGTAAAGGAACTGCTGTACCATCTAATGGTCTTATTATTTGAATGTAGGATTTCACAGTCAGGTTGCTTTAATTAATATTTATATGTTGTGCTATTCCATAAACTGTTTTAATCATCTATTGTGTAGTAATAGAAATAAGTAGAAATTTTAGATTAACTTCTGATTAGTGACTATTTAAAAATGTTTAAAACGTAATATATTTTTTTAAAAGTATAGTAACAGTTCACTATTAGCATCGGTTTTACTAAAGTCTGAGAATGAGGGAAAGGGATAATTTATTACAAGAATAATTTATTCTCAGATACTTTTTGCATTGAACTCTATTATATGCATAGTACATACACACAATACTTATTTCAGTCTCTTCAGTAGGTATGTGTTTAATTTATTTTATTAAACTGTTTTTTTAGTGGGAAGTTATATTTCTGCAATGCTTTCTATAGAATATAAATTGCTGCTAAGATTACAACAAAGGTCAGAGAACTGTTAATGCTAACACAAATTCTGCCACACCATTGTTCTTACTTGAGATATTTTTGCTGACAGATACCCCAAATAAAAATTTCCAAGCCCTGATAACTTTGTTTAAAAGTCCTAAAAATAATTCCATCCAGTAAAACCTAAACCAAGAATTAACTGGTCCTTATTACCAGAAATATTTGTAAAATTGAAAGACCTTACAATTTGTGTATCTAACATATGTTATCATCACTCTAGGCAGAGTATGTCCTATGTCCGGCCATGTGCAGCTGCACAGAAAAGAGAAACACTAGTTAGACTGTGTTAGAGGACTCTTCTGTCTCTGTCTTTCAAAATATTTTCAGCTTTTCAATCTATACCCACTTTTTGCAAAATCAAGAGTCTCATTTTCTATTCTAGGTGCATCCATTTTACCAGGGCCTAGAGTATGAGCTGAAAGTGCTCTGGGAGCATCATCAGGCCACCACCTTCCTCAATGCCTTCAGCTCTTCTAAACATTTGTGGCAAACCACTAGCTCCAGTTTTAATTTTGTAGCCTTAAATCACCCCTCATAAACCAAACTGGGCTATTTTAAAATTTGTTAAATACTAAAATACCTAATTGTTAAAGAAGGTGAATTTCTTAAGGCTGGTGGTACGCTGATAAACCACCAACTCTTGGGAGGAAAAAAAGCCCCGATTTGTAGGGCTTTCCAATTTTTGTCATGTAAATACACTCATCATGGCTGATTTTAAGCTATCGCTATGAAGTCACTTAATGCCAAGTTGGGATGAGATGCACACACTTTCTTCTTTTGAGTTGATATGAACGATGTCCAGGTCCCCACAACCAGATGGAGTTATTAAACATCGATCTCATAATTTCTGAAAAAAAAGGCATAATAAGCTATAGCTAGCTTTCCCCCAGAGGTGGTATTATCTGTAGTCAAATGGTCCTTCAAAATCTATGAAATTCCTATTTGCCATTTAATATATTGCAAGAACAAAATTAACAAATTTTTCTTAAAAAAATCTGGTAATCATACTTAGAGGAATTAAAAATATTAAAAAGGTAAGCTTTGAAAAACTATAAAGAAAAGCAAATTATTTTTGCTGATGTAAATCTGACATAAATCATGTAAACTGATAGAGCACTGTGTTTGTGGGATTATAATTTTTTATAAAAATTCCCCTACATTTCCATGGGCTTTGAAAATTATATCCCCAAATAAATTGTGGCATTTCCTTTCTGCATGTTGGTGCGATTTTACATTATGAAATTGTCATGTAGATTCATTACACCTATTTTCCAAACACAAATGACCATAATTCAAATATGTACCTATCATGTACCAAGCTCTAAACTGCATAGAAACATTCCATCACTAATGTATTTGCAGGCACACTGCTAAGGTACTTACACAGTTTTACAATAAAGATTCTTGGTCTGGAAACCTCAGAATTTTTACTTTTGTTTTTTTTGTTGTTTTTTTTATTTCATCATATAATGGGGGTACAAATATTGTTAGGGTTACATACATTGCCCCTACCACTCCTCCCCCCACCCCCACATGCCAGAGCTCCAAGCGAGTCCAATCCCCAGGAATTTTTACTTTTGATACCTTTCTGCTTCAGGTACCAGCTTTTTGATCTAGATTTGAGAGCCTTTATGTATTTGCTTTTATTGGGCTATGATGAGTAACAAACAACTTCGAAAATTTCAGTGGCTCTCAAAACAAAAAAATATTTCTCACTCATGGGCATGTTGGCTGCTGTGGTTTAGTTGCTGTAGCTGGACTGCAGGATGTGATTCAGGTCAGGTTCACTCCATCCAAGGACCACACAGAGAGAAGGCCCTGCCTGGGGTATGTCCTTCTGGTAGCAGAGGGCACTAAAGAGAGAGAACTGATAGCAACATGAAATGCATTGAAGGCATCTTAGTGGACACAGCACTCATCAAGTCTGCTCACATTCTGTTGGCTAAAGCGAGTCATGTGTCCAGGTCACTCACTGGTCACAGACTACTCTTTCTAAGAGGAGCCATTGTAAGTCACCTCTAAAGTTTTGGGGAACAAATGATTCTGAACAATAATACCCTAGGTAGCACAATGTACCACAAATATTTGAGTTCACTGTAGGTAGCCAGAATATGTCAAAATAATATGAAAGGAAATAACATCTTAATTAAAAAAAAAGAAATACATTACTGATTACATTGGTTTAGTTCAGAATTTTTAGAAGGATCCTCATTTTTTGTAAGATTTTCCCAAATACCACTGCTGTTTAATTCTGTGCAAAATAAAAAATAGGATAAACTAATAAAAATGTTTCTAAATCATTGATGGTGTAGCAATGGAAGCAGTAGAGGGGAAACAAGAGTCATGAGGAATTCTCAGTCTGAACAGAGCTACTTTTTGGCTGTTACTTAACTTTGAGTCTCAATTTCCTCATCTGTAAAATGAGAAAGTTGTTCTGAAGCTTTATGAGGTCATTCTAACTATAAAGCTCTTATTATAATGCTTTTTATTGTCACTTAATTAACAAAACATATCCTTCTGCAATTCTTATTATAGTTTAACTCATTGTTTTTCTTAGAATTATGGCAGAGTGATGGAATTTTAATTTTCTTTTATTCATATCTTTCCTTATTAAAAATGGATTTGAGATAAAGTAATGGAATATGATCTTCCTTGTTTTTAATTTTAATATTCAAGCTCACCTGGCTTTAAAACATTCAACTCACTAAAAATACTCTCCCTTTATGATGAGATTTGCTGGTTTAACATCATTATATGTGAGAATCACCTGGGAGCTTGTTTAAAATGTAAATTTCCAATCCCCAAAACCTTGAAGATTGTGATACTAGATAGAACCTAGATAACTACATTTTTAGCAAGTACCCCAAGTTTCCAAAGTCATCTAAGCAGTATAAACCCTATAAATTATTTTGGCAATAACAGAAAAAAATAACCTCATATACTGGGATACTACATACTTAGTACAATAATATAAAATTAGTTGTTAATACCATGCTTCTCATTCTTTATTTGGTGTATTTTTTCTTCATGAATTTATCTATTTAGTGTATCTAAGTGATGAAATTATGTTTATATGTAAACTTTAGAAATGTAGAAACCAAAATATCTTAATTTTCCTTTGAAATGAAAATGCTTCAATCAGTATTAGCTTTCTCCACATGCATACAGGGTAGATCAATCTCAGAATGAAATACTATAAAATTAGAAGTACTGTTGGATTATTACACCCAGTCTCTCTGCTTCTTCCCTTATTTCCTTACAATTAATCTCTATACTGTTCCATTTAAAACATAGTCAGATCATATCATATCTGCACTTAAAACCCTCCAGAATAAAAATCAAAGCCCTTATCTTGTCTACCTGTAGGATCTTATCTCCACAACTCCTTCTCCCATCCCCCTCCATGTTCCTTGCTGAAATGCTCTGGGGAGGATATATATCTTCACTACTCCGGCTCTTACTTTCTTCAGGTCCCTGCTAAAATATTGCTTATGCATAGAGGCCCTTATTGACCATCCAAAATAAAATAGCATATCCCCCTCTACCTATCAATTTCTAGCCCTTGTAACCGCCTATATTTTTATTTATAGTACTTATGACTATTTGACACTTGTATCCATTTGTATCCAGTCCTCTATAATGTTAAGCTTTATCAGCACAAGAAATTTGCTTTGTTCACTGCTGTACTGCCAGGGATTAGACTAGTATCTGGTACATAGTAGGTACTCAATAAATATTTGTTGAATGAATATTAGACATTATCCACAGCTTGTCCTGTCTCTATTGTAAGGCAAGACTATTAAAATCCAAGTTTTATGAAGTAGGCTATGTTTTTAAAGGCAGTTTTATTTTCTCTTAATTTCCCATCTATTTTGAAAGTCATTTTAATTTATTAGTTTTAGATTTATCATCCCATTGGCGAACTATTCTTTCCATCTTCTTCTTGTCTATTTTTCAATTATGTGTGATACTTCACTGTGAATTATGGCAATTTAAAGTTGATATTTAATTTCAACAAGTTTTAATTACTTAATTGAAATATGAAACTCCAACTATGAATTCAGTGTTGGTGAAAGGCACCAGATTTACATTCCCATAAAACTAAGCACTTACTTTCATGGGATACATATATGGGGAAGGTATATGAATGGGTAATAATATTCAGGATTTCATCTGAAAATTAGAAATCTTGATTTAAAAACAAACTAAGTGAAAGAATAATTTGTTCCTCAGCATCTTCTGATACATGCCAAAATATGTACAAGTAGAGGCTTTTATGCCATAAAAATAAGCCTGCCTCTAACAGAACTGAGGTTATTTAGACAAGAGGTTCAAAACACTTTGAAAACTGAAGGAACGAAACTATCTGTTGAAATGTATAATATAGTTTTAGCAAAATAAGATTGATCCAAATTAAAATTGTCCACCTATTTGAACATTTCTCCCTCCCTCACCTAGATGTCCCTGCTTCTTACTTCCTGCCTGCACTAGTGTCTGGAAATGCCCTATGTGTCAATACACTGTCGAACGACCTACAATTCTGCTTAGACTAAAGCTCAAGTAACACCTGTCCTAAGAACTTAAGCTCAACACCAAACACTTAAGCTGAGTAGCAGGCCCAGAAGATTCTCCAAATGATGTATAATTTTAGAGTCAAAGGAGGCCAGGCTATGGGATCTCCTATGTTTTGCACGTAGAAAAATTCATTCCCCTCAAATCTGAAAGGTCCTTATACCATTTTATTGCCAGTGGACATATCTTAAATTATCATGTGAGATCTCAGCTTTTGTGTAACTATACCTGGTGGCATGCTGATTACACTGGACTGCTTCCATCATGGCTGGGGAAGCATTTTGTTCTTTCTGGAATAAACACTCTCGATGTGGATTTGCCTTCCCTGTGCAGTACCTCTGCCAAAACTACCATCTGTGGATTTAGAGAACGCCCTGTCCGCCATCATATAATAGTATTCCACACAGCATTGCTTCTGATCAAGCAAGCCTCATGAAATCCACTGGTCTTACCACGTTCCCCACTATCCTGAAGCCTCTGGCTTGACAGAATGATGGAATTGCCTTTTGAAGACTCAGTTACAGTGCTAGCTAGGTGGCAAAACCTTGAAGGGCTGGGGCAAGGTTTTCCAAGAGGCTGTATATGCTCTGAATCGGTATCAATATATATTGATGTTTCTCCCGTAGCCAGGCTTCATGGGCCCAGGAATCAAGGAGTGGAAATGGAAGTAGCACCAGTCACTATTATCACTAGTGATGCACTAACAAAATTTTTGCTTCCTTTTCCTGTGACCTTATACTCTGCTGGACCAGAGGTCTTAGTTCCAAAGGAAAGAAGCCTTCCACCAGGAGATACAACAATGATTCCATTGAACTGGAAGTAAACTGCCATCTGGCCACTTTGGGCTCCTCATGCCTTTGAGTCAACAGGAAAAAAGGAAATCATGGTGCTTGTTGGGGTGATTGATCCTGACTACCATGGGGAAATTGGACTGCTAATGGACACGAGGAAGCATATATCTGGAATACAGGAGATTTGCTCGGGGCCATCTCTTAGTATTACCATGCTCTGTGATTAAGATCAATGGAAAACTACAGTAACCTGATGTTACTGGACTACTAATGGCCCAGACTCTTCAGGAATGAAGGTTTGGGCCACCCAAGCAGGTAAAAAACTACAACCAGCTGAGATGCTTGCTGGAGGCAAAAAGAATATAGAATGGGTAGTAGAAGAAGGTACTTATCAATACCAGCTATGACCACGTGACCAGTTACAGAAATGAGGACTGTAGGCCGGGCGTGGTGGCTAACACCTGTAATCCTAGCACTCTGGGAGGCTGAGGCGGGCAGATTGTTTGAGCTCAGGAGTTCGAGACCAGTCTGAGCAAGAGCGAGACCCCGTCTCTACTAAAAAAATAGAAAGAAATTAGTTGGACAACTAAAAAAAATATATATAAAAAAAATTAGTGGGGTATAGTGGCACATGCCTGTAGTCCCAGCTACTTGGGAAGCTGAGGCAGGAGGATCGCTTGAGCCCAGGAGTCTGAGGTTGCTGTGAGCTAGGCTGACACCATGGCACTCTAGCCCAGGCAACAGAGTGAGAGTCTGTCTTAAAAAATAAATAAATAAATAAATAAATAAAAGAAATGAGGACTATAATTGTCATTAGTTTTTCATCATGTTGTTTTGAATATGTGTATGTGTAGCAAAATCTTTGTTTTCTTCCCTCTTTTATACCTTATCATGTAATATAAGATGTATTGAGTTTATATCATAGTACTTAAATTAAGTATTGTTAACTTCACATCATAGTATTTAAGTTATATCGAGTGGAAGAGTAAACATCATCCAAGGACTTTATATCCTCATCTGGGGAAAAGGTTAGTATATTTTTGGTTGTATGCAGGAGAGTTGTATCACATTAGGTGGAAGTATGACTTTGTTATTGTCTTTACATGGTAATTAAGTATGGTTTAAGGAGATGTATATGGGTACCAACTTGACCAGGGGTGAACTTGTGATGGTTAGTTTTATGTGTCAACTTGGCTGAGCCATAGGGTGCCCAGATATTTGGCTAAACATTCTTTTGGGTGTTCCTGTGAGGGTGTTTGGATGACATTACCATTTAAATTGGTGCACTTTGAATAAAGAAGATTGCCCTCCATAATGTGGGTGGGTCTTATCCAATTATTTGAAGGCCTTTTCAGAACAAAAAGACTGGCCTTCCTAGAACAAGATGGAATTTCTCCAGCAGACTGCCTTTGGACTTCATTTGCAGCATTGACTCTTTCTGATTCTACTGCAGACTGCCTTCAGACTGAAACTTCAGAGCATTGGCTCTCCTGGATCTCCAGCTGCCAGCCTGTCCTGCAGATTTTGTACTTGCCAGCCTTCATAATAACATGAGCCAATTCCTTATGATAAATCTCTTTTTCTGTATATATACATCCCATTTGCTCTGTTTCTCTGGAGAACCTTAATGAATATACTTCCCAACAAAGCCAAAAAGCCTGTGGCTTACAAATTATATGCAGGAAATTAAAGATATTTTATTAACTGGATTCAAAATATTTCACAAGTATTGAAGTCCATACAATCATGCAAAGCTAACAGAAGTGTGCATTACGTAAATCTTATCTAAGAGATCTAGTCATTCATTGAGCTTTAAATGTAGACTTTTCTGTTACAATGCTCTTGCCTACTTTACAAACATCTTTATTTTTTAATAAGCATAATTGTTATAGAAGTTTTGCTTTCTTATGACCTTGAGACTCAGAATACTTAAGTTTAATACTTTATCATTGCAGACATTTTTAAATCCTATTAGCTGACATAATAACACTGATGTACAATGAAATCTATTTCAACTTTCATGTATTAACAATAATGGTAACTTCATTTCTTTTTTATAAAATATTTTTGTTGCATACAATGCTACTTAATTTCTGTAGTCTGAATACAAACTAGGAAGAAAAACTTGGCTACTACATTCATTAAATCAATTACATATGAAATTGGACCACAGAAAAAAGTAAAAAGTTATGGGATATATTTTTAGAATCATCTCAGAAACTTGTGAGATATTGAGGCTCTGTAGAACAGTTTACAAAACAGAATAAATTATAGTATAGCATTAGTAGACTTCTTACAAGAAGAAAAGCAATTTTTGAAGTTCCTTCAAGGACAAAAGTTAATGGATGTTTTTATAGTTTGCATCTGGACTAACTCTATGAGTGTCATTAGTGGTAATGTATTCCAGAAGCCATTTAATGTAATTATGCAGATAATTTTTTTTCATTAAGAATGTTGTGGAATTTCAAATAAGAACATTTTTTAGATGAAATCTTTGAATCTTTTAAGAGTAGTTCCCTCAAAAGGTCTATTACCACCTATACAGTAAGTAATAGGGAAACTCTAGGCTAAGAGACTACTAAAAATCTTCACTTTTGTAACTCACCTACATATTGGTACAACCTATTTCTTTAAGTTGCTAAGTCAAGACAGAAAAGAACAGAACTCTCCAAATTCCTTTACTTTTAGGTTTTAGCCTAGAGATGTTTAAAATATAAGCATTACTACTATATTAAAATACATTAATTATAGTGGACACTATTTTCCCTATTCAACCACATTTAACCCTTCTTGAATCATCGTTTGTTCTGATTTTCTTTGGAAAACCACCCCTCTAAGACTCTCAGGACATGTGGTTTGGGTGGGGCTGATTACTTGGTGTTAGAGTTTGGTATGTGAACTGAGGACTGGCCAATTAGAGCATTTCAGCTCCTCACCCCACCCCAGAGTGATTATTTAAAGAGATGGGCAATAAAATTAATTCTGGGCCTCAGGTGAAACTCTCCAATCTGGGGGTCCTGGTGGTACAGTATATAAGCCTAATCCATCGTTAGGCATTCTAGTCACCAGAATGCATTCACCTGCCAGGAAGAGAGCCAGACTCAGTCTTGATAATCCTATCTGTCCCCCTAGATAGAGACATTTCAGAAGTTTTATGTTGCAAGATCCAATAAATTCCATTTCTGTGTTTGGAATTTTTGTTTGTTTATTAAAATGGTTTGGTTTGGTTTCAGTTGCTTGCAAATGCAAGAGTTGTAATAGTCATATACTACTATTTTGAAGAAAATATTTTTATAAGCAACTTTTCCTCCCACCCATTTACTATAGAGGGCAAGTTTCCTTTGTCTTTTCCAGTAGTTTCCTAGCTTACACACAATATTCATGTGCTTCTGTTCTTTTGGAAGTTGGTATGTATTTGTGTTCTTGGATTGTAAACTCCTGTGGCAATTATAAATAATATTGATATCAGAGTTGTTCAGAATTTTCCACACACTTAGTAACAAGTGCCTAACAGTGTCATTAGGATTGGTGGTTTGAAAATTTTCATCTAGTGTAAAGTCCTTCACTCACATTTGACTTACCTCAGAGGACCGTGGGTTGGGCAGTAAGGGTACTTCAAGAACTTTTAAATGTTGAGCTTTATGATGGTAAGACTTTCTTTTGTGAAATTTGTCTTATGACTTGACCTTACAGTGCAAATATTCCTAACCTACTGCACAAACCCATTCTCATATTACTCTTTCTTTTAGTTATTTATTGCTGCATTGTAACCCCTCAGAATGTATGACTTCAAATAATAATGATTTATTCTTTCTCATTATTCTGTGGATTGTTTGGGCAATTCTGCTGTTCTGGAAGTTGGTATGTATTTGTGTTGTGTTGGTATGTATTATGTATCTGTGCCGACTTGTGGCTTCATTCAGCTAGCTGATTGGCTGGGCTTGGATTCAGCTGGTTTATTGGCTGGGACACCTTGTTTCTCTCTTCTCTCTGTATTTCCAAGAGTGCAAGAATAAAAGTTACAAGGTCCCTTATAGCTTGGCCTTGTGAGCCATGTAGGGTCATTCTCATGGCTGCATTTTCTTAATCAAAACAAGAATCAGCCCAGCTATCATCTACCACTTGATAAGAGGAGCAACACAATCTCATTGCAGAAAGCATGCAGGATGGGGGCTATTGTGATGATCCTTGGAAACAATATACTGCACTTTTGTTTTTATGTATAATTGCAGAAAAAAACCCAATTGGACCTTTTTATTTCCTAATCCCCTCTATGCATACAGTAGAATTCTTTCTACTAATGGTTCAGAATTCTTTCTGAACCATTTGATACTCAGAAAAGTACTCAAAATGAAGTATATTGCTTTTCATTTGGAAGTAAATATTTCTGAAGTGGAAACTATTAGGACATGCAGTTATTTATAAGTACACATGTCCTAGTCTATTTTCTTTGGCTTATATATACAACTAAGCTGATAATTTATAAAATATATAGGGTTTGCTCTTATTTTAAAAGTTAAAACACAAATATTGTTATTACTATCCATTTTGCCTTTTACTTTGCTCTATAGTGTTTCAATTTTTGAAAATATAAATGCTTTGGAAGAGCCATACAGGCCTTTGAACCAAAACATTGCATTATATAAGTCTGAAAAGTGTAGCAGTAGATTCAAGATGCGTGTCTTTTGCTTTTGAGATTTTTAAATTTTCTATGAAATGTGATTTATTCAAAAGTTGTATATTTATGTAGTTTTAAAACAAGAAAAACTCTTAAGAATACAAGTAAATGTATAAAAATATAAAGAAATTCATAGAAATGGTAAATAACAAATTCAGGATGGTGATTATCTCTGGTGAGGAAGAGGAAAGGCAATGAAGGAGCCAAGACTCAAGGATAAATCATATGTTGGCAATGTTTTTTTCTTAAACTGTGTGGTAGGTATGCAGGTATTTGCATATTTTTTATATCTTTCTATGTAAAAAACTGTGAAATTTTAAAGAGAATTTTATATTCCATATTTATCATCTAATTAAGATACCATTCAAATCTATGCTGCGTGAAGCTCTTTCAGAAATCAACTTTTTTTTATTGGTTTCTAAAATGTTGTCTCACTATAAGAGTTAATTCTGAAACCTCAGCCTTCTGATACAGTACCACTTTACCTTTTTCTTTTCTTTCCAAATTAAAAGTCTATGCTAATAATGGCAGAGAAACAGGGCATCCATCACCTCCTCCACTGGATACATACACCTTCTAACTCAGCGCCAATACCCTCTCCACTTAGTACACTTAGTTGCATCTGAGAGGTTTTATACATGGTACATTTTGTAAAATACCCAGGGGGTATGTGTGGGAATAGTATGTCTACATCTGAAAAAAATGCTTTCAAAGTGACTCCAGAAAACTTTAATTCCCTTAACAAATTATAGCTAAATATTATTCTGACAAATGTTGCAGAAAATAGTTTCTCATTTTTTCTCAGTATCCTAAAAATATTAATTTCTAACAGACATTTTAAGTTGAAAAGTTTTTTTCTGAATACTATTTACAGAGCTACCAAGAAAAAAATTAAGGTCTTCTGGTCAGTTTGATTTTAAATAGGAGATGGAAAATAGAACCAACTTAGATTAACTATCGGTATCATACAGAAGAGGAAGAGAAATTATATGGAAGTCAGTTCATGCTCTGTTTTTATTTTCCCCTCACTTTTATTAAGGTATAACTAATAATAAAAACTATATATACTTATGGTATACAATGTGATATTTTAATGTATATATACATTATGAAATGATTTAATCAAGCTAATGAACATATCCATCATTTCACATACTTATTTTTTTGTGGTGAGAATATATAAGATCTAATCCCTTAGAAATTTTCAAGTGTACAATGCATTTTTATTAACTATAGTCACCATGATATACATCTCCAGAACTTATTTATCCTATCTGACTGAAACTTTTAACCTTTAACCAATATCTCCCCACACTCACCCTCAGCCCCTGGCAACCACCATTCTACTATCTGTTCTATGAGTTCAACTTTTTAGGTTCCACATATAAGTGATATCATGCAGTATTTGTCTTTCT
The DNA here is from genome assembly GCA_008086735.1 of Cheirogaleus medius. NCBI lineage: Eukaryota > Metazoa > Chordata > Mammalia > Primates > Cheirogaleidae > Cheirogaleus > Cheirogaleus medius. The sequence goes on along the minus strand of VBSM01000361.1, from coordinate 52,498,926 downwards.
GTGCCTGGCTTATTTCACTTAGCCTACTGCCCTCCAGGTTCATCCATGTTGTCACAAGTGACAGGATTTCCTTCTTTTTTAAAGCTTCATAGTATTTCATTGTGCATATGTACCATAATTTCTTTATCCATTCATCCATTCATAAACACTTAGATTGATATTCCATATCTTGGCTATTGTGAACAATGCAGCAATGAATATGGACGTGCAGGTATCTCTTCAACATACTGATTTCATTTCTTTTGGATATACACCCAGAAGTGAGATTGCTGGATCATATGGTAGTTCTAGTTTTAGATTTTTGAGGATCCTCTACACTGTCTTCCATAATGGCTATACTAATTTAGCATCTCATCAACAGTATACAAGGGTTCTCTTTTCTCCATATCCCATGTAACACTTGCTATCTTTTTTCTCTTTGATAATACGCATTCTATTGAGTGTGAAGTGATAGTTCATTGTGGTTTTAATTTGCATTTCCCTGATGATTAGTGATATTGAGCATTTTTAAAATAAACCTGTTGGCCAGTTATATGTCTTCTTTTGAGAAATGTCTATTTAGGTCCCTTGTCATTATTGAATTGGGCTATTATTTTCTTGCTATTGAGTTCCTTATATATTTTAGATATTAACCTCTTATCAGATTTATGCCAATATTTCCTCCCATTCCAGAGGTTGTCTGCTCACTCTGTTGATTTTTTCCTTTGCTGTGGAAAGCATTTTAGTTTGATGCAATCCCATTTATTTGTTTTTGCTTTTGTAGTCTATGTTTTTAAGGGTTATATCCAAAAAAAATTATTACCCAGACCAATGTCAAGAAGTTTTCCCCTATGTTTTCTTCTAGTAGTCATACAGTTTCAGGTCTTACAGGATTACACTTAAGATTGTAATCCATTTTGAGTCAGTTTTTTAAAATGATGTGAGATATACGAAATTTCATTTTCTTTACATGATATCTAGTTTTCCCAACACCATTTATTGAAGAGATTATCCTTTCCCCATTGTGGGTTCTTTGCATCTTTATTAAAGATCAATTGACTATAAACATGTGGGTTTATTTCTGGGCTATCTGTTCTGTTCCATTGGTCTATGTGCCTGTTTTTATGCCAGTAATATGCTGTTTTGATTACTATAGCTTTGTAACATATTTTGAAATCAGATAGTGTGATGCCTCTCTCTTGCTTTGTTCTTTTTGCTCAAGATTGCTTTGACTATTTGAGGTCTTTTGTGGTTCCATACAAATTTTAGAATTGTTTTATCTATTTCTGTAAAAAATGTCATTGGAATTTTGATAGGGATTGCATTGAATATCTAGATTACTTTGGGTAATATGGACATTTAAATAACATCAATTCTTCCAATCCATCAACACAGGATATCTTTCCATTTATTTGCATTTTCTTCAATTTCTTTCATCAATGTGTTCTAGTTTTGAGTGTACAGAGCTTTCACCTCCTTACTTAAATTTATTCTTAAGTATTTTATGTTTTTTGGCTGCTATTGTAAATGGGGTTATTTTCTTGATTTCATTTTCAGATATTTTGTTGTTAGTGTATAGAGATGTTAATGATTTTTATGTGTTTATTTTTATATCCTATAACTTTACTATGTTCAAATATTAGTTCTAATAGTTTTTTTGGTGGAGTCCCTAAAGACTCTTTAAGGTTTTCTATATGTGAGTTCATGTCATAGGCAAACACAGACAATTTGATTTCTTCCTTTCCAATGGGATGCCTTTTACTTCTTTTTCTTGCCTACTTGCTCTGGCTAGGATGTGCAGTACTATATTGAATAAAAAGTGGTGAGAGTGGGCATCCTCATCTTGCTTCTGATCTAAAGGAAAAGCTTTCAGCTTTTTTCATGCTGTGTATTTAAAACCTGGCAGTTTCAGTTACTTTATACTGTACTCAAGAGAATACTGACATATTTGTATTCCATCCGCCTCTATTCAAATTGCCTTCCTTTTTCCTAACTCAAAGTAATCCAGTATACCATTCCTATCTTTTAAAAGCTAGAAAATCTTAGAGAGTGTTTTTTTGTGCTTTAACTAGGAAGTAGTATTAAATATAAACAAATGTATTCTCCCCAAATGTAACCCCTCATAGTTTCAGTTGACTGAACATGTTAAATAAGGAAATTTTAATGTATGTCTAAATTTTTAAAAAATAGTCTACTTTTTTTAACTGTCTTGAAAACAAATAAACATTTGGATGAAGATATGTGTCAGAAGATATATGAAAAAAGAAGTGATACGGCTCAAGCAAGCCTCCTTCTGGGAAGTTACTAGAAGCCTGGCTGCAGTTTTTCTATAAAGATTTATCCACACCCTGGATATTGCCTACTACATATGAAAAATGTGTGGCCTCTGATTTACATTCACTTTCTATTCCTTCATATTTTGTCGGTTACAGGCACCATTTAGGACAGGACCTAGCATGTGGTAGGTATTTAATATAATTTCCTGAATTGAAATTAAGTTGTTTTTACTGGGGTCAGCCTTAAAGGTAGGTTCAATAAATAGTTAAATGTTACTGAAAACCTGTTATTCTGATGGCTTCATGATTTTTGTACATGAATGTGTGTGTATGTGTGTGTGGGGCGGAGAAAGAGATAAACTAGTAAAACTAGCACATTTAAAGCTGAACACAATTTCTACAATTCTTTTTTGTTTTCATCTCTCTAACCTTGCCCATTTGATTCTCCCAAAATGTAATCATGGTCTTACCATTTTTTATCTCTTTTTTTTAGCCCTGCAGCCCTTCAGGCACCATCATCTGCTTATCTTTTTTAGACTTCTCTTACTGATCACTTAGAGTCACCACCAGCTTCATTCCTACCTAACCTCCCTGCTTTCATCCTTACCCCTCTCCAACCTATCAGATGCACGTTAGGTCAATTCTCTTCCTTCCAGAAGGGTTATATTCATTGGATCTCTCCTCTACAATGGCTCTTAATTGCCTTTTGAATCTAATTAAAACTTCTTCAAGACCCACTACCAATTAACTCTATGCACTGTCTCCCTCAGCAGCCTTCTTATGCCAGGCGCCAGCTCCTGTTCTCTGACACAGTTGACCAAACCTGCTCACCTTCTGCCATTGCTTTCCTGTCTAACATTGTGCCAGCTGCCTCCTACCTAGAGTGCCCACGTTACTTCTTTCTGCCAAAGCATTCTTTCTCCTTTTTTTTTTTTTTTAAGAGTACTAAATCACTTTTCCCTCCTATCTTTGATTACTCCAAGAATCCCAATCAACCAAACTTAGGTTTTTTTCTTCTGGAAACACATGTGTGTTTACATACCTGCATTATCAATTCCTTGTTGCAGGGAGCAGTGCCCACACACCTTGGTGCAGGGACTCCACGCACTTGGCAATAAGTTTTGCTGTCTTTGGTATAGTGGTTTGGCCTTTCCCATAACCGTGCGGAAGTGCCTCTAGTGCTAAGTCCTCGGTTCATGTGGAACCTGCATCCTCCCAGA
>VBSM01000361.1:52483615-52495351 GCA_008086735.1 Cheirogaleus medius | reverse complement strand
GAGAAGACAGCGTCTTTGTAAACCTTAACCCCAGCACAGCCCGGGCGGCCACTTTGCGACCCAGACTAAGAGGAAGGGCGGACCGAGACCTTGAGCGGCCCTGGGCTAGACCCTTCCTGGGCCTGTGTTTTTGCCGCTCCCGGCAGGGGCGCGCGCGCAGACACCGTCTCGGCCGCGCCCGACACGCGCTGCAAGCCCAGGCTTCCACGACGCCGCGCCTGCCTGGGCGCCCCAAGGGGGCCTTCCCGCATAGGCAAAGGGAGGGACCGGCCTGGGCCACTCCGCGTCTGCCAAGTGGCAGAAGGACCGGCGGAAAGGCCCTTGGGAAGTTGGAAAGACGACCTGAGTGGAATGGGACCCCAGAGTAGTGGGGGGTAAGCGAGAATGGCTGTCTCCACAGCGCCCCTCCTGGCGACCCGGGGTGTCGTGGGGCGGCGTCTGTGGGATCCAACCCGTCTTTATTTCCAAGCACAGTGGCTGGATGAGGGTCCTTGCCCGCTGGAGCTCTCCACAGGTGTCTTGTATAGATTCATGATAAGCTGCTGGTGGTTAGTTCTGCTGCTGTTAATGCTGCTGCTGCTGCTGCTTCCTGTGTGTGTATGTGTGTGTGTGTGTGTGTGTGTGTGGTTGGTTTTAAGTGTATGATCCCAGTATTCTCTTCTTGACTAATTCAGGCTGCTATAAATGACACGCAGAGAAGGACGCTATAAACATCAAGAGTTTGGAAGATGTTAAAGAAAAAGTGCTCTGCAGGAGTACTGGGCTAGCCTTGGCATCACGGAGCTACGATCGCTGCGGTTACTGGTGTGTGGCACTGGTGGCTTCCATGACTGAATATCCTAAACAAACAAGTCTGGTGAGCGGCAGCCCCGATTTAAAAACTCTTCAGAATCGGGGCTGCCTTTCATGGATAATGAAATTGAGATGACTGTCCCTGCATTTTTCTTTCCCCACACTAATAGACATAAGGCTATATGGTTATTTTTCAGTTAAAAATATTTCTTGTTAGTCATAGCATAGACCTCCACTGGAGTTAGCCCTTCACCTTGGACTTGCACTTTACATAATATTTTCATGTACATTATTTAATTTGAGCGTTAGTTCAACCCTGTTGGAAAGATTTTTTAAAAGTGGTATTCTCCACATTCTGCCCATGAAGAAACTGAGATTTGAAGATGTCAGCTGACTTTCCCCAGGTGCTGGCTAGTAAGTGCAGAGTGGTAGACAAACACACATGTTCTGACTGCAAGCCCATTGCCCAATTCCATTAATAAATACTGCTGGGTGCTGCCTGTGGTTCATGTCCTCTCTCTTCCCCTCCCTGCCCGGTTACTTGGGATAAAGGCAGAGGGAGAAAACACCATTCATGGTGAAAATAGGCCACAGTATGGGGGGAGGACTAATTCACTGGGCTCTGAAGGAAGCAAAGTTCAGCTGCACAGGCTGAACTGATAACTTTGGTGAGAGTTTCTGGGGGGATGTTTTTCCTATTCTGGAGGACAGGATGGGTGTCTGTTCAATGAACTCACTTGAAAAAACTCACTTCTGAACCCTAAAACTGAACAAGCCTATTGTATAAGAAGAAATGTCAGATGAAACCTTGGCTGAGTTAAAATAGCATTCGCTGGACTCCCTCTTTGCTGAGGGAAGCATTCTACCTGTTATCAACCCTGGCTTCTGACGCAGTATTTTGGTCTCAGTGCCTGGGGAAAGCTGGGGCTTCCCCGAGAGACTGAAAACTTGCCTACTACAGTCTCCACGTGTAGGAACTAAGGATTGGGGGAGTGATTTTTCCTACCTTTGGGAACTTTTCTGGTGTAGAACGTAGGGTCTGCTCTGGCTAAACTTTTCAAATCTCTACTCAAGAATTTCCTAGAACTGGATGTTTAGAAACTTTTGTATGAGTCATATGCATAGTCACCTTCATAAGTGTTTGGCTAAGAGGGGTTAAGGGAAAGAATGCGGAGAGAGGAGGGAGAGGAGGAACAGCGGGAAGGAGGATTGGATCTGAAACAAAACATTTGAACAGATTAGGCGGCTATAAAATCAAGAGTAGTTCCGAGCCGATGCCACTGTGAGGCGCCAAAGTTCTACTCGGCTAAAGCCTGCGCCTTCTTGGGTACAAGGACAGAAGTCCCAGAGAACAGATGCACTGGGGGAAGAGAGCGGGGAGGAAGGAGGGAAGGGGAAGAAAGGAGGGGTGGGGCTAGGGTGTCCTTTATTCTTCAGTTAAACTCGCCTGGGAGACTTTGTTACATAACAAGTCTGTGCGTGGGGGAAGAAGACTTTGTTATAGGGAAAGAAGGAGGGTGTGAGTGGGGGAAGCTCTTGGAAAAGAAGAAAATCTCGGACTACTGAGCCGACCTGGGAGCACAAACGGTCCTCTTCGCTTCAAAAATTTCTTGGGCTTCTTCTCAAACTGGGGCCACGACCTTTTCTAAAGGGGGCGTGCGAGGAAGGGAGATAGATTTGAACTGGGTCTGCTGCCCCTATCCCCAACACACCAGCCCAACATCCCGGCCCCTCAACACCCCCCCACACACACACACACTTTCCACCCCCTCCCACGCCGGGGGGCTGCTGTCTCCGGGAAGCGGGGCTCTTTCTCCTCCGGGGCGCCACAGGGTTGCCCATCTCCATCTGCAGCCCCCGAGGACTCCTCAGCCGGGATAAAGGGCGGCCTCCCCCGCCTGCGAGCGTCCTGGATGCTCAGCCGTCAGCTGCCGGGAGGCGCTGATTTCATTGCGGCGCGGCTTTCGCTGCGGGCGGCGAGGGGCGGAGGGGCAGGGGCCCGCGGGGCGGGGCGGGACGGGGGCGGCAGGCGGCGGCCGCGACCTGGGGAGGCTGAGCGCCCCGCCCCGCCAGAGTTTATTACATCCCAACCACCGGCAAAGGTTAGGAACGCGCATTTGGAGACGGGATAATCCGAGTTTAAATATTAAAAGTAAAAGCAGAATTGGTCGAATATTTACCTAGAGACTGAGCAGATCTCCCTGTGCGAGGGGAGACGACCGTGGAGGAGCCCGGCTCCCAGGCCTGCGGCTCTGGGGCTGCGCTTTCCCAGTGGCGTAGCGGGGGCCCGCCAGGACCCACCTCTGAAGCTTCTTCAGATTGTGGTTAAGGGGGGAGGACTGCGGACCCCCTCGCTTTCCCAGGATCGGATTCTGCGAGGCTTGGTCCAAATCTTCTGCTTTGTCATATTCTCCTTTTTAAGGGCCTCCGGACCAACACAAAAGGTGGCGGAAAGTACGTTGGATCAATAGCAAAGATTGTTATTTAGATAACGAATTAATCTCCCTGTTATAATACTTTTATAGTGAACTTTGCACCCCTTCCATAAGAAAAAGGAATTTAAAGGGAAAAAAGTCTCAAACAGGATTAAGGTTTTAATTACAATTCCCTATCGAAATAGTATGTTTGATGAGCTGATCTTATCAATTAATAGTAACATTAAAGCACAAGAAACAGATTCAAGGAAAATATGCTTAAGGGAGTCTTTTAAAAGTAATCGCACCCGGGGAACTAGTGGGGCAGAGCAGGCCAGCCATGCTGCGTCCGAGCAGGTTTCGGATTCACGTCTGCTCGGACTCGGCCAGAGCCGGGCGCGCATCTGGGGCGCAGGATAGGGCGGGGGCGGCGGGCAGGGCGCTGTGAGACCAGGCTACGCGGGTGGGAGGGAAATAATAAATAACAGACGCTTCTTCTAAGCCCAAGCCCACATCAAAGTTGGGGCCCCACAAGGGCCGTGCAGTTCACTGCGTTTGGGTCAGCGTTATATTCCAGGGGCAAATAAAGTAATTTGAACATGCACCAACAGTTTTCCATAAAATACGAGTTAAAAGAAGTAATAGAACTAATCACTGTCTCCTCAAATCAAGTAGAAAACATTTCAATGCACTAATTAGAGTAATTAGAATAATAAGCCTCTGCCTATATGTGGTAAGACAATGTGTACAAACAACTTTATTTAATGTATACTGGTAATCAGCGATGCGTGCCTGCTTGAATGCTTAGCGCAATAAAACTACCCTCCGTCCGCCCAAACAATCAAATACAAATTAGTTTAATGATTGTGCCTGCTGAATGTCTTAGAAATCCACAGGCAGAGGCGAGTAAATAGAAGCATCCTTGTTTGCGTGCGACCCCGCCCGGGCTGGCCGCGGGGCCCGGTGAGTGGCCGCAGGCGGGCACGGCGGGAGCAAGCGGGAGGCCCTGCCGCGGCGGCGGAGGCCAGGCCGGGCGCCAGCACAGACCTGCGCCCCTCGGGAGCCCCTGCATCTGCCCTTGGTAGCCTTCCCACTCCTCCCCAGCCAGCTTCCCGCCTCCGCGGCTCTGCCGCACAGCCCAGGCCCCAAGCGCCCACGTCCCCCGGCCAGCCTCACCTCCTCCGAGAGGCAAAAGGCCGCCTTAGAACTCCCAGCGCCCTTCTGCGAAGCTTTTAAGAACTGAGTGATTTCCTCCTACAGGTCGACTCCTCCCAGGGGCCTCAGAGGGCTAAGGGGGGCGTCCGCCCTGCAAGTGCCCAGCTCGCCGAAACCGACGCCAGGCCCTTAGCTCTCGCTTGGGATGACAGGGTGCCCGGGGAGGGGGGAGCGGGGGCTACTGGGTTCCCTTCTCTAGGGAACTGACTTTCCTCTGCTGGGAACTGACTCCAGGTCCCCAGCAGGGAGGGGTCAGTTTCCAGTGGGTTTAAGAGATTCGTTTTCCTCCATGCTTCAGCGCTTAGAGAGTAGGTTCCTCACCATTGGAGGCAGGGGGCTGAGGTCAGAAAGTTTGATGGATAGGGGGCTGAAGGGAACAGCTTCAGAACTTCGCCCCCCCTCTCCTTTCCCGCCTCCTTGCCCCTCTAAAACCAGGAGAAGCCTAAATTACCCTACGTCACAACCAACTGAACCTTTCCCCTACCCAGTTTTCTTGCCTCCTCTTCCCTTTTCTCTTGGGGCACCGTCTCCCACGATTGCCTCTCCCACGCGGGAGCAACGTCCTGGGTCCCACTTTGCAGAGGCAAGCGGAAAAGCCAGGCAGGCGGAAAGCTATGACATTCACTCTCCTGTGGACCTTCGACCCTCCACCTCTTCGCCCCACAATACCTTTGCCCCAGCCACGCGCGCCCCAGAGAGGCCCTGCCAACTCCTGCATCTAGATCCCACTTCCCCAGTGCGGCGGCCATACCCAAGACATCTGTGCTCCTACTAACACCACTTCTAGCCTCAGCCTCCCGCAGGCAAACTCACCACTTATCCACGCCCCTCGCCACGGCCTCCTTGGGAAGGGAGAGAGTTGGAAGAACTCTCTCTCGGGGTCCAAGCTGTTGACCCTTCCCCTGGGAGTCCGGGCGTAGGAGCCTGAGGCGCCGCAAAGAATCCCTGATTTCCAGGCAGGCACTCTGGAGCTGTTGTTGGCAGCGTCCCGGAGCGAAGGCCGGGCCTGGGAGGACAGGGAATGTCCCGCTCCTCTCCCGTCTCTCCCCTCCCTGCGGCGGCGAGCCGGGCGGTCTGGGCCTTACTGTTAGTGGCCAGGGATCCCCGAGGTGGAGGCGCGGCGAGGCCTGGGCGCCTCTTTTCCGACTGAGCGCCCAGCAGGTGCCGGCCAGCAGTACCCTCGCCCTCCTTGTCCAGGCATTGCACCAACTTTGAAAGAATATTTGTTAGGGGAACAACATCAACAAAAAGTTATTAATGTCAAATAATTCTCTCCAGAATCATGTGCTGTGGAACATAAAAGGTCACATAAAAATTCCTTTGACGGAATGAGATTTCTTAACAGGAGGAGGGAAAGAGCTCCCAACACTTTCCACATGGACTTGTCCGAACCTTGAAGCCCAGCGATTTACAATGGCTAATTTGTGTTACAAACACACAAGAAAGTTTCTTTTTCCCACTCTACTGCCAAACTCTGTGGCTATATTTTTTAGTATGTGGCTTTGTTTTTTTTTCTTCTTTTTAAACAATAAACCCAGAGGAAACACTGGTGGAAGGAAAAATATATGACCCCAATAAAAAAGGACGCAGATTCAAATTTACTCCATCGCGAGGTTTCCTATGGCCGTTGTTCGGCACACCGAGAGTTAATCGTATACAATTCGTAACAATCAAAATCCTCTCCATATCGCTCAGATGGGGTCCTAATGGTCCCCTGTCTTTCTAAAATCGGTGACAACTACGTCTTTGTGGGGGCATTTATTTCCTTCCTTTTTCTAGATGACAGCTCCCCATTCTGAGAGCAGAGAGCTGTTTGCCGCCAACTACAGACCACTCCAGAGCCCAGGCTCTTCACGCACAAACCGCATATGGAAGTCCCCCCTCCCCAAATCCCAGACAAAGAGCTATAAAAACTCAGAAAGACGTGGAAGGAATAAACTTTAAGATATAGATGCACTTTTACTGGTGTATTAAATAACATTTCAGACATTTTTCTAAAAAAAAGAAATGCAACTTGATGTTACCAACAATCAATTCTAGGAACAATAAGAGAGGCCAAGGGTTGTTTTGATGAAATATGGTATTGTTTCTAAAACTTCTAACAGCTAAGCCAAGCAGAGGTGTTATTAAGGTAAAGGAAACGTACTACAAGATGAAGTTAATTAAGTTTTTTTCTTTTAAAGGAGAGAACAAATTTCCTAACTTCCCACCAAACACCAGAGAAATGTGGAAATATTTTGATTGTTTCTTTATCTCTATGACCAAGCAAAACCTTGAAGAAAACTAAAAAGCCATGTTCTGGCACCCCCATACCCACCTTCAGATAAGGGGTCATTAAAATAACACTGGCCCGCATTTTGAAAACATGGGCCAGTGTTAATTCCATGATTGGTAGCTGGGTTGCGGGCCCCTGCCACTTTTGCATTGTTTCTTATCCTGAATCAAGTAATAGGAATAGGTATCAGAAGCCCTGGTTCTCTCCTACCACCATCTTCCCCCTGTTAAGAGACTATGCATCACTGCAAAGTAAACTTTCTTAAATAGGGAAAAATGTTTATATAAAACTTAGCTGTACATTCCATTTAGTCATATTGTCAAGCTTCATATACTTCAAGATGCATCTTTTTCTTTCGTTTTAAATAAACACAAGCTTGGCTGGTTAGCTCAGTTGGTTAGGACTTGGTGCTGATAAACACTGTCCCTGTACCTTATTCATTGAAATATAAAAGCAGACCCAAAGAATCACTTTTACCCTTGACCCTCACTTCACCATCTATCTTTCTTTTTCTATACAAGCACCGTTCTTTACCCCATTCTTTAACTTGTGTAGAAATTCAATTCTACATGGAACAGAGTTCTGTGAACTGATTGAAAAATCAACAAAGACAAATCAGAGACTAGTGATAAAAAGATAATCTCACCTCACTTCCCAGCACTACCCAAGCTGCTGTCATAGTAAAGCAAGTGAAAGACAAATGAATGCAGCTTGTAGACATACATGTGCAGGTACCAATGCACCCCAGTGCCATTTTCCCAACATTGTTGCTGTTGCATCTCTTTACTAGTTGCTTTTGGAGAAATAAGAAGATAGATGAGTGCTTTTATCAAAGCCACTTCACCAGACAATTTTGCCAACCAGTGCATGGCCTCCACTGGTGGGAGCAGGAGGGGAAGGGGAGAGAAGAGTGCTTTTGTTGCTGCCATCTGAAATATAAAGGCGGTTACTTCGTGGGAACCGAGAATGTCTAGAAGTGCCAAGCATAATATTATTCGTGGCCATTCCCTCCTTCTGACCTTCACATAACTCTTTCTCACATGATCATTTCTCCCCCATCTTATACCATAAATTTAAAAAGTGACATATTTTGAAGAAACACAGGAGCTCTTTCAGGATGGCTGTATTCTGCATTATTGTCTTTAGAGGAAGAGTTTGTCATTGTGGCTAACCAACATCTCAGGGACTACTGTCCCACAAATTTCTCCTAGTGGCAGTGAGGGAGTTTTTCACCTTATTGTGTAATATATTCCCCAAACCGGTGTGGAAACTACCCAAGTAGTCTTAGGACCTGAACAGCAAGCATGGGTCAAAACTACAGTGTGCCCTTTTAACATGTGATGGTCTCCAATCAGTAGCCTCTGTGGCTAAGAACAAAAATGCCTTTTCAAGGTCCACTAAAATGCCCTGCAGAGGGCATATGCTGCTTGTTTTCTGCCTACAGTGGAGGAGGATATTGACCCAGAACTCAAATCTATACGCAGCTTAAACATTTTACCCATCAGCATGTCTGCGGTCACAAAACACTTCTTCTTTCTGTCACTTCTCGTTCAGACTATTGATAAGATCATTTGGCTGAATCTGTTTGGGACCTGTGTAATATTGACTAGGAGTTAGAAAAGATGATCAGATGTAATAAGCCCAGAAACTACCTTTCAAAATGGACATTTATACTTAAACCAGTGTTCCAAGGAGGACTTTAAATACAGCAGAAAACTTGTAAACTAACTCAACGCTGCTTGAAATTCTCATTAACCTTTAAACGGATTTTGATAAGTGTAATGTTCCATCTGAGATTGTCTAAAACAATCTGTTATTAGTACCATGGCTTGAGGGTCCTATACGTTCCATTTTTTTCTTTTCTTATTTTAGAGATTGTTTACTTGCCTGATGGGAAATAGACACTATTATATAAACCATTGCAAAATCCATCTTTTTCTGTAAACCTGTAACAGGAATAATATATGGACTCTATCTCTAATCATTTGGTAAACACACATATAGTATATTGTCAGGGTTATTTTTGTTGAAAAATATTTGTTAATTATTAAGAATAATAATCTCCTAAGCTTTGTTTTTCTGAAGATCCCAAATTATGTGAGGACATGTGGGTAGAGATTTAAGTCCAGCTAGTTTCACTGATGTTCTCCAAAACAGCATGATTGGCTAAGGTACAGCTAACCTGGAAAGAGATGTAGGGATATCTGCATATATTTAAAAGGGATAAACGTCTCTTTGTTGGATCATGAAATAGCAAAGGAATTGAAACTCAAACCCAATGACCATTTCAATTTAATGCTACAGGCATAGTTACTGAAAGATTTGGGACTTATAGTTTTTCTGAAGAAAAGTGAATCAGAACAGTAGTCTACATTTTTTTAAAAAGCCTCTGAAAGTTATAAACATGAAATCTGGCAGTATATGCATAAAATTTATTCCAAAACTTTATGAAGTATAAAGGAAGGGAAGTGTTTTACACACAACTCAACTCAGTCTGTTTAAGGTCTAGGGTTTTCCCCCCTTAAAACTTGGCACTATCTTTAAAAATAAAATAAAGATATTTCAATAATTAGAACAAACTATGAAGGTATTGTGCATTTCTGTTTTATGTAGATAATAAAATATTACTTTAACATAAATATATAAGGATCTCTGCGTTTTTATTTTCCCCACAAGCACAACCAAATGTACCAAAACAAAGTATTTTTAAAGAGACTGAACAAAAAAATTACATCCCATATAGATTTTGCTCACCTACTCATTTAAAGCTACAGAAAAACAGTTTCCAGAACCTTTTTGCTTCAAAAGAAATAAATATACATTGAGGCAGGCCACTTAAAAATGATATGAAAATATTTCCCTGGGTAGCATTAAAAAAAAAGAAAAATAGACAAAGAAACATTAAAACTATTTCTGCATTTCAAAAGACAGATATTAAACATATATACAGAGTGGTAAGGTTCAGTGGTAACTTTCATCTTAGTAAACCTAGAAGAGTCAGAGGAGCTATAGACATATCCCCTGAACTCCAGCTTCTGACCTTACCTACTTGGTAATAAGTATCTGAAAATTCATTTCCTCCTTTTACCATTGGCTATTTGCTCTGCTCAGGATTGCTTCACTAAAGGCCAGTCCCCATACCTCAGGAACAGGCAGTGTGATGCACCCTGAAGCAGCTCCGTGCCCATCTCCTTGTGACATTCATTGGGGGAAATGAAATACAGGCAAATAAATATGCCCATTATAAGTCACCATTTATCTTTCAAAAACATTGAAAATGAAACAATCACAGGTGTTTGAAAAGACAATATAAAGCATATTTCCTAAAACCTTAAAGACTACTGAGTGCAATGCTAATCTGATGCTGAACCATAATTTTATGGTAGTGAGAATTTAATTTTTTAAAGCAAAAAATTTATCTAATACCTAACCAGAAAAAAAGCCCCAAACTTTGATGATTAATAAAAAGTGTTTTCCCTTTTAGCGCCCTTTTGTGCTGATTTTTAAAAAAATTTTAACTGATCACAGTTTAATGGTATTTATTTTTAATACAGTTACAAGTTTTTTCACCTACACTTCCCAGTAGAGTCTTTTGTGTTTGGAGTTAACTGTTTTCCATCAAGAGAAGGTCAAAAATGCACTTAAAACTATTAACAAAGGGGAGAAAGGAAGGATTGAAAATGGCATTTTTTTTTTCACTTCTTTTGCCTTCCATAGTGAAAGAGGGGGAAATAAGCTGTCCAAGTCAAACTGGTATTTTCTGTAATAAATTATGGGAAAAGAAGGTGGGGGACCTTAGTATGACTTGATAAACAAATGAGCTATGGAAGACAAAACCTGTCTACTGAGTGGAGATAGTCTATGTATGCATGTGGGTATTTATGTGCTAAGAAACACAAGTCTATGCACACATCAATAAGTTTCTGGGGTTTTCTTTAATGTTTAATAAAAAGCTGTTAGAGGAATAAAGTTTAACTGCTGTCAGGACAAATAATTCTTCATAATTAAGTTATTAAAACTGAAGGCAGAGAACTGTATAGGGATATCTGAGGATGTATATTTCCCTAGTTCTCTTCAAAGTGCCACTTTCTTTCTGTTGGACAAGTCTGGAAATATATTTAACCTCCACATTTCCTCTGAGCTCTTTCACAATGGACCCGCCTGATAAAATGAAGCAATCAGTCACTCATTATCGATTTTTCTTTTTCTTCCCTCCTTAACCTCCCCCAGAAACACTGCCTGAAAATGAAGTTTACTTTGTGGTTTGTAACAAAAACCAGTGTTTGACTCTTATTTTTATATTTCAAACTGGATTCTTGCCTTGGATAAAGCGGGTAGACCATGCACATTTCCTGAATGTAGAGAATTATTTATTTTGTATGAAGCCAATGGTTTTGCTTTGGTAAGAAGAACAAATAAGTGTTACACCAATTTAAGGGGGATCTGAAGGTAACCAAAGTTCACAAACAGAACAAGGAGCACAAAAAACATTGGAAATGGAGAGCCGCCAAGAGCTGGCTTCAACTCTTTTTACTGAATAAAGCAAAACAAAACCAAAAACGGCAATTCCAAAATTAACGGTGGGGAGAAAGAGAAAATATGTTCATAAATTTGTTCATGTAAACTTCAATTTTCTTGCAGTGCAAATTTATGTGGTTACATTTTGCCTATATGAAATAACGTGTGTATTTTTTCCTCTTTCCTGATGGGGATCCACATCAAACAAACACAGCAGCATGTGCCAACTCCAAGCATCAGGAAGCTGCGTTTTGTGTTTATCACGGTTTGGTGGATTATTTTTCTTTTTGGTAATTTATTTAGTTTTGCCAGGTATTTATCTCAGTGCTTGCCATCTCTCTCGCTCTCGCTCTCGCTTTCTTTCTGTCTATCACACACTCTCTCCTCACTCTCTCTAGGAGACACTCCACTCCATTGCCTGGGTATTCGCCTGCAAATGTCAAAACACATCATTACACCTGCTACCATTTAAAGGATAGTCCAGTGTCTTAGTTGCTTTCCTTTTTCCTTATTTTTTTTTTT
>VBSM01000361.1:52397844-52483515 GCA_008086735.1 Cheirogaleus medius | reverse complement strand
CAAAGCAAAAAAAAAAAATTCATTAGGAGGTGGCCATTGGGGAAGTGGAGGTGGCAACCAGTTAACACTTAGGTAAAACTGCCCACTGATGTTTCTTTTTTACTGTATCCACCTTGAGGGAGAATGTTTGAATCTCCCTCCTCCCCCCTCCTTTTTTTTAAAGCCTTGTAGGAGTTGTTCATTCCTTCTTGTGGTTTCTGCTCCCCTGCTGGATCCCAGCAGCTGTTTGATTTGGTAGAGAACCCCACCCAACATCTGAATGGAACTTCTTTACTAAGGGCCTACAGAATGTCAAAACTGAGGCTCCAACTTCAGAGCTAGACCTTTATCTAGCCAATCCACACAAAGAGGCAGCTGGCTGCTTTAATGAAAACTGCCTTACAGTTTCAAGAACTGCAGTCTTGGGGAATTCATTTATAAGGAGCATGTAAAATGCACTTTCAAGTTTCCAGTTCTTGGGAGAAATACAATAAACATTTACCTAAAAAACCCCCAGAAATTAATATCTTTAACTGTAGAGTAGCACATTGTCTCCTCAATAAAAAAAAACTGTATAAATTTATATGTTACTATCCATACCTACATTTTGCAAGTTCCTACATATGCATCTGTCCTCAAGTCTTAAAAGGTCTTGAAAAAGGAAAAGTTTATTAAAAGTTGAAACTCCCTTACTTCATAGGCTTGGCAACTCTGTTTGTTCATGCCTCCCTTACAAACAATTCTATTTTATCTTCACTACTGTGTAAACCAGCAAAATGTCGTGTTCTAAGTTCAGTATTTAAAATGAAATTATTTGAATCCATGGATATTAATCTCCTTTTTCTTCAAGTTATGAATCTATCATTAAATATCATGCCCCCTTTGCAGTCCACAAGTGAATATTTTATAGACAGACATAACTTAAAGACTTCTAACACTATGTCACCAAGGCAGTCTAGCTGTTTCAGGAATTACTTTGAGTAATTTATCAAAGGAAGCCTGCTAAATTTTAGGTGGTGAATATAAGGCCTTAAGAGGGAGAAAGTATGAAGGACACATTCCCTCAGTGCATAAAGTAAATTTATTTAGAGGAATTAATACAGCTTGTTTATACTGAAATCTTAGAAAGAGAACAGGAGGCAATTGGTGGCTCCTAGTTCTCTTCCTGCAATTTCATTTTCAAGGTGCTAACAGTTAAATTACCTCCTAACAATGGAGCCTAACGGTATGTTTTTTTCTCCCCCTCTCCTTAAAGCAGGTGGATGACTATCCACCAGGAGAGGATGACAACTCTTTGATAAATTAAACTGATTTCAACAGAAACCTCTTTAGCTTTAAAGCGTTTGGAAATGTACTGAGATGAAGCTCTTGCCGCAGCCCTTTGCCTCTCTTATCTTCTGGAGCTATCTGAGAAGTGGAAGGCGAGGCTAGGAGCGAGTGTACCAGCACACACCTGCGCACAGGCGCGGGAGTGGGCGTGTTCAGCTCACTGAAGCCATTTCCAAGGGCTGAGGCTGGGTCTCTATCTCTGGGAGAAACAGGCTGTATTTGGTTGAAGTTCTCTTATTCTGCACAGAGCACAAATGCAAATCCTTTCTCAAGTGTACAAGTACACTTAACAATTGTGTTGTTAGTGTCCGGGGTACCGCAGCCAGCGGGAGGAGGTGTGGTTCACGGAGAAATGTGTTTCCGGAGAGCAGTTAACCATATCCCTAAGAGCTGTGGCCCGGGACCTTCTGCTAGGTCTCTGAGTTTCCAATCTCATTCAGGGCACTTTGGGCCATTATAAAGTTAGGGATGACTGTATTTTTAAGAAGAGTTTTCAGAATATGGGTCCTGGGAACGTGAGGGTGGGTCATTGGCCAGAAGATGCAGAAAGAGGAATCCTTAGGCAGACTGGAGCAGTGAGATCCCCTCGCTCCTCTTGTATTTTCTGAGAGTTTTCGATGGTAATCTAGGGCAGCCGGGTTCCAGCATTAAATGCAAAATAGGAAAACAGAACACGGCCAAGTCACAGGCCTGATCATATTAACGCCCTAGGTCAGAGGGAGAGAATAATGAATAGGCACAGAGCTCAGTTCGCGGAAGGGAACTTAATTAACCTTAGGAGAGTGAAAGAAAGTCAGAGATCATGCCTAGGACTTCGGTCTAGGGCGCTTATATTTACGTGTGTGTATGTGTCTGTGTGTGTGTTTTGAGTGGGGGAGAGGTGTAGTCTGCATTATGCATTATTCTAATTTTTTTAACCCTGAAAAAAGCCGGAGTTTGTACTCCTTGGGGCCATCCAAACACCCACACTATCCTACAGAGAACTCCACTGCGGGAGGCCTCCTCCCCAAACCCCGAGCTTGGCAGGGAGGTCCAGTGTCCCAGCCTCGGCCAACATGGGGGATCAGCCCAGCTTGGGAGCACGACGGTGGTGTCCCGGCGCCCTGCCTGACCTCGGGAGGGACTACCAGGGAAGGGATGGGTGTGGGGGTGGCGTTCTTGGCCGCAGAGCGCCCAGGCAGGTCCTGGCTGCGATCCAGGGGAGGAAGACGAGGGCGAGAAGCAGGAGGCCGGGCCATTGTCCAGGGAGGGCGCATTTTTTTCCGGATGCTGCTGGTTGCTATAGCGAGGAGGGAAATCCAAACAGAAGGGCTCAGTTCGCCTCCCTCGGGCCTGGGAGCAGCGCTCCCTCCTCTCAACCAAAATAAAAGTGCCGCCCGGGGCCTGGCACCCCTTCCCTGAGAGCTGACTGAAGGCTGGAGAAGAAGGGCCCTGAGGACCCCGAGGGGGTGTCCCGCCCCGCAGGGAACGGCCAGGCAGGCTATTCCTGGTGTGGGCAGAGTGCACCAGCCACAACACACACGCTCTCTCTCCTCCTCCCCCTCTCCTATATATCCCCTCCACTATATTCTTGCCCCTATTTTAAGGAAAATCCCACAACTTTCTCAAACTCATGAGAGTTTCCTGGTGGGTGAAATTCCCTCTCCGCCGGGCTGATGGTAGCGATTCCGCATTGAAGGCGCGGTCTGGGGAGAGGGACCCGCGCGCGGCGCGGACAGTGTACACACAGGAGCGACAATACCAGCGACCGAATGGCCTGTTATAAGAGATTTAACATCACTAAAAGGAAAATTTTGCTAGAAAGAAGTGTAGACACAAATTTCTCACATTTAAGAGAGACTCTTATTTTGCAGTAGGGTTTTTTTTTTTAATGTCTTGCTATTCAACTTTGAAAACTGTGTGAAGGAGGTTACAATGAAGCCTTTTTAAGGCTTATAATTTCTCCAACAGTGTAGCGTAGAATAGTGAGGAGGAAGACAGTAATATTTAGTTAATTGTGAGCTGTTAACTTCAGAAAATTTTGAGCTTTTGCTTTTAAAAAGAGGGAATATTCTTTACTTTAGGTCAGATAAAAAGTTAAGATTTTATTTGTGGGGACAAGTTATCTACACCAGAAGGAAGTGAGTAGTAGGAACTTTAAAAGTTAATTTTCTCTTACTCTCCTGTAACTTTTAGTCTCTCTCTCTCTCTCCTCTTTGTTTACTTCTTTCTGTCTCTGTTTCTTGCCTAGAAGCTTCATGAAAACTAGAAAGAAAAACTTTTATTTGACCCTGGGAAGCCATTAGAAAGGCATAGTCAAAGCATTTCTCTACTTCCTCCATTTAAAATATATCTTTTCCTTTCCAATGACAAGTACTTTTTCTTAAAAAAAGTTCACACAACTTTGTAAGAAGTCCCTTAATTCATAATGATATTCACATTTTAAATAATGCTTGAAAGAAATCATGTTAATGAAGAGAACATTTGCAGTAATTTGGTGATAATTATCAGAATCACCACATATTCGCAGAGGCTTGAACAATACGTGTTCAGAGAAAAGCAAAACACATTATTTTAATAGTCTGATATGCAAACTATGGACCGTTCAATTAGGTGGCTTAATAATGCATACATGATGTGATCTTGTTATTGGAATGGGTAGGTTTGCGGTGAGTCACTCCTAAAACCAAGAGTGCTCTCACATCCAGTAAAATCCATTGCCATGGATTAGGGGCCCCTGCCAAACTTCATTTAAGAGAATAAAAATTAATGACTGAGAATTTGAGCGTTAAATTAACATTAATTATATGACCTGCATGCTGGAAAGATTAAATTTCTTACGCCCTAATTAGATAACGTCTCTTCATACATCAAACAATTTCTATTTTCATTTCCAGGTTTCAGGAATACAATGCAAAGTGCTGAGAGGCAGTAGTTGGGGGTTTTCCTTATCTGAGGTCAGAGTTTGGGGTGTCTAGTCACCATCTTCACTGCTTTCCTTTCTTTCTTTCCTTGGCTGTATCAAACTTGGAGGTCATATAGTATAGGGAATCAAGCTCATTTCTCCACCTTGCACTAACAGTGGTAGTTGGAGAGCAGAGAACTTGGTTGGCTGTCCCCAGTTAGAGTTGGAGCATCAGAGGGACCCTTTGCCGCTGCCCCAACAAAGCTGGGCCACCAGTCAGTGTCTCAGGCCAGGAAAACTAAGCGGCAAGATGCCTGCAAGGAACGCCTGGTCAAAACGCACCCGGGCTCTTTTACAGTAGAAACGTCTAAGTTCGAAGTGCAAGGTCACAATCTGACCCAAAATGTTGTTTTTGGAACAGAAAAAAATGATTTTCTTGGTGAGGAGAAGATACACCACCAAAAGCCAAGACAACAGAACTCATTTCCTTTATGAAGAGGTTTACAAGAGGTTTGTCAGCCATTTCCCCAGCAGTGCCCTGACATTTTGAAATCTCCCACCATGCCGGCCACAGGCGGTCACGCCGGCGCGTCTGGCTCAGCCTCTGCCTGACCTTGTCTGGGGTCAACACACGGCGGCCATCCGCCACTGAGTGGGGAGCGGGAGACGTTGGGGGAGATGTCTCCCTCATTTGAACACCTGTTGCTAATGGGGAAGGAACAGGGAAAGGGCAGGATTAGGGGGAGCATTAGCACCTCCCCCCAGGACAGATGGTCGGTGGTGGAACGTCCTTGGTTTCTGTGTCGCGACTTGGGGGTTCCAGGGCTCCAAAGAAAGATACCAAGTGGATTTGGTTTGGAAACAATACGCAAGGACTAAAATTCCTGAGATTAGGATTCAGAACTTCCTCCCTGATACACGGTGTGGCCCCAGACCTCTGATGTCCCTGGCTCCCCCTCTCCCTTTCTCCTAGCCTCACCTTCCCTAGGGACAGTAAGGAACCCGGGGACCTTTCGGACAGCTGCCCTGAACACTGGGCGGGACGCACGGAGCAAGATTAAAACCTCAAGGCGGCCGATTCTAAGTCACTCAGAATAGAGTTTTCACGTGTCAGTGTTTCCATTCAGCCACTTTCAAGCTTCTGGAAAAAAGGGCAGGCGAGCGTGAGTGCGAGTCTACGCGGTCGTAAATAGTGCCTTATGTGGCAGGGGAAGAAGAGTGTTAGGAAAGTTAGCAGAGGCGGCCGAGGAGGGGGCTCTGCTTGCGTGTTCGGGTTTCGTAGGGCAAGCCGGAGCGGGAGGGAGGGTCGTCCCGGGAGGCGGCGGGCAGGGAGACGCTCTTCCAGGCTTCTGGCGGGGGGAGGAGGGCTCTACCTGCTGAGGCTCGCCTCGAGTCCCCCCGCCGCCCGCCCCGCGGCAACTCTCCGAGCGGCGCGGCCACCGCGCATCACAGAACGCACGCTCTGACTTGGCAGTGATTTCGGGAACACTGAGATCAGGTGGAATCCAATCTCAGGGTTGGAATGGACCTGAAAGTTAGTCCACCCCATATTTAGGGCTGGAGAATTTCCGCGTCCGTTCCCCGCAGAGTCTCGAATCCCCGGGTTGTAGGATGGGGAGGGGGCGGGGCTCCGAGGCCCGGAGGGGCGCCCGCACCCAGTCCTTTGAGGGCCGGGGCTTCTGGAGAGGTGGGCGACATTCGAAACTCGGCGCGCACTCTTTCCCTCCCTCTCAGCTTTTCTCTGAAGGGGTTCCGAGGGGTGGGCGTAAGAATGAGGGGTGACAAAGGTGAGAGTGAAAACGAAGAGAAGATAGTCCGTCCTTTCTTCTCCCACAATACATAAGCTCTCCTAAGAAGGCTCTCTTTTGGCAGAGAAACGCCTCTCCTGACAGGTCCACAGAATCAGAACGTGGCAGCTGTGGTGGCAAGAACTTTGCAGCCCTGCTACTTGGGCAGAGGGAAGCCGCTGCTCACTGCCCACAGCTCCATCTTCCCCTCTCCGCAGCGCTGTAGGTTTGAAGTGTGTTTCTCTTTTACACAGACCTCCCCCGTCTCCCCGCGTCCCTGAGAGCGTGCCTTTGCTCCAAATGGTTACTCCTTTTAGAAATTGGAAAATCAATACTAGTTTAGCCTCTTCCGTGAGATGATGCACGGTCGAAACGCACAGGGAGGGAACCCGCACCATCTGACTCTTGGGCGGGCCAAAGGCATCGCCCCTGCCCCTGGATAATTTACATAGAAATTTACAATGAATAATACTTCTGAGCGCTCCTGAAAATTTGCTGTGGCTAGTAGCATTATTATAAGCCCCAAGACACACCTCTTCTGGTTAAATGATTGATCAGAAGCTTGCACCGTGGGTGTTTATTCTTCCTGTTTTCTTAAACCGCGTCTTGGATGGTTTCCTGTCAGTTTTCAGATGCCATTTGCAGCACAAACAGATTTCATATGCCTACTGCAGATTGTCTTCAAAGTTCTAGTTTAAAGAGCATTATGTAAGCCTCTCTCTATTTACATAAGAGCTTTAACTCAAACCTCTCAGAAAACCATTTATTACCAATGGAAAGCCATCCAGGGGAGCAGCGTAACCGACCTGTATCTTTACGACACTTTCAAGAACAGCAGTAGTTCATTCTTTCTGGGGGAAAAAAAGTAGATGTAACAAAGAATTGGAGTATTTGCATTTTTATTCAGCTTGGTTTTATATCATTTGAGCATTATTCTTAAGCTTAATTCAAGCAGCAGCGACATTCATAGGATACTCTTTTTATCTGTGTGGTCAGCACTTATCAGGCCACAGAGAAATGGCCCTGTCTTTCTTCCTCAAGTTTAATTCCAAATGTGAGAACAAACATCTTTTAGTTAGTAGAATCAAGTACAAACATTACTAATTTCTAAGTTACTAAAATGATTCATGAATGCATGATCATTGTAAGCAAAAGTCAAGTAATAATAAAATATATAGAATAAGAAGTTTGCTTTTTTATTTTTTTTACTACTTTCACTCTCATCACATTCCGCTTCCCCTAGATAACCGCTGCTCTTAGTTTAAATGGGTATCTATCTTTCTTCCTTTTTTCTTTAGTTCATTCATTCATTCATTCATTTTCTTTCCATTTACTTACTAAACATTTGGGAGGATTTTTATTGTTACAGATTGTTATAATTCCTTTTAGGGAGATGGGGCCTGGAACGAGAGGAAAGTTAGTCATAAGGAGTTCAAAATTGGGATAGTATAAGGAAGGCCAATATCTTGCCCCAAATCACATATGAAGCTAGCTTTGGGGTATTCTTTTGTCTCTGCTACTGCATTAGCTAAAAAAAAAGAAAAATAAAAACAGTCACTTAGACACTGGCATTTTCATGTCATCAGAAAAGATCAACAAGGGTCCTATGGACTTCTTTGCTTACCTATCAGATCATTAGAAACTGGGAATACTTCAAGAGAGTTCTTAGAGATTGAAGTTCTTCCTGGTGACCACCTTATATTTAAATGATCTATCTTCTCCTTGCAGACCCAGGACAGATGCCATCCTATAGCCATGTCTCCAACATAGACCTTGTCTTAGGACTAAATTCCCAAACATCTTCTCTTAGGATGCCCCTTCTAAGGTGCAATTATGTGGTATTAAGGGTAGTGTTGTTACTAAAAGAAATTGTAAATTAGACAGGTTGTATCTGGAGTGTACCATCATCTGCCACCCCTTTCCTTACTCCTCCCTACCACCCTGGCCACACAGGTTCCAGATGTGTCCTTGGGACATTTCAACCCATTGAGACTCTTTCCTCTGAAGGATTCTTCACTATTGCCTTTCCTGTCATCATCAATCAGATAAGGTAATCAATAAGTAATCAATACCAAGGCATTAAAAACGGATAAATGCTAAGAGGCATTTGCCTTTTCCCAAAAAAGCTTGGAGGGCCCATGTCATAGGCCCAAAACAATGAATCTCAGTAGTGTAATTGGAATTTAAGACTGTAGTTGGCAGATGGAAGAGATATTTTAGGCAGAAAGAATATGCAGCATTCCTAAAATATAGCCACATGGCCATGAGTCACCTTCTTTGTCCTCTCCTTAAAGACCAACTCTACCTCTGTGAGCTACTCAGAGATGAAATTTCTACTGAAAAAACAGTGTCATTGAATTTTTATTAGTAATTGTGCAGTGTTGGAAAAGTTATAATGGGGTTGGTGGTGTATTGAAGAATCTACTTCTTCTAGTAACAGGTTCAGTGGAACAGATTCCACTTTGGGGAGAATGACCCATGATTGGCTAATGAAAATATTACACATTGTAATGATTGGTTCAGGAAGGCACATGACCTTAGCAGACCAATCAAGGCAAATGAGCATAAGCCTCATAATTTTGTCCAGAATAATGAGGGAAGAGGAAAAAACAGTTAAGGCTCTGGTTACCTTATATACTAAGGCATATAAGTTATAAACTTTCATCGTCTAGGAGCTCTGTTGTGGAGAAAATGTGCTTGAGAGAAACCAATACAGAGAAAAGCAAAGGACAGAGTAAGATAAGATAAAATTGAGCCCCTGGATTTAGCTGTGCCTAAAGTGTACTCTTGGATTTTTTTTGTTGTGTAAGCCAAGGAATCTTTTTACCCTTGAAGTTAATTTGAGTTTCTGTCACTTGAAATTAAAGCAGCCATGACTTTTTCTTTATGATTCTCATACTATTAAGAGCAAAGACTGGAGTTATTCATACCTCTTAGATCATGGCACGTTATTATTATGGGTTTATGCAAAGCCTTTCTCCCTTCTTCCATTCCTCCCTCCCTTCCTTCTTGTTTAGCCCCATATCTTACTCTGATTCTTGTCTCCATCACAGGCCATCATTCCAATGTGTATGTATGTATTCTTGCAAAATACATATTGTTTTTCTGAAGGAATTATTTTTAATTTATGTAAATGACATTGTGCTGAATATCTCAATATCAGTTTGTAGTTTTCATTCAGTACTATGTATTGATTATTATTAACAATTTCTGTATTGTTATGTGTATATTTAATCTTGTGCTTCTAATTGCTGCATAGTTCTCCATCATATGTGTATCAGTCAAGCTCCAGTACATAAGTAAGAAACCACGCTGGGTATTACTTCAACAGAGAATTTAATGTAAGGAGTTCATCACACAGGTGTTGGAGGATTGAAAAAGCACAAAGCAAAGATTGATAAAAAATAAAGGCACTAGCACTCTGGGAGGCCGAGGCAGGCAGATCATTTGAGCTCAGGAGTTCAAGACCAGCCTGAGCAAGAGTGAGACCCTGTCTCTACCATAAATAGAAAGAAATTAATTGGCCAACTAAAAATATAGAAAAAATTAGCCAGGCATGGTGACGCATGCCTGTAGTCCCAGCTACTCGGGAGGCTGAGGCAGAAGGATCGCTTGAGCCCAGGAGTTTGAGGTTGCTGTGAGCTAGGCTGATGCCACAGCACTCTAGCCTGGGCAACAGAGTGAGACTCTGTCCCAAAAAAAAAAAAAAAAAAAATAGAGGCACTAATACACCAAACAGTAGGGCTAAGGGAACAAATATAAAATATGGGGATTACTAATACTTTAAAGTTTGGAGGGGGGGCCCCAGAGAGCTAGCACTCTCCTGCCTCTTAAGAGGGAGTGCTACTCAGCTAGTACATAACTTGAGGTGAGAAAAATGATTTTGAAAAGTTGAGGCTCAAACCTCAGGAGGCATTAGCAGCTGTTACAGGTACTTCTCAGGAAGCAGAGATTGAGGAGGTTGTTTCTGGGAGTGCCAAGAAGAGTTGGAGATGGAAAGACACTACTGCTGCCAATATGAAATACCATTGCTCCGATGACACTGAGAGGAAGAATAAGCAAATGAAAAGGAACAAGTTGCTTATTCCTTCCTCTTGCCTTCCAGTGGCCCTCGATGACTTCAATGACAAGGGTCCAGCTGATAAAGTAATTTGAAGAATTAGTTTCACAAAGCAAGTTCTAGAAGAGGAAATTTAGAGTTGAAGGACTGTAGCTTAATAATATGCTTCTACACATATTAGAAGCCTAAAGTTGTTGGACAAAAGTTCTGTCTAGTAAGATGCAACTATCTTTCAGATGATCTCACTTTCTTCCCCCCTCCCACCCCCTGCCCCACAAGGAGACCCAACTTTCCAACAGGTTGGGCATATATGGGCAATCAATCACCTAAACATTGAAATTGTCAATTTTACCATTACCACCACTCTTATGTCAAATAATATAGAGAAAAAAGGAAATAGAAATATACATAATAAGCAAGGAAGAAAAGATGTGTTGTTGCTACTGTCCATGTTTCTGGAACTGATCACAAGGCCATAGCTGGTATTTGTAACTTTCTTTCTCCACTAACCATTCTATATTTTTTTGGCTCCCAGTCATCGCTTAAGCTAGTTCTTTACCTGGCCAAAGCCCTGTACTTCATGTATGAGAAGTTTTAATGTTGATTACCTTAGTATTCTTTTAATTTTTAGTCTTAGAAATGAAAGTACTAAGAAGCAGTCTAGTGAGTCCTCTGGTTTTTCACTACCTGCATTGTATAGCAGCAGCCAAGTTCTCCTCGTTAATCAAGATCAATCACCCCAGTCATTAGAGTAATCCCTTTTTTTGCCTATTGGCTCAGTGGCATGAGGAACCCAAAACAGACAGGTGGTAGTCTCAACTTTCAGTTCAATGGAACAATTTGTTATGTCTGCTTGTAGAAGCATTTCTCCTGTGAGAACTAGGACCTCTAAACCAGAACAGCACAAAGTTGTAGGGAATGGAGAGCAAAACTTCTGCTAGTGGTTCATAAGAATGAATAGTGATACTGGTTTGGAGACATCTGTATTCTGGCCATAGGAGAAGTGACACCATATGTTAGCTACTGACTCAAACCAAATGATAGCATTTTACAAGACATAGCCCCAGACTTTTAGGATGTTCTTGATTGGAGTGGTAATGATTCTTCAAAGACCGTTCCATCATTTTGTCAGGCCAGTGCATCTAAGTGATGTGGAAATTGTGATAAAACCAGTGAAGAAGACTAGTGCTTTTTTTTGTTGTGTTAAGTTCTTTGGTCAAAGGTAATACTGTGTGGAATTAAACAATGTTGCATGGAATATAGTGAATTAGGATTTCTATAAGTACATGATGGTGGTGCTGGTAGAAGCACTGAGAAAAAAGAAGGAAAACCCATTTCTAGAATACACATATATTACATTTATGACTAATTGTTGTTGCATACATGAGGGAGGGAATCCAATGTAATCAACACACCACAAAGTAGCTGGCTGCTACCCCAAGGAATGGTGCCATCTGGGGGCTTAGCAGTGGTCTCTGTGGTTGGCAGTTTTATGCATTCTGCAATGGCAGTTCCAGATCATCCTAATGAGAAGAAGCCCATCTTGTTGATCCAATATGTAGCCTCCATCCCTGCTGTCATGAATACTTTGCACATTCATTCAGCAAGCACTGAGAGGCTATGGAAGAGGCTGCCTGGCAGTCACAAAATATGTCATCTTGTTTACCTGTTTATTTGAGAGCCTCATCTGCAGTAGATGCCTTTTGTTAAACAGATGCCTTCACACTCCATGTGGAGTCTATTCTCAAGCATCTCCCTTAGCCTTTCTTGACATTTTTATTCTAATCTTGTCCCTAAACATCAAACCAAGCTAGTAGCTAGTGCCTATGAATCAGTGTAGATCCATATCTCTGGCCATTTCTAGTCATAACAAAGGGAGCAACCAAATGTACTCCTCTAATTTATTGCCTCTAGAAGGATTTCTCTTCACCACTGTCTTACAAGGACAATTCTAATTGGGGCTATCATGTTACAGGCTTCCACTTCTGATTATTGGACCATTCCTACTCATGATTTCTCTGTGATTAAACCAAAGTCAACAGATTAGAAATCTTAATTACATCAACAAAATACTTTTACCTCTGCCTTATAACATAATCATGGAACTAATATCCCATCATATTCACAGGTTCTACCCACAGAAGGTGGAGGAACTGTAGTATGGAACAATGGGGGTCATATAATCACAATATCTTCCTATTTCAAGAAACTTTTTCACTCAACATTTTCCTTAATATCCGTCTATTCTTTTATATTTATTGTGTTGCTGCTAATTGGTTCTCCAGGATGTGCATCCACCATATTTTACTTTCTCACTCTCCTAGTTATAGACATGACCTTCTGACACTTTGCCACTACTAATAATGCTACAATGACCAGCTTGTTATATATTCCTTAATGAACTCATGTGATAGTTTCATATATATATATATATATATATATATCTCCAGATATCCAGGGGGAAAATTTTGCACCATAAGGTATTCAAATACTTAATTTGACTGAATAGTGCGCCAAATTATTTTCCCAAATGGCCACACCAGTCTACATTTACACTAGCAGTGTATGATGGTCTCTCCATCCCAGGGAGACAATGTGATTTATTGATCAATTGAGGATACCTCTGACAATGAAAGCAAGTGCTAATAATTATGCTGTATAACAAGTATAAATCAGGACTGTCCCAGACAAATCAGCAGATAAGGCTACCTTGCTCTATCCCCACATCCTTGCTAACTTGGTGTTATCTACATTTTAAATTTTCTCTGGTCTAACAGGAATAAAGGTGAATCTCCCTGTTATTTTATTTTGTTTTTCTCTGATTATGTTTGAGCATCCTTTTGTATGCTTGTTAGTTTTGGGGTTTTATTTTATTTAAATTATCTTTTGATAATATGTCTATTTTCCCAGTACCATACTATCTTGATTACTGTAGCTTTGTATGGTAAGTTTTAAAATTGGGAAGTGCAAGTCCCTCAAAGTTGTTCTTCTGTTCAAGATTGTTTTGGATATTCTGTGTTCCTTGAAATTCCAAATATATTTTAGAATCGGTTTGACCATTTCCGAAAAAATGAAAACAAAACAGGCAGTCAACATTTTAATAGGGATTGCATTGAATCTGCAGATCAGTTTATGGAGTATTTCCATCTTAACAATATTAAATCTTCCAATCTATGAACGTGAATATCTTTTTATTTATTTAGGTATTCTTTAATTTCTTTCAACATGTTTTATAGTTTTCAGTGGACATGTCTTGAAGTTTGGTTAAATTATTCCTAAATATCTTATTTTTTTGATACTATTGTAAATGAAATTGTTTTCTTCATTTTATTTTCAGATAGTGTATAGAAATGCAACTGATTTTTATATAGAGTCATACAGCACATAACGACATTTCGATCAACGATGGACTGCATATGCAACAGTGGTCCCATAAGGTTATAATGAAGCTGAAAAATTCCTGTCACATGGTGATATCATAGCTATTGTAACATCATATTGCAATGCATTACTTTTTCTATATTTAGATATGTTTAGATACACAAATATTTACCACTGTGTTACAATTGCCTACAGTAATTCAGTATAGTAACATGCTGTACAGCTTTGTAGCATAGGAGCAATAGGTGCTGTACCATATAGCTAGCCTAGATGTGTAGTAGGCTATACCATCTAGGTTTGTGTAAGTACACTCTATGATATTCATATGGCAGTGAATCACCTAATGATGCATTTCTCAGAACATATCCCTGTTGTTAAGCAAACATGACTGTACTTACCTTGTATGATCTTGTATACTGAAGATTTACTGAAATAATTTATTAGCTCTATAGGTTTTTTTTGTAGATTCCTTAGGGTTTTCTACATATAAAATCATATAATTTGCAAACAGAGATAATTTTGCTTCTTCCTTTCCAGTATGAATGGCTTTATTTCTTTTTCTTGCCTAATTGCTGTGGCTTATACCTCCAGTAACAATCTTGAATAGAAGTGGTGAGAATGGATGGATATGCTTGCTTCATTTCTGATCTTGGGGGAAGAATTTCAGTCTTTCATCACCAAGTATGATGTTAGCTATGGATTTTATTTTATAGATACCCTTTATCAGATTGAGAAAGATTCCTTCTATTTGTTCTGTTCAGTGTTTTATCATGAAAGGGGGTTGGATTTTGTCAAATAATTTTTCTGTGCTTATTAAAGTAATCATGCAGTGTTTCCTGCTGTATTCTACTAATATGATCCATTGACTGATTTTCATATGTTGAACCAATTTTGCATTCTTGGGGTAAATCCTATTTGGTCATGGTATATAATCCTTTTTAAATGTTACTGGATTTGGTTTGCCAGTATTTTTTTGAAGGATTTTTACATCTATATTAATAAGGGACATTGGTCTGTAGTTTTATTTTCTTGTGGTATCTTCATCTGGCTTTGGTATAAGGTTAATAATGGTTTCATGGAATGAGTTAGGAAATATTCCCTGCTCTTCCATTTTTGGAAGAGTCTGAGAAGGGTTGATGTTAATTCCTCTTTAAGTGTTTGATAGAAATTGCCAGTGAATTTTTCCATTAGTTATTAAGGTCACTTTGCATGGTTTCAGCTTGAATGATCATTTTTGTATTCCCTCACTACTGTGCAAAATAAATACTACCTGCATGTGTGAGTGTATGTGTGAGTGTGTGTGTGTATATTTTGTGATATACAAGAGCAAACCCTGCACAGGGCATTTATTCAGTTCTAAATATATACTTATCAGAAGGACTTTGGATCTATCTTGTAGTTGATCCAGTAAGGTCGGCTCATAAGTGACCTTGCTAAGTTAAGTTTATTTGAGCCATCGGTCTTGTCATCCTAGGCATCTGCACAATGACATTATTATATAATAGCATGTCAAAATTCCAGTAGGTGGAACCAGTGACTCTCTAAGGAAAATAAATCAATCTATTATATAGATGTAGTTACCAGTGAAATTATCATCACTCAAATAGTTGACTGATTTTATGTTTTGGTCTTTATCTTATATTTATTTTTGTTTTGCTTTCATACCAATTGGTACTAGCTAACATACAGAACATTTTATGAAAATTTCCTTTTAAATGTCATAGTAATTCCATCAAAACATTTAATGAATATGAATTTACCAACATGTATAAATAAATAATAAGAAAATAAATACATACATACACACACTTTTAAGCTGTTTGCTATGCTAAAGAAAGAATTTTGCAGAATAAATTCAGTAAACATGTCACCCTCAAAAATGGGAATCCCTGGCTTTGTCTTACAGAGTTCAGGATCATTTCCACATTATCTAGGCCAGGCGAGCAAGCAAACCTTGTCTAATTCACACTTTGGGGTGAATATAAGAGCAAACATTCACTGAAACTGGAAGCAGACATTATTGGATGCTCAAAACAGTTTATAAGAAATGGCCATTTGGCAAATAATGCATTGTTAATATTAGTGTATCTGAGCTGTGATACTGCCCTCCCTGGGCAATGTGATCAACTCTTCCAGGAGAACCCAAGGAAGTCCAGATAAAAGCCAAAAGAATGTATTTTCTCACTTGCTTCGTGATTTTCTCTGAGTAATCAGTCAAGGCCAAAATTGTCTGTTGTCTATTGACTGCCCAGTACTTGGTTCCACAGCTGTCTATTTGTGGAGTTACCACACTACATATTAAAGTGGAACTCTTTGTTCTATTTTTTCCACTGGAAACACATGAGCAAAACCTAATCTTTCCATACTATGTTCATCTACTTAAAGGAAATCTTTAATTTAATTGACCAAGAAAACTCTTTTCGCCTTTCTTCATGGTACTTTATTGTAACAAAACATTGAGCTCTTAATATATGCCAAGGAATGTCAAGGTGAATAAGACACTGTGTGAGGAGATGGGGGTAGAAAAAAAATATGACTCCGTGGTTCTCATCTATGAGTTAACAACCTAGTAGGAGAGGATGTGCAGGTAAGTATTACAATGTGATCTGTGACATCTTTCACTTGTTTACTGACTGAATTTACTCATTCATTCTATTTAACAAGCTCTCT
This sequence comes from Cheirogaleus medius, assembly GCA_008086735.1. NCBI lineage: Eukaryota > Metazoa > Chordata > Mammalia > Primates > Cheirogaleidae > Cheirogaleus > Cheirogaleus medius. The sequence goes on along the minus strand of VBSM01000361.1, from coordinate 52,467,425 downwards.
GTGTGCCAGGCACTCTGCTAAGCCTCTAAAGCAGGGGTTCTCATAGATCTTGGCTCATGTTGAAATTACCTGGGAAGCTTAAAAAAGCTTCCCACTCTCAGAGATAATCATTTAAGTGGTTTGAGTGCAACTTGGGCACTGGGAATTTGAAGAACTCCGCAGGCGATTCTAATATACATCCAAGGTTGAGAACTACTGCTCTAAAGAGAGAAAGATATTTTTCCTTTCCCCAGGAAACTCATAATCTCATGGGAGAAACAAATAACAAGACAATTATGATCCAGTATGAAAGGTTTTATGATAGAGACGAATATGGGGAGGTATGATTCTTTTTCCCATTTTACAGATAAAGAATCTGAGGGTCTCAAATTTTAATATATTTGCCTAACACCATAGATTGAGTAGGTGATAGAGCCAGGATATAAACCTAGATAAGTCAGATTTGACTACTCTAAAACAACATACTATGCCTCCCAATAGAAAGAAAAGGTAAAAACCAGGACTGTTTATTTTAATTATTTTACAAGGGAATTCAATGTTCTTGTATCTTCTAATATGGATAAACTACTCACATGAATTTCTGAATATTTGTAAGTGAAGGACTACAATAGCAATAAATAAAAGGAAAAAAGTTCCTGATTCCATGTTCTCAGAATATTTACTGAACAAGATACCCCTAATATAAGGAAATTCTTCAGAACCTACATTTTTATATCTTTTTTGTACATCTCTTAGATGTTTATTAACACAATTGGGTAATGTTTATTGTCATTCTCATGAAAATATGATAACTGTGAATACAATTTTGGAATTTAGGGTGGAGGCCTCTTGATAATCTGACCTATAATGATTAAGTCTTGAAATATACACCACCATATAATTTGGATATCCTCAGGACTTTTCAACAGTGCCATTCTAGTTAGACAATTTTTTTGCTTTCCCAGAGACTTCACAGCATCCTTGTTATTTTTTTATGTAGGAGACTCTAAAAATCTGAATGCAAAGTTTCTCTTTAAATTATTCTATTTTAGTTTTTATTTTTTATAGTTTTTCTTTAGGAAAAATTTTGCCTGTGGAGAAACATCTCAGCTCATCATAAAAAGGGTATATGCAGGCAAAAAGCAAAAGAATTTTTCTACATTTTGTACTGATGTTTTATACATCACTTAGGTTGTGCATGGCACGTCCAAATTGAAAAGAAAAAACTGAAGCAGCATCTCTGCCATGTCCATCTGGAGGTTTCCTGAGTAAGGATTATTAGTCAAACTCTAGAAGAAACAAGGCTGGAGCTGGAACTGACAAAAAAGTATGAAATAAAGCAGAATTTAACTATTTTAACTAGATTGTAGCAGTGACCCAGTGAGAACAAGGAATTGTAGGTAGAGATTCAGCTTCAAAAAGTAAATTTTAAAAAAGAAAAACACCTCTGTGATGCAAATACTTCACGAGAGAATAAACATTTAAGAGTGTCATTGAGATATTTAATAGTTATGATATGTTAGAATGCTTTTGATTCAGAGATTTCAGAATGTCTGAAACTTAAAAATGCCACAATGATTCAAATTATGCATATCTGTAGGGGTTCTTTTAATGTCTTGTAGCTGTTTCATTTTTATCCATGAGATTGTATTGAGCTAATTGTATGAAAGTATAAAGTTCAAGACAAATTTTCTCCTTTAGATCTCATTTTAAAATAATAAAAAGCAATGGTTACTGCTTTTGGTCATTATGTATAAGACTAACTTTAGTTATTTCAATCCATGGGTTTATATACGTAAACCAGCTTCTTTCTGGGCCACACCGAAGAAGCAGGTGTCTTTCTTTTTTTGGTATCTCAAAGAGACCAGGCCCTGCATACAATATAACACGAGTGTCTCAGCATGAGATACTTCACTATGGGTATTTGATTCTGGGGAAGTACTTTATGGAAGTTGGAAAGGGCTATTCCAGAATAAAAGGTTATACATGTGATATGGAGCTTGTCTTATATGCGAATTATGTGTGTAACTGGACTGTTACATAGTAACACTGAGCATGGCTCTCTGTATCAGGAAGGATGCAAGTAATGATTCCTCACTCTAAACCCAACTGTCTTAAGAAAGTCCTGTTATTCCACATACCATGAAATCCTCATATAGGTAGCTCCAGTGTTGTTAACTCATTGGCTCATTGGTTCATTAAAAACTCAGATTTATTCCACTTTTTCTTAGCCTTCTCTAGCTTTGTCCTTGGCTAGCTTTCCTATGTGTTTCAAAAATGGCTGCTGGGGTCCCAGGTGTAACATGCAGGTACTACAATGTCCATAATAGGAAAAGGGTCTTTCATCACATGTGTCTCTTTATTGAGAGGTTAACTTTTCCTGAAGTCCCCAGTAACTATGTCTATAGATTGGAAGTGGGTGACACATGCATGCCAAAACTAGTTGCTAGCAAAGGAAACAGGATCATCCTAATTGGATTCTTAATCAGGATTTATCTTGAGTCATCTGGGGAGGATGGACGTTTGAATTAAGTTGGGGCCACTCCTGGTAAGGACGAAGGGTGGAATGGTTGCTAGTTGGACAAAAACAAGTCATTATGTGTGAAGAATAAAGAAAGCAATAGAGGAAAGAGGGTAAGGGAGAAAAAATGTTTCAAGGAAATCAAGCTCAGAAATGATTCTCTATAGGAACAGATGGGACTTACAGCTATAAGAAGTAGGTGGCAACAGAGTGGAAGAACTTTATTTTTAGCCACCCTAAGTGGGCCTCAATGTACATCAGGTCAGGAAAATGGGTAAAACAGAAAAGACTTTGGAGGCTTTCTGTACTGGTCATTGAGTTAATGTTAATTTTGCTTTTTGTTTTTAAAAGTAATTTAAGATGATTTTACAATAAAAGCTTACAAGATGAGGGTTCAGTATTTAAGTGACTTATTCAGGTTAGCATGATAAATTTGATTTTTTTTTCTTCCTGTGCAGCCTGGAAACAGAAATGGAATGGTTTGGAGTAAATCAGCCATTCATCCATCCATTCATTCATTCATTCACAAATACTTATTGAACACCTAAGTAACAGGCACCATTTTAGACTCTGGACTTTTATCACTGAATTAAGTATGGGAAGTCTGTGTGCACATGGAATTTACATTGTAATGGGAAGAAACAAACAATAAACAAATAACCAAATAAATACATAAAGAACAGATGGTAAAAGTTATACGGAGAAAAATAAAGCAATGCAAGGTAGAGGTGAAGAGAGTTTGGTATTTTATGTAATGTGTTCATTCGGGGAAGACCTTATTAAAAGGTTATTTGATTGAAGACCTGAAGGAGGGGGTAGCCATGAGAACATATAAGGGATGAATGTTCCAGAGGGAATGTAAGATATAAAGGTCCTGAAGTAGGATCTTGCTTGGGGACCAAGAAGGCCAGTGTGACTGGAGCAGAGAGAAGAAGGGAGTAATGGGGGATGAGTTCAGAGGGGTAACAGGGGCCAGATCATGCAGGGCATTGTAGGCCAGTGGTTAAAATGTGGTCCCTAGAACACCACCAGCAGCAGCACCTGGAAACTTGTTAGAAATGCAAATTATTAGGCCTCACCCAGGCTTTCTGAATCAGAAGCCCTGGGGGTGGGGCCCTGCAATCTGTGTTTTAGCAAGCCTCTAAAGTTTGAGAACCATGTTGTAGGCTATTGTGAAGACTTTGAATTTTATTCTGAGTGAAATGGGGATCCATTGGAGAGTTTTAAGCATATGACATAACCAGGTTTTCATTTAAAAATGATCACTCGATAAAAAGACACCTGCACTTGAATGTTTATAGCAGCACAATTCACAATTGCAAAGATGTGGAAACAACCCAAGTGCCCATCAATACATGAGAGGATTAATAAAATGTGGTATATGTATACCGTGAAGTACTACTCAGCCATAAAAACATGGTGAACTAATACCTCTTGTATTAACCTGGATGGAAGTGGAGACCATTCTTGTAAGTGGAGTATCACAAGAATGGAAAAACAAACACCACATGTACTCACCATTAAATTTGAACTAATTGATCAACACTTATGTGCACATATGGAAATAACATTAATTAGAAATCAAGCAGGTGGGACGGGGGAGGAGGGAATGGGCAAATTCACACTTAATGGGTGCAATGCACACTATCTGGAGGATGGGCACACTTGTGGCTTTGACTCAAATGGTACAAGGGCAATTTGTGTAACCTAAATGTTTGTACCAAATGTTTGTAATATTCTGAAATAAAAAAAAGATCACTTTAGCTGCTTTTTAAAAATAAACTGTAGGGAAACAAAAAGAAGCAAATTAAAGCAGTTGCGGATTACTGTAATAGTCTGAGCAAGATGTGATGGTGGCTTGGACTAGAATGGTGGTGGGAAGTCGTTAGATTATGCATACATTTTGAAGATAGAGCCAATAGGAATAGCCGATGGATCATATGTGTAAAGTGAGAGAGTTAAAGGGAAGATAAGTATAACTCCAAAGTGTTTGGCCTGAGCAACTGGAAGCATGGAATAGCTCCTTATCGAGATGCAGAAAACTGTAGGGAAAGATAGTTTAAAGGCTAAAATCAGGAGTGTGGTTTGGTCATGTTAAATTTAAAATGGATATGACAAGCAGGGAGTTCAGGGGTGTGGTTTGGGTGGAGAAAAAACTTGGGAGTTGTCAGGGCACATGTGATATTTAAAGCCATGGCCTGGATGAGATCATTTAGAGGATGATTATAGACGGAGAAGACGTCCTAGAGCTGAGCTTTGAATATTTAAAGGCTGGAGGAGATGAGGAATCAGCAAAGGAGACTGAGAAGGAGTAAATGGAGTAAATGGTGAGGTTAGAGGAGAAAGGAGAGATGGTGCCCTGAAAGCCAAATTCAGAAAGTGATTCAAGAGAAAGAGAGTGAGGCACTTGCCTTGGATGCAAAATTTAAAGGGGGCACCAAGAAACTCCCTAATTAAGAGAATTAATATCTTAGTGCAATATTTAAAAAAGTAAAAATTAATTTAAAAAAATCCATGATCAACAAGATGTATAGAATTATGTTATTAATCTCTTAAAAGTTGAAGAATATCAGCCTGGATTGTGATTTTAATTAAAATTTTTTTAAAGTTTTTTATCCTTGAAAGTAAGTGGCTACTACGAACATTCAGCATGGATGAAAACAGCCATTTGATTTTCCGTTCTGCCAAAAAAGCAAACACCATAATTAAAATATAGTCAAGCCAAATGTTTTGTGTTATATGAAATAAATGAGTATACATTGACTTAATTTTTCAAATTTCAGTGTGTTATCTTAGTGACAGGTAAACCCAGCTAGAGCACATGTCTTGGATGCTCTTTTTTCTTTCTCTTTTTCTTTTTTTCTGCCATCAACGTAGAAACCCTGCTATGAGAATGGGCTGAGAAAGTGCAGCCAAAGTGCCTTGGTGCCAACCTGCCTATGGAGGCTTAGATGTTTCAAAGAAGGAGCAACATCTTAGGGCTAAACTAGACGACAATGCAGGGAGTTAGAGTGCCAAGAGACACAGAGAAGTGTCGTGGGGTTAGGCTAGTACAGACACTAAAGTCTCATTTGGAAAGGGTCACAAACTGTTATCCTGGGGTTCAAAGTGCCAAGGCTGTTTTTGGGAAACCACTAAGAAGTCCATCTTTAGGGGAAAACTATTCAAATCTCTGATCTCTTAGAAATGATGATTCATGTCTAAGTCATTTTATACTTTTGAAATTTGTCAGCGATATAATGGGAGCAAAGTTTTCCTGAAAAGAAGACATAGGCTGTTTGTTTCTTGCAAAGGAAGTGAAAAATGAGGAAACCATCTGGCATTTGCTCAAAATATCTAGATAATTGAGGCCAAAGTATCTTTTAGCTTAATTTTATATCAATGAACATCCTTTATTCCTCCTTTCACATTTGCTGTGCAGAATATCTCAAGGAAAGAGCCTGAAATTTACTAATGAGAATTTTGAAATACAATGGTTATTCAAACTATTGGGTTGTGTTCCCCATTATCCCTAGAAATTCTACTATTCTTGAATTTAATATATATGTGTATTAATATATGTGTATTAATTAAGGACATATTCTTTAGGAATCTTTGTAGATTATAAACTCCTATCTTTATTAAAAATTTCATAGCATTGATCAGATATTTTCCACAGGTGAAGTCATCTCTCTGCTATCTCTTAAAATTTGCATTTCAAAGCTGATTGATAGGCTATGTGAGATGAAGTTGATGTCCTTTTTGTATAACAGAGATGTATGATGAATCTCTGCTAAAGAAACATTATTTACTTCCATGGTTATTTCATAAATTTAGTTTTGTGTTTCTAATTCAGAATCAGATTTTTTTTTTTTTTACCACATCTTAAAGCTCTGTTACTAAAGCAAACATTTCTTGGGAAAGCAGAATTAAAAGATACTTAATAGCTTGATTTTTCCTCTTCATAATTGTACAAAGTATTTCTTTATTATTCATTAAGAACTTGACTATGTGATGATATCTTCTTGTAAAGTCAACAGATACAAACCACTTTTTATTTCTAGTTTTAATCTTGGTATAGATCACTTTTTGTTTTACTGGGAATAAATTAAAAAGGTTTAGGAAACAATATAACTCCCTGGTTAAATAAAAATGTTTATTTATGAGAAAATAGTATTAATGCCCAATCAAACCTGAAATTGTTATGTCAAATAGTTGCCAGTATACTTATCTGGGTTATTTAATTCTTCTAACTGTTCAGTATCTGAAGTGTGCTGTTACTTTGCATCAAACTTTTATCGCCCTAAATGATATGGAAAGATTACAGTACATGTCATGTCTTTTAAAATTTAGAAATTAGATTTGAAGGAAGTAAATTTACTCAAAGTACTAAAAATACAGAATTTTATGGGTTTGCTGGGAAATATATAACAAGAATTGTATGACAGGAACTTAGTTTTAGACTTTGTATTTTATATTTAAAAAATATATCCCCACTCATTTTCCTCTTCTAATCCTCTTCCTCTTTGACTTTTTGTTCAACTCAGTTTTCAACAGAAATGGTAAAAATCCACTGGAGACCACTATAGTTAATTAGCCAAACTGGGAATGAGAAGTGGTTTTCCTTAGTTGATGAATCACCATGATTCTGAATTTATATTTCTCTTTGTTTTCCTAGGCCATTCCTTAAGTAATCACTAATGGAAAATAAAAATTGGTTATTTTGGATGGAATTTGACTATATTTTTCTGTTTCTTAACAAATCCAATTTAGAAGGACCAAGTTTATCTTACCACTCTAAACAACTACAAAACTGGAAAAAAAATTAAATAACAATTTTCAAAATATTGACATCAGGAAATGAAAGACAATGGGAAACTAAAGAGGTGAATTCTACGATTGCCCCAGCAGACTTCCCAGAAAGAGTTTCAAAGCCACTGAACAGGGCAGGGGGAACTCAAATAAATTTTGGCAGTCTACTTGAATTTTATACCCAGTGAAAATATTTTTTACCTCTAACCCTTCTTAGGGAGAGGCAAAGATATACAATGTAACCAAAATGTCAAAAAAAAAACCAAAAAAAAAAACTTCTGTCGGGTGGTGGACAGGTGGAAGGGGGGAGGGGGGAGAGGTGTATGTTTACATGGTGGGTGAGGTGCCCGCCACCTGGGGGTTAGACATGCTTGAGGCTCTGGCACGGTGGGGTGGGGAGGGGTGGCAGGGGCAATGTATGTATCCCTAACAATACTTGTACCCCCATAATAAGAGGAAATGAAAAAAAAAGAAAAAGGAAAAAAAAAAAGAAAAAAAAACATTAAATGAAACATACAATGAAAAACTATTGATTATGTCTTCTTAGTTACAGTATTGGACACATTGTATTCTCTACAAACTCCCATTTCTGGGATTTGCCCTCTCTGACTTTTTCAGCTCTACAAATGTGATTTCAAGGAAGCCTCCCTGTTAATTTTTCTCTAGCCACAAATGATTGCCACTTGTCCAAACTAGGTTGGTCAGAATCTTTCTAAATTCTAAATTTGAGTCAGAGAATCATATTCTATCTAGATGGCCAAAATTGTTGGATGAGAAGTTCAAGAGCATATTCTGTTCACATGTTCTGTCCTATGCAGAAAGCCAAGCATCTGTAAAAGATGATAATAAAGAATGAAAGAAGCAGAGAAGAGATATGTAGAAAATATCTTTTCTATATGATTCTGTGGGCTACCTACATTTTCCACTTGATAGAGTTTTTCTTTCTTTTTTCTTTATTTCAGCATATTATGGGGGTACAAATGTTTGGATTATGTATGTTGCCTTGCCCCCGCCTCGCAAGTCAGAGCTTCGGGGGTGTCCGTTCCCCAGATGGTGTGCATTGCACTCACTATGTAGGTATATACCCATCCCCTCCTCCCCCCTCCCATCTGCCTTACACCCAATAAATGTTATTCCTATATGTGCACTTAGGTGTTGATCAGTGAAACCAATCTGCTGGTGACTACATGTGGTGCTTATTTTTCTATTTTTGGGATACTTCACTTAGTAGGATGGGTTCCAGCTCTATTCAGGAAAATACAAGAGGTGCTATCATTTCCCACTTGATAGGTTTTATAAGATGTTTCAGGGTCTTTATATCTGTCACTTGAAATGGAATTGTTTAAATTGATGCAGTCATCAGGAGCACAGAACATTATTTTTCAAATTTTATCTCTAAGCGATTAGATATTGTGGGGACAAAGCTTCACTCTATTTCCTAACTTTTGAATAAACAGAACCTAGAAATTTGATTTAAAAAAAAAACAATGGTGAGATAAGGAATTTTCAGACATATAAAACCTGGAAGAGTTTCTCACTAGCAGGGATATGCTATCAGAAATATTCACAGAAATATTTCAAGCAGAAGGAAAATGATAACAGATGAAAATTTGTATCTATAGAAAAGAATGAAGAATACCAAATCAGTATCTATGTGCTTAAATATAAAATATTTAAATGTCTTTAAGAGATAACCATTTAAAGCAAAAATACTAATATATTTTGGAGTTTATAATTTAAGTAGAAATAAAATATATAAGAAAAATAGAAAAAGGTTAGGAAGGAGAAAAATGAAAGCATACTATTATAAGGTTTTTATACTATTTATGAAGTGCTGTAAATGTCATTCAAAGATAGATGGTGATAAGTTATATGAAAACCCTAAAACAATCACTAAAATAACACAGCAAAGAGCCCTATCTAATAAGTGAGCAAGAGAGATAAGAGGAAATCATGAAAAATACTCAATTAATCCAAAGGAGATCAGAAAATGAGGAAAAAGGGAATAAACAACAGATGGGACAGATAGCAGGCAAATAGCAAGTGGTGGACTTAAACCAAATATTGCTAACCACATTAAATATGAATGGTCTCAACATCCCATTTAAAAGGCAGAGATTGTCAGATTGGATAATAAAACAAGACCTAAATATATACGGTGTACAAGAAACACTCTTTAAGTATAAAGAAAAAAAGAGGTTACAAATAAAAAGATGGGGAAAGATATAACATGCTAATCAAACAAAAGCTGGAGTGGCTATTTTATTATCAGACCAAATACCATCAAGAGACAAACTACAGAGGGATGGTATGAAATATTTATTTCTTTATGTAAGTCTAAAATAAAAATATTATGAAGACTAAAGTTTGTCCCGATATCATTCAGCAATATGATTCTTTAATAACAATTTAAAAACTGTAGATATAGTATGTTCTTCTATGTATGTCTTTCTTTTAAAATGCTCTCTTTTCAAGGCTAAATGAGAGGGAGAGAGAGAGAGAGAGAGAGAGAGAGAGAGAGAGAGAGAGAGAGAGAGAGAGAGAGAGGAAGAGGAAGAGAGTTTGTATCAAAACAAGCACAAAAACACTGAATGAATTCCTGGCTGTATAGCTGTTTGAGTGAGAAGAAGGGGCAGGTACAGTTTTATTCCCTTTATCATGAGGTTCCCTCTTCTTTTTTTTTTCTTTTTTTTTCTCTTTGCAGTTCTACAAATGCCCTGACCTTCCTCCCAAATATGTGTAGTTGTCCTCATTTTACTTGATGGTAAGTTTACCCTTTCAAGTTGCTCAGGTTAAGGGTTTTTGTATCATCCATTGTATTATCTTTGAATCTTCTCTCTTTCACACTCTTGATCTTATTGAATATCCTGTTCACTCCAATTTCAAGTATATCCAGAATATGACATCTTATCACTTTCATTGCAACTACCTGTCTTGAGCCACCGTTTTCCCCTCAGTCACTGCAAATGGGTTTTTATATCGATTCCCTGCTTTCACCCTTGCTCCTCCTTAATGGCAAATCATGTTCTCTTCTCTTCAACCCCACCTACCCCCTTCCCTATTCTCTGTAGAATCTGACATCCTTAAAATGGCCCATAAAGCTTAGAATAATCTGCTCCCCCATTACTTCTTTGCCATCCTCTCCTACTCGTCCCTTTGTTCACTCTTCTCCAACCACTGGCCTCCTTCTTGTTCCTCCAACATTCCCCGATGCTGACACTCCCTCTTTGGGCTTTACACAGACTGATTGCTCTCCCTGGGGCAATTTTCCCCCAGATATTTCCATGGCTAACTCACTCTTTCACCTAATTCAAATCTTTATTTAAATGTTGAACTCTTAATGAGATCTACCCTAACTGCTCTATTTGAAATCATAACCATCCTGATTTTAACCCCTCTCCCCACTCCCTAACTGCTTACTCCATTTTATTCTATGGCATTTGTTACCTGCTGTAAAATTTACTTACTTATTATGTTTATTATTTATTGTCAGTCTCTCTAGACTAGTATACAAGCTCTGTGAGGACTGAGATTTTAGTCTACTTTGTTCACTGGTGTAACTCAAGGGCCCAGAACAATGCCTAGTGCAAAGGAAGAGCTCAGTATTCATTAATGATTGAATGGCCATTCTCAGGAAAGACTGAAGGCTCTTGCTAGAAGAAACAAGCATGTTTTGTCTTTTCCACCAAAATGTATATACCACAGTGCCACATGCTTCTCAGTTTATATGGTTGGTTGGCAAATGTCTAAAGATGGCACTTTGACAAATGAGAGGTTGGCCCGAGGTTTTGGCCATATCTGAAACTGTTTTATTTTTGTTATATTTCTATGGTAAAAAGACTATATTATACCTATTTGAATACAACATCTCAGTTAAATGATTAATGCATTATTAGGTTGTTAGGCCCGAGGAAGTGGATTTTTATCTGCTTAGTTATTGTCAATTGTCAATCAAAGGGGAAGGAGATGTATTTCTTAGGATGGAAAGTTTCTCTGGGTTTTTGGGTTCTTGAGAATCACTCTTAGGCTTTAGCAGGTTTCAAGGCATGAAGTGGTAGTTCCTATGTGGTGAGTTTAAAAATGGCACCATTCACATGGAGAGAGATATGGAACAAGAAAATAGGAAACCAAAGCTTTGATGTACCTGACTGTGGTGCTACTGGACACACACACACACACATACATGTGAGTGCACAAAAGTCTCCTATTCCCACTACTGTACTCCCCACTCAAGACAGTTATAGAACAAGAAGACAGGACAAGTGAAGCGGAGAAAAAAGTCAACCTTGGTAGGAGGTGACCATTCTCTTTCAAGGTAAATCCTCTCGAGGTTTGAATTTTGTTTAAAAGAAAGAAGTAGTTTCTTTAATACTTTCTTTACCTGTGGTTGACACCTGTAGTTTGAATTTGCTATGTATTCTGCTTGTAATTTGTAGAAGGTGCTATGTTTGAAGTGGCCAAGAGTTATATTTGCATTGCCTACTATTTGTTGCAATTGCATCTCCCTGTTTGACGTGGTGGTTTCATCTTCCTTCGAGCTCACTGAGGGCAGGGTACATATGTTTTATTTCTTTCATAGTCTTTCATTACAATATTGTTACTTGCAAATGACCCAGGCTGTGGCACCAGCTGCCACAGCAGCAGGAACCACCACATCAACTACCATTTATTGACCATCTGCTATGTGACAGGAAATATACTAGATGCTTTACAGACTTGTAAAGATATGTTATTATGTTGCCTTTCATTCCTTGTGGTTTTCTTAGACCTCATGACACTTTATCTGGAAGAGATGTATTTAATTTTTACCTGCCATATTAGTTCAATACAGAGAATGGACAGGGACAGGAATAGAGGTGATGAGGAAAGGGGTGTGAAATGTGTAGAGTCACTTCCAGATAATCCACAAATAGAAAATAGATTCAGTCTGTGGCCCAAGACACAGAGCAATAAGCTGTGGGGTCTGTTGATGAAATTTCATGGTGAGCCCTTCGGCTACTACTGGTAACTGAAAGATGAGGAATGTATACCAAGCCTTCCCAACTAACTCCTGATAATCAACCATGGATAAATACTTTAAAGAATTGTGAAAATGATTTTGAACACTTTAATAGTTTGTCTGTATTTTTTGTATGTGTCTCCTTCTACCATGGTAAAAGTTAAAACATTTACTAATTTCTTATTGGTTTCTGTCCCTAGAAATTGTTTTCTTTTCTTTCCATTATTGTAGTTCAAATTTTATTCAACAAACTCCAGGATGCTGGTCAGATTCTTTTCAGTTTTACTGACATTTGTTTGCATTACATGATTTAGTTGGTCATTGTTGAAGTTTGGAGAATGAACATTTTGTGACACAGAGTTTTTTCACTGCTATGTTATTTAAAAATAGTAATGGAAAAACAGCATTCCTCTGAATTAAAATAAGGGTATTCCCAATCTCTCCCTCTATTCTTTGGATTTGAAATGAAAATCGGCTTCTCATTAACTTTATAGTTAAAATTTCCCTCCCATCTTCATTGCCATTGCTTTGGTTAAGTTCCTTATATTCTACTACTTGAATCAATAATTAACTCACTTATTCAACACTTACAGAGTATTTACTTTGGACCTCAGGTTCTGTCCGCAGGAAGATTCATTCCGAAGACACAGAATGAATCATAAACCTGCTTTGTCACCCTGGAGCACTCTTACCATTATTAGGAGAAAACAGATGTATGTATCAAAGTCCAGTAGGAAATCAGATATCACACTGGGTATCTTCTTCCTCTTTTTCTTTTCTTTTCTTTTTTGATGGAGAGTCCCAGGAGGATCCTCTGGGTATCTGGAAGAGAATCTAGTACAGGGAACTGGTTACACAGGTGTTAGAGGGCTGGAAAAGCACAGAGAGAATGGGATATCCCAGAAAAAATGTGACCACAGAAAACAGCTACCACCTCTAAGGTGGGGGAACAACAAGGAAGGGGTTAGAGTTACCAGACCCCAGAGACTCAAAGAAGGGCCCTGTAGAACTACTGTTCATGCCTATGAGGGCCATAAAGGGGCTGTTTCTGTGATCACCAAGAGAAGCTGGAATCAGCTTCTGCTCTGGGAAGGAACAGCAAGCAGGTGGGTAGGATCAAGCAGTGTCTCCCTTTTCCTGCCTTCCTGTCTCCTAGTCTTCACAGAATCTAGCCTGGAGGCAGTGACAGAGGAATCTGGGAAGTGTAGTTGGCTGAGTCCCAGCCCTGTCATCACAGAGAAGAGTTTAGAGGGCTAGAGAAAAACAGTCAAAATAACTGGCATAACATTTAAGCAAAAATTGAAATTGAAATAAGGTGGTAATAGGTAGGTCAGCTGATTGACATATATGGTGGATCTGAGGAGACTCTCAGGTCACACCTTGGGGAGAATTGGTAATTCTTATCTCACAAGAGGGATGATGCTGGAAGTGAGCCTTGAAAGACAACAAAACAATAGCAATAAACATCCATTCAGGCGTTCGTTACCCAGAAAGCAAAGCTAACACTGAGGCTTTAAACAAAAGTCAGGTGTTAGTGGGATTTTCCAAATAACTCAAAAAGCCTCTGGAGTAGGGTTTGGAAAGGGAAAGAAAAGGGGACACAGCTAAGGATTCATACATTCAGCCAATATTTATTAAGAACTTACCATGTCCGAGTAGTGTGCTGCATGCTGAAGAAGGTAGACAAGGTCCCTGCCATCGTGGAACTTACATGTCTGTAGCTGAGACAGGCAAGAATCACACACATACAGAAAGTGAAGTGGCTACAGAATGCAATAAATGGGGTGCTCTGATGGAGAATGAACAAGGGCAACCTAGTTTAGTCTGGTTAGTCTGGGAAGGTCTATTTAAGTTAATACCTGAAGGATGAAAAGAAACAAACTATTTGAAGTATCTAGGGAAGATTAGTGAGAATTGAGCTAGTCCTTGAAGCCAACAGAAGGCCATGGTGACTGGAGTGCACACACACACACTTTTGTTGTTTACAGAAAAAAAGGAAAAAAAAATAGAGATAGCCAGGGAGAACCTCAGCTATAAGAAGCTCTGGGTCAAGCTGAACTTCAGAAAAAGCACTGAAGAGGTGGAAAAGACCTTGTCACAGACAAGCCTATGTGCCATGTTCAGAATGGAAATCTGTTCTATGCAATTAAGAGCCCTGCCACAGGTTTAAGCTGAGGCCTGTTGACATGTCTTTTGCATTAGGAGAATTACTTTGGTGGTTCTGTGGAGAACTTTTGCTACAGGTGATTATTAAAAGCAAACCTGAATAATTGAAAGATGCTGATTATATGACATATATTGCATGAACACTATCATATCTGCTTGATTGGTCAAATCAACTAAAAACAATAGCATCATAATTTGAACAGAACTTTGGTTCTTATTTTAATTTTTTCCAAAACAAGGTTTGGTAGATAAAGTAGGATAGGGGACTAAAAATATGACGAGACATAATTAAAATACTCTGTATTTAAACCTTACTTTTATTGGTTAAAATAGTTACATATACTGTTTTAGAACATAATAGAACTAAGATATTGAGTTCAAGAATGAAACACAGTTTTGAATCCACCATCTTACTTCAGTATAGAATGTTGTCAATATCCTTGTTATCTACCTTATTTCTTACCATCCTCCACTTCAAAAAAAAACTATTTCAATAGATTTAGGGGGTACAAAATGTTTTTTTGTTACATAGATGAATTGTATAGTGGTGAAGCTAGGGCTTTTAATGTATCCACTACCCAAATAGTGTACATTGTACCCAATAGGCAATTTTTCATGTCTCTCCCTCCTCCCACCCTCCCCTATTCTAAGTTTCTAGTGTCCATTATACCACTCTGTATGGCCATGCATATCCATCGTTTAGCTCTCACTTACAAGTGAGAACACATGGTATTTGTTTTTCTGTTCCTGAGATACTTCACTTAGGATAATGGTGTTCAGTCCCATCCAAGTTGCTGCAAAAACATTATTTCATTTTTTTATGACTGAGTAGTATTCCATGGTGTGTGTGTATGTGTGTGTGTGTGTATCACATTTTCTTTACCCATTCATCACTCAGTGGGTGCTTAGGTTGATTCCATACCTTTGCAATTTTCTGAGAGAGTACTGCTAACCTGAATTTTGTGTTAATCTTTTCCTTGCTTAAAAAATTGGTTTCTGCCACATATGTATGTGTTTCTAAAGGATATATTGTTTTGTATTTTTTGATTTTGAAGTTTATTAAAATGGTATTATACTTTATGTAGTCTTCTGTGACTTTCCATTTTTCTTCAATATTGTGGTTTCTAAGAGTGATCTGTATTGTTGTGTATTTTAAATGCTGTCTAATATTCCACTGAGTAAATAAGCCACAATTATTTCTACTCTGGTAGTGGATATCTAGGCTGTTTCTATTATTATCATTATTTGCTATTATAGACAACACTACTCTGAACATTCTGGTAAGTGTCTTTTGGTGGACATGGGCAAAGTTGTTCTAATATACATATATAATATACATATGCATATACATATATATATATGTACACACACCTAGCAGCAGAATTGTATAATACACACACATACATATGCACACACACATACCTAGGGGCAGAACAATTGAATGTTTAATTCTACAAGGTAGTGCCACATTATTTTCTAACAAATGGTGTTCTTTAAAAAAAATTTTTTAAACTATAGAATTACCCATGATTTATCTCTAACTCCTGCCTGATTACTGTATTCCTGGTTCTTGGCAGCTTATAGGAATCATTTTTATATATTAATTTTAATGCTAACTAACCTCTCTTTATTGCTGCCCTAATTATGAGGAAAGATAACCTTTAATTTATTCCAGTGAAAGGATCTCAGGCCCTGTGTTGTGTGACTCAGAAGATGAAGGAAGACCATAATTTCTAGCTTCCAGGAGGTGGATTTACTATGAAGCTAATGATGCTTAACCTTCAAGACCTCTTATTTGCCTGGGCCTCTACTAGCTTCATTTGAAAATATTCACTTTGGTATATGATTTTTTATTCATAATTTAAAAAAATTTAAAAGAGGACCCTGACCTGTATATCATTAGGGTTCCATGAAACCTGGATTTGTCCCTAGTTCCTTTTATAGTATAATCTCTTTACTTTGGGTTTAAGTTACATTTTATAACGGTAGTCTTCCCAATCCTCTGCAATAGCTTTTAAGAGACTTCTTAAAAGATTCATAACAATTTCCCCCTGAATATTTTAAAAATCACCTCAAACAACAGACTAGTCATTAAATTAACTGAATAATGTGTTCTTCCTAGGGGATATCATTCTAGTTTTAGTGAAGTTACTTGGAAATGAGTCAGAATGCTAACAGTTTTCAACGTGGTGGATTTATCTAATCTATTTAAGTCATTCTTCTTGGAACCATTCACTTCACTTTAGCTGTAAGGGCCAAATCAGATTTAAAGGCCTAATATATTGGTGTTTCATTACCTTGTCCCAGGGTTTCCATATAATCTCTACCTGATTTCTCCAAGTTTAGAATAATATACAGTGTCAGGTACAATAAATCAATTAAGTATTTATTTATAAGAAAGGACTGTGCCCATAAATAGCTAATAATACACTGATGGTTATTAGTATATTGTGATCACTCATTTAAAGATATATAATAAATACATTTATTTATATCCTATATATATCATTGATAGTGAGAGATATGCCTACAAGAAAGCACTAATTAAGAAAGTAGTAAAGTTAAACTGGAATATCATCCCTGACTTTTAGGCAGATTATTTTTCATAACTATGACTCCTGTGGCAGGCTCCTTTGATTTTTTTCCCAAGTCCCTGGGGACAATTGGCAACATCTCTGGTTTTTAACTAATGTCAGGGTTTCTCCAGGCCTTCTGAATTACAGTACTCTTTCCACATTGATAACCAGAGTTCTCGTTATTGCTATTCACCAAAGGCGCCAAAGCCTTCCAACCATTCAGCCATTTCTCACACTGACCCTCCACGAGGTGGAGTGGATCAGGCCTGACACTCACTGTCTGTTCTGACCTTTTTGTTCCCATCTGACCAAAGCCTGGGCTTGACCTTCGATGCGTCTTGCATATTCACTTTTGTGTATACTTCTTGGTCATAGCTTTTTATTCTTTTTCATAAAAGGGCTCCTGGGTACACACATTTCTTTTTAAAGAATTAGGTAATCTTGGAAAATATTTTAGGGCTCAATAGTGTTTCTTGAACTTAAAAACTCTTAGATTTTTCAGAATATGCCATGGACCTCAATTCAAGAAACACTGGTGTATGAGGATAAAACTTGACATTTTGGTCACCTTAGATGTCCTCACACTTGCATTGAAGTCTCTGCTGTGGAAATCTGCGGATGCTGCCTCCATCCAGACCTCCTCCCTTCTCCTGGGGCTCCCCCTCCAGTGTTCTCCCAGGTTCCCCACTCCTTCCCCAGGGCAGGAGACTCCTTATTTTTAAAAAAATTCCCACAGCACCTCTGTCTCTGTCAGAGTGTGCTTTAAAGATTTCTGTCTCCCACTTCTGAAAGTACCACTAATCCATTTTCTGACTATCTCGGACCAGGTAATGGGATACTCAGCCAGAGGTAGGATGTTCTTAGCCACAGAATAGCAGCCCCAGTTAATTTGCACAGAATATCTTATTCCTATGTCTCTCTTATGTAACACTTTCTTTCTGGTGAATTTAAGACTCCTCAAGCAATAACAACTTGCATTTATACAGCCTTATGAACATGAACTCACATAAATCACATTCATTAGTACCTCTTCCCTTCAGAGGTCCCTTTCCCAGGTGACTAGCGCTCCTCCAGCCTGCCTCCCAACCTCTGCCTCGCCTCTGTTAATGGCATAATCGGACTTGGCTCTCCCAGGGGAGGCCCACCTGCCCGATCCTTTTCCTCATTCTTCCTTGATTCTCATACCAATTTAGTTGAGGCCCAGGACTCCTGCCGCCTGCTCTGACAACCCCTCCCCACCTGCTCCTCAACTCACCTAAATGTCTCTTCCCTGATGGAGTCACTCTCCTATTGTGATTTATTGAGAGGACCGAGGTCGTTAGTCCTGGGTGAGTACCAGTCTCGTACTTCCTCTCCAGCTGACCAATCTCCTTGTTGTTTTCACCCTCCCATCTTTCCCATAAATATTGGCTATCTCATCAAAAGAATAAATGCCACATAGCATAGTAGGTAGGAGTGCAAGCTGGTGCAGAAAAATGAATAAATTTCCATAACAAAGTGTGGTAGATAAATTGGTGATTTACAAAGATTCACCAAAACATCAGTTCCTCTTTTTTGCAAGGTAGAGAATTTCTAACGGTGGATAACTCTGTTCTGTATCCCGTTATCTGGATGTCAGAGTTTAATGATAAATTTTATGGCACAGGACTTGGCAACTCCTAGGAGTGTTCACATATGATTGTTTACAAAATGATTTTTTATCATGGCAATAATGATTCAGTGAAATGTGTATTGTCTGGAATGGATAGATACTTTTGCTTTTCTTGTTTAGGTATGAAATGTAAGTGCCTTACAGTTTTCTTCCCTCCTATACACATAAATGCTGAGTTTCAGTGTTTTTTTCTGGATTCCTCAGACACTGAGTATTTTCTAATTTAAAACTTAGTAGATGACCTTGACTGGTTGATTAGAGACCTGAGCCCAGGGATTCCAAGCTTGAGCCTGCAAAAGGAGGTCATTGAAGGACTAGTTAGTTCTTTCAGGGGGCCCCCCCGCAGGTGTCCCAGTCTGCTCACACCATCATGGAAGGAGCACTTCATCCTGAGAGAAGCTCCAGAGCCCTGGGAAGCTAGGGATCCACAGGAAAATGCAATTGAAGTTGGGATGAAAGGGGAGTGTAATTCCCTTTCTGAGGGTGTAATTGTTATTGTCCTGGGGCTGTTTGCAAACATTGTCAAATAAAATTAAAAAAAAAGTGTAAGCTGGAGTGGACTCTGGCTTGACTGTCAGGGTTCCTAAAAAGTTCAAAACATCCTTCCACCCATGAATATTTTAACTAGTGAGCAATTTTTAATATTCTCTAGGCTTCAGTTTTTTCATTTATAAAATGAAATTAATAGTAGTGCTCACTTCATAGAGAAGTTGTGAGGATTAAATGAGAAAATAAATCTACAGTATTTACCACAGCACTTAACACATAGTCCACAGACAATGAATATTAGTTTTCATTTATAGGCACAGTATTCTTCCATGGGCTTACCTTGTAACCTTTCTGTTTGATCTCTCTGTGCCAAGGGGAATGAAAATGTTTACATTTTAGGCAACGTATCTAAAATATTTAAAATTTGAAATGTTATATTTTATGCACACATTTAATTTACTTTTGATTAGGGCTTTTAGTATGGTTGTTATTTATTTAAGTGTTTGAAAAGATAACATTGTCTCCCCTTCACTAGTGTCATTTTTCTACATAGACTGAAATTTTTTATAACTAAATATTCATCAATTCTGATTTTATTCTAGGATGGGAACCATATTTTATTATTATTATCATCCCCATTTCAAAGATGGGGAAATGAAGGCATTGGAAAAAAAGGGAATTGGCCCGAGGTCATAGAATGACTAGATGGGGAAGACAAGGCATAAGCCCAGATCTAGTTTGCTCTTTGTGCAATTCTGTATGAATATTTAAAAAAATGCACCAAAAATCCTAGTCAGAATCTTCTGAATAGTAATCATGTGTTGAAAGATGGTGTATTCTTTTTGCATAAAAGATTTTCTGCATTACAGCAGGGGGCCTTACCCTGATGTGTCAGGAGGAAGAAGAAAATTCATTTCTTTTACCAGCCTGTCAGCTGCCCTTTATGATTGGACCATATACCATTAGACAATCACAAACAGTGACAAGAGCTTTTGCTCTGTAGCAATCCTCGTGTTTGAATTGGTTTGCTGAAATGCACTATGCTGCATTACTAGAAAACATTACAAAGAACAGATGTGCAGTACCATGCAATATTTATCATTTAGATGTTTAATCTGGGTGTTTTAAATACTACTCCCATTTTGTTACAGTATATTAGATATATTGAAGTGTTTTTTTTAGAAGATCCATGTTAAAAGCAAAATAAATGATATATTTTTATGGATTAAGTAAGTCCTTCATTGTTGACATAATCATACCCTAAAAGTGACTGAAAATAAAAATATTTCTAATTTTCATTTCCCAAATTATACCTATAATTTTGATTGTGTATTTGTAGCAATTTTACCAGAGTAAATTCACATCCTCTGTAGCTGGTATAATTCTTTTACCTACCTTAGGGGAGACTTCCTCTATAGAAGCACAGAAGATATGTGCTCTTATATTAACTCCCAGTAGATTACAAAAAGTAATCAGAACCAAATGGAAGATATACTCTCCATTATATATTTTCAGACTTGAAGTAGTATTTTTTTTCCTGCATACGAAAGCAAGTAGGGACCTTTTAAATTATCTCTGGTCCCTTTATAACTCCTTGAGTAAGTGTATTGCAAATAAGCACATTTATCATTGAAGACTGTCAGTAAAGAATATGGTATTTATTCAGACGGTTCAGAGACACAACATTTGAAGAATTTTTAAATTGCTTATTTGGTTTAGAGCCATATTCACTTCTTGACCAAGATATTGTTAAGTGATGAAAGTTAGAAAGCTTATCATTTCACTGATCTCTGTCATAGCCAATGAAAATATTAATTTTAAGGAATTAAAATGTAGGGGTAGGCTGCATGAATTTTAATAATGAGTTTCATGTTTAAATTATAAGAAAATTTAATAGAACATATATTCCTAAGGTTAATTTTAAAGACACTGCATTTCTTGAGTCAACATGAACGCTATGAAGAGATTTCAGGATGAAAAATTAGTACAGAACAAAGCCCACTGTGGAGAATCAGTAAGTACCCACTATGATAATAACCTATTACAAGGCACCTGGTTATAGCATGGATTTGATCATGGAGGTCAAATCATGTTCTCTGTGTACATAGTGATGTGTGGTGCGTCTCTTTTCTTATAACTTGGAAAGCATACAACGTGGGGGTTCTGTGTGTCCTCTGGCTCTGCATTATAACAGGATTCTACTTAGTAAGGCAGGCCATTAAGACATTTATGAACGCATCAATGGCGACTTAGCTGGAAGATCATGAAATGCTCGTGGATGGAAAATTTGTGCTTACATATTCATTTATTTAAGATTTTACCCTTACTGCCAAAAGGATATGGGGTGGCTTTCATATTTAGAGCAATGAAGTAAATATATTAAAACAAATATTAGCCTTTTAGACAAACATTTTCTCATTAGTCTTCTCTCTGTGAAGAGAATGAGGTTAAAAATGGTTTGAAGTTTCTTAAGTCATTATGCTCTGTGGCTTTTCTAAAATTAGAGTGCCACGTTTTCAGTAACTGTGTTTGTATTTACATAATTTTATTAATTTTTATTACAGTTCAAAGCATACAACCATTTTACCAAGTGCCTTTTTATAATTAGAATGTTATATCTTCACTTTGTTTTGGCTCTCAGTGAATACAGTGGCATCACATTTCATTAGGAAATACAGAACAGTATTTCCTGATGTAATTAGACAAGTGTATTTGGAGTTTAACATGATTTTCATCTTCGTTAGAGAGATATATGAAACTTAGTAGTCTCTTTTGTAACTTTGAAAATTCTTCTGCCTTGAATGAAAATCTTTTTAACATTTTGTTATCCTTGTTTGATTTTGTGAGGCAGCATGCCACCTGGATGAGCAGATATAGCAACTTAGTTTGTCTGGTGGAAGATACAAGGGTGTGATTGTGTGTGTAACATATGAAGGAACTATGTTTGGAAAGGTAAGACAAAATTGAGCTGAGCTCAATCTGAGAAAGCTTTTGTTGTTAGACCTGCACAATTGACTGGGATCTTTCACTTTTTCTTGAGACTGGATTGTTTTTGGGTACTGACTACCTGGTTACTTAAGGCCCTCTTGGTAGAGATTGATGGTGGTTTAGGGTTAAACAGGAGAACATTAAGTACTAGTGAGCAAACTATTATTTAAGAACACTGGAGAAGCAGAGTCTGTAATAAGCATTTTTTTGGTTGCTATATTCCTTCTACTAAAAACAGGAATTATTTATTCACTCCATCTTTTTGAGCTATAGCAACAACACTAGAAATAGGGTTTTGAAGCACTTTAAGTTTTTGGTTTTTGTTTTTTAACAAGAAAGTCACCTTAATCATGTTGATTATCCCCTTCCCTATTATTAGCAAAGTATTGGGCAATTTATGTTTTCCTATTTACATCACCACTGTGGTCAGTTTTAATTTGGTTTTCTATTTCTATATAATATTTTCCTTGGCAAAATTGTTTTTGGAAAGGTTATTGACTTTAAACTTTATAGGATTAGGTAATAATTATGATAATTTAAATTGGTCTTTGAATGCATATAGAGGTTCACCACTTGTGATATTTTTCACATATAGAATTGCTTCTGATACTCATGATAGTCCTTTGTGATCAGGTCTTCTTCTGCAGTGGCTTTGAACTGAATTCTTAGCTCGATGTAACAGACAGACATCAGGTGACTTTTGTGATTGTCTCAGAAATTTAGTATGATAGGATCAAATATGTTCTTTTTTTGTATCTTGGGCTATATTTGTCATATGTGTCTTTAAAAATTATTATTTGTCATACTGTATTTTCTCAAGTGATTTAAATTAATTTAAAAGAAGAATGATAAAATATAAAATATTAAAAAATAAGATTAAGGAAAATAGGAAGTAGAACTAGAGTCAAGATCAGAACAAAATAGGACACAGTTGAAATAACTGTGCTCTGTATTAAGGTTTATTTCCTAATGGTCTACGTAAAAAGGAAGAATTGGGCAATTGGTCAAGATGAGAAAACAAACATTTTATCTGAGGCACATAACACTTCTTAGCACATAGCCATAAAAGGAAATTTCTCTCATATAACTACATGTAAGAAAGTCTTGAATGGTGCCCTCAATAGTATTCCTACAGCCAATGAAATAAAGGATTTTCAAAAACAAGGCTCCCTTACCCTCCAATTAATATGAAAGCTAAGGACAGGGCAGACTATAAAAAAAATAAAAACCAAATAGTTCAATGCAAGAAATTCCATAAATGGTAAAGACAGTAGGATATTAATGAGAGTTTTTGATATCCATGTTGGTCCCTCTCCAGGAATGGATAGTTTGCAAGTCCTTTAGACTCTTTCCTTGTGGATGGTGGACGCTGTGAGGCTGTATTCTCTGGTGAGGTGTTCTGTGCTGTATATTGAGGTTATAAGTACTCCTGGCACTTTCTGTGCTCCCCTCATACCCATAGTCCCTTTATGAGCAAGAAGTTCCTTGCATAAACATTTTCTGATTTGTCATGTGGCCTTGCTGTTGTGGCCACAGCCAGATCTAGGCCTGAGACCAGTAACTGAGTCAAAGAGCACATTCCAGGTCAGCATTTGAGATGGCACAGTAAGAACTTCTTCCTTTGTGGTTCCTCCAACTTAGATAAGAACTAATTACTCAAATGGCACCTTTGCTTTTAGGGTTGTCGACTTGAAAATATGCAAAAAGATATGGGGACCAAAAGAGTGGCCCTGAAGTGAGGAGATGCCCTGAAAGAAGATAAGCAGAAGCCGTGAAGTAGAGAGAGAATGAGAGGGAAACTGAGGCACACTGATGATGGAGCCCTGGAACTGCTGTGGAGCGTTTGGCATAGCAACGGCATCATAAATAATATTTAGCTTCTTTTTTACTTCTTTTCTCTCTTGGGTATCCTTATAGTAAAGCTTATTATATAAAATAATCTACATATTTTTGTTCTTTGTAAATGAAAAGAGCCAAACACAAGGGTCTGCCCATGTAATCTGGAGATTAAATGACAGGATAGTTAATTATTCTTTTTATGGAAATTAAGGATTGTAACAAAATTCTTATTGGGACGAATAACTATGTATGTTTGTTTCTCTTTGCCATTAGTGATAGAAACACAGCAACTAAAATTTCCTCCTGGGGTAATTATAAGTAACACTAATTGAAGATCATTGAGGCTTATGTTTTTGTTAATACCATAAAAACATCTAAGAATTATACATAGAAACCTTGTAATGTATTTGATTCAATATTTCTGGGATGTAAAATTGCACTGTTTTAAAATAGCATTAGAGTTCTTAAAACAGCAGTTCAAATGTTAAAGAACAGTACAATTTGGAGGGTAAAGTCTTCCATGATTTAGCATGTCATGTGGTTGATACCTTTTATTATAATCAGAAGAACAAATAGGTTGGTTGCCTTTACTGTATGTATCTTAAAGAAACAATGTCATGGTACAATTACCCCATCCGTTTACAATAAGAG
The DNA here is from genome assembly GCA_008086735.1 of Cheirogaleus medius. Taxonomy (NCBI): domain Eukaryota; kingdom Metazoa; phylum Chordata; class Mammalia; order Primates; family Cheirogaleidae; genus Cheirogaleus; species Cheirogaleus medius. The sequence goes on along the minus strand of VBSM01000361.1, from coordinate 52,442,775 downwards.
GAATATTGAAATCTGGGGCTTCAGAGCTTTCTTATTGTCTCTTCTTGCTGTAAAATTAGAATATTGAGTTACAATGAGATAATTCTAATGAAGCAAAGTATATTCATCCTTCAGCTCCTCGAAGAGCACTCTGCTAATGTGGTCTCCTTTCTTTAACGATTCAACCCAAATCAGTGATGACCTTTCTAATGAAACATAAAACCTACACTATGCAACCTTACTAATATATTCTAATGCAATTAGGTCACACAAAAGGCTTGTTAAGTTTGTAATGTCGACTTTCACCTTTACCAGGATTCCTAGTTATACCAAGAGTGTGTCATTCCTCACTGTATCTCTGTTATTCTACTACAAATAAGTAAAGGAATTTATTAAATAAAACTTCTAAACATTATCATTCTGTATAATATATTATAGTGTTTGATGATTAAAAATTATAAAAGGTAGTTGAGAGTGATACATTTTTACATCTTAGTAATATCCAAGTTTTATGTTATCATATTGATATTTTAAAACTATTATATGTATTCTTAGAGATAGTTTTATAAATGTATTAAATAATTTCACATTTAATAGTTTTTTATAGTGGTACCCATTAAATGATTTCCTCATTAGGAATTATCTATTTAGAGCTGCTTATGCTTGCAGGGATGCCGCCTTCCTAAATAAGCATCCACATTTATGCCAATGTCCTGTAGTGGCCACATTCAAGCTGCTTGTTGAAAAATGACATTTCAGAGTTACATCTTGGTTCATTAAAAAATGTATTAACCATCTGCTATCTATGAGATTGTCATATATATATGTGTGTGTGTGTGTATATATATATATATATATATATATATAAATCACCCAACGACCTCTTAATGTAGAATAACCATTTTGCATGAATGAATATGGGGAAGGGAATCAAAGCCCTTTGAACTGTAAGCATGCTATTTTATTCTCTTATCTGGCTACACATGGCCACTTATAAGCTGAAGTTTCTGGAGCTGCCTCCGCAGTAACCTGCCTGGCCAATGGTTCTCTAGAGATAGGAGGTTGCTTACTTTCTGTGTTGAATTTATGTAACACAGATAACTGTCTGCCAGGAACTAAACTGAGCCCACAAAAGTTATTGAAGGTGCGAGATTAGATCCAGCCCTGGTGGAAGGGGGATCCCAGAGGGGATTCCGAGCGAGTGAGCTCTGCTGAGGCGGCGCACATGGCCGTGCTCCTCGGTGGGGAAGGCTGGCTGGCATCTCTACAGTCAGCCACCATCAGCGGATGTTGCTGCAGGCACATCAGAATCTCTTAATGTACTGAAGAAGAAAGAGGGCGAGGACAGCAGGGAAGGGAGACCAGGGGAAAAACGTATGAAAAATTCACCACTTAAATTAGCTGGGCCTCTTGCCGTAAAAACTAACAATTTCATCTGACTATGAATCCCGGGGCTCCTTCTTCAAGTGCCTGGAGGGATTGCATCATGTAATCTACAAGGTAATTATTAAAAATGCATAGACGGAGTAGGTACAAAAAAAATGGAAACTTGTCTCCAGAAAAACATTAAAAGGTCTGCATATGTCAATGAATTCGAATCTGTTTGCTTCTAACAGCTGCTATTTTGGGAATTCCTCTGAGGATGTTTAAAGAGCAAGTTTTGTATATTGAGGTGGCTGCTCCATTGTCGTGGACAGTTGAAACCAGAGTAGGCTATTGAGGGGAGCTAACGGTTTTGGCACTGGATTTGGGTGTTAAGTATCAACTAACATGTTTATGCCCGCCCTTCAGATGTCCACATACAAAGACCCTTTTCTCTCCCTTCTGGCAGGAATCCAGGCCAATCTTGGAATGCTTAGTCCCCCGCCCATCATTAAGGGCCCTGTGTTAATCGTGGGGCTTCATCTCAGAAGCACCCTGGAAAGGAATGCTCACTGACCCACAGCATCCACGTTTCCGCTTCTGTAGAAACTGCATGCACGTGAACATGAGGTTCTGAAGCAGAACGAAGAAACAATCAAGCTCAAGTTCATGTAAAACTACCTAGTGGTTTAATATTTTAGCCATGCCAGTGGACAGGTCATTGGATTGTTGCTATCATTTAAAAAAAAAACTTGTGTTATATTTGAGGTGTATGATATATATGTATATTGTATATATACATGCGCACATGTATGTGAGATTCTTTCTCAATATTATTTCTATGGACAACACAGATACTGTATACTTTATTCAGTAATATGTAGGCCAAGTCTTAGTCTGCTAAAATGATGTTTGCCTGATGTAAAATAATAGGTTGAAATTGGGTTTGATAAATAGGATGATAAACAGGCAGGCACACAGAACATTACATCTGTCCCTGTAGCTTTAAGCAGAGAGCTGTAGCTGTGCTGGTATATGTAAAAAACATTTTACTTTCTTTTGGGATCTATTTGGCATTAAAATTATCTTGATGTTCTGTAGGCTTTGCTGAGACTGAAGATTTTAATGAGCTGTGTGTTTATAAATTTACTAAAATAAAATCCACTATCAATGGAGAAGAGAAATATGAATCATTCCACTAGTAAACAATTTTCAGAGTGTTTTTTTTGGAAAATAAAAACAAAGGAGTAAATATTTTCTTTTATGAATATTTAAGGTTGGGCATCTTTTACTTGTTATTGGGGAAGGATTTAAAGTAAATATGATCTCACATCTAAGTTATTAGGGTTTTTATATCATAGAAAATGATTACTTATTTACTTAAAATTGTGACTTATTTGGGTCACATGTATAGTAGTACGGCTCTTCTCCTATGCTTAATATATTTGTTTTTGTGACTCAAAAATGAGTCTCGCATCTTTGGAAGAGCAGAAACATTGTCCTCTACATGCCAACAATTTTGCATATTTACTCTGTCCAATTTGCATTTTTTCCTTCAAGGTATTAATGCAAGAAAAGAATAGTGAGAAGTAGAGTAATTTGCTTATTTCTTAACAAAAAATCTTCACACGTTAGCTTTATTTATTACTTCCCCAGTTATATTGTCAGTGTGGTGTCTGTTCAGGCTAGCACAGGAATGATGTTTTACCCTTTAGGTTGAAATGGTGGTTTTAAAATCCTTGGAGATAAGGTCTGAGCTCCTGAGTAGGCGGGACGACATCTGTCCTGCTTAGTGCTGTATGCCTGGCACATAGTTGGCACTCAATAAATAATTTTTGAATGAACGACTGGATAAAGACCTTTGTGATTTATACAAGTCTGGGAGGAAACATTATGCCCCTCCTCTTTTCTGTGTGTGCATTATGCAGAAACCACAGCACTTCACAGGCCTGCAGCCTATTATATGGTAGTCTGCATAAGGGTCCCTCAGGTTTTGTGAGAATAGGCTACGACCACTGGGCCTCTGTCTTTCTGGTTCTCAGTGCCTAGAAACCAGGATACTATAGCCCCATATACCATCGCTGAGAGCAGTCAAATTCACCAAGCTTCATCTATTGGAGGGGAAGGAAAAGGAAGGGAAGGAAGGACAGACGTGTGCATCGTTTATGCCCAGTACTCTCTTCCCCATTCAGCTGTTTGTTCTTCCTGATCCAACATCCTATTGACTCTTCCTCTTTTTGATGTTTTCCTCCATTGTGCATTAGTTACTATTTACTCTTTAGCCCCCTGGTGTTATTGTAGGTCATGCCATCCCTTTGGGATTACTTTAGATCTTCTGTCCCATGAAATCGCTTCAACTCTGCTGTCTCAGCATTCTGTGTGTTGACCACAATCCATTATTTTTTCTTTTCTCACTCACTACATCTCTTCTGCAGCCTGATAAGGACCTCCAGTTCCTCGAGCCCCTTATCTTCTAACTTCTCTCTCTTTCTTTCCTTCCTTACTTAAATTAGGTTTTGTACTTTATCTTTTAATTATTCTCTTTCCAACAGCCTCCACCCACTCGCCCCACTGGAGCCATCCAGTCTCCACACAACAGCCATAATAGTCTTTATTCATTTCAAATAGTTTCTCCTCTAACACCATTTAGTGGCTCCTTTTTGGCTTAAGACAGAATCCAAACTGTTAAACATGATTTAAGTTCCTATGGGATATGGCTGCTGTTCACATCTCTAATTTCACCTCCCTTTTCTTCTTCTTGTCTTCCAACTCCAGGAGTACTAATAGTTTTCTCAGTTCTGCAGATGCTCCGTGTTTGCTCTTCCCCTTGCACATTCTCATCTTTCACTCCCCCTCTTTATCCTCTCACCTCTAACTTCCTTCCTCCTGGTGACCCCTATTCATCTTTCCATTGTTTACTGCATCCAGGCATCTTTCACAGATATTCAAGCTGTGCTCCTACAATGTGCTCCCAGGGCACACTATGCTACATTTTAGTACTAGCATACTGTATTTTTAATTGCCTATTTGTCTATATCCTTCACTATTTTATAAAATTCATGAAGGCAGGGATTCAATCTACCTTGTTCACTGTAGTGCCCCAATACATAGTGCAATGTGTATAACACAACAGGTGGTAGATAAATATTTGTAGCAGAGAGTATAGAGTGATAGTTGAGGTAGAACATCATGAGCCAGACTGCCTAGTTTCAAATTCTGGGGCTGTCAATTACTTGCTAGATAAACTCTAGTAAATAACTCAACCCTTTGCAGTCGTTACTTTTTCTTCTCTAATTTCTGACCTCTGAGCATTCCATTCTCTTTGGCATTTGTCCTCGGCTTTGTGAAAGGAGAGATTCTGTTTTTGTCTTTCTTATATCTATTCCTAGTACTCAGCACAATACCTGCATCATGGTAGGTGCTCAAAAAAGTTTGTTGACTTGAATGTAAGCTATGCAGGTGATTCCAAAATCTCAATCAATAATGCTGACTTTTCTCAACTTCTGGTCCTGACAGCATTTCCCACATTCTGTACATTTCCCATAATAATAAACACAGTTACCACTATTAAGCACCTGTTGTGGGCTACCCAGTCTGCTAGGTGAATTAAATTCATTATTTCTATGCTACACAACAACCGTCCAAATTACATATCATCGTCAGTACCTAACGTAGGAGAAAACTGACATCCACCTGGATGTCTAGTAATCATCAAATTTTACATGGCCAAAAAATAACTCTTTTCCTCATAACAGCTCATATCAAGTCTTCCCTATCTCAGAAAGTAGCATTTCATTTATTTAGTTATTCCCCACTCAATGTGAATCTATATGTTTTCTATATCCAATAGGTATCCGTAGATGATACCTGCTCTGGTTGTTTCTGACTCAGGTATACCATCCAGGAAGGCAAGGATTGGGTACTAAGTACAAGACCTGCTTATCTTGACATGGTGTCAAGTATGTACAATTTTCTCAAACATATAGATTCACATTCATATCTTTGAAAAAGTATTTCTGATACTTCTAGCCATTTTCATATTAGAAAAATATGACTTTTAATGATAGTGATTTATCAGTAATGCAAGTATTCATCTCTCTTTCAATTAGTGGAGACAAATCTCAAGCTGAGACATTAGTATCAGTGCTTGCTTAATTTGTGCAATTTTCACTTCATTGAAAAATATATACTGATACTATTTGTTAAATGATCTGAACTTTTTCTCATTGAAAAACAAAGATAGAAAATGCCTAAACACATTCAACATGGAAGTTTTGGGGTTTTTTTGTGGGGGAGGTAATGCTTTTGGGTTTTTCCTGAAGTCTACAAATGTTCAGAAACATTAAAAAATTATGTTTTGAAATTATTGACTTTGGTGGAGAATTTTTACCTTAGATAATCTCTTTGTTGGTTACTTGAAAATAATATAGTGACTATTCAGCCATTAAAATAATCATATTTTACAGTACCATTCAAATTAATAAAAGAGAAAATGAAATCTGAGGAAATTATAAGCCAAATCTCTATTAGGAGTGAGATTCTATTGCGAAAATTTAAGATGGTCAGATTTTTTTATTTTGCTAAAATTTTCTTCTTTATTCCTTATTTTTCTTTCTTTCCTTCCTCCTTTCATGCTTTCCTCTTTCCTTCCCTCTCTGTCCCCCCTCCTCTCTCTGCCTTCCCTCCCTTCCTCTCTCCTTCCTCCCTTCCTCCTTTCTTCCTTTTCTTTCTTCCTTCTTTGTTTTTGGGTTTCTCTTCTCCTTCTCATCTCTTTCACCCACGGGTTACATCCTAGGTGATCTCTTCTTCCATCTCTGGATAAAATTTATCACCACTGTTAAGTTCACCTGTCTCCATGGCTCCAGACATGTCCATGACAATGACAAGCAGATCTATATCTCCAGGCTCTACCTCTCCTCAAAGTACTGTATTTCTAGAAGTACCTCAAACTCAACATGTCCTAAAATGACATTATTAACATTTCCTTTTCTCACATTTCCACTTCTTTAATGCCTGACCAAGGCCTCACCATCTCTCTAGCCACTCTGGCTGGAAACTGTGCCATCCTGGACTCCAGTCTCTATCTCATTCTCCACCATTGTTCCCAGGGTCACCAAACTCTGTTATTAATAGTACTACCACTAAATATCTTTTTATTCTATCTTTTCCTATGCAGACTCATCATCACAATTAAAATCCTCACCATCACTTGGCTGTGCTTTTGCAACATGTTAACAGGTCTTCTAGCCTCCAGTTTCCTTGGTCTCCAATTCATCCTTTATGCTACCACCAGAGTAATATTTCTGTAACCAAAATTTTGTTGTGTTCTTTCTCTGACTCAAAACCTTTGATGGTCATCTCAAGTTCAAACTGTTGTAGGACATATAAAGTTTTTCCCGACTTACCTTTTAATCCTCATGTGTTAGCAGTATGGGTGGTTCTGTGTAGTGGTTAGAACCTATGTGCTAAGGTCTATCTGGGTTTGTGTATTTATTAGTTTTGCCTAAGTGAGAGCTTGAAAATTGTATTTAGCTTATCTAAGCCTTGGTTTTCTCATCTATAAAATTTGGGTTATTTTGAAAGATATTTTGAAGGTTAAGCTAATGTATGTTAAGTAATTTAAAGAATAAATGCTAGCTAAATGATGTTAAATAAATAAAAAATTTCTTCCTCTGTCTACATATGGAATTTCATACTGTTCTCCAAATAGGTCATATATTGTTTTGCCTCTGGAGATTTTGCGCATGGGTAGAAACTCAAATGCCTTATCTCTGGTGAAATTTTCTCCGAGATAGGCTAAGTGTATGCCTCCCTTCCCTGTGTTCTAGTAGGGACTTGCACAAACCTTTAGTACCGCCCCTGTGAATTGCTTTGCAATTGTTCATGTGTGTGTGTCTTCAAATAGACTGTCAGAGTGGATAGTCATATACATTTTTTTATTGCCTTTGGTGCCTATCACAAAAGAAGTATTCAATAAATATTTATTAAAAGAATGGATTGATTGTGACACTCTCTTTTCTTGAACCCATGTTGTCTCAGTACCGTAATTTTTTTTTTCTACCAGACAATAGTACTACAAAAGGAGATTTAATAATCTCGTGACTTGAAAAAAATCCACAGTTTGTTTAGGATGCACATATTTTTCTTCTCTGGCAACTAACTTCTATCCTGCTTATGTGAGCAAAATGAGTACAGAGTTACCCTGATTAAAATTAGCCTAGATTAGTCTTTATTTGATTTTTATTTGGAAAATATGAAATATCTAGGCAAAAACATTTAAAAGATAATCCTTTGTGTTCTCTGTACAATTTGGATGATGCATTATTGCCCATTTACACTCAAGACTTGTTGATTATCAGGAAAGTTGTTCTGTACTACAGTTAGGTATTGTGAGAACTTTTGAGTTTGGTTTTGCAAATATCAACAGTATCACTGAACTGGTACAAAATGTCAAAGTAGGTAAAGTAGCCCCTGCCACGACACCTCCTCTGTCTCTGGGACTACTGCTTTTGTGATGGCCTCTGCTTGCCCTGGCCTAAACTGCTGGTGCTGGCAGAGGCAATCGTTGCCTAGGGATTACTCCACCCAATCCAAAGTGTAACTGGGTTCTTCTGGTCCCATCTCAAGTAAACAATCTGCACCATAGTGTCTAGGAGAAAAGGCTTTGACCCATAGGAGAAACATACTCCCATTCTGGCAACACAGTGACCTTCTCCAGGACTATGCAGGAGACATTTCATTAATGAAGAGCTTCCTCTAAATCACTCTGCTATGGTAAAGGAGCCCTTGGGCATCAGTGCTTTCACCTGCCACTGGAAACCAGAATGAAAAAGCAATTATTTCTTTATTCATTGTGGTGTAGTAAAAGAAGCATACATGCTGAGGGTGGGAAGATTTGGGTTTGAAGTTTCTCCCACAAACTCCTGCTTTGGTTGTTATTACACAACTTCTGAGTTTCAGTTGCCAGCTATAAAATGGGAAAGATGCCACTTATCTATGAAATGTTAAAAATGTTAGATGAGATAATGTTGGTCAACTGCTTACAAATGGGCCTGGTGCACAGAATTATATCATCGAAGACATAATCACTATTATTTTTGACCTATTAAAATTTTAATTGAGGGCTAACTTCATCATAGGCATTGTATCATAGCTGAGTCGATGGGCAATCACATTTGTATATTTTAGTCCAAACTTGCACTTGTCAGCACTCAAACCTTTTAGACACTCTCCTCAAATAGTTTTCCACCTTATAGTTAGGATCTGTTCTCCTTGGGAAGAGAGTAAAGGATGTAAGTGAGAAAGGACAAGACTGTCATTGGGACACAAAATTGATAACCTGTCCCAGAATGCAATGTGCCACCATGAAAATGATTTAGGGACTGTAGAATCTGCCAAAGTTAATCAAGGAGTATTAACAGCTTGTTGAAATGCCTTATATTTAAAGGGGTGAGGGGGAGAAGATATAGGCAGAAAAAGGAATCTATTTCGTAGCTAAGTGTTTAAAGGTAGAAATGTAAAAAGCCCGTAATGTTTAGCCCAGATCATCAGCTCCAATATATTGTGAGTTGGCTCTAGATTTTACACTGATCTCTTTTCCTCTTCTAATAGCTCATCTGAATTTCTTTCTTTTTTTTTTTTAAGTAGCAAAGGTTCAACATGAAGACCAAAAATTCTCGACTTAAGACCACAAACGGTTGCTGTGCAACAACAGTGGAGTGTCTACTCATTTGAAAATATAAAATTAGGATTATTAACATACCACCTTTAAACATTTTTTCCCTGAATTAAGAATATTTGATAACTGAAATCCACTGGAAGAATATTTCCTCCTTTTCTCACTCAGTTTCACTGGCTTGTTCTGCTGTATATGTTAATAGCCCACATTGCTTATATCTCTACAAGTAGAATCTTTTTTCCAGACTCTTTCATAGACCTTTGATTAGCTCTCCATTGCTTGAAGGCTGTAAGTCAGGGATCATTCAGGGACCCTATCATTCTCAAAAAATTGAACTGACTTCTCCAGGGGAAAACTGCCAAGTTTTTTTTTTTGGATGAATTTCTTCAGCAAAGATTTCATTTGGCATATGTAAGGAAAATTACATTACCCTTTCCCATTTATTTCACTATTTAACCAATAAACATCCCTTCCTGGAATGAACTCTGTAGTATAATTTTTGCTACATCCTTTTGCCCTCATAAGTGTGATGGTTAAGCTGTGTGCACGACAGTTAATAGAAATATTGATGGGATCAGATTAAGTGTAAATGCGATTTTTAGTTTATCACAATACTTCATTCAAGCTTAACTGTAATTGGAAGATTGTGACAAAACACTTCATAGTATTATATAAAACAAAAATTTTATGTCCTTGCACTAACAGTATTTAATGTAACAATCTAACAAAAATAATGAACAATGAATTGATAATGAATATATCCAAATTTTCAGGTAGGACTTTAACTTCAGCTTAAGCAATTTTGTATTACATGAAATGAATTGTTTATTACTTGAATCTATTTTGTTTTCCTATTAATCTTTTAAAAAACATTTTATACAGCAGTGCTTTTCAAGCTTAAGTGTGCTTTAGAATCACTTGGAGGGCTTGTTAAAACATTGCTGGTTCTCCCTACCCCCCTCTTTTCCCCCCAAGCCTCCCACCCCAAAGTTTTTGATTCAATAAGTCTGGGGTGGAGCCTAGAATTTGCATTTTTAACAAGTTCCCAGGTGAAGCTGCCACTGCTGGTCATGGACACACTTTGAGAACTATTGATCCAGACGTTGTGGTATAAGGAGAGCAGAGTCTTAGGAAATGGGTTCTAGTACCATTGGCTCCTCCACACACAAGCTGGGTAACTTTAAATTAATTTTCTTCTGGGAGGATTATATTTGAATTTATGAGATAGGGATAAGAATGCTTGTCCTGCCTACCTCCCTTGGATGGGAGGATCAAAGACCACACTCAGGTAAATACAGGAGACAGAATAGAAATTGCTCAATGGAGCTCCTGGCATTTCTCAAGCTATTATTTACAAAAGAGTACTTTGAATTAATTGAGAAGACCTGTGTTATAGAATGGGCATTCAAACCTCTCAGTTTTATAAGAGTTGTCTTAATTTACATGCTGCATAAATAGTAATATTTGCAGGGAACCTCAGGACTCCAGTGTATAATCAGGTCAGAGGAGCTGATTACAGAGACAGTAAATTAATCTTCTTTTAGTATGAATTAGCATAGAAACTTGGTCCCGCATCAGCATTTACTTAGGAAGATCTCTGTCTTCTACTTACTCCTTTACTCATTCTGCAAGTGTCTATTGAGGGCCCACTGTGTGTTGGGCACTGAGCTAGGAGGTGCAGTTACAGAGATGCATTCATTGTGCTCACAGCCTGTTAAAATACTTACTTATAATTCACAGTGATAACTGTTCCACAGAGGAATGTGCTAAGCAGTGCAGGAGCACAGAGGAGGGAAAACCTGATTCTGCCTGAAGGGGTCAGAGAAGCCTTCCAGTTAATGTTGCTTTCTTTAAAAAGTGAATGTAGAGATATGGTTGAGTCAGTTCCAAAGTCCCAGTCAAATGTATCACCCTTAATCCAAAACAAAGAGGGGAGTTGAGCAGAGAGGAAATACAGTATTTATTTAAGGAAAACAAATATCTTATAGCAATATATGATTCATTCTGTTTTAAATACTTTGGCTCCTGAAGACTAGGTCAATTCATTTGTTCATCTATTCACGCACCTACTCACTCATCCAATCTCTATATTATTCCCCTAATCTAAGCATTTCAGGGGCTTTTCAAAGCACTTCACATAAAATCTCAACTATTGTCACAGCTCATAAGGCTATGCACAATATGGCTGTAATATGGCATAATATGGTCACTGCCTCCCTCACCTCTTCCACTCTCCTCTAACTGTTCTCTTGATCCACACTGGCTGCCTCTTGATTCCTTGATCAAACTAATGCCTTTGCATTTGCTGTTTCTTCTACCTGGCTCTTTGCATGGCTAGCTCATGCCATCCTCTGGTTTCAATAAATATGTTTCCTTTTCAAGATGTCTTTCCTGCTAACCAAATCTAAGGTCTTCCCCTCACTCTCATAATCCTTTATCTGAGTTTATCAGACCACTCTGCTCTCTTCCATTGTAGTATTAGCATCTCACAGATTTAAAGGAAATATTAGTTTGCTACTTGTTTGTTATCTGCCTCCCTGATTCTGTCTTGTCTCAAGCACAATTCTTTGCATAAAAGAGGTTTTTAATACCCATTTGTAGAATGAATAAATATTTTTAGAATACTTGCCAGGATTAGAAAAGTAATTGTCAGTACTTGACCTGATGTGAAATTGAGAACTTTTTTTTGGCTGGACTGCACAAGTAAGGGCAAGCTGAATGGGGATCCCAAATAAGTGCTCATCTTTCTGAATAGTGAGATTGGGGTTTTAGAGCTTCCTCCTTGTGATTTGACTCCCAGCAGGAGCAAAGGGGAATTTGCCTGCTGGTAACACAGCCACGGCACCTGTTGCCATTGCTTTGCCTGAGTAAGCAACCATTCCCCCTCTTGTAAGGGTTGTTGTTATAGATTTAGAAAAGTATTCTGGAGAGATCATGAGATTTTACCTAGATTGAGACTTTTCTCTCAGGTTTACCAACTAGCAAAAATTTATTAAACACCCAGAATGCGTATCATTAGATATGGTATATAAACTGTGTTATATTTTAATGCAACTCAATACATTTTTTATTTTTAAATAAAATGTCTTTTTTATTATTAATAGGGAAGGCAATAAAAAGGAATAAAGGTTTTCAATATGAATCCCAGGGCCTTAAGATGCTTCCAGCTTAGTTGGGAAGACAGGAAGTGTGGTTAGGTAACTGTTAAATTGAAATGTGAAGAAATTTATAACTGTAAAATGGAATTATTTCCACTGAGTTTTAGTTCCCTATATGCACATGTGTGCTCATCGGTTAGTTCCAATTTAATAATGAGTATATGTGGTGTTTGGTTTTCCATTCTTGAGATACTTCACTTAGGAGAATGGTCTCCAGTTCCATCCAAATTGTTGCAAAAGGCATTAATTCATCCTTTTTATGGCTGAGTAGTACTCCATGGTATACATATACCACATTTTATTAATCCACAAGCAAGGGTGAGGGAGGAGAAGGGGAGGGGAATAAAACCTACCTAATGGGTACAATGAACACCATTTGGGTAATGGGCACACCTATAGCAGTGACTCAGGTATTACAAAAACAATCCATGTAACCTAAAACATTTATACTCCCTTAATAGTTTGAAATAAAAATATAGAATGAGCAAATTTGGCTTTGAATGCTTTAGGACTAAAGGTTATATTCTTATAAAATTGCTCTATCCCTACTGAAGACTAGTCATGGTCTCTGATGTAAAAGAACTCATGGCCTAGGCTAAAGCTGTGTTGTCCAGTAGAACTTTCTGCCATAAGGGCCATATTTTATAATCTTTGCTGTCCAATAAGGTAGCCATTAATTACATGTGGCTTTTGGGCACTTGAAATGTGACTGGTTCAACTGAGGAACTGAAATTTTAATTTACATTAAATTAAATTTAAGTAAATTAAAATTAGGTGGCCACATATAGCTAGTAGCTATTGTATGAACAGCTCAGGTCTAAAAGGAAAAACAGAATTTGTGTCCACTGGAAGGTACAGTAGAACCAATTCTAATTATGTCTATGTTAAAAAACTTTATGATCAGAAGGTAACTTATTAGGGATAGCGCTGTGGCACAATATGTGCTTATTATCATAAAGTAATAATTCTGAATAATATATTTAATATATTATTAATATATATATTATATATATAATTATTAATATATATTAATATATATAAATATATATTACCTTTAAAATGAGATGGCTTAAAGGAATGTTTGTTTCTATTTTTAAAGTTATGTATTCTTGAAAATACTCAATTTCTTGAGTTTGCAAACTTTGGTGCTGAGACTTCTATAATTTTCAAATGATTGTGATGACAGAAGGAAAAAAGTAATTGGAATTGTAGTTGAAGTGGGTACTCTGCAGAATTTTCTTCCACTAATTTAAATAAATCAACATCTTTCCTTGTATGTAAAATTTTTTAAATAAATGCAAAATTGTCTTAAGAAAGGGCTCATAAATATCCATGTACTTCCTGGATATCATTTAGTTAAAGGGCAAGAGAGAAAGAGAGAGAGAGAGAGAGAGAGAGAGAGAGAGAGAGAGAGAGAGAGAAAAGGAAGCTATACAAAGCAGGGTATTCTGCTAAAATTTGGGAATAGTCTCTAAGGTTAGAGGACTGTCAAAGACACAATTTGCATAATTCATTTATCACAACCCATCCAACAAGTATAATCCAGATCAATAACCCACCAGAATCTAATCAATCTCCCATAAGGACACAATCATTCACCAACCCTGCCCACCTCACCTACCAATATCTCCTTACAAATCTTGTCTCAACTCCTCCAGAATATTGAGCAGCCCCAACTTATTCTTGCAAAGTATTCTTCCCAACCAGCATCAACTGGCAAGACAGAAGATCTTAGAGTACTAAAAGTTTTTTACAAATAAAAAGCCCAGCCAACTCACAAAGCAAAGTCTGCCTGGCATCCCTAGTCAAAATTGACATTATAGAAAATGGAGGCAGTTTTATCTGGACAGGCTAAAATAACTTCCCTCCTGTTTTTCAGAAAAGAGTTGATGAGATTTTGAAGAATGGTACCATTTGTGATGGTCTGACTTCTGACAATTGGCTTTTTTATGTTTTCTTTTTCAACTTTCTCTGCAACAAGATTTCTTCATCAGATGCTATTGGATCAGTTTTGGTAACAGGAAGTAACATGGAAAACAGTAAAACTTCATGATCCTTGTTGGATTATTTTGTTTTAGGTTGCAATGGTCTTTTACTATTTTCTTAAATTTGGCAGAGAACATTTATCTGATTTTTAAAAAACTTGTATGGAATAGGTAAAAAGAATTCAGGACTCTTGAAAAAGTTTATCAAAACATAGAAGCTGGAATCACCATGGCTAGTCAAGGTACTATCATGAAGAGGCTGAACATGAAAGATGCTGTAAGCTCCCAAACAGAATCATTGCCAAGCATATCTCTGAATTTCCTGAGTGTGTCTGACAGCCTGAGAGCGTGTCTGACAGTGCTGAACAGCCACTGCTCCCCTGATTGGCTGGTGAGTGCAGGTTGGAAGCTCTGAGAAGGGATCTCAAGCCTGAGAACTACTCTTGGCCCACTGAATGGATAAGCTGGGGTCAAAGGAGAAACATCTCCTTAGCATGCTTATCTGAAATATGTAGTTTTTTCCTTTAATAAAGAAGTGGGTACCCCAAATAACTTTGATTTGCTTGCCTTTCCTTCCCCATTGGCTAGGTGGAAGCCTCTTAAATTGGTGGCCCATGTGAGTTGATGGGGAGTGTCAGGATGTGTTCGGTAACTGCAGGCTTTGATGAGAAGTTTGGTCCAGACTGTTTTCAGGTGGTGATTTTTAAGTGCTTCAAGGGGTATAACATGGACCAGTTCAGGTGTTTAACTGGGGTCCCTGGACAGCTGTCACAATCCTGTCTGGAACTAGGGAGGAAGAAAAAGTAACTAATGAGATTCACATAGAAAATTAAACTATCTGGTGTGCTGGGGATCATTACTTACATGAATTACAAAATGAATATTTTATGTTGAGAGCTAAATTGGTTATTTTTTTAAATAAAGGATTTGGATCGGTTATAGAAGTGTAAATTTCATCAAGATCTTGTCCAGGAGCTTGTTAACACTTCTCATCCCAAATGCATGCAACTCTCATATGTCACAGAAACACCAGGTTATTGATGAACCATAAACAGCCAATTAACCCAGCCATATTTGGGTTTTCACTGTTCTCTCATGTAATAAATTTACTTCCCCCCCAGTTGAATTAATATACCTAAATAAAGATGTCTTCTGAAGTTCTTTGATTGTTAAATCGGATTTGCCATGTGGTGGGTTGGTGGTAGTACAGGGAGCGTGTCTCTCAAGAGGCTCTGGGAGTGGGTAAAGGTAAACTGGTCCTTGGGGCAGATTGGCTGAGTGGGTTACTTTGTGAATTGACAACACAAACTGGCTTGGTCTCTCTCAAAAGACCAGAATTGTGTTTCCACATCTATGACTGCTAGTGTCAATCTATAATAGGAGGGTGTAAGTTTTAACAGATGTTGCACTTTCAAAGTTTACTTGGATTGAGAGTCTAACAGAGCAGATAAAGGGATTGTCCAGAATCCTAACTAATGTTCAGCCCCAGCAGGGTGAATCAGAAACTCAGACCAACAGGGAAAGGACATTTTCAATATGCCTAAAAAGAAACTTATGAAGGATTATATTAATAATAGGCACTGTTTTCATTATCAATGGTTCCGTTACCTGGAGGTCTGTCAAGTGCTTCAGCAGGACATTGATATTGAAAGTGCGAAGTTGCACAGTGTATCTATGTCCTTCTGAATCTTACAACAGTTTAAATGATCCCACTCGTGGGAAAATCTGTGAAATACTTGGATGTCACAATCACCAGTTCTTTAGTAGTTTGGAGGGCCTTATGTGCTGGTGGCCATTTGTGTTTTTCTGAGATGAAGGGAACGTTTGGAAGGGGGAAGGGACAGGCATTCTGGGAGAGATATTTAGAGACACATGTGCCGAGGGGAGAGCAATGTCTAGTTTAAAAAAGGAAAAGCTAGGATGGGACAGAGATCAATGCAATTGTTTCCCCAGATATATACAAAATACTCCAGAGCAGGATCCTTCAGACTAAAGGCAGGGCTAGATCCTAAAGCACAGAGACTCTGGAGCCAGACACCAGAGTTTAAGTCCCAGCACAGCCACTGGGCAGTTAGTCAGTGTCTCTTTGCCTTAGTTTTCTAGTCTGTAAAATGGGAATCATAACTGTACCTACCTCACTAGATTATTATGAAGAATAAATGTTTTCAATAGTGACTGAGCATAGTAAATACCATCCAAATATTCATCAAATAAATATGTACAGACATATTTGGGTGGCATGACACACTTAACAGGTGGACCAAGACTGATGCTTAGGATAGAAATGGAGAAGATGGATGGAAATTATTTTTCTATTATGCTGCCCAGCAATGCATGCACACATATCTCTCTCCAGAGCACCTATTTAAGGGTGTTCAGCTCCTTGTCCTTGGAGCTCCCCCAGGTGGGGGTTGTGGAGATACAGGTCCTCAAAAGCTGGTGCAGGTTTCCTGAAGAAGCCACTTTTTGAAATCTATGAGCGTGAAAGGCCCTTGGGCTTACATTTGACAAGTGTGAATATCAGTTAAGTAACTAGTACAGTCCGGGAATAAGAACATTAGTTCAGGTCAGACAGGTAAAGCAAAGTTAAGCCATGCTCTATGTTGTTTATAACAATAACTGAGGGAAAGACGCAGGAGCCAGGCAGATGAAGATTGACACTCTAGCTTTAATTCTGATGGAAATGTTGGACAACACAGTTGAGATGTTCAGGCAATGGAAAGACTTTCTAAAACTAAGCCCAGAGTGTGACAGAGTTACTTATCTATCCCAGGCAGCACAGGAGAACTGCTGGTGGGACGGAGGGGCAAAGCTGAAAGGAGTCTTCTCTAGGGGAAGGTAGGTCCCCCAGAGAGAGGATCAAGTGGCTAACACACACATGCCTAATTCTTTCTCCTAAATTGGTGGTTCTCAAAGTATGGTCCCAGGTTCCCTGAGGGCAAAACTATTTTCATAATAGCAGTAAGATATTTGCATTTTCACTCTTAAGAGTGAACAATGGAATTTTCCAAAAGCTACATTACATATGATATTGGAAAAAATTGGATGTAGAAGTTGATACCATAATTCAGCTTCTTTCTCTTAAATTAGACATTAAAGTGTAAAGCAATGTCTTTCTTTTCACTATGATTTTGTTATTCTTTCATAAAATATTAGTTATGTTAACATATAGTGAATTTATTATTGTTATTTTAAAATAAAGTTCTCAGTTTTAATTTCCAATACAGCAAATATCAATAAATGTAGCCCTCATAACTAAATAGTTATCAATAAATTTTAAGAGGCACAGGAGTTCTGAGAGCCAAGAGTTTAAGAATAACTGTCTCAAATAACCAATCAGATGTCTTACCTCCTTCTCTAACTTGGAGTAAATGAGGGGAGAAGAGAAGCCAGAAGGTGTTAGTTTAGTGATTTTCCTATCACAGGAAAAATGCCACCTCCTCATCCCCACCCTGCTCGTAACTCTAATGACAATCAGTGTAGCAGCTGCTTAAGATCATTGGTCTGACATTTGTGAATAATGATGCCAGTGGAAAGTAGAGTAAAAACCCTTTGAAATTCAAGGGGTTTGACATTCATTCAGTGTTGTAACATGAAGTTCTTTGCCTTTTTGTGGATGGGGGAATGGGTACCAGCTAAGAACCTAAAACTAGAATTTGAGATAGAGAATTGTATTAGAGTATAGAAAACTTGTGCAGACTAAAAGGAAGTTTAAGAAGTACCATACATACAAGATGGTAGACCTAGAAAACAGCTTCACTATTAGAAAGTTATCTCCTGACTAGGAATGGCTGAGATGCTCTCAAATGCATTGCAATTTTTTGCATGTTTTTCTGTTACCTATGAAGAAAAGCCCTCCTCCAGAGACCCCTGGGTATAGGGATCAATATCTACTCACATACCAATTTGGAGAACATTTTTTTCATGCTGATTTTTTCTTCTCATTTGGTATTTCCTTTTCATAATCTAAGATGGGTCGAGATAGGGAGAAAACATGCAATAACATTAACTAGTGAATATGCTTTCATTAAGTACAGACTGAGAATTGGGATGCATTTGCTGCAGTTATGAACAAAGGCCATGTTTTATTATGTCCAAACAGCCTGATCCTGGAGGTAGCAGCACCTGGACATTGTAGGATCCAGTATTTGTTGCACGAATGATATATTCTGAAGTTTGGTCTCAAAATTTAAATATTTAAGGTGATATCAAAATAGTGTTTTCCTTGAATGTGGATTTGTAAACTATGAATAATTGAATAAGAATTATTGTTAAATAAATAATAATGACAAGGAAATGTTTCAGATTAATGTTTTTGTTCTCTCTGAAATGACAGGCACAAATACATAGTAGTCAGCACACTGACTGCTTATAGTGAGGCAGGAATAGTTTTAAGTACTGGACATTGGTGTTTAATTCTTACAACTCTCCCATCCACTAGGTTATATTATTATGATGGCTTTATAGATGAAGAAGCTGAACAACCATAAGTGGTGGGAACAGGGTCTGAACTCAGACAACTGACTCCAGAGCCCAACACCAGCCTGTACAGGCCCTACAGCCAGCGACTGAGCATGTTGGAAACAGTTCAGTTCCCCCTCCTGCACTTGAGAAAGATTGATTCAGTTTCTTTTCATTACTATGTTCCCTTAGGAGGATATGTTAGTATCGATCAGTTGTGCCAAAAGTTAAGTTTGGAACTGTTCTTGCAGCTCTTTGGCAGCCAAAAAGTCAATGAGAGCCTCACAAAAAGCTCATGATGTCAACTTTCCCACTTCAGTGTGTTCCTCTCTAGGCTGGGTACATCTTTACTGGAGTTTCTCAACCCAAGGGACGAGAGCGTATCAGACCCAAGGGAGAATCTTCATGATGACAAAAAACTCCCCCATATGTTTCCTGTTTTCATCCACAATGGAAATTGCTTTATTGTGCTGTCTACCTCATTAATTTACCTGATAACATGCTCACTGAAAAAAAATGTAAGCATTACCAAAAAACTATAAGCAAGAAAACAAATATCAACTAAAATCCACCTCCCTGAGTTGGCAGCATTCATTAATATTTTGGTGAACATTCTTTCATGCATCTCTTTATACATGCAAACACTTACATCATTTTGCACAAACGGGATTATATCACACATGGTGTCTTTTAATATAGGACTTTAAATAATTATTTATTTTTTTACTTCTTCTTCCTCTTGTATTTCTCTCCCATTTTAAATCATCCTCTCTTATCCAAAGTAACCCATGTTAATAATCTGTTGTATTTTTCTGTGCTTTCTTCAAAATTTTATAATAATCTAAAGTGTATATGAAATTGTAATACATGTATCATTTCTTGTTTTATAAAATATATGTATGTTTACATCAATTTATAGTCATCTAAAATATACATAAGATTGTAATATGTATGTTTTCTCTTGTTTTATGAAGTATATACATGTATATATATAAAATTATACATGTATATATAAGATGTATATGTATAAGATTCATGTACATATGTATTAATATATATACATGATATATGTACATGTATATACATCATTTTTGTCATTGTTTTACAAAAAGTAGGATCAAATACATTTTGACTTACTTTTCTCATTTAACAAAACTTCATAAATATTTCTCCAATTGATTGATATATACCTAATTCATTCTATTAAAGACAACATTCATGAACTGAAGGTAACTGATGCCTTCTCAACCATACCCATCTGATGGACATTCATCTTGTTTCTCTCTTCTTTTCTAAATTAAAATTTTAAGGTTCTTTTCAACAACCTAGGGATCTCTGTTGGAAAACTAGAGGAACTATTTCATGTGTTATATTTTTATATTGATTCAAATATCTTCAATATTATCATTTTATAGAAGATGAATAATGCCAAATGATGAATATATGGTACATCTGACAGAGGAAATATTTTTCTTTGATCCTGATACTGTACAATTTCACTGGAAAGTTTTAGTAAAATGTTTACTGTAATTCTTTATAATTCACACAATTAGAAAAAATACTCAAATGAAAAAATTACTTAATTATTAAAAAAAAGTATGTAAAAATCCAAGAGGGCAATAGTGGACAGCAGAATTGAATTCCTTATGAATAGAATTTTTTTATGAGGCAGACCAAATAAGGCATGCCGCATGCTTGTAGCTCTGATATAGGATTGCTTTCTCATTCACTGCGTGCAATGGCCAATAAGGAGGAGAAACAATACCAGCCTGGGTATTGTGTGTTATGCATGGGGTCTGATTGCAGAAAGAATGGTTCAGAGGAATCTTGGAAATACTGATCTCAATCTCATTGTGTTTGGGATCAGGATGAAAATGAAAGTGAAACGAGATAGAGCAGAAACAAGTAAATTTTGGAATAGCTTATTTCAATAGAATGAAGAAATTGTTTAGAATAGGTTAGGACCTGATGGAAGAAAAATAAGATACAATGATAAAATTTCTCTGAAAGTCATGACAATGTCTGAGTGAATTAGGCAACTAGTAATTTAAGAATTATAGTTGTAACAAGATAAAAGACATACAAATAATGTACTGAAAAAAAGTAAAATTAAAAGAGACCCAAGAAAATATCAGCAGTTGAAGGCTACTAAAGGAGAAAGTAAAAACAGAATAAAAAAAACCAGAAGGGCTCCTGGATTTTCCTCAGACATGAGAAGGCATTGGTGACAGATAGGGTGTGTCACTGAGAGTCTTAGTTCTTTCCCATGGAGATTGCCAGGGTGGGTGAAGGTTGAATTTTGAAAACTGGGCTCTGTTTTCCCAAAGGAGAGAGAAAACAAGCAAAGTATCAGAGATGCTGAGATTAGAACCAGGAAATTGAGAGGTGTGTGTGTGTGTGTGTGTGTGTGTGTGTGTGTGTAAGAGAGAGAGAGAGAGAGATTTTGGATGAAAAAGATAGAAGATAGAATGTCTATTGGTACACCTTGAAGATACTGCAACTTCAGTCCTACTCAACCACAATAAAGTGACTATCAGAATAAAGCAATTCACAGAAATTTTTAAATTTCCCAATGCATATAAAAGTTACATTTATACTATAGTGTAGTCTATTAAGTATGCAATAGCATTATGTCTAAAAAAACAATGTATATACCTTAATTAAAAAGACTTTATTACTGAAAAATGCTAATGATCATCAGTGAGTTGTAATCTTTTTGCTGGTAGATGGTATTGCCTCAGTGTTGATGGCTGCTGACTGATCACGGGGGAGGTTGTGAAGGTTGGGGTGGCTGTGGCAATTTTCTAAAATAAGACAAGAATGAAGTTTTCCACATGGATTGGCTGTTCCTTTCATGAAAGATTTCTCTTTAACATGTAATGCTATTTGATAGCATTTTGTCCATAGAAGAACTTTCAAAATTAGAGTCAATCTTCTCAAACCCTGCCACTGCTTTATCAGCTCAGTTTATGTCATATTCTAAATCCTTTTTTGTCATTTCAACAATGTTCACAGCATCTTCACCAGGACTAGATTCCCTCTCAAGAAACCACTTTTTTTTAATTTTTAATTTTTGCTCATCCATAAGAATCAACTCCCCATCCATTCAAGTTTGAGCATGAGATTGCACAATTCAGTCACATCTTCAGGCTCCCCTTCTAATTCTAGTTCTCTTGTTATTTCCCCCACATCTACAGTTACTTTTTCCATGAATGTCTTGAAACCTACAAAGTCATCCATGAGAGTTGGAATCAACTTCTTCCAAACTCCTGTTACTGTTGACATTTTGACCTCCTCCCTTGAATCTCAAATGTTCTTATGGCATCTAGAATGCTGAATGTTTCCAGAAGGTTTTTAATTTACTTTGCCCAGATGCATCAGAAGAATCACTATCTATGGCAGCTGTAGCCTTAAAAATGTATTTTGTAAATAATAAGACTTGAAGATAGAAATTATTCCTTGATCCATGGGCTGCAGAATGGATGTTGTATTAGCAGGTGTGAAAACAACATTAATCTCATTGTATATCTCATCAGAGCTCCTGGATAACCAGGTGCATTGTCATTGAACATTAATATTTTATATGATTTTTTCCTAAGCGGTAGATCTCAACAGTGGGCCTAGAAATATTCAGTAAACCATGCTGTAAACAGTACACTGTTATCTAAGCTCCGTTTTTCCATTTATAGAACACAAGCAGAGTAGATTTAGCATAATTTTTGGGGCCCCTAAAATTTTTGGAATGGCAAATGAGCATTGGCTTCAACTTGAAGTCACCAGCTACATTAGCCCCTAACAAGAGAGTCAGCCTGTCCTTTGAAGCTTTGAAGCCAGGCATTGACTTCTCCTCTCTAGCTAGGAAAGTCCTAGATGCCATCTTCTTCCAATAGAAGAATGTTTTGTTGATATTGAAAATTTTTTGTTTAGTGTAGCTATTTTCATCAATGATCTTAGCTAGATCTCTGGATAACTTGCTATAGCTTCTACATCAGTACTCAGTACTTGCTGCTTCACCTTGCAGTTTTATGTTATGGAGATGGCTTCTTTCCTTAAACTTCATAAACCAGCCTTGACTAGCTTTAAACTTTTCTTTTGCAGCTTCCTCACCTCTTTCAGTCTTGACAGAATTGAAGAGAGTTAGGGCCTTGCTCTAGATTAGGCTTTGGCTGAAGGGAATGTTGTAGCTGGTTTGATCTTCTATCCAGACCACTCAAACTTTATTCACATCAGCAATAAGACTTTTTCTTTCTTATCATTTGTATGTTCACTGGAGTAGCGATTTTAATTTCCTTCAAGAATTTTTCCTTTGCATTTACAACCTTGCTGTTTGGCCCAAGATGCCTAGTTTTTAGTCTATTTCAGCTTTTGACGGGCCTTTCTCACTAAGCTTAATCATTTTTAGTTTTTGATTTAAAGTGAGATACATGTGAGTCTTCTTTTCACTTGAACACTTAGAGGCCATTGTAGGATCTAATTTCTATAATTTCAATATTTTTGTGTCTCAGCAAATAGGGAGGCCCACAGAGAGGGAAAAAGATGGGGTGGGGAAGGATTGGTGGATACAACAGAAAACACACAACATTTATTGATTAAGTTTGTCATCTTATATAGGTGTGGTTCATTAGGCCCAAAACAATTACTATAGTAGGATCAAAGACCACTGATAGCAGATCACCCACTATAACAGATATAATAGTAATGAACAAGTTTGAAATCTTGTTAGAATTACTAAAATGTGACTCAGGAACATCAAGTGAATACATGCTATTGGAAGAATGGCCTGATAGACTAACTAGACACGGGATCACCATAAACCTACAATTGGTAAAAAATGCAATGTTTACAAGGTACAATAAAGTGATGCTCAATAAAATGAGGTGTGCCTGTATTCAGTGTTTTATCAAGAGTAACATGTGGTCTAACAGAGAAAAGAAATATGTATAAAAAGAAGATTTCATTGTTTGTGAGACAATCTTCTAAAGGTTTAGTTGCTCTTTCCATTATAAATCTATAGTTTTGGATATAAAATTTGGGATGTTTAATAATAATGAGCAAGAAAAATCTCCATGTCAGCTATGTTGATTTTGTTTTGCCAATTTGGGACCCAAAACATTGGCAGTTATCACTCAATAAGTGTCAGCTGGTGAAATATCTACTTTCAAAGTTATGGTGGCTACCTCATGCAGATAAATAAAATAACTATTACAAAAGCTTAATTATAATGACCTAATTTACATAATAAACTCCATTTTATTAAATTTAACTATGATGATTTTTACTTTATAGGAAATTTATTATGGTGTTAGTGTCTTAAAAATGAAAAGGTATAAACAACACAAAATTTAAAAATGTATGTGCTATGAATATCTTTGATTCTCTGGCTTACAAAGAATAAAACAAAGTGAGAATTATAACCACATACACAAAGTACAACATTCATAGTCAGTTTTGTTTAACCTCGTGTGAAATTTGCTTCTATTGCTGTTGAAAGTTGAGAGTGGCCTGTAACAGTTTTTAAACCATTTTAGAAACAAGTAAACATGGGTATACATCTTAAATATAAAACCCAAGGTAGCATTAAGGATGACAGTTGTAGAAAGAAAATGACATAGCTTTTGTGTAGATATTTTAGCATGTAATTTTCAGCATACAATTCGTATAATCACAAGACTTGAGGTGACCTTGAGAGGTCGTCAGACCCATCCTTCTGCTATTACAGGAACAGTTAACATAAGGCACTGTGCAATGATAGGCACACACAGGTGAGTTAAGGGTAATATGGCTGCCTTATCTAATAATAACATTATTTTCATTGAGTATCAACATAAATGAATAGTCTTCTAGCAAAAACATAGTTCTTTTGGAACTTATCTAATTCCTGTATGGTAAATAATTTTGATCAGACTGTATTTAGCCTTATAAATAGTAGTTGCATCATTGTGTGGTATACAGAAGTGGTTTAACACAGCCGTCAAGCATGTATATTGAAATTAAAAGCATTTTTTTAGTGACAAAATTTTTCAGAATTTGTACTATTGCTTAGAAAGACTTTGTATGTGGTCCTTGGCTCTAATTTGGATTATCTCTGCCCAAGCTTTTATTTGAGATTAGATTGTGACTCTGCTTTGCAATATAGGACAACTTTTCTTTGAACCCATTTTCTTAGGAGTAGTGTCTTTCTATAACAGAATACCTGAGACTGTGTAATTTATAAAGAAAAGAAGTTTACTTAGCTCAAGGTTCTGCAGGCTGGCATGACATCAGCTTCTTCTCGGCTTCTGGTGAGGACTTTTGTGCTGGGTCAAAGCATGAAGAAAGGTCCAAGGAAGCAGACACATAAAAAGAGACAGAACCAGAGGGGCATCCTAGCTTTATGACAACCCACTCTTGTGGGAACTAACCCATTCCCGTAAGAGCTAATCCAGTCTTGCCAAAGTGAGAACTCACTCACTGCCTCTATAATAGCACCCAGCTACCCACCAAGGCAGAGCCCTCCTGACCCAAATACCAAATACCCAATGGGCCTCACCTCCAAACACCACCATATTAGGGATCAAATTTCAAGATAACTTTTGGTAGGGACAACAAACCATATCCAAACTATAGAAAGGAATTTCCCATTGAATAGAATCAGCTGGATTCTAGGGACATAAGTGGCAGGGTGGAGAAGGATCATAAAACATCCTTCCTCACAAAGCTTAAAAAAATTCAGAAAGGGCACAAAGTGATATAAAGGACATGAGAAACCAAGAAGTGGGAAGGGTTGGGGGATGACAGATAAAAATGTACCTATTGGGTACGATGGACACTATTCTGGCAATAACCATGCCAAAATCCCAAACTTAAGCATTATACAAGGTATCCATGTAACAAAAACACTTGTACCCTCTTAATATATTGGAAAAAAATTTATAAAGGGTCTGGCCTCAAATTCCCAGAAGCAGTTAAGTAAGGAAAAGGGTATACTTTTTATTAACAAGCTTCAAAAAATAGTGGTGAAAGAAAAAATAAAAGGAAGATTCTGGTGTAGAGAGAGGTGTTACTCCTTATTTTGTGCCTAGTCTTTAAGAAGTAGTACAGAGGAAAGAAGGTGACTAAAGAACAAAACAGAAGGAAGGAAGGAAGGAAGGAAGGAAGGAAGGAAGGAAGGAAGGAAGGAAGGGAGGAAAAAGAAAAACATGACAGTTCTCCCTAATGTCCTATTTCAAAGAAAATAAGATATTATTATAGAAGATGGATAAAGTCAAGGAAAAACTCTTTAAAGCAGAAATTCTTATATGAGTATAGGAAATCAGTGGAGCTAAGAAGGGCAAGAAGACACTGCTTGCCATTTTCCAGGGTATTGAGATTGTGAGAAACACTCTTGTGGGATGACCATGACAATGGACATTTAATGGGATTCATCCAAAGAGCCCAGCACCCAGATTCCTCAGCAACAGTTGCACCCAAGCCCAGCAAGTAGCTCCCACTGACTTATGTGATAGTTACTTTTATGTGTCAACATGGCTGGCCATGGACCCATATATTTAGTCAAATGTTATTATAGATGTTTCTGTGCATGCCAAAGAACAAATAATATTTAGGTCAAATATTATTTAGATGTTTCTGGAATAATCCCAAGTAAAACTCATTCAATCAGTTGAAGTCCTTAATGGGAAAAAGACTGACCTCTGCAGAGGAAGAGGGAATTCTGTCAGCAGATAGCCTTCAGACTCCAACTGCAGCTCTTCCCTGGGTCTCCAGCTTGTTGGCCTACCCTGTAGTTTTGTACTTGCCAAGCCTCCACAATTGTGTGAGCCAATTCCTTAAAACAGATCTCTCTCTCTCTCCCTCTCTCTCTGTACATACACACATACACACACAGACGCACACACACACACACACATACGTGCCCTGTTGGTTCTGTTTCTCTGGAGAACTTTGACTAATACAACTTAATAAAGTAAAACTAATTTCTTGCAAACTCAAATAAAGATACTCCTGGTTATCCCATGGCCTTCTATTAATACTTAGTTAATTAGGGACCCAAGCACCTTCCATCTTGTGGCTTTATTGATTCTAGGGCCTTGAAGTTCTCTTCTAGATCTCCTGCATCTGATGAGCAGACATGGAAAGAGAGAGAAGGAAAGTCATTCATGGGAAGTTTTTATGGGTTAGACCTAGCTCCAGTAGGCCTCATCCATGTGTGTACACCTATGAATATGCTCACAGTTCATGAGACCAATCTCAGTCATGGCCTTACCCAACTGCTGGCTGAGGAAACGTCATGTATCTTTGTGCCCAAGAGGACTAGGAAATGAGGTTTTGTGAACTCATAGCAGTCTCTGCCATAGTCTCTGACCTAATTCACAGATTTGCTCAGATTACCAAATGGGGAAAGTGCTTTGAAAACAATCAAGTTTTGTAGAATTATCATTATTTCAAATGTTAAGGTTCTGCAAAGCAGACTTATATTTTAATTGTTTGGTGAGCTTAAATATAAATAATTAAAAAAACATTCAATGTGGAGCATTTGAATGGACTACTTAAAATGGTATTCATTGTTTTTACTAATGATAAAGTAATATGGGTATTGTAGAAAATATGCAAAATAGAGAAAAGCACAAAAAGAAAATCTCAGGCATTCCCTATCTTTTTGTATACACAGTCTACACAATTATAATTCTTTAGGTGGTAACAACTCTTATCCAAACTGGCTTAAGAAGAGAAGAGAATTTATTGGCTTGTGGCATCAAGCAGGCCAAGGTCCGACTCTGGCTGTCGGCGTGGTTTCATCCAGGGGTCTGTGACTCCAGCAGGACTCTGGCTTTGCATCTCTGTGATTCTCTCAGCTTTACCTCCTCTTTGTGCTGACACTGGCCTCAGCCTGACTCCCTCTGATAGCAGTTTCAGGTGGCATGTTCTTACACTGTACTAAACAGAGGAAGGCAGGATGACTTTTTTTGTTGCTTTTTCTGAAGAGCTAGGATGTTATTTTCCTTCCCTCCCAGAAGCTCCCAGAAAAATCTTGTGTCCCATGGGCATGAATTAGATTGTGTGCCCATCCCTGATCCAGTTGTGGGTGTGGGGATTTGCTCAGGTCAGACAAGGCTCACCCCCAGGAGCGGGGTGAGGGGGCACTTCTCTCTGAGCACATAGGCCCACAGGGAATCCCTGAGTCCCTGATGAAAGTTGGAGAATGTGATCAAGAAGAATAGGGGATGAACATTTGATAGTCTGAAGCAGCAAATGCCCACCACATACCCATAAACACATGTACACTCACACCCTTTAACAGAATCAGTATTACACCATACATACTCTTTCTTTTATAGCCTGTTTTACATTTTACACTTAAGGATACATTATAATCATTTTACCATTTGTTCAATGTTCTTAAAAATGTGTATGTCAGAGACTTCATTTCTTCTATCATGTGGATCTATCATAAATTTTTTAATAAATCTATTATTAGATCTTTGGGTGATTTCTAAAATTTTTTAGTATTACACTGCAATGTACATCCTTATACATATTTTGTGTACATCTCTGTTGATCATAGCAACACTTTAAACTCTAATTTTAGCTTTATATTATTAACACTGATTTTAATATACCAATCATTTTTATAGCACATTAAATAGCTAATAATTTCATAGCTAGTAATGAGAGCTTAAACAAATTTCTTAATCTCTCTGTGCCTCACATGTAACATGGGCTTAATAAATAATAGCATCCATTTCATAGGTGAGGATTAAATGAGATGATGCATGTAAAATTAGTACAGCATATTCTAAGTGCTCAGCATTACTATTTATACATTACCTCTACTTCCTTTTAACACCTGGCTAAGTATATTCTCAATGACTATTAATTTGGTGAATAAATGAGGTAATATTTGATATTTGAAATACTTAGCTAGTCTTAATGTCATATTAATTAAATTTTTTCTTGTTTTAACATTTAATTGAATCTCTAAATTTAATACCTATTATTATGTTTTTTTGAAAGTAATATAATTTCATTACACTAAGTTTACAGATGAGAATGTTCTTGGGCAAAGGTAAGGAACAATCATTGCATGGTAAATTCATGGTTAAGATCTTAATCCTCTTGAATCTTCTACCTATGTAAGTTTTTCCCAAGCAATAAGCTAGTCAGTTAGGAGACAGGAGAATTATCTGTTACCCTTGATATTGAATTTCAACAAATTCTACCACTTTAATTTATTTTTAAATAATATATTTCACTATTCCACAAATAGTGACAACTAGTGTGGATTAAAAAATAGGCAAATAAAATAGAATGAGTGTCTAAGAGGACATGAAACAGTTATTAATAAAAATTTACTTAATTTTTTAAAATGAAAATTGTTACCATATGAATATATAAATTGTGGTATACACACAGAATAGAATACTACATAGCAATGAGAAAAACGAATGACTTCTACATGCAACACCATGAATGAACTTCCAATTATAATATAAAGAAAAAGAATCAAGACACAAGAGTATCTGTTAGTACTATTGCCTCTATTTGTATGAAGCTCCAAAATAGGCAAAATTAATCTATTGTGGTAGAGATTAGATTAGTGCTTACATTTGGGGAGTATTGCCCGGGAAGGATTAATAGGGAGCTTTCTAGTGTGCTGAATATGTTCTCTATTTCTATATAGGTGCTTTTACATAGATGTATTTATATAGGAAAAATAATTGTGCTGTGCACTTAGGATTTGTGCCCTGTTTCAAAGTTATACTTCAGTACAAAATTAAACATTTTAATTAAGTATATTAAAATATAAACATGCAAATAGGCAATGCTAAAAATGAATTTAAGGAGATGTAAATAAAGTTTGTGGTGCAGTTGAAAAAATGTTACCATAAGAAAACATGCCTTTTTTTCCATAAAACTTTACTGAAATGTAGCAAGTCAATAATAGAATTTTCATGTTGTAGCTATTGGAACAAAGGCCTAGTATAACTAAATGAGACATCTAATGAGATAATGGATATGAAGATATGTTCTAAAACATTAAATGCTATACATACAATAATTTAAAAATAATATCAGAAGTAATGCATCTAGGCAATGATCATCAATGGCTGCTGAAAGTTCAGGCTGAATATTAACAGGAAATTATAACCAATGGAGAAGCCTGGCAACAGCTGAACTCACTGGTCATGCTTCAGTCACAAAACCAGAAAACCATTTGTTAGAAGTCCCCTAATGTGATGTGGAGGGCATACACAGCGCCTCTTATCAAGCATTCTTGCTAAAATGTTGAGCCTGAACCCGATTAAGCCTCTGTCTCTAACCACCAGTTTCCAGAAAATATAGGAGATAGAGGAACATACTATACTAACAACACTATGGGGATGCAATCAGCCAAAACCAGGACGTGGGAAACTTTCCAGGGCAAGTGACCCTATCTTTAAACTAATGAATAGCAAGGGAGAAGGGGGAAAAAAAAAAAAAGAAGAGCACGGAAGATTATGCTATCTCACGAGGTCTAAGAGATAATTCAACTAAATGCAATGTATTAACCTCATTTAGATTCTGATTCAAATTAAGCAAAACACATTTATGAGATAATCAAGGATACCTGAATTCTAATTAGATAGTAGATAATAATAAGAAGCTATTATTGCTTTTGTAGGTGTGATGATGATGTTGAGATTCTGTTTAAAAAAAGATAGTCAAGGTCTTACCTTCTAGACATGCATGTTCAAGTATTTATGAATGAAACAATATGAAGTTCCAAGGTAAGTGTGGGAAGGGCTGTGGATGAAGTGAGTGTCCATAAGTTGATAACTTTTGATGCTGGGTAACAGGTATATAAGAGGGCTTATTGTACTTCTCTCTGCTTTGAATTTGTTTAGAAAATTTTAGCAAAATAGTTAAAATTGTGGAATGATGCACAAAGGAGACTCAGAGGAGTTGGGGGGTGGATAATGGGAGGTTGCTTGGTGGATACAATGTGCGATGCTGTAGTGATGAATGTGCTGGAGATCCTGAATTCACCACAACACAATATATCAATGTAATAAAACTGCACTTGTACCTCATGAACATACGCAAATAAAAAAATAAATGAGGGAAAAAAGAAAAGAAAAGGTTAAAATTCAGATCTAGTTTCAGCATTTCAGACTGAAGTTGGGATGGGGAAGTTTTTCATCTCACCCCTTATTTGCTGAAATATGACACACCAAACGCTTACACTTTTATCTTCATAGTCTATGTTAATATACATTTAGATATACTTATATCTACCACCATAATTTCTGAGGTTAGGTCACCTTTAAATTACTCTTTTACCTTAAACAAAATGGCACCGCATAACTTATCAGAGAAGGTAAAAATAAGTTCAAATAAAACTTCTAAAAATATTGAATTCCTTTATAAAACTCGAGGGCTATGGTATCTCTTCATTCCTTATATTTTTATAAGCTCTTCTGATAACTCACATAATTTAATATTGTGAGACCTACTGATATATTTATTTGGCATTCAATATGGGTACATTCCAAAGAAAAAATTTTTGTTTTAAATATTCTGACAAAATGACATGGCATTTTGTACGGTGGCTTCCTACCATACAGACTTCAATCTGTGCAACATCGTTTTAGTAGGTGCTAGTTTTAGAAAAAGCAATCAATATATCAATGAGGCAATCAATTAGCTTGAAAATTGACCACTGGTAGATGTGTACTACATGGTGTTCTTGGTTGGCCTTGGGTAGGGTCAGATTTGGGGCTGGACAATGTGTGTCTACTTATGGGACATGTTTGGCCTGCAGTGTTGAAGTTGAGCCCCCTCCCCAGATTGTTGCTGCCACCATTACCTTTGAATGTCCACTATCGATACCTTGAGCTGTGCAGTATTGGGTTTAGGGGCTCCAGGGAGGGTTGCTGAGAAATGCTCGTACTTGTCTTCTGTTTCTCCAATTCAGCCACTGAATTGGGGCTAAAAACCTGCATATTGCTATGGAGATGCCAGTCTCTACTTAGGGCCGAACTTGATGGGTATATCAATAAGCACGTAAAACAGTTTAAAAGAAATCTGGCTTTTCTTCTCCATTACTTGCTTCATTTCACTAAGAAGTGAAGTTTTCTATTATTTATACTGATATCAGCTTATTAAACTTGTTTAAGCAGGTTTAAATTTAAAATATATATTTTTTGCATCCAGAATGCATGGCATCAGTGTGTGAATTTGTGTTTTAGTTCAATTAGCCTATTTTTAGAAATATTTTTTTCAAAATTCATATCTTAGACTTAGTTTTTATATCATCCAAATATTCAGGAAGAAATATCATAGGTGGTATTTCCTGGCATAATGGATAATAATAAATTGAAATTGTTAGTGAAATTACATTAGATTTAGCCAGAAATTACTCTTAAGATATGCACGACCAGAGCACTAATGATATAAAGAGCTTTGATTATGGCCAAATTCTATGTAAGTTTGTTATTTTGTAACTTAATATTTTGAAGGAGAAAAATTTTAAGTTCAGTGGACCAGGCCAAAAGCAATGAGACTGGTATTTTTTGCAAGCATAAAAGATCTTAAATATTTACCCAAGTATTATTTACCTTCTAAGAAGCTATCTTTGGAAGTTTATCTGGTAACATTTATTTGAAATCTATTTTGAGGTCATTTATAATAGTCATTTTCTAGTCATATAAAAATGAATCTCATTCTATATTATTTTAGTTAATTTAACCTTCTTATTCATGAGATTTAGCATTGAATAAATTTTAATTCCAAATATCAAATCCTTGTGTTGAGAATAAATATTCTCTACCATTGAAAATACTGTGCTCAAATGAACATGCTACCAGCTTGTGAAATCCAAATATTTAGGACAGTGGTGGCAGTGCCAGTATCACCTTCGAAGGAGGTCGTGCATATTTGGATGTGAAACTTTTAATGACCTTGTTAAAAATCTATCCTGTAACTCTGAAGTCACGTGTTCTTAGAATTTTATGTACATTGATTTTGTGGCAGCTTACTGATTTTGGTAGACTACATCATGCTTCTTTAAAGTTTTAGGTTTGGACTTGGAGGGGTCAGTCCTGCATTCACCTTTGTTTCATTATATTAGTCTTTGTCTGCATTTTTGAAATAATTCCATGTACTTAAAGACAGAGGTGATATTTATTTATATGTCTTAGGAGAGAGATTGTACAGTCAAAAGGCATAGTCAAGAATAATTAAATCTGTCACTATGCACATCTAAGTTTGATGTGCCAGCAAGACTAATAATATTGGGAATTTGGATGCTTTGCTGCAATCACATCAATGACATGGTTATATAAGGTTGCCAGGCTCACTGGAGAGAAAAAGATGACATATATACCATATTCCTTAGTACCCACTCTAGACTGCAAGTGGCCAAGAACTGAGGCTAAACTGGGTTCAACCAAAAAGCTATATC
Source organism: Cheirogaleus medius (assembly GCA_008086735.1). NCBI lineage: Eukaryota > Metazoa > Chordata > Mammalia > Primates > Cheirogaleidae > Cheirogaleus > Cheirogaleus medius. The sequence goes on along the minus strand of VBSM01000361.1, from coordinate 52,409,733 downwards.
TTATTGGCTCATGTAACAAAATGGTTCAGGAATACTGCTTTTTAATGATGGCTTAAATAAGATGATCAACACCTGGTTTCTTTCCATCTGTTGGCTTCCTTCTCACGTTTCATGTGGAGGAAAGATGGCAGTAGCAGTTAGCAGTTCTATCCTATGTGCTTCAGATCTCAAGTCCATCTGGGAAGAATCCTTGATCTGTCCCCAAATCTATCTCAGCAAAAGTTTCATTTGCTCTGATTGGGTCATGTGCCTGTCCCCAGTCTCTTTAAAAGGAATGAGATATGCCAGTTGGTCTAGGCCAGTCAAGACCTATCCATGGGACTGGCAGTGGGGTTAATCCTGCCCAAATACATGTGTTGAGAATAGAGTCAAGGTTGTTTCCCAAGGCTAATCTGAGTATGGGTGATGGCTGGAAGAAATGACAGATGTCCCTCACAGGCCCATACATCTATCACATTTCTACTTTTCCCCAGGCAGTAGGCTAGTGCTTTACACATGTTACTTTGTGTAGCACACAAAGTATTTTCCTTTTGGTGATCCTGTCATCTGCAAGCTTGTTCTGGAGTGTGTGTATGTGTGTGTGGATGTGGATGTGTGTGTGAGAGAGGGAGAAAGGCTTGGGGTGACCTATATATGGAGCCCCCAATCTTACTTAAATTGATTCTTGACTTTGTTTCTCAATGGAAAAAAATTTGCCTTGTAACATAATTATGTAAATTAATGATCCACTGGATTGAAGAAACATAAAGCTAAGTAACAATATTTGATGTAGGTGGAACTAGACAGCTGTCAGCTGCTATATCCTGCCTGCCCCTTCCCATCAATTTCTTGTTACTGCATATAAGAGTGCCACAATTTTAAACCTACTTATCTGTGATACACCATTCAAACTTAAGTGAAAGTAGTCATGTTGTATCCCATCTACTGTCTAGCACAGAGTCAGGCATCAAAACAGAATGATAATTGCTGGCCAATGTTTCAAAATGTAGATGTGAAATTTTTATGATTCCTAAGCCACATACAGTTACTCTGACTTTAGCCTGCTATTGAACAGCCTGGACGGAGCTTTGGAAGGTAAAGGAAAGATGTGGGAAGATACTGCCCTTTGTGTCTGAGTCGGGCAGGGGTGAGGAGCAAGACAGCCAGTTACCGAGCAAAGCCTCTCTCCCTCATAGTTCTTGAAAAACCTATAGTTCTTCCTACTGTAGGTTTCACGTGGCTCTCCATAGGACAGTCAGAAGGAAGTGGAAAAAATGCAGCCGTGTCCTGGAATATGTAAAGGATTAACTAACAGGATAATTCAATAGTGGCTAAGGGAGAGATATATTTGTTGGCTTAAAAAGTATCTATTCTATCAAAAACCTATCAGAGAAGTTTATGATCATTTTACAAGTGATATTTGCACTCAGGTAAGCTACATGTTACAAAAATTAGTGTAGTTTTCACATTTCTACAGTTTTTTTTTTTAAGTTCATCATCTTGAAATTATTCTAATAATGCCTGTGCTGTGGCTGTGATATGGCTTTTCTGAAATCAAGCCTTCTCGGCCCCTGGACACATTTTCAATCCAAGAGGTAATCTCTGAGAGAGGTGAAGTTTTCTTTCAGGGCTATAAACCAGTCAAAATTCACAGAAAGGAAGCTTTAAATTTCCACATTGGGAAGGGAGTTGTTAAAGCTGGCTTTTAGAGTGATGAAACTGCAATGTGGTATTCTGAATACATTCTCTGTTATCCCCCCTCCCTCCACTCTCCCTGTCTGAGCACTTGCATTTAGAAACTGGTAGAACGTTGTCTGCATTAACATTGCCTCCTTTCTCCATTGATTTCTGTAGTGAATAGGCTTCCTTGAATTCATGGTCATCTGCATCTTTAGGGTTCCCCTAAGGGATATTGGATTTCCTGCTTCGAGGACTAATCAGAACCATTAATCAGCCATGAAAATAAGCACTGGCCTATAGAGGCCGGAGGCCTGAAAGAAATTAGGACTGGCTTATTGAAAATTAGGCAGTAAGTATAGAAGAAATATATTTATTTATGAATATTGTGCAGCTCCATAAGGGATTTGAAGTGGCAAAGAAAAAAATTCTTATGTTTATATGGGTTAGGGCTTCATAGCCTTCTTCCCAAATGAGATAGAGGTTGCAAGGAGGTGCTCTTGCCCCCGCCGTCTATGAACAGCGCCCCAAGGCACAGTCCATGGGACCTGAGCTTTGGCCTCAGGTGGAAAGAGTGCGAATCTGTGCTTTGCCTGCCATTGACTCGCTGGCCTCCATTTCCACATCTGTAATTAAATAATGCACTATATTATTCTAATCTCTATATCATTTTGCTCAGAGGGTTGTTGCCAAGATTAAATAATGTAGTATATATCACAAAATAGGAATTCAGAACTCTAGTTCTTGGCTGAGTCTGGGTTTTCCCTGAAGCAGGTCCTACTCTACAAATTTGAGTGTCGGAAGTTTATGTGGGGAAGTGTAGGGAAGTAAAGGGACATGAGACAGGGAAGAAGGGCAGTGAATAATAGGAAACTAGATATTAAGCCAGCTGTCACTCTGAGCAACTGTAGCTTAACCACACAGGAAACTCTAGAAAATGGTACAAGGTACTCATCTCAGAATCATGCAGCCAAGGGCAGAGGGAGCCGAGGTATTTATACAAGTCCTGAAAGTTACTGCTTAGGTAACACCTCCTCACAGCAGGTGTTAATTTCTCTGTATTTTCATATACTTCCAGATTACTGGTTGCGGGCAGCTTGGTTTTCTGTATTCAGGGAAAAAAAGTCCTCTACTACATTTACTGGAATTAATTTATAATATCCATAAAACTAAAATCTACCTCAAAATAACTCTGCATTAGAATGGTTTAGACCATGTATGAACAAGGCAAAATCATATCTATTTTACTTTAAGGTATACATGTAGAACATTTCATTGTAAATAGAAAAGATACATATTTTTCCAATGGTCTTAAATTAGTTTATTATATAATCTCTTCAGTGTGTTTCTTGCCCTAAGTCTTCATTGAAAACCTAAGTTTAAATTTTAGTATGTCTTTAAGAGTATTATTCTTTAATATAGATATTACCTATATCATTTTATTATCCAATAAGACATTTAAAATTTCTGATTTTTATCTTAACATTGATAACTAAAAAAATTGGACAAAAATAAGAATGGTTTAAAGATCATCAGTTATGTATTTGTTACTTAGTACTTTTAAAATATACAGAAAACCTGTTATCAGTGAAACATTTATAGTTCTAAAATCTTAATTTTTGTGTATTGTATCTTTTTAATTAATTAATTAATTCATTTTCTTTTTCTTTTTTTTTATTTCAGCATATTACAGGGGTACAAATGTTTAGGTTACATATGTTGCCTTTGCCCCACCTGAGTCAGAGCTTCCAGCGTGTCCATCCCCCAGACAGTGCTCACTGCACCCATTAGGTGTGAATTTACCCATCTCCTCCTCCATCCTCCCCTATCCCACCTGCCCAACACCAGATGAATGTTACTACTATATGTGCACATAAGTGTTGACCAGTTAGTACCAATTTGATGGTGAGTACATGTGGTGTTGTTTTTCCATTCTTGTGATACTTAGTAGAATGGGCTCCAGCTCTATCCAGGATAATACAAGAGGTGCTATATCACCATTGTGTTTTTGTGGTTGAGTAGTATTCCATGGTATATATATACGACACTTTATTTCTTTTTTAAAATTTTTTGTACATGTTATTAGAACTTAGAAATTTTATAATTTTCCCTTATCTTCCAGTGTATTTGTATAAATGTTGACTTTCCTAATTTTGGGGTGTGAAGTATATTATTTTGTGTAAAAATATTTTGATAAATATTGTATATATTTAAGGTGTACAATGTGATGTTTTGATGTATGTATACATAGTGAACAGAATACCACAACCAACCTAATTAATATATCCATCTCTTCACATAGTTACCATTTCATTTTGTGTGATGAGAACACTTAGGATCTACACTATTAGCAACTTTGAGATATATAATGCAGTATTATTAACTATAGTCCTCATTGTGTACATTAGATCTCTAGAACTTATTCATCCTACATAATTAAAACTTTGTGCCCTTTGACCAACATCTCCCCATTTCCCCCACCTCATTTCTAAATCATAGTGTCTTGCTCCCAGGGCTATATTCAAGACCTCCAACCACAGGTAATTGCCCTGGAATTGTCAAAGTGAAGGTACATTTTATTGCATCATTCTCATTTTCTTGAGTAGACCCTTGACACCATGTAGGAAGAGCCATGACCAGAAGACTTAAGGTAAAGTAGATCATACCAACCAACCAGATTTTTAAACCATTATTTTAATTTGTTGGAAAGTTTAATGTTATACATAGTTGATTACTTTTCGTTGGCTTGTATGTATCTGCTCAAGTGAATAAAGGTAAATTCAAAGAGCTACTTTTCATGAATAATTGACTAGATCTCTGATATTAATGTTTCTATCAGGAGGAAAGTGAGATCTAGCTTAGATTGTGTGTGTGTATGCACATGTGTGTGTGCATGTGTCCACGTGTATGCACACCTCTTCCTCCCTCTGGCTACCACAGCACTCTTCCATCCTTCGATGAACAGTATCCCTGCCTTGCTCGTTTGTCCATCTCTTCTCCTACATTGTAGCCTCTTGGAAAGCCCACATCCTGCCTTATTTGTTTCAGCTTTGAGCATAACTTTGGGGATTGCAGGGGTCAACATATCTTTCTGCATGAATAAATACATATATTCCCTTAACTTATGCATTGTCATTATACTATCTCTCCTATATGAACCCAATATGTCCTATGTTATTTGCTCCAATTTATTTATAAACAAAATCTGTTTCTTTTTTCTTTCCCCAAGGCTTACTTTCTAACATGCTTTCCTGTTTGCTCCTCCCTGTCCCAGATCCTGACTTCTCACCCACAGCTGGTCCCACACATTTATACTCCTCCTGCCTTTACTCCGTTGTCTGCTTTTAGTCTCCCTTTTGCTCTTTGCATATATCCATTACTGGCCTTAGATTACATCAGTGCTAGCTTATTCTGGTTGTTGTGGTTGGTATTGGTGACCTTCATCTTTAGGGACATTTTATCTGATGTTGTTTCTGCAATTTCTCCTCATTTCAAGTTCATGACCTCTCGCTCTGTTTCTGCTTTGAACTGCTCCCTCTTACTCTTTAGTTCTGCGAAGCTTACTCGTCATGGGTCTCTGCACCTTTCCTCACCTTTTCTCCGCCCTCCCCATGTATTTCCTGCCATTGTTCTTAGTTTCCTCTTCCTCGTGTTCTTAGCTATATTGCCACTTTTATTAATCACCCCTTGCATTCTTTAGACTCAGCTTCTCTCTTTCCATGATGCTGCACTGTCCTTTTCTACTTGACATCAGCTACTTAGCAGAATATCCAGCCTGGACTTCCAGATTCAAGGCAGTGTTCCACCTGAATCTAAACCCAAAAATTCAGGAATACAAGAAATATAAAACAGGTGAGTACTGTTTCACTGGCACTGTAAGATGCTCCATGAGGCTGTCTAAATCCCTTTCTGTTTGGACACAATTCTTTCCCATTTTTTTTATCTGCCCAGGGCTTTACTCTGCAAGAGCTGTAGGCTTTCTCTCAGCTTGTGTTCTTCACTCTCAATCTTGAGCTAGCAGAGATTGAATGGTGCAGGATGCAGAATCCCAGTGACTGGGTCTGTTGCAAGTTCAGGTTCAGGTTCTTACTTGTTCATAATTTTGTCTTCCTCTCAATTTCCCAGTGTATCCCCTCTATTGTTTAACTAGATATTCATCCGTTTATAATTCTTGGCTTCATTTCAAATCCAAATTGGTGACATAGTGCCTGGCACATGGTAGAAGCATAAGTGTTATTGGTGAGTAAACATGTGATATCATACATTTTCTTGATTATCTTCCTTTTCTGAACTACCCTGTTCTCATTCTTGCTAATTCCCAACTGTACATGTCTCCTAGGACCGTTGCTAACTCTTTGCTCTTACTCCTGCTCTTGCTTCAGGAGCAGACAACTCCTGGATTTACATCTCCCAAGTTAAGTCTTTCTTTTGAGCCCCCGATCTGTATTTTCAGCTCTCTACTGAGCATCTTGGATGGCCTGCCAACATGTCACATTGAATACATTCAGTCATGATATTTCCCAGCTCAACTTCCAACCTAATTGATTCTCCTTTGAGCTGGATCACCATGGTACCCATATCATAGCCTCATTTGGTTGATGGAAATGAGGCAATGACTTTAAACTACTTAGCACAGTGCCCAGCACATTGCACAAGCTCGATAGATATTTACTATTATTGTTATTATTATTATTTTTAAAGACAGGGTCTCACTCTGTTGCCTAGGCCAGAGTGCAGTGGGATGATCATAACTCACTGTAATCTTGAACTCTTGGACTCAAGTGAGCCTCCCACCTCAGCATACTGAGTAGCTGGGACTACAGGTGCATGCAACCATGCCTGGCTAATTTTTTATTTTTTTTGTAGAGATGGGGTCTGGCTATGTTGCCCAGGCTAGTCTTGAACTCTGGGCATCAGGTGATTCTCCAACCTCAACTTCCCAAAGTGCTGGGATGACAGGTGTGAGCCACCACACTCACCTATTACTATTATTACTACTGTTATTATGTAAAATGAGACAAAAGGCTCCTAACTACCCATATTTGAATATCTTAAAGTTCAGTGAGGAAAAGAGATTTTCTTAAGTCTTTACCAGTGACACATTAACACATAAAGCTAGTTGATATCCTGGGATTGAATAAATGTAAGATATATAGAGAGGAATACTAAAAAAAAAAAAATAGTTGGAAAGGTTTTGGAAAAAGCACAAAGACTTCAATGTTTTCAGATAACCATTGGTTTGCATAAGCCTGTCACCTATTTGGTTGTCCATTCTAAATAGCAAATATTTGTTGTTTTTTAAATTGGAAGTTTAATGGCTAACTAGTATTGAATTCAGTCAGCCTAACCATTATGATTATTTACTTACTCTAGCCTTGGCAGATCAGTGCATTTTGGAGAAAAAATCCACAACTACCCCCCTTTAATCAGTACACAGCAACTTAAATCCAGTATAGAATAAAATTACCAACTTTAATCCAAATTTTAAAATAAAAATTAGAAAGAGGAAAGCTAGAACATTCTCTGACTCTTTTGTTTGAGATTTGAATTTCGATCTTAAGTTTGCAGAGTGCAGAGAGCATTCTCCACTGCTACCATCAAGGTCCTTCTTCTCAGTCAATTTTATTTATGTAGAGTCTTTCATCAAAAGATCACAAAGAGCTGTCTAACCAGCTATAAAGAAACATAAATCAAAAAAGAAAATGAAATGCTCAAACAATAAAATTATACATTAGAGGCCCATTTAAAGCTGAGCATTTTAAGATGAGAGAAAAGTCTTGGCTGGAGTATACAGAACATAAGTTATAATGGGAAGCTATTTCATAATTTGGTGAAAAATGAAAAAGGCCCACTTCTAATAGTGGAGAGCCTATTATTAGGAATGATCACTTGCATACCAGTGCTTTAATGAAGGGGGTGAAGAGCATAATAACGTGAAGTGGAATTGACGAAGTACGGAGGCATTCTTCTTGCTGCTCCCAAGAAGGGGAAAAAGAATATTCTATTCTAAAAGTGGGCATTGTGCCCAAAGTATCATGCTCTTTAGCATGCCTATTGCTATTGTGGCTTTCTCAGAAGGCTCTATGCTAAAGTCCCACAGTACATATATAATATACATATCATATTTATGATATATATCCTCCACACAGGGGTCTCAAGGAAGCCGAGGGGATCTTTCAATCTCTGCTGTCATCTTTACTTGCTTCTTCAGCACAGATTAATTCAGTGTCCCCCAAGTCTCAGAATTTCCAATTTATAGCCTGAAAATAGTCATTTTAATGTCCCCATGCATAGGGAAAATATAAGAATCTTGTAATACTATTGCTCTAACAAAACCCAGCAGAAGTCTTGTTGAGCTTACTTATGTAGAGAAGCTAAAGATTTTTTGAAACATTGTTTTTTTGTTTTGGTATTAAAATAAACATCAAGAAAATGTTCTTTGGCATAAACTTTATGACATTCAGGAAGTGTACATTCTGAATTTTAGAATTTCAAATATCTCTAAGTTTCCAGTTCCCTTTTGCTCAATCCTGACTCTTCAGATAATTTATCTTATGGCTTGATGGTTATTTTTGCCAATTTACGGTAAGTGTGATAATAACACCATTGTTAGTAGTTAAACTTTATGTTCAAAGTGATGTATGTTCTTTGCATGTATATGTACTAAGTTTAAATGATAATGGTAATAGATATCAAATTTTTGTATTTTCTTCATTTATGATTTCAAGAATATGTGGTATATTGTTTGTGTGCTCCCCAGCAATTAAGAATTGTCTAGTAATGGACTAATCTGCATGCTAAGGAAGAAGTAAGAAGAGAAAAGAGAGAAGCAACATGGGCATAGGATGGTCTCTTCGAATTGGTGACATTTGAACTAAGACCCAAAAGAAAAAAAGGAGATAGTCACATATGTAAGTAAAATAAAGAGCTTTCGGCAGAGGGAACTGAATGTGCAAAGAAAGAAAAAAAGATTACAAGTTTAAGGCACTGAAAGAAGCTCAGTGAACCTGAATGCCATCAGTGTGGTGGGGAGTTAGGTAAAAATGAAAGTTTATAGACTATGTATCAGTCAGGTTCTGGTTGGCAAACAATGTAAAGTAGCTGCTGTGGTCTGAATGTTGTCCCCCAAAATTCATGTTTTGCAAAGTTAATCTCTAGTGTAACAGTTTTGGGAGGTGGGCCCTTTTGGGAGGTATTCAGGTCACAAGGGCTACACCATTGTGATTGGATTAATGCCACTATAAAAAGGGCTTGTAGGAGTGGATTCACTCTCTTTTGTCCTTCTACCTTCCACCATGTGAGGATGTAGCAAGAAGACCCACACCAGATGCCAGCACCTTGATCTTGGACTTCCCGGCCTCTAGAACTGTGAGAAATAAATTTCTGTTCTTTGTAAATTGCCTAGTTTCTGGTAGTTTATTATAGTAGTGCAAAACAGATTAAGATAGCAGTGATGGATAGCCTTAGTAGGAATGAATTTATTATAAGGTAGTGGATAACATTCATAATAGATGGGAAACATGGAGAAACAAGTTTGGAAAATGAGCAGGAACCAAGATGGGTAAAAGGAAAAACAATGTCTTCATGATATTGCTAGTGTTTGTGCCTTCACTGGATAGCTAATGCTGCTAATTGATGTCAACAAGGAAGTATCTCTCAACTATCTCTGTAAGTTTATGGCCTTCTCTTAGGATTCACAGTTCCATCTGTAAGGGCCCAACTGGCTAAACATAGGTCATGGGTGTGTGTGCCAGCTGCCAGGTGTTGGAGAAGGATTGCTTGGACCCTTGAATTCAGGATGACTTACACAATGGGACTTCTCTCCACATAGGAAGGGAATTTAGTTCTTGGGCAGCAAAAGGGCCAACAACTCATAGAAAGGAATTTAGGTATTATTTAGGTGCGATGGGAAGCCAATAACTGGTTTTGGCAGGGAGGTGGCACACGTTTTCTATGTTTTATATAAAGATCATCTCAGCTGCTGTTCTTGAACATGTCTTGGGATAAATGAAATAACACTCTAATTTTTGTCATGAAGAATAACTGTCAGCTCCAGATAGTTTAAATATAATGTCCATAATAGAATAATCCCTTTTTTTGTATAGTAACTAGAACTTAAAACTTGATCAACTAAGGTAAAAGAGCTTTGAATATTTTTTTCTCTTAGATTTTAACTGCCTTTAGCTTCCAATCCTTCCAAAGGCAGGAATTGAGGAGGGTTTAGTTATGACTTCCACTTTGACTCTGGAGGACTAAAGCAGGAGATCAAAGAACAAAACAGGGACTATATAAAGCACTGAGGCCCACACCAAAAACTTGGTAAGGTTTCGGTAAAACTCAGAAATGAAACTGAACAGATTTTTTTTTTAAACAACACAAAGCTACAAACAAAGCATTTGGCCCTACGAACACTGGTATGTTAAAAACTGCTACTCTTTTCATTGTGCCTTCTTTGAAAGCAATTTTGGAAAAGTAGAAATAATTTAAAATATCATTTTTTTGTAGAGTCATAAATTTTCAAATCACCACAGATATGATACAAATTCTTAGTGGATGTTTTAAAGGAAAATTCCAGTTGAGAAAGGACTGAAACTCACTGCCCATTAAATTCCCAAAGTGAACAATAAAGAAATCATTTGGAAGGGAAAAATCTCTGGTTTTCTTTGCTAGTCAGCGTCATAGTAAAATTCAGGTAGCTACTATATTTTAAAAGCACTAGATTAGTAACCCTGTCATGATTTAATGAATTTGCTAAATGATTAATAATTCATAAAACAGTCTTTTTGTGACAAAAAAATGAAAATTTCCCCGAATGTATTCTTGAGATAAAAATAAATGAGAAGCATTTAATAAGAGCAGCTCTTTCTAGAAAGGCAAATCAAGTTATAGTGTGAAATGTAGCTCATCTCACCACGCACACACACCTGATTCATACAGCAAATTAGTGGTACTTATTTGATCAATTTGTCAATTGCCCTTCAGTCTACAGTTTTAGAGCCAATTCAATTTCCATTCAGGAAGAGAAAGAAAGAGAAAAGACCAAATATTTGTTGGATGTCTTTTCAGTGCCAGGCACTGAGCTTGCTTTATATGTGTTTTCTTATTTAATCCTCCTGATAAACTTGCAGGTAGTAATTTCTATTTGATAGGCAAGGACATAAAGGGCTCAGAGAAGTTAAGAATTTTTGCAAGGTCACAGAGCTGATATGTAGGCAGAGCCAAGATTCAAAACTATGATTTACTCCCCAGTTTATTCTCTTTCTGCTATACCATGAAACTTCACAGAAAGTGTGTTTATTGAATTGTAAAATTTAGCTGCTGTAATTTAAGGCTAGAGTGAATGCTCATGTTAGGTCAAACCATATGAAAATTTTAACATTATATTGTTTTTGACCTGCAAGACTGACAATATAAATGTTCTCTCTGAAACTATAAAAATCTGCAAATGATGGTAAATACTCCATTGCAAATAATGATGAAATTGATATGCCTTCAGTCATTATCTGTTGATAGCATCATAGTCATGCAAACAACAGTAGTGTGTAAATTCTAAAAATATTAGAATGGTTTTCAGCAAATGAGTGTGTAAAAGTGACTTAGAAAGTGACTTGCAAAATGAAAACAATAATTTAAAGCACTAAAAGAGATAATTTAAAGTAGATAAATTAAATCTCTCTGATTTGTCCATGGTAACAGAGCGTTATTAAACATTAGACATGCTTGTGTGAAATTGGCAACTAAATTTCACTCAAACATAAAATATCAAATCCATTAAGTTATTAAAATGATTATTTAAAACACATTTCCATGGAATTACAAAGGTTGAAAACAAAAAGTATTAGAAAAATTTTTAAGGTGGAACTGATTGAAAATTCTATATAAAGGTACTAGAGGATAAACTGGTGAAGTACATTCACGTTTCTGATCATGTGCATTAAAGACGGCAGCTTTGAGTAAATCATTCATCCTAACAAGGCTGCAAAATTCTTTTATTTTGCATAAAAATTTGATGGACAACTTAAAATTCAAAATGCATATTTTTATACATTTTAAAATCTTTGAGCTGGCCATTAGTCTATTAGATGGGAGGGGGGAGCAAGGGATGGGTGTATACACACCTAATGGGTGCGGTATGCACTGTCTGGGGTATGGACATGTTTGAAGTTCTGACTCGAGTGAGGCAAAGGCAATATACATAACCTAAACATTTGTACCCTTGTAATATGCTGAAAT